>CM055975.1:590000-1790000 GCA_029531755.1 Holothuria leucospilota | reverse complement strand
ATTTCGAAGTTGCCAGCCGCGCAATTTCACAACTGACAACTGCAACCGCGGAAACTTGTTGACAGCAACCAAGCAAGTTGGCTGGGAAAGGCAATTTCCTGCAATCTAGGTGGTAGTTTTGGCTTAAATTTTCTTGATATGTTCCGTGCCAACTGATGGTGGTGCTCCGCTTAGCTAGCATCGGCCGCGCAACTCTCTTGCCATTATTAATATCCCCCGCGCACCATTGCAAGCTTTCCAATCTGGCCTCCACCTATAATGTGGATGGGTCCCCATCACTGATCTACTGTACATCCATGCAATCACAGCGGATTTACGTACGTGTTATTAGGAGTGCGCACTCTAGTTCTTATATCCTACTCAATGGCCCAGTCACACTTCACTGCCAGTGCTTCCACACTCTAAAGCATTTTTCCTGAAATGGAATCTAAAATTACCTGAAATCGGCCATTTTAGGAAAAATGAATTTAGAGTGTGGAAGCACTGGCAGTGAAGTGCGACTGGGCCTACTTCTTCTCAGTACATATTGTGAGAAATGACTTACCTTATGTGTAGTATATGTTCGTAATGTTTTGAAGGCCTGTGAGTCAAATTATGTCCTTGTAAAATGCCGACAAAAAGTAGCACACCTAGAATATACTGTTGACCGTATACATTACTCAATCACATGTGCAGTCAACTAAGAACAACCAATTAGGTATCATGTGCACATTATTCTCTGCCACGTCCAAAATGAATTAGGCACTACAACTCTTTTCTGCAAATTTTCTTGTGTAGTTTTTGATATGCATCAAAGGATGCAACATAAAGGAAGAAAAGGTTAAAAAGGCCAAAAATAACAAATGTTTATTGTCAGTAAATTAGGGGGCGAACTGGTCAGCACTTGGGGGTGAACTGGTAGGTCTTCTGGGCGAACTGGTCATGGCTTGGGGGCGAACTGGTTTTTGGGGGGCAAACTGGTTGGGGCGAACTGGCAAGGGGGCAAAACGACCGTAAACCTTATAAGATGTACAGTACTGTAGGACCAATGGGTTCTATTATACTGTACTGTAAGACTGAAGATTGATCATCCCTCTAAGTCCCATCTTTTTTCTCTGTGAAGATGTTTGTGATATTGGAAAACAACATCACCAACATCAATCCTTTATTTAATGTATAACTGTAAGTGTAAAGAGAGCCAAAAAGGGATTGAGAAATGTTTAATTCTGCAGCATTTTTATACTGTTACTTGAAAGCATAATTTGCGACAAAACTGTCCCATGAGTAATTAACCTTTTATTTGTCCTGAGACTAACAATGTATTGAACTTTGCCATAAATGGGGATGATTTTTTTAAAAAAAATTTGCAATAAGACAATAGTCCAACTTGTCCTTCTTGACACCAGAGGCAAAGAAATCCTGAATGACACAGAGTTTTAGGACTAAGTAATGTACGTACCCAGAAACCTACAGTATGTCGCAAAGCTGTCCCATGACTAAAGTTCTGTTTATTAATGAATAAATATTAATATTGAAGTAGACTTTGATTCCTACTTTTTTATAATTTTGCAGAGACAGTCACACTTTTTAACTTTATTGCATTACAAGTTTGTCACTCTTTCAACTGTTCCTTGTACAGTATATTAACAGGCATCAAAGTGATCCTATATTTCCTATAAATTTCAAAAAATCCTATATCCTATATGTGCATGATTTGAGGCTTGTTTTCCTATGTTATCCTATATTTTCCTGATTTTGCCAAAAAAAAATTTTTTTTTTATGGGGTGAAATTTTTAGATGAATTCTTTTTCCAAGATAGTGTCGTAGACTCAGAGTGTCTTATACTGTACAGTAAGACTCAGAGTGGCTTAGTCACACAGGAAGCAGTGTATAGATGCCAAGTATCTTAATTAGACGAAAGTAAACAATGGCCAGTTATAGGATTTGGAAACTTTCTCAGATGAAACAGCATAGTGCACTAATAATCACTTATTTCACCACCCATAAATGTTCCACTCTCACACCTGTGATTTTAAGTACTCTAGGTTTCATCTCTTTGAGGGAATTGTAACTTGGTGTTGTCAAGGGGTTGGATTAGAGCCCTTTGCCTGACATTCCCTGTAGTCATGCAATCTTCCACATTTTAAAACCCTTACCTATGCTTTGCATACACAGACAGCTGGTTTGTGATATACAGTAATTAATTCTTTAATTCAAAATTTTGTAGTACAATGGTTCAAAATACTAATGTTTGCCCCGTCATGTACCATCTTTCCTCAAACTTAGTTTATAGCCATTAGATCATTTGATTGTTCAAAATACAAACTTTCACAATTTTCCCATAAAGAAGAAGAAGTTAGTGCTTTGAGAAAATTATGAGTCTAACTGTAATGTTTACAAGTTTACAATGTGCAAATCTCTAAGGAGGTTTTCCCTAAACTCAACTGCTGTACAGTATGACAGGTCTCTGGATGCCAAATCACTTTATCCAACAGACCAAAGGTGGAAAATCTAATCCATGTATTGGTCTGATGCTGCAGTGCCAGCATCATTGGTGGCAAGTGGACTAGTGGAGGCACTTGCAACATCAATTTATCCAACAGACCAAAGTGGAAAATCTAATCCATGTATGGGTTTGGTGCTGCAGTGCCCATCATTGGTGGCAAGTGGGGGCACTACGAAATTGCCAAGTTACCCTGAGGCTGATCAGTTAAATGTTGACCTACAGTAGTGGCCAAAATTTCAACTGCAACCTACAGTGTTCAAATGTGTCTTATATGTTTGATAGACATGTGTACTTAGTGGGAAAGTAGAAAAAAAAAATTTCACAAATTCCGAACAGCCCGGAATGTACCATTTTAAGTAAGGGGTTGTGAAAAGCATGTCATGGACGGACATTTCTTACATCTCAATTAATTTGTAACAATTTTATTCTGCATAAACTTGTTGAAGTTTTGTGTGTTATTACAGTATTTCAGCAAATGACCTTTTTCTATAATCATACTGAATTTAAAAGAAAAAGATTGAATTGAACTTATGATTTCACATGGTTTTTATTGCAGATTCAGTAATGTCCGTCCATGACACAAAAAGGGGAGGGAAAATTTATTTCCATTGACTGTGGGAAGAATTTTGAGGAAAATACAGTATCTGCTGAGCTATCTCTACTAAATATTAACTTCAGTTCACAGCCGTTTAATAAAAGTACAGTGTTACTACACGTCTTACATTTGCAATACAAATTTTGTCATGGACGGACAAAGTATCAAATGTCCGTCCATGACAAATCAAACTGAGCTATATAAACCCCCCTCTGACTACAGTAGAATAACCAAATATGGAAAATGTGTTAGTGGGGCAGTTATGACCTTGTTTTCCTTTCCTACAGTATTCTTTTAAGATGTATGGTGCATCTCAGTTTTCCCTTGTTTTTTTATGTTCGCATATGAGAAAATGATGACAACAGCTAACGCAATTGAAATTTCTTGAAGTAATCAGTTTCAAGAAATTTGGGACTTTATGTCAGGAAAGTGTTATTTGAGTTTTGGAAACACTGCACATAGTTTTGAAGCAGATGCCAGCTGCACATGTGAGCCACTATCCAGCATCATTGTCATACTCAAACCACCAAACAGTGTTCAAGGCTCAGCTACAAGGGAAACCTTTACCTTTGACATTTCAAAAGCTAAAAGGATATTTCTTGATAGTATTTCAGCAGAATGATATCAATGTGTTAAATAGTCATTCGTTGAACATTTAAAACCTGTTCCCATACAGATGAAGGTGATTGCCATCATTTTGCATTCAACTGAAGTTTTTCCCATGTTGGGATTTTGCTGTAACGTTTCCTTCTCAGCACCAAATATTCCAAAGATGCTGTGGCTCACTACAGTGAACATTACATAGAGCATTTAAAAATTAGACTTACCTGTAGAGTAAAATACAGTTTTGCAAATTTGGACAATACTCCTTCAGTAACTGAAAATACCAAAAAGTTTCATTGTTGCCAATTACAGTAATGTTAGTGGGAAACATTATCTATTCCATGGATATGAAATTTTTGTGTGCTTTTTATTGTTTCACAGTGGAACTACAAGTTTTACTATGTAACCATGCAAACATGCATTTTACCGATACTGAAATGTTTAAGAGGTCACATACAGTAATACCAAGCAAAGAATTGAATATTGAATTGAAAGTTTTACAGTTTGTAATATTGTAATTGATTTGGAAGTTGTTAGTTCTGTCACTGAAATTTTTGTGCAAATTGTCAATTTAGTGCTTCAATGAATATTGTATATTACCACTTTTTGAAGTTAAAAAGGTTTAGAGCTCTACTTTTGAAATATTTGAGAGGTTACAGTATCAAGCAAAGAATTGAAAATTGAACTGAATGTATTACAATTTGTAATAATGTAATTGATTCGAAACAAGGGCATGTTTATTGTTAGTACTGTTGATGACATTTTTGAATTTTCTGCTCAAATTATCAATTTAGTGCTTCAGGGAATATTGCATATTAGCACTTTTTCTGTTAAAAATCAAAGATTTTGCTCTTATTTCTGGTTCACTGTTTTGCCTGTGAAGGCTGCTGTGTTTGACTCTTCAAATAAACCTGTTCAGTACTGAATCACGACAGTTTCTACGATACAATTTTGGTGAGTGTCCGTCCATGACAAGGAAAGTGTCCGTCCATGACAAAATACAGTCCTTAACCCTTCATCCTCGGAATAAACAGACTTTTCCAATTATTTTTTATAAAACACTGTGCAGCTGGCAAGGAGCTTCCAACTGACAACTTTTGTATTTTTTCAAAGCAGGCTACCCTCTCGTTGACTTTAGCTGTCCGTCCATGACGTCCGTCCATGACCCCCAGAAATACTTTTGATTTGCTTGACAGTCAGAAATGAAAGATTGCTTAACAATGACACATACCTGTTAAACAAGGAAACTAGTACAGCTTTTGTTTCTATATTAAATTATTTGTTAACTTACATTAGTTTAGATAGAAATGTGACAAGAGTACCAAAAAGTGACACACCTCAAATTTATCTTGTCCGTCCATCACACAGGTGTTTTGTTGATTCTATTTTTAGTAACGCACCATGGCAACCAACTTTTGTAAGACTCTGGTAGAGTTGATGATACCCTTTAACATAAAACCCATAACCTTAGTGCAAATATCAGCAAATGTTTTTTGTGGCCCTTTTCTTTATCAAAATTCAGAAAATGTCCGTCCCTGACAAACCGATCAGCCTCCCCTTTCCTTAATTTTGTCATGTGTAATTTCCTCAAGTGAGGTTTTAGATGAACATAAATGCACAGACAGTTTTGCACACTGTAGGCATCATGACATACTTTATGTGGACTACACTGGTCCGAGAAGGTGGACAGATTCAAAGTGAGCAGTGGCATTTCAAGGGGAGGGACCATTGGGCTATGCCCTCTCTCCTTTGCTGATGATTTTTTTTTTAATTTAGTAAACTAAAATATGTAAATTTCTTTCATTCAAAAAGATAAGAAATGTAGCAGCAGATTGCATGTGGACACCCAATCATTCACAAAATTTTCAACAGGGAGGAGACCACCTCTTCACCTTAGGCCCCTCCCCCATGCTGGTAATCACAGAATAAACTACATGGCCCTCATGAGACAGTTCTGGCTATCTACCACTGGAAAAGTGAGTTGGAAGGTATTCATAAGCAACCATAGACAGTTGTCACATGATCTTACTGTCATCACCCATATGTCACACTTACCAGGATTGACTATAGCAATTTACAGTGTATATAGTTTATAGCAAAATGTTGTATTAAAGAGACCATTCCCTGTTATTTAAGCAGCAAAAATTCCAAAATTTCCTCACCTCAACCCCAGTATTATTGGAGCTGAGGTGAATTCTGTCTGTGTACTTCAGGATATTAATAGCAACAATTCATTGTCCACATTAACTACCCATCCATTCAAAGCATCATCATAGTC
This sequence comes from Holothuria leucospilota, assembly GCA_029531755.1. Lineage (NCBI taxonomy): Eukaryota > Metazoa > Echinodermata > Holothuroidea > Aspidochirotida > Holothuriidae > Holothuria > Holothuria leucospilota. The sequence continues at coordinate 1,784,039 of CM055975.1, read as the reverse complement.
ACGGTCTGTGTTTTCAACTTCTAATATTGCAAATTTTGCCACCTCTTTGGTGTGCACTTATAATAACATTTATGGACACTTTATTTCATGGTCAAAATGTGCAAATTATACACCACCGTCAGGGGATTTACCCTTTCCCTTCCACCAAAATATCTAGGTGATTTCTTACTGTAATTTCATGTTGATGGTAGAACCACACTGTTCTGCCACATGGCCTGTACTTGTGATACTGTTAATCCAGCAATGTCCATCCATGACACAAAATGGGTAGGAGAAATTTGGTTCCTCTTCCCTGTGGACTGTAAACATTTTTGAAAAAAAAAACCTGCTGAGTTGTCAATACTAAATATGTCCTCATACAGTATGTACAGTAGACATTAAATAATTAATTCAGTACAGCAGAAAGTCATGAACAGACACAAGTTAAATCAAAAGTGATAACTTCAATTTAAAAAGAAAAACAGTCAAGACTGAAAAATTTTTCTCAGTGCCCATCCATGACAAGAAATGTGTCCGTCCATAACAGAAATGTATCCCTCCATGACAAATCATGCTGTTTTTAAGCCTCCAACCTACTGTAGAAATAAATGGAATTTTCCAGTCTTTGGTACTGTACAGTATGCCATCATGTGGCAGATACAGTACACTGTACAGTAGGTCGCTTTCAGCAGACAACTTTTGAAATTTTCTCAAATCAAGTTGACCCCTGGTTGACCTTTGCTGTCCATTCATGATGTCATTTCAATTAAGTTGCCTAGAAATACTTTTGTTTTGCTCAACACACAGAAATTCAATTCAATTCAACTTTATTTGGGCCATTCTTAGAATACAATAAAATTACAAGATCACTGGAACAATAATAATATTAGGTTGTGTGAAAATGTAAAACAAGGAAACTAGTACAACTTTTGTGTATAAGATGGATTTAGGACAAATTTTCTTGCATGGCTGTGGCTAATTACTGTGGGAGTGCAATCATATCTCTGGCTTCTAGCAGTGTTTTGCATCTACTGTAGCCAGAAGCCATACTACACAAAACTAAATTGCTACAGTATGCAGGCTAGATCTTGTGCATGCATGACAAACTTTCCAACCTGCCTTGGACAGTGCTACTGTACAGTATGTGTATCCATTTAATGGCCAAGAATCTCTCGCTCAAATTACAATATTTTTTCTTTGTCTGTCAACTCTCTTTAATACATTTTCTGCTGATAAACTTTTATGCTGCAAAAAGTGTGATGCTGAAATCATACAAATGTACTGTGCTAATCAATGTACCCATGATGCTCATGCAAGCAGTCAGTATTCATGACAGTTAGGTATATGTATATGCTCCACGAAACAACTTTTTGCGTTCATGAATTACAACTCAAAAATATAAGTCCAGTACGTACTGTACCCATCCATGTCTGTCATGTGCCATATGACATCATACAGTATGCAGTGCACCTCACCACCTTTTTCCTACTAAACTGTTCACCAATGTGGAGTCTAATAGTGCTATAAATTGAACTCAAGGGCATATGCAACTTAAATGGACTAAAGGCAAGTTAGGCCTATCTGATTTCAAGTGCCTACATTGATGGTGTTTGTATGGGAGTTTACTGTGTGATTTCTTTCACACAATAAAAGTCAATGGAGAAATTCTATTAACTCACTACTGTATGTAAGAAATCATTGTTCAAAGCAGCATCCATGCTAGAGACCAGGAATGAAATCATAGAGCAGGGTTCATGTACAGTATGTATCATGCTCATGCAGCTGTTTATGAAATGAAGATTCATAACCTTGTCTTGAATTTCTCAATGATACCATTCCAAAGTACTCTGAAGCGTGTGTTACATGTAGGCCCACATAAAGTGAATCATATCAGTGCATGGCAACTACTATACTTTCATGTTATGCACATGCTGATAATGTTAACAATGATCGATCAAAGTTTGCAATCAATCGACTTCGATACTGAAAGGTTTGTATTGTAAACCAGTTGAAAATGCTGGTGCCTAAATTTCTGTTTAGGAGCCAGACGGTACTAGATTTTTTTTTGCCTCTACGCCACAGTTGACTACTGTAGCTCCTCACAGATACGTTTTGTGTACATCTAGCCTAGGCCTACAGTATGATGCTTTGGGTTGTACGTACAGTACAGTATGTGTATACATCAGGCAAGCACATAAGTGTGTACATAGCCAAAACGTACTGTACAGTACACTTTACTGTACGTAGAATAACATCAGTGTAAGTACTGTTTGAAGATGTTCATGGTAAGCCTGCACAGTACCAAAATTGTGGGAGTCATACCTCATAGCACGACAGTGATGTTTGCATGGGTACAGTACTGTATAGTTTTATTGATTGCCAGATGTCAGGAAGTACTGTACCATTTACTACAGTAGAGTCTGATAATAAAATTCTCCCCAGATCTATCCCTCATGGAGGCTTCATACATTTGATGCTTGTAGGTCTGAACTTTGCCGTTACAAAGTAAGCCCCCTCCCCTTTGGTCCTGCACCCTTCCCTTTTGCACAATCTGCCCCAGATGGGTGAAGAAGTTTCTTGGATCCCTAACAGACTAAAGAGCCATTGCTGGATTAAGGAAATAGTGACAACAGCATAATTCTTCAGCTAAATTTTTTCAACTGACCTGGAGTAAAATACTGTAACATAACAAGAAAGTGTATAGAATGCAATTGATTTTGGCATTCACAGGTCTACTGTACCTTGTGTAAAGATTACCCTTGCTGTCCAAGCATTTTTAAAAATTTCAACTCCAGGGCCTGTAGATCCTGTACTGTAAATAGCTTTGCACTGTACAGTAGTGGAGCATGTGGTTCCATCTAAAAGTGGAAGTGTATAAACCAGTAAAATGAGCATATTTAGAAAAAAATTTAAATGTGGTGTGTTCCTTCCAAAACATGAAAGGAAAAAATTAAAAAAAAAAGAAAAATGATTTTGCTAACAAAAACCACAAACCTTGGTACTGTACATTAATGGAGACATTCACAGTATTACAAGAAATGTTTGAATGGTGTCATTTGTACTGTACTGTAGATGCATAAAGCTCTAGTACCTTTATACTTGTATTAAATTCATGACCGAGATCATTCTGTCCAGAATTTGAGAACTAAATTGAGTGAGATTCTTGAATGATCTACCTGTATACTGCAGTAACTGGAACTGGCACCAGGTACAGTGTAGTGTCACTATCCTACTGTGAATAGTCTGGCCACCCTGGATATCCAGGGGTGCATTCCTGTACTGTATGTACAGTATGTACCTTCAGAACAAAGGTTACTGCTTGTCTATTACACCTACAGGCCCATTCCATGTTACATACAGTATCTTACATTTGACAGTCATTTCTTACCATTTTTATCAGAAAACATGTGTATGGAGTATTAATATTTATATATTTCCCATGGAAATGGTGCTCTTAAGGTACATATTTGTGTAGAAAATATAAAAGAAATTATGATAGCTTTATGCTTTTATTCTGGGCGGGGCTAAAACCATTGCATTATCAGTGTTCGATTTTAAGGGTAGTCCTGTCGCCTGAGACAACCAGAAATTCTGCAGGACTACCAGATTTTGCAAAAACAGGTGTGTAAGGTTGTCCGTCAGGACAACCAAATCTTTTGAGGAAAGTGATATGATGTTTACATTTAGCAGCTTGATGAATTGCGCAAGCAAGGAACTTTAAAAATTGCATCAAAAGATTTGCAGCAAAGTGCGGTGATTTAATGCGCACGTTCACCACAACTTCCCACACAGTCACCTTATCAAAATGTGCATAGCACTATCAAGCCAAAATATGTGCCCCGTACAAACTCCACTAGTTGGCCCCTAGGCCTGCACTGTACACAGAGAAGGTGAATCCCTTCGTGCAGGCTAAAAATTCGTAGTGCTGATGTTGCAACACCACTTTCAATCTAGATATGTTTAATTTATTAACCCTTTGATGCCAAAATCATAACATTAACTATGTCCACAATGTACACAAATTAATGCAAGCCACGGGTTGTCTAAAAGTGGAAGCAGCTTTGGAAGGCTGGTGATAATGGGGCGTTATCAGTTCCATGGTTGCAAACTTGGGAAAATGGTAACACTTGGGACTACCTTATTTTGAGCAGAACAACCAAATTTTACAATGTGGTAGTCCTTCGGACAACCATTGCTAATCCCTTAAAATTGAACACTGATTATGTGTGTACATGTTACAGTGCATTAGACAAAGTGAAAAAGTGCAACTTTTATTTGCTTTTCAGAAGTTCTCTGAATTGAATTGAAACTTCAAATACGAAGCAATGTTATTATTTAAAAAGAAAATTGTTTGTGTAAAAAGCAGCAGATTTTTCTTTTCCTTAAAAATTGAATACGTGACGTGCTACATGTATTAATTTTGTTATGTGTTATGATCTCTGAATTTTGTTTGAATGAACTGAATAAGTCACAGAGACTTGGAGCCTAAACATAACCATGAAGCCTGTAATTGACACTGGAAAGACAACCAAGTACAGGTCCACATTGCTGCTAAGTTAGTGCACTGTACAAACCACCATCTTCTGGCCCATCCCATGTAATGTGTGTTACATGTATTTGACAGGCATTTCTTGACCCTTGTATTCGATAAGATGTAGTAATTACAGTTGAAGTTTGCAAATATGGAAATGTTTACTGTACTATGAAGATGTGTTTTTTTGAGGAAGTTTAAGAAATCAAAAATAACCATGCACAAGTAGTCAGGATGTAGCTACTGTACAGTATAACACTGTAAATTTGTGAAGTGTACCGTATGTACTCTAGCATTAGGTGTGTTATACCAGATATAGTGAAAAACCTACTGTGGGTTTTTCCAGTGTTGTAACAAGTCATGACTCGAGTCGCTAATTCTCAGAAGGGGAAATGACTCGAGGAACTGTATCATACAGTAATTTTCCTCATAGAAATACTACAGTGACTTGAGTCACTGACTCAACTCGAGTCACATTGAAAGTAGTAAATGACTTGACTCGACTGCAAAATTGAGTGACTCATAACAACACTGGTATTTTCATCATAGAAAGTTCTCTATAAAACTGAATTTTAACTTCGAATATAAGGCAATATTTTTAAAAGGGAAACTTTTGATAATAAATTTTATACTGTAAACAAAATATTTCATAACTCTAATGAAATGCTCGAGGAAAAATACCTCTATCATCCTCAAACTTTTCTCAAAGGGAAGTCAGTTCCCATAATTTGCAAGTTTGCGGTCATCATACAGTATCTTTGCTTTGTAAAGCATTTTCATGGCTTTTAAAATAAAGTGCAGCTTTTCAAGTCTAAAAACATTGTTACTTTATTTGCTTTAATGAGATTTTGTTGATTTTACAGTGCTGTATATACACATGTAACATTAGGCATGTAACACACGTAATGTTACAGTACGTGTGTTACATTTGATTGCGTTACATAATTGCATCTTGAAAGAATTTATTTATTGATGATTTCTAAAGACCATGCTATGGTAAATAGGATGTTGAGGTAGCTTGAAAAAGGATATTCAATTTGATACCTTTTGGCAGGCCTGCAGAAGCACTTGTTTTTTGGTATGTTTGTATACATGTACCCTAGTTGTTGTCACAACACTGCATTCAAGTGGGTTACTTCCAAAAAATGGATTTCATGGATTTTTTCAGGAAATTGATCTGTTGTCCTATTGTACATTTAGACAAATCTTGCATTAACTGAATTAAAGATATCACATACTGTACAGTACATTGCAAAATCAGTCACTGTTTTTACTAATTTTAACTTTGTGCATCATTTGGGTAAACTGTCATTGAACATGCTGCATAATAACCACAGAATTCATGCTGTTGTAATGTACTGTAACATGTAAATTACAGGAAGAAGGTTGTAACAAGAATTCAGAAGTTTTTCAATTTAAAGCACTACACTGTAAATCTACAGTATGTCACTGGTTTCATTTTGGTTTGTACTTAGGACCACTTTCTGTGCAATATTAGAGTGGCCTCAGATCATTTACATTTTATTTTGACAAGAAATTTCAAGAAGTCATGTCATAAATCTGACAAAAAATAATTGTGCTAATGATTTTTTGGAATATTGAGCACTTGACTGCAAGCATTGTATGAGTTTTTGACAAGGAAACTGGTTTTTGAATTTACTACAAACAGCATTTCATGCATAGAGTGAATTGAAGTAGCCTACTGTAAAAGTGAATCTTTTTCTAGCAGGGTTACGGTATCTTTTCTAAAAACTAAGTTTTAAAACAATGACCAGTGTTGGTACAGTACAGTATTTTGTGGAGGGGCTATGTGTACACAATAGGTCCCTCCCCATGTACATTCAGTACTCCTATGTGTACATGTGTGTGGTATCATATCATTTCCATGAAAATCGTTTGTCACATACTGTAGTGATATAGTACTTGACTGTTTGCCTTCTTTTAATTCACCTGCCTCCTCTACTCCTATGCCTGTACAGTACCAGTATTCTTCATACAGCACTATTGTAAAGTGCAGTATTTAAACATTAAATGTTCACTACAGGTAGATGATAGTTATGTTTTTTTCCAAACTTTCTTTTTACAGATCAGATGGATCTTTCCAACTCTTTGTACCAACTGGATCCTATGTGATCGACTTGACACATCCAGCTTTAGACTTTGAACCACAGCGGGTGGATGTTAATTCAAAAGGCAACAAGAGAGCTAGGAAGTTGAACAACATCCAACCTAACGCTGTCTCACATTTGACCTATCCACTGAGATTTAAACCCAAAGGACAAATGAACTACTTTCAAAAAAGAGAAGAATTTAGAATTATTGATATCTTGAAGAGTCCTATGGTAAGGAATAAATGTTCCTGAAGCAGAATGAGGCACCTTTAGTGCAGAATATACAGTAAACCCATACCCAGGAAAGGGAGAGAGGAAGCCCCCTAGATAAATTTTTGCCCCCCCCCCCGGTATGCTGTATTGTACAGTTGTTGCTGAAGCAGGAGGAAGGGGAAGGGTGTATGTTATACAGCCTATTATTTATTGTGGCTAATAACAGTCCTATTTTATACAGATGTATAACATTATCATACTTTAATTGAAACATATGCCAAGTTGGAAGTTATTATAGGGGTTGGGTGGAAAACAATGAATGATCCCATCAAAAAATTGATGATTGTAAAAGGTGTGTTTGATAACCACAAGTTTGAATGACAAGATAATTGTTTGAAGTATAAGTAGCATTTAGGTGCTGTTGTCATTAAATGCAGTTAGTTTGAAGTTAAATACCTCACTGTTTTTGTATTCACTTGGTCTTTGTATACAGTAGTTATGTACAGTATGGTCTATTTTTTTTTTATTGAAAACAAGTTTTAATTACTGTCTTTTCAGGTAATTATGATGGTGCTGCCTATTGTCTTTCTTGTTCTCATTCCCAAACTCATCAACACAGACGACCCTGAAATCAAAAAGGTTGGCTTCATATATTGAAGGGAGGGTTTAAAGCAAAAATTTATAATTTGATGTGTGACTTTAAGAGAAGTCTTTGCTTTCTAGTTTCCTTTTTAATTCATTTATGTGGTTCTCAAGATGTGAGCAAATGAAGTAATTATGTTTGTAACCTAAAGTGAACTTGAAGCACCGAGGAATGACATCATCTCCTTACATTTATGCAAAGAATGCTTTGTTTTCTTTTTTTTTCAATCTCTTGTTTTGACATTGCATAACTTGGTGATAATAGTTTCCCCGGCTATGGAGAATTGAAAGTTTTAATATTCCCATGCTTCTCATCATTCACATCATGTAAAAATGAGATTGTTAAGAAGAAAACAAGTTGAAAAGAGGGTGATCGGTTAGACGTTGACTGAGTCCTGAAGCAAAATATTTAGTTTAGGATACAATGTCAAAATTTTTTCCATACTTATGATAGACAGGACTACTTTTAAAACAGGAATAAATAGAGAAAATACTTGATGTCTGAATATCTTGGAACAAACTATGGGGTTCTGAAAAGCATGTCATTGTCAGACATTTCTTACTGCTCAAATTTGTTTAAAATTATTATTTCACTCATGAACTATGTAATTAGTTGTGTGTGATTATATTTAGAAGGAGAACTTTATACAATAATCTTACAGAATTTAAAAGAAAAGTGTTGGAGTGTAATACTGTAACCATTTCACATGGATGATGTGGCAGTGTCTGGCCATGACACATGATAGATAAGAAAAATTTATTTTCTTTCCCTGTGGTAAATAGTTTTGGAAAAAGAAAAACCTGCTGAGTCACCAATACTAAATATGTCATCCGTGTAGCCATTATAAAAGATTCAGTAATATTATGTATATTGTATAAGTTTGCAACAGAAATTTCGTCATGGACAGGCACTGTACCAAAAGTATGTCCGTGACAAATTAACTTAGACATTCCTATGATTAAATGGAAGAACCCAACAGGTAATGAGTGTTTGCAGAGCAGTGGACCTTTCAATTCATAATCACCCTCTGCCCTGGGAACAGTATGACAACTGTGCAATTAAAAAAAAAAAGAAAAGAAAACTCAAAACAGCCAAAATTCAAAAATTTTGCTCACTGTTCCATGACAATAAATGTGTCCATCCATGACAGACATGTGTTCGTCCACAACAAATCATGCTGTCTTTAAGCCGTCAAGAATTCAAAAGTTATCAGCTCTGATAACTTTTGAATTTTTTCAATCAAGTTGACCCCATGGTTGACCTTTGCTGTCCATCCATAACATCCGTCCATGACACCTACGGTTGTATTTGCTCAACAAACAGAATTGAAAAATTGCTTGAAAATGACATATATCTGCAAGACAAGGAAACTATACAGCTTGTTTCTGCATTAAACTATTTGTGAACCTACCTTAGTTTAGATAGAAATCTGAGGAAAAGACCAAAAAGTGAAATGCCATAAACTAATCTTGTCCATCCATAACAGATGTTCTGTTGATTCTGTGTTAAGTAAACACACCATGGCAACCGACTTTTGTACTGCAAGAAACTGGTAGAGTTTACTATACCTTCAAACATAAAATGGCCTGTGACTTCAGTGCAAATATCATCAGATGTTTTTTGTAGCTCTTTTATTCATCAAAATACAGATAGTGCCTGTCCCTGGTTAGCTTATCAACCTCAAGTTTTCTTAAGTTAAAAACAAAACAGTGTTCATTAATGTAAGGTTATGTCATTATATATGTTTGTTTCAAGTTCACTTTGGGCTGAAAATGTGATTGTCCTACTAGAGAATCACATATAGAACTGAATACAATTTTATTATGTAGTGATTAGGCTGAGTACCCTCTACTGTATCAAAGCTAAATTGAAGGAAAAACCCTTATGATTGTTAAAGGCTACTGTCCTGAATTCCTACAGAATTAGAGCTCTTGTTCTACTGCATGCAGGGAGCCTGGTTGTTTAGTAGTAAGGTACATTTGTAAACACTTATATTAGCCTGGAAATAATAATAATCTAAAAGCATACTTATGATTAGTGATTAACACTGTCTTTGTGGGACAGCATTGGGAGAAACATATAGTGTACTTTTTTGTAGTCACAACTCATAGTCAATATTATTACAGGATTTGAAGTAAATTTTACCATTTATGTACATGTGCTCAAGTATAGTACTGAACATCTGTATACAGAAGATGAGTTTTATAAAGCTGTCAGAGGATGTGCATTGCTTTACACACCTAAGTATACGGTAGTCTGTACTGTATATTTGTATTACTGTAGTGCTGCATGCGCTGGACAGTGATTTTGGATAATTTTGATTTTTTGAATCAACCATTCTTTATACCATGTATAGAATTATTGTAGGCAGCAGTCTCTTTGGCCGATGTAACTTACTTTGGCTGTTGGCAGTTTATGTTTCGCTGTTGGACATCGAGTGAATGTCTCTCTCTCAAGTGAAAGTTATCTCACATTGCTTTTAGTTCTTTAATTAACATTTCATTTGTAGTAAGAGTTAGCTCTGCAATATCACCTCAGACAGTTAAATATCTCCTAAGTTTATAACTTCTGTACTGTACTAGCCCCGCCTCCAATTTAATCCCAAACACCTGTTTGTACACCTCTAAGACAGAGCCACAGGCACCTGCACTGAGTTTAACTTGCTCAAGGTCATATTGACACACAATTGTTTGTGTTTGTATGAGCTTAAGCTGAAAACACAACTGCCTTTACAAATCATTGACCAACCAGAATGGAGCTATTGTTTGAATGAATGTCAATCAAAGAACAGTCATCAATTGTATTTAAAACTACATAGGGTTATTCTTAGATACATTTTTTTTTGGGGGGGGGGGGGGAGGATGCTTCAGCCCCTTTAAATCTGTTTTAGGTCTTGTCTTCTGTATGTGACAGTGTTATGCTCTAATTTTCCCCTCAGGAAATGCAAAGCCTCAACTTGATGAACCCAAAACAAGACATGCCAGACCTCTCAGAAATGGTGACAAATTTATTTGGAGGAGGAGCTCCCCCTCAGAAGAAAAAAGAGAAAGCTGTCAAAGGAAAAAAGAAGTAGAGGTCTGTTACCTCCCTGTAAGACTTGTCAAGATGATTGACGGATACAATACATGGCACTTTCTTCAGAAAATCGGACGAAGTGTTCTTTCTTGGAATGTCCTCTGTGTTAAAACACTCTCCTCAGGCCCTTGGTGTGATTGGGTGGATGCATTGCTCTAAGATGTGATTGGAGGAATACCTCTGATTAGAATTATTATATTGGAAGAGCTTGTGAAATTTATAAGAACCTGCATGCCCCTGATGCCATTTAGCACTGCATCTTGCTGGGTAATTATTTTTAACTAATAGTATGGAACTAGTGATAATGTAAGGGATGTATGGTGTGTGGGTATACCATAGCTGAACCACTATATCAGATTTACATGGGCTCTGCTACTGTAGGTGAAGTACTTCACAGAACAGCTATATAGAAATAAGCATAGGTCACTATTTTCAGTTGAAGGGAAGGGGTGGGGGTGGGGATGAGCATCTTGAAATTGTAAGCATCTTTCCCCTCAAAACAGCCTAAGTACAGTTTTCACAAATAGATTAAATTTGTTGTTCAAATAGGGGCTTCAGTCCCCAGATTCTTGCTGCCTCATACACATCTGGTAACAGTGGGAAAATTGCTTTTAAACTTAACTTTTGGCTCTGCGGAGGTCTTAATGTTAAGTACTGCAGAGGTCTTAACGTTTGGTACTGAAGGGGTCTTAACGTTTAGTACTGCAGAGGTCTTAACATTTGGTACTGAAGGGGTCTTAACGTTTAGTACTGCAGAGGTCTTAACGTTTGGTACTGAAGGGGTCTTAACGTTTGGTACTGAAGGGGTCTTAACGTTTGGTACTGAAGGGGTCTTAACGTTTGGTACTGAAGGGGTCTTAACGTTTGGTACTGCAGAGGTCTTAATGTTTGGTACTGAAGGGGTCTTAACGTTTGGTACTGAAGGGGTCTTAACATTTGGTACTGCAGGGGTCTTTCTATCATTGAAAGATCATGTAATGAATTGAATATTGTTCCATTTTAAATATATAGCTTTTAAAATTCATACTGTTGTAGCTTTGCAGAGTAAATGCAAGGCTGTTTTGTTGAATTTCCAAGCTATTAACAGGGAATAATTTAGTATTCAAATTTTGTGTAGCAGTTTTGAGAATTTTTTCCTCCTGTAGTGTACATTTTTGCATTTGTGTAACAATTTGGCCAGCTTGTGTAGCAGATTGCCATGTGATGCCTGATAAATTATTCCTCATTCACCCTCATTACCTCTGGTACTGTTTTTGAAGTGTATTAGTTTGGCATTTGCTCTATGAATTGGGGATTGATGATGGCAGGAAAACCTTTTTATTTACCTCTTTTTGAAGGTTGTAGCAAAGGGGAATGACCAACAGTACCTAAATATTCATAATAAATGACAGAATCAGGGGATGTTTTGAAATTGAACTCATTGTTGGTGATGGCACCAAGGCAATGAATTCAGTTGTTTTCTGATATAAAATTAATGCATTTCTATTGTTGCAAAGCAAGCAAAGTGGGCTTGTTAATTAATCTGCCCTTGAATGCTTCAGTCTGGCACACAACTGATTGCCATCTGACAACTGATTTTAATGGCAAACCTGTTGAAAGTGGGAGGGAAGCCAGAGTACCAAGTGAAGAATCTACATACTTGGAGTGGGATTCCATCATTCCAACCCACGCACTTGTGAAACAGAGTGGTGTAGGGCAGCTGGCATTAAACATTCTGCCATTTGAAGACCCTCTTGATTGGTTCAGAATGTATAGGCATACCTGTTACATAAATGGGTTCATCTTGATCAGAGGTTCCACATTTGTTGTACACCAAGAAGTGCAAAATTTAATGCTCGATAGCCTTTCTTCTTTTTGTTTTACAAATATGACTGCATTGAAGCTGCAAGGCAACTGTTAAGATTTGACTTTTGAAAACAGTGATTTGCATGGCCAACAATAAGTTTTTGTAACAGTGAGGAAAGTACATAGTATCAATACTGTTTAGCTTACGATAGTAAGCTTTTGTTACGGTACTCTACGTTTGGAGCTCTATGACGTCATCAAACAATAAAATTCAAAAGATATTGCCGAATTTCTCCTCACACCTGATTGCCGAATTTCTCTTCACACCCTGACCAACTGCATGGTCAAGTGATTAAAGCATCCGACTTGCAGCCGGAAGATCTGGGGTTCAACTCCTGGCCCGGTCATAGCGAAGACTTTAAAAATGAAACTTACTGCCATTGTGCTTGGTGTTCAGCATAAACAATGGAGTAGGGAAAACAAGCCAGTGAGCCACAACTGGAAAAAAGGCCGTGGCCAGCCCGACTTAAACCAATTGGTTAGAAACTGAGCCGTAAAACCTCATCTAACAAATTCACGCCCCTGTCGAAGAATGTTATTACGACAAAAGAAAACATAGCACCAAATGTGTTCACCCATTTTCAGTTCCCACTGTGGAAATTTCAGTACCATTTTGCAAGAAAGAATTGATCATTTAAAGGAAGGTAGGAAGAAATTGTTAAAATCATTCAGAATTCCATTGAAAACGTAGGTAGAAGCCTTAAAAAGGACATTTGATGTTATTCCGCTAACTCTCTGCTGTTGTTTATGAGTCTTCACTAGGGCACCACGTAAACCTGGTAGTAGGTCTGCAATACTGTAGGTATATTATTCTCAGCACACGTGAAGTTTTGTCACATGACTTGTACATAGCTTCTGCTTGGCCCGACGGACAACCACCAAAGACAAAAAGTGTAGGGTCCAAATCTATTAAATTTGAAGCCATCACTGCAACATTCTGATAAATTTATGGTTGGAATGTTCAATTACATCTGCAAGACTAATATAATGATGAAAATATTAGCACCTGACCTTTATTGTGTATGTTATGGGTTGTTTTGGTTTCGAATTTTGAGATTGAAGCGAGAATAATTATGTACTGAAGGCACTGCAGATATTATGTGCTTACAATGCTGCAAGCTTTCCGTGGACAATTTCTTTGCCTGTATGGCATATTCCTTTTTCAGTCACATCCCTGTTTTGGAGGTCTTAATTTAAAGGGGGCCGAGTGATCAGAGTCTGCTCTGTGGTGTGTGTCCTGGTACAGTGAGTTCCCATACTGTTGTAGTACTGTCATAAACCTGGAAGCCAATGGCTTTTGATTAATGCATGTTGTGGCTATTAACAATGTTGTATTAACATGTTATGAGTGGAGTCTAAACTTGGCAGACTGTTGTGTGACCCAGTTCAATTAAATAGCTTTCACAGCTATCTTTACTGCACAGCTGAGTGATTTGTCACAGACCTGGAAACATATCATTCATTAATGTCTATAGCAGGCTGACATCTTAAACTATTTGTTTAGTACTGTAGAATTACCAGTCTTTTTTTTAGTCCATGAGCAGATAGACAAAGGTTCACCTGAATTCCAGCATGGTATGGAGTGAAGGTGATCAGACATTTTTCAAATTTTTGGCTGTCTGCTGTATACATGTAGCTGACAAGAAGCAAAATACTAGAAGCTAGTAAAAATAGCAAGAAGCTAGACATAAGTTTAATTATATGTCTATACATTACACTTCATGTTAATCTTGACTCCATGATATTTGGGGGATATCTGTGAGGCCAAACAGTTGGCGACTAATTGGCAGGTCTGGAAGTGTGGATAGGCTGCTTTGATCATTCCAGTTAAGATTGTGTTAAGTGTTGATACTATGAATAAACAGCTAAGTTGGTAAATTTCTGGTTTGTGACACACATGTATGAGTGGAGGATGTTTTTTTTTTATCATTTCCACATGTATACTGTACAACACTTATTTTGGGAGAGGGGTCGGGGAGGGTTGGGTGTGGAATGTCTACGGCCCATGTGCACTTTTTCAAAATAAAATACTTGATAGTGAATGAATACTTGCCAAATATCCTTTTTCTTTAATACTTTCCAAAGTAAAGTACACTTACAGAGTTGGTCCACACTAAGAGACGAGAATGAAAACATGACCAATAGGCAAAAAACTCCTCTGTGATAATGAAAATCGAAGTTGAAAGTGATTTTCAGTTTGAGAGTCTTAATTTTGAGGGACTTAATAGCTTCCAGTATCCAAACATTCCTTTTTTGCTCGTCATCATTTGGATAACTACAGTACTGTACCAGGGTATTATGGGATAATTAAAATCAGAAGTACACAAAATATACTGTACTGAAACCTCTATAAACACAGCCTGTCATATCAATCTGATATCAAACTCCATTCTTAAATTCTGTGACAGAAGCTCAGACTTTTTCTCACAATCTGTTAGATGAAAATAGATGTTTACAGATGCAAATAACTCAACGCAGATGTTTCATCGCCTTAATACCTTTCATGTAAGTTTTCCAGAAAGCTTCCTTTTAAATGTACCAGATTATCTGCGTTTCCCCCACCAAAATGTCAAGGACGAAGATTCAGATACCTGTATAATGCAGTAAAACATATTTTTTTAAATGTTTTGTAATGCATGTTTATATAATTTTGTCACAATACACACGTCCTCGTGTGGTCTTGGTTTACAGCCTTCTGTACTTCATGTTCTCAGAGGACATGTATGCACAAGTGTGTTTTGGTAGATCCTCTAGGATGCGTCGTGCTGTTTCACAGTAAGAAGCAAAGAAAGCGTATGTGTAATAATTGCAGTGATACATTAGTTTGTTAATGCATGTAATTTAGTAAATTTGTGATAATTCTTAAAGTAACATTTTTCAGTGTGTCTACAGTACAGTAGATTTCCCAAGTCAACTGTTTCCCAGAAAAAATTAATGTGATGTGGTTATGTTACATTAATTCACAAGCACGAACAAGAACCTAGAATTTGACTATTGCTTCATGAAACAGTTTTTGACTTATGTCAGTGAATCCTGTCTGGAGTATTGCAAATTACTGTACAACATTTGACACACGTGGACACGTTTCCATAATTTTGTGTTGTGTCATGTTTTGCTGAGTGGTCCTGGTAGACTATAATGGTATTATCTTGCATTGTAGAGAATGCACACAGGCAGACAGTATTTACCATTACATGGAAATTCCTGATGAGGGGCTAAGCCTTACAGTATTTTAACCAAACGTTGTGACCTTTGTCTTTGGGAAAAATTATTTATTATGTGCGTACCAAACTACGGTACTCTTAATAAATAAACGTTCGAAATTCATCTCTACTTGCAGGCACTCAGAAGGTTTCTACTTAACTCGTAGTGTCTAGCAGTGCCCTTCCACTTTGTTAAATTCTGCTTTGTCTTGTGCCACCTATCACTCCATCAATTGCACTGAAGTATGTATCATATGCCTGCTGTATTCGTGTAACTGGCTAATCGTTCACTTTGCTTATTCAAATTGTTCGTTGTACCATTCATAATGTTAACCGCCTAATGATCGGATCTTGCCCGTAAAACTTTAAGTGGAAATAAATATGAATACCTGTTAACCGGGCTCACTTGTCATTTCTATATTGCTCTACAACTAACGTCGTATTGAGCACTCTACTATGCCTTTGGTGTGCACCGCATTCATGAATATATATATATATATATATATATATATTATATAGCTGAGAATTATTGTTGGTTCCAGACTTTTTCACTCAACATATATTATATATATATATATATATATATATATATATATGTATATTTCTGTTAATACCCTATTAGGGAGACAGATTGCAGTTATAATTGGTATATTAAGGAGACATTTTCACTGGGGAGACAAATTCACGTCTCCCTAATTCTTTGCACCATTATTTTAACCCCTTCTCTACATTCTTTCTAAAAGATTTTTATTTCTATGGTAGCGTATTAGCGCCCTCTTTTCTATGCCACTGTGTGTGCTGCATAAATACATCATAGGTGCTATGATTTACCATAGAAATACAGGTGTGTTATCTGCTGCATGTAATTTATATGTATTATAGGGAGACAAATAAGTATTGCGAAATACTTTATAATATTTTGTTTATTTAATTAAACCTTGTGTGTAAAAGATACAGTTAAAACAAACGTACCATAAGTTAAAGGTATTCATTAAGAATTATTGGTATTTTTGTGTGAATATTTGTATGCTTAGATATGGAAATATATTAAATTTTATGAATATAACCGATTGTCTCCCTAAGGAAGGATTTTATCCCAATGTCTCCCAAATGTTTAATTTAGTGTTTTATATATATATATATATATATATATATATATATATATATATATATATATATATATATACCAATACTTCCTTTCGCTTTAGGTTTAACAACCATAGAAAGTCTATTCGTGATAACACTCCATGTTTCCCAGTGGCTGGGCACTTTAATCTTCCCCGCCATTCCCTTGAAAATCTTAAAGTCACCCTCATTGCAAGCAATTTTGTTTGTACTGAACACCGCAAGTCCCCCGAACTTAACTGGATTTTGAAACTAAATTCACACAACACGGGGCTAAACAAAGACCTCGGTGTTTTGAATCAGTACACTTTCCATCAGACAACGTAATTGTTTATTCCACTTATTTACACCTTTCCATCACCTATCATCTTGTGTTTTAAGCTGTATCTCCGCTGTTGGCTATAAGTTAATTATTGTACTCACTTCACTGTCTGATCTCGCTGACGAAGGTTCCAGGGGAACCGAAAATTTCGAATTAACTCTTGGATTATTTTGTACACTTAAGGTCAACTAGTGATGCATTTATTTGTTTCCTGTTTTTACGATATATATATATATATATATATATATATATATATATATATATATAATATATATATATATATATATATATATATATATATATAGGTCGATAAAGGTTGTAAAAAGTGCTTAAAGTTTGCGGAAAATTCCACGACGTTTTCGAGTATAGACTCTTCATCAGGTGGCAAAGAAATGCAACTGAAAAACAAACAAGAAGAAATAGAGAAGAAACACATTGAAGAAAGGCACGAACAAACCGGTCGCACAGAACGAAACACGGTGTAAAGAAAGCGAAAGAAGGCTAAAAACTGGTAAAAAGTAATGAAAAGGGGAACAAGTTAAAAAAGGTCCATTCTAATGTTAAGACCGTGTGGGGAGAGGGTCCCGAGTTTCATGAGAAGCAGGTTTTCGGCGGTCTGACGATCACGGTCAGAACCTCTTCACATTTAGGCTGCAGTAACGGCCAAGTCTTTAATTGAGCACGGTGATGGGGGGTTGAAATGAGTGGCGACCGGATAACCTTGAAGGTTTTGTTTGATGGACATGAGGTGTTCTGTGATTCGGTCAGCCAGGCGGCGTTTGGTTTCTCCCACATACAGGCAATTGCAACGTCCACAAACTAAAAATGTAAACCAAGTTTGTGGAAGTGCCAGGTGAAGTGTTGGTTCACGCTAAATCTGTTGCCGTTAGAACCCAAAATATTGATATTTGTGTTCTTGCCAACAACTGGGCATTTGTTGCTTATACTACGACCACAGGGAAATGTACCTGGTGTGTTGTCAGTTGGTTGTTGTGGGTGGGAAGCCCGAACTAAGTGCTTGGAAATGTTCTTTTCAACTCTGAAGGCCGTAATCGGGGGTTCAGGGAAAAGGTCACGGGTTGAAGGGTCTTTTCGAAGAGTCTCTATATTCCTGTAAATGGCACGAATGATGGGGCGTACCGATGGGTGATGGGAAATTACCAAAGGAATTCGTAGATTAGTAGACGTGTTAGACTTCTTACTCAAAGCCTCCGCTCTGTCGATTCCTTGGATTCTTTGTAGGGCACCGGTTAGGACTTTGGTGGGATACTGACGCTTCTCAAAGAATGATAGTATACTATTTGAAGCGGCTGAAAAATCAGAATCTTCTGAGCAAATCCTTCTGGCCCTTAAAAGTTGTGAGTACGGGATGGATTTGGTACAGGATTTGGGATGGTTGGATGGGTACAAAAGGTAGTTATGGGAATCGGTGGGTTTAAATATATATATATATATATATATATGGAAGTGTAGATGTGACGTTGCGACTTCTAAATATAGAAACTGAACAATGGTGGGAAGCGGACACAGTCGCAAAATTTTTAAACCTGTGGAATATGCTTCTAACGTTGGCAACCTTTGTCTTAGTAAGAAAGACGATACCACCATGAAAATTTGGTGGTATCGTCTTTCTTACCAAGGCAAAGGTTGCCAATGTCAGGCGCATATTCCACAGGTTTAAAAATTATGTGACTGTGTCCGCTTCCCACCATTCTTCAGTTTATATATATATATATATATATATATATATATATATATATATATATATATATATATATATATATATATATATATATATATGAATGATGAAGTCGGTAGTCGTTCTAATTTGTATTTTTGAAACTTTGACCGTTTAATACCTCTTTTACTTTGCTCCTCATTGTGGGGCTGTACGTTTGGTTCATTTTGGCTAGGCTGAGGTAGTTGACAGTGGCGTAGCCAGGTTTTTTGTCGGGGGGGGGGGGGGGTAAGAGCACCAAGATTTCCCCCAATTTAGTGATATGCTTACTAATAATCAGTGTCCTCCGAAGGTCCAAATTTTGTCCGGGTGCTTTCCTCTGACCTGGCTGATGTGACTGATCGCCGTCCTGGGGGAGGGGTCTAAGGGGAGGGGACACCCCCTCCCCTTTGGAAAATTTTTGCTCATTTAAGGTGGGCTGGATGCAAAATGGTGCCACATTTGGTGCTAAATATAAACTGAATACATCACCAAGAATTCCTATTTTTTAGGAAGCTTTTTTTATCTTGCTTGTCTTCAGGTCTTGGTGAATTTTTCTTGAGTCCTACTGGTAGATCAGAATCACAATGGGTGAAGTACAGTAATTAAGTGAACCCTGGTACATCTTTCCCTTCATCAGTTCACCACATTCACCACAATCAGTCCAAATTTTACGAGTACCTGCCCTTGTAGCAGAGTATAGCACTTGACCACTGACCCATTCTAACAAACTGCATATACCACAATGCTGCTGCTTTAATTATCAAGAAACATTGGAAGTATACAGTAAAAGGACAGAGTCCCTTGTCAGAGGTCCAGCGATCTCATGCTGTATAAAACAGATAGTAAAACATAACTAGTACAACTATAAGCATGGTGTCATCATTCCATCTCTGAAAACCTTAATGAGGACTGGTTGTGCCAGTGTGGCATATACTTTTAAACAAGTAAAGTGTACTGGTTGAGAAATTTAAAATTTTACCAAATCATGCGCAAATTTCACCATAGGCCGATATTCACTTTCAAAATTTCCCCCAAGATTTTTCCAGAGGGGGCAACTCGCCCCCCTGTTCCCCCCCCCCCGGCTACGCCACTGGAAGTTGATTAAAGAACCAAACGCTTCCTGCTTGGTGCTGTTTTTTCAGGCTTTTTTGCTGGAAGTTGACTCACACCATCTTTCTTTAGCGTGTATATATATATATATATATATATATATATATATATATATATATATATATATATATATATATTCGCGAAAGAAATGTTCGCCCAATATATATATATATATATATATATATTATATATATATATGTATATATATGTAGACATATTAGGATGCGTGTTTTTTGCTTCGCTTTTTGTTTTCATATATATATATATGTATATACATATATGTATATAAATATTGCGTTGGCAACGTTGATTGATTAGAAAGAAAACACCGAAAAAAAAAAACAAATACATACATGCCAACTTCGTGCTGCGAACCGAAGGGATCTATGGACGTGTGGCATGTGAGTTTTCCAGAGTTTCAAATTGTGAAAACATCGTATCATGATATCTGAAGAAGGATAACTTTGAGGGATAAAACTCAGTGCGACAAAGCATTTCCTTTCGGAAGGAATCAATAAGCCTTTTGGCTTTCTGGTTTCTTCCCCATTCAGACATCTGTCAGAATGACGTAAATTACAAGACAACTGCAAATGCTCAAGGTTAGGATGCTATAGCGGTTGAAAAGAAAGAACTTAAAGTGATAGAGGCAATTCGCCCAAACGACTGCATAAAGTCTACAATGCCAACAGAGACCAGATATAACCCTATATATGGACAGAAATAGCTATGTCGATGAAATTGTAAAGAGATATTAATACCGAGTCAAGTTTCAATGACAAGAGAAGACTGGGAAACAAATACTGAGTATACTTTGCAAAAGGATATCCATTACAATATATTACGATATCATATAACGAAATCCTAAATAACTGCAGGGTTGCCTGGTCTAAGTTAGAGTTTTGGTTTCAACGGAACTTAAAACGACAAATGCAGTCGCCCTAAATTGACCTTAGTATACCTTGGTATACCAATTTATGTATGGCTGTTTTAACCAAGTAAAAATATGCGTGTTAATGAATTGTTAATTTCAAGAAGACTAAATCCTTGGTACACCTTTACTGACATTTATGTTCTGAATTATCATAAGGAGATTTGAAACCTAATGTTCTAAAATGAGGTTTGGAGCTAGGTTGCTTCTTCCCTTAATAGGAGAAATCATTTTCATAACTTTTTTTCCATACCAGGTAGGCTGAATCGTGTACCTTGTGGTCTCTTTAATTATAAAGCAAACTTTTTGTTCAGTTATTAAATACGTTAACATAACTCCTATGTCAAAGAACCGTTTCTATGCAACGTTTTTGTTATAAAACGCCATGCTAGATACTTGTGATAGCTTTAAAAGAAACTTTTAAAAGTTCACCTGTTGTTTCAAATTAAAGTTGGGGTAACAATATCACATTATTTTACTATTTTTATTGCAATATCATGGTAAATAATAAGATTACACGTGTTCAGCAATTGAAACTTTCTGCCTCCTCTTTGCAACCTCGATTCAACTGTTTGCTAACGTTGCAATTTAACACAATATATTAAGCATTATAATGCGTTTGATACAGAACGTCCTTGGATTTAACACGTGTAATAGAATTTAAAATTTTTCACATAGTCGGGGCGTAGAAATGCTGAAATGTGTTATTCTTTTCCACTACGTTTGTGGAAGTGTCTAAATAAGACTGATTGCCTAGATAGAAATACAGTAAAACAAAATTGGTGTATCACAGCCTCACCAATTCATCTAGCGTTTTAACCTCTTTACAGATACTTCAAAGGTCATATCAGGTAGGTATATCTCCAGATGCAGAATACTAATCTTTGCCGAAGACTTTAAGAAATATTCCATTACCAGTCAATAGAAAATTATAGTTTAAGGTGCAAACTGAGGATGAAGGCCACAAAGTAAAAGGTAAAAAGGTATTACCAGGTTCATATATATATATATATATATATATATTATATATATATATATATATATATATATATATATATATATATATATATATATAACGCAAGTTATGCTTGTGTCAGCCTTGCTATTCAGTCTTGGAACCTACTCTGAACTGCACTGATGAGATCTAACAAGATCGAAACAGTTCTGTCTGCAGATTGAGTTATATATATATATATATATATATATATATATATATATATATATATATATATATATATATATATATATATATATATATATATTCATGTTATGGGATAAGAGTGAGAGAGAACTTAACAACTTTTTCTCATTTGCCAATGCCTTTCATGAGTCTATAAAGTTTACCACTGAAAGGTCTACGAACCAAATTCGTTTTCTTGACGTGCTGGTAATGAGTAAAGGTCATAAAATAGAGACCTCTGTGTATACCAAACCTACGGACAGTCACTCTTATCTCCATTTCAACAGCTTCCATCCCCGACATATAAAAACCTCCATAGTCTACAGTCAGCTCCTAAGATATCGACGCATCTGTTCCAGTGACCAAATTTTTCATAATAGGCTGTAGAACTTCTAGGTTTTTCTCAAAAGGGGATATCCGTATCGTCTTTTGCGTGATCAATTCGAACGGATTATGACCTTAGAACGATCTAACTTGCTCTCGTACCGCAACAAAAGAACTCCAGATAGATCACCCCTTGTCGTAACCTACCATCCCTCTCTCCTCCCCCTTTTCCAAGATATCAAAAAATCCTGGGGCATTTTAGGTTCTGATTCCACCATAGAAGAACTTTTCAAAGAGCCCCCAGTGATTGCTTATAGACAACCACACAACATCAGGTCTGTGCTTGTCCGGACTTCCCTCCCCCCTTCCAATCATGAGTCAAGCAGTGGTAACATCACCTGTAACAAACCCAGGTGCATGGTGTACACTCATCTCGATCCCTCTCCTACTATTTTACACCAGGCCCCAGGTACCACTTTGAGACCTGGGAGGTTTAACTGCGACTCAGACAATGTAGTCTATTTGCTCTATTGTACTAAATGTCCCCAGGTCACCTACATCGGCGAAACGAGTACAAAGTTTAGGCTTCGGTTCAACAACCATAAACTAAGCATTCGACAGAACAAGACAGGTTTCCCGGTTGCTGGACATTATAATCTCCCAAATCATATACTTTCGGACCTTAAATTTGCAATTCTCTATGGCAACTTTAAAACAGCCCAGGATAGAAGCAACCGGGAGCTCAATACTATCTTACGCTTGAACACTCATAACACTGGACTTAACAAAGATCTCACTTTTATGAGCTTCTGTGCTCGGATGCATCCCGATAAGGTCCAGCCTCTTACGTATGTATGTTTCAGTACAACTGATAAAGAGCTGTGTATACGACGCTCGAAATATTTTGTTAAATGCTTTACGTGTGGAGTTATAAAGTTAGAAATGAAAGTATCGTTTTTTCTCGTTTTTTGCTTCTTATATATATATATATATATATATATATATATATATCTATCTATATCTATATATATATATATATATATATATATATATATATATATATATATATATATATATATATATATATATATATATATATATATATATATACATCCTATTGCAGGAGGTCGCTGGTTAGAATCCTGTTTGAGGCTAAGTTTTCCATTCAGTTCTCATAAAAATATCCCCTTTCAGTGTAAGACAGGCGCCTATGCCTATGTTAGAGGAAAATGGCCTAAGGTCTCTGTGCGACTTTTTAATTCAGCGTTGACTGACTCTCTCTCTCTCCACATCTCTCTCCCCCTATATATATATATATATATATGTATATATATATCTGTATATATATATATATATATATATATATATATATAGGTAAAAGAAGAAGTAGTAAATAGTGCTAAAAGTTTGTGAAAATTCCACGACGTTTCGGGTTTAAACCCTTCATCAGGTGGCAAAAATGCAACTGATTGTTGACACGGCCAAACGTACAATTTAAAAAATACACAATAAAGTTGGGCACGGTAAAACCGGCTAGGAAAACAGACAGTGTTAAGTGGTTACCACAGGTAAAACAATGCAGGAATTGCTGAGTTATAACAGTTCAAGTCTAACGTTCAGACCATGTGGTAATAGGGTTCCAAGTTTCATGATTAGACGGTTTTCGGCAGCTAGGCGGTCATGATCCGAACCTCAACACGAGATGGCCGCCGAAACCTAAAAGGATATTTCTCGATAGTATTTCAGCAGAATGATATCAATGTGTTAAATAGTCATTCTTTGAACATTTAAAACATGTTCCCATACAGATGAAGGTGATTGCCATCATTTTGCATTCAACTGAAGTTTTTCCCATGTTGGGATTTTGCTGTAACTTTTCCTTCTCAGCACCAAAAATTCCAAAGATGCTGTGGTCAGCTCAATACAGTGAACGTTAAATAGAACATTTAAAAATTAGACTTAGAGTAAAATACAGTTTTGCAAATTTGGACAATACTCCTTTAGTAACTGAAAATACCAAAAAGTTTCCTTGTTGCCAATAACAGTAATGTTAGTGGGAAACATTATTTATTCCATGAATATGAAATTTTTGTGTGCTTTTTATTGTTTCACAGTGGAACTACAATTTTGACTACGTAACCATGCAAACATGCATTTTACCTATATTGAAATGTTTAAGAGGTCACATAGTACCAAGCAAAGAATTGAATATTGAATTGAAAGTTTTACAGTTTGTTATATTGTAATCGATTTGGAAATTGTTAGTTCTGTCACTGAAACTTTTGTGCAAATTGTCGATTTAGTGCTTCAATGAATATTGTATATTACCACTTTCTGAAGTTAAAAAGGTTTAGCGCTCTACTTTTGAAATATTTGAGAGGTTACAGTATCAAGCAAAGAATTGAAAATTGAACTGAATGTATTACAATTTGTAATAATGTAATTGATTCGAAACAAGGGCATGTTTATTGTTAGTACTGTTGATGACATTTTCGAATTTTCTGCTTAAATTCTCAATTTAGTGCTTCAGGGAATATTGCATATTAGCACTTTTTCTGTTAAAAGTCGAAAATTTTGCTCTTATTTCTGGTTCACTGTTTTGCCTGTGAAGGCTGCTGTGCTTGACTCTTCAAATAAACCTGTTCAGTACTGAATCACGACAGTTTCTACGATACAATTTTGGTGAGTGTCCGTCCATGATAAGGAAAGTGTCCGTCCATGACAAAATACAGCTTTTAACCCTTCATCTTCGGAATGAACAGACTTTTCCAATTATTTTTTCTAAAACACTGTGCAGCTGGCAAGGAGCTTCCAACTGACAACTTTTGTATTTTTTCAAAGCAGGTTGACCCTCTCATTGACTTTAGCTGTCCGTCCATGACGTCCGTCCATGACGTCCAGAAATACTTTTGATTTGCTTGACAGTCAGAAATGAAAGATTGCTTAACAATGACACATACCTGTTAAACAAGGAAACTAATACAGCTTTTGTTTCTATATTAAATTATTTGTTAACTTACATTAGTTTAGATAGAAATGTGACAAGAGTACCAAAAAGTGAAACACCTCAAATTTATCTTGTCCGTCCATGACACAGATGTTTTGTTGATTCTATTTTTAGTAATGCACCATGGCAACCAACTTTTGTAAGACTCTGATAGAGTTGATGATACCCTTTAACATAAAACCCATAACCATAGTGCAAATATCAGTAAATGTTTTTTGTAGCTCTTTTCTTTATCAAAATTCAGAAATTGTCCGTCCCTGACAAACCGATCAGCCTCATATATATATTTAGTAGCTTACCGTTCGTCGGAAGTGGTGCCATATCACCTTGGCCTGAAGATGCTCCTCGACGCATTCGCTTTTGTTGTGTCGTCCTTTGTCTTGTTTCACGTAGGAGGCGAATTTCTTCCTATAATTTAAAAAAATGGCACGACGAATGTCAATGTTGCTTTGTTATATTGTTTGTTCACTGTTTCATGGGATATTGGATTGTTACTAATCGCCAAGCATTGCACAGAGTAATGTAATAACCACGGGTAACATGTTCCTTGGTTTACAACAATGAGTCAACGTGCATTATTTTTACAAAGGAAAGTGAAGCAAATTACATTCATTAATTGACAATCCCTCAGGCTTGTTCCTACGTATGCACTAAGACTTTTTATGGTTAACTACCTGATACAGGTTTTTACACTCTTAGCTTCTTTCTGTTTTCTCTGTTTTTGTGTGCCACCAGTTTCCATTTACTTAAAGCTAAGTTAACAACTGGTTCAAACCGAAGGGAATTTAAGAATTGTAATTTTGGCATAGTACAAGGGTGACCGCAAATGCTTTCCATAAACAATCTACGTGTTTATTTGACGAATGATGATATGAAAGCCGTACTAAGACTAGAGATTTATAACACTGATATGTCATTTAAAGTTTTTGACTTTTTGACGAAATAGGAATCTAAATATTCTTACTCCAAGTTACATCTGATCTTATAATACTGTTTTGTTTTAGATTCTTACCATCAAAGACTCCTGTTTCTTTTCCAATTCTTCGAATTTCTTTTGCAATGTCATCAGTTGTGGGGCTTCTCGAGCATCGGCAACGGCACGCTTTGATTCTAGTGGCGAAGAATTACCTGTCGGAGTTTCTACCCTCGCAGCACTTATTTTTGCAATCAAACACAAGAAAACAAGTGTTGCAGACATCTTGAAATAATGTTTATCAAGATTGGAAAGTTTTTGTCTTTCGTAAGAAAATTAACGCTTGGTGCAGCCCTTCCGAATAAAATCAGCCTAACGTTAAACCCCTTAAACGAATTACTGCTTGGAGACGTCCTTCATCCAAAGCTGATCACGTTTGCGATTATGTCTTGCGAAAAAGGTTCTTAACGAAAGCTCAAAAGAGGTTTCAGTCCGCAGGGTAAAGCGCGTGCGTGAGAATGTTTTCATCATCCGGGTCGCGACTTGGAAAGTTCCTAGTGAATGTCTCGACACGAAACGCAGCGCCATCTTTCCTAGTTGCGGGGGAATGACACTTCCCCGGCTTTGACACTTCCCCTGCGTTGTAGCTGAGACGTCTAAAGAGTATTTTTTCAAGATCTCATGTTGTAAAAATATACCTAAAAATCTGTATTTTGAGATCTCATGTTGTAGAAATTTATGGTGAGTTGTAGATTACTTGTTAGGTTTCTGTGAAGGTTATTTTTTACATGACCTCTTCATGACCTCTTCGCCCACAATGCAACGATATCCAGGTCAGCCTCTAACAAGTAAGCGATCGGTAGATACCGATAACGACAGAAATCGCCTCTAGCACAATTTAAGCAATTAAGTGACTGCCAATAATAACACATATGGGAGTGGACCCTGTCTTCATAGATAAGGGGCTAGGAGATGGAATGATCCTGTGGTGTCATTGGGCAAGAAGCGTCCACATATGAGTGGGGTCCAGGGACCGTCCTTAGTCCCCTGATGGGTTCTATAGGCAAAGTCCTGGTTGTGATACAAAGGGCGCGCCCTATGTAACTCTGGGGTATTTTAAAATTGTGGGCATCAAAAAGAAGCATTTAACTTTCTTCAAAAGACATAGAGGGCCCCCGAAATACACAGAAATTACAATGTGACGGGTTTTTTTGTCTTTCCTTTTCTTCATCGCAATTTCAAGGAAAGGAGAGGGGGATGAGTGGAGATGTTCCCTCTTTCCAAAAACGTGAGGGGCGTCTCTCCCTATAACCCATCATTTACTCCCATGGTTACATTTCAGGTAAAGGGCCTAATTGTAACTATATACACAGATATTCCAAAACCAATTGTTATCGGTGTAATCGCTTGGTGAGTCCCTTCTTCCTAACCAAAAAGCCCAAAGGCTTAGTGATTCCTCACCGAAAGGGGAGTGTTTTGTTTTACCGAGGTTCATCCAGCGGCGTAGGAAGATGTTTGACATTGGGGGGGGGGGCAGACAAGATGCGATTTCTCGACCTTAAACCCCGACCCTTTCCACACTCCAACTTAATATTTGCTCAAAGCAGTGTATTTAAAGAAAAAGGAAACAGCAACAACACATCAGCAGTGGTGTAGCTAAGATATTTTTTGAGGCTCTGGAGGGCTGGGGACTTTTGTTGGCGTTGGCTCTCGTTTACTATCTAAGCGGAGCGTCACCATATGTTGGCGCGGAGCGTACCAAGAAAATCTGAGATTTTAATACATCCCAGATCGCCGGAAATGGCACTTGCCGGCCTTAAAGAGGGATTTGCATCACCCCAAGTATGACTTTTAGTTGGTGGTAAGCCCCGCCCATAATTGTCTTTACTGCTTTTCCTTGTGCAGACACAAACATAGTTCACTGCTCAAGGCCACTTCCGTGGTAAGCATAAAAGACCCCATGTGTAATTAGAACATTCTCTGTGCATGCTGTGTAATATGAGCTGTTCTGCATCTTTTGAATTTTGTAACTCTGATGTCAATCAAAGAGTAGTCACCAACTGGGACTTTTGCTTACCCCTATGTAAAAGTCATAGCCTACTTGGGGTGATGCAAATCTGTCTTTAATAGCAGCCATCAAGATGTCCAATTTTTGTAGAAATTTGTGAAGGTTGATTTGAATTTTTTCTAAAACACATTAAGTTTGTCAAATTCTATCCAAATTTATTCAAAATTATTCAGATTGGAGTTATCCCCATGGATTTCAGTGGATTAATTGGACTGGAGATTTTCCACAGCCAGAGTTTATTATCAAGTTGAGTAGAGGTGGCACCAGGATTTGCTCGAAAGGGAGGGAGGGCAGCGACCCGAAGCTCCGACAGCCCCATTGCCGTCGGGTATCGGTGAGGTGGAATTTGAAGAAAATCTGTGTCCTAGACCATGTCATTGGGGGCATATATATATTGCATAAAATTTGTGTAAACTAGAAAAGCATAGTTCCGCGTTCTTTAAATGTTTTTCCCGGAATCTAAAGTAAAAAATTGCAAAGCGCGCCAAATTTTTGGTAGGTTTTCACAAAAAAAAAAAACATATGTAATCATTAAGAATAAAAAGAAGAAAGAAAATTTCTAGGGGTTGACAGGTTGTAGACCATACTGGAGATAATATACATTGTATCGAAACCATCCCGACTACACGATGAAATACCGGTAGCCAAACATTGCTCCGTGAGTCCCTCACCAACTGAACGTACCGCATGACACACACAAGAGAATAGTAACTAAGCTTCGAGATATGAAATGAATTTTACGACCTCTACATAAACTACTTTCTCTATATGTTACTTATAAAGGTGGAAAGGACTTGCGCTATCTGGCTTTGTAGAATGGAACTATTGCAGAAACTAGGGTCGCTCTATAGCGCGCCGAAAATTTTGGGTTCTTATTAGAGAAATTGTTCTCATGAGAGCAAAAAACGGGTAAAACGAAACTGTTAACTATCGCGATTTTTTTTTGGGGGGGGGGGGGACCAAAATGACATTTGGCCCCCCCGTCAAAACACATTGGGGGTCATGGCCCGTCTGCCCCCCCCGGTTCCTACGCCACTGTTCATCCCTCAAATTTATACTTCTGTACTACATCATTTTTACAATGTGTTCACAATTGGACCCTGCTGACTTCATGTGACCTTTGAACCCCACCAAAACTTGAATAACAAAAAATGTAAAAAAAAACATGTCTTCGAAGGGATCTGTCTGTGCCTCCTTCCTTGCAATGTAATGTTTACAAACTTTCAAATTTTGACCTCTGGTGACCTCAAATGACTTGTGACCTCCACCAACAATAGGGTTTCTCGTCTCAGCATGACAAATTTATATACAAAGAATGAAAAGCGTCATTTATGCAAGCTTCCTATTTCGAAATATTGTGTTTAACAAGGTTTTCAGGGTTTGACTCACGGTGAAACCAGATGACCTTTGACCTCCACCAAAAACAATAGGGTTCTTCTACCTCACCATAAGGCATCTACACATTCAGTATAAAATATATTCAAGCTTCCTACCTTGAGATATCGTGTTAACAAGGTTTGCAGGGTTTGACCCCTGGTGACCCGAGATGACCTTTGACCTCCACCAAAACCAATAGGGTTCTTCTCTTCACCATAAAGTATCTACATATTTAGTATGAAATTTATCCAAGCTTCCTTCCTCAAGATATCGTGTTAACAAGGTTTTCAGGGTTTGACCCCTGGTGAACCCAGATGACTTTTAACCCCCACCAAGAAACAACAGGGTTCTTTCTCTTACCATAAGACATCTACATACTAAGTATGAAATTTATCCAAGCTTTCAATCTTGAGATATCGTGTTAACAAGGTTTTTAGAGTTTGACCCCTGTGACCCCAAATGACCTTTGACCTCCACCAAAAAATAGGTTTTTTCTCTTACCATAAGGCATTTACATACTTAGTATGAAATTTATCCAAGCTTCCTACCTTGAGATATCGTGTTAATAAGGTTTCAGGATTTGACCCCACGGTGACAAAAAATGACCTTTGAACTCCACCAAAACCAATAGGATTGTTTCTCTTTCCATAACACATCTACATACTAAGTATGAAATTCATCCAAGCTTTCTTTCTTAAGATATCGTGGTAACAAGGTTTACAGATTTTGACCCCTGGTGACCCTAGATGACCTTCGACCCTCACCAAAAAACAGGGTTCTTTCTCTTAATATGGGGCATCTATGTACCATGTTTGAGAACTGTCAGAGTTTTCCTTCTTGAGATATCGGTTAACGAGCAAAGTGTCACAAACACACACATACACACCCACCACCCACATGCACACACGCCATCATGAATTCATAGATTCCTTGCCTGCCTTCGGCAAGGAAAAAAAGGTAACATTTCCTTGAACCAGTCAGAGAATGTTTACAGAAAACGAAACTTGTGCATTATGGTGAAGAGTTAGATGAGATTTTACGGCTCAGTTTCTAACCAATTGGTTTAAGTCGGGCTGGCCACGGCCATTTTCCAGTTGTGGCTCACTGGCTTGTTTTCCCTACTCCATTGCTTGTGCTGAGCACCAAGCACAATGACAGTAGGTTCCATTTTTGAAGTCGGAGTATATATAGACCTTATGCTTATGATGTCACAGAGCAAGTTACACCAACAAATGCAGACAGCTGATTGGATTTTCAACTAATCGTACACCCGCGTTCTTGCTCGTGTGCTTCATTGTTTGCCGTCCAAAATGAAGTCAGTGTGCCTCCAAAATGGTCTAGACCTTATGCATTTGTACAATAGATGCGACAATTATGTTCTTCTAGTTACTCTCCCCAAGAAGTGCACTCTGGAATAGATGGCGCCATATCACTTTGCATTAAGCAGGTTGACCAGTTTAGGTTGATCACAGGTCATTAAATTGATCCTGTAAGGTTAACACATGCTATTCGCCCAGTGACTTCTGTTGTATTGCTGGGGATTATCGGATACTCCCAGAGGTGCTTTTCTTTTCTGTTTGGTACTTTTTTCTATTGATCCATGGGTTTGGGGTGCTTTGTATGGTACTTCGGCCTATAAACATTGTCCTGGGTCAGTATTGTACCAGGGAGGTCTTAACACCTCTCTATTGTAACATACAGGGGTGGCGCCAGGATTTGCCGACAGGGGGACAAGCTCCCAACGGGGGGGGGGGGAAGCAGCCCGATGCCCCCGATGAGGTGTCAAAAGTACGAAAAAGGTTACATCTTCGGCGCGCTCTCCGCGCCGAAAAATTTGGGCCTTTTTTGCAAAAACTTTTAAATTTGGGGTATTATTCAAGAAAAGTTGAAAAATTTAGTTTTTTCAAGGAAAATTGGAAACTTTGGGGGTCTTCATTGAAGAATCTGCCCTTTCTATGCGAAAAATCAAGCAGGTCGTCGGGGAGACTGAAGGTCGTTGGGATTACATATTATATCGTGTACTGATTAAGCTCCCCGACGAAACTGGAAAATTTCCCCGACGGGGTGGGGTCATACCCCTTCCCGACCCCTTCCCTCCCCCGCTGGCGCCACCCCTGGTAGCCTATACCTACATTGTAACAATATAAGTTAGTATTTGTTCATAATTCCAACTGATTATATTAGCTTTAATTGCAGTCAAGGCAAACTTTATTTTTGGTGCTGTAAGAAAGAAACGGCCAACATTACAATCACAGTAATAATAATCACAGCGACTGTTGAAGTTCTTGTTCTTGTTCTTATTCATTTTGTCTGTGAGAGTCCATTTGGGAAACCCCAATTAATCCGGTCAAGCAATCATACTAGCTCACGACAATTCATTCCTTAAACCTAATCGTTACTAAGAAGGAATGCTGGGCAATTGTGGCGTACACATGTTTTACATTTTAAACTTCACATTTTGGGCACGTAGATTTGTTTGACCGGCACTTTGTTGCAATTTGACCTCTGTGCTACATTTCCGTATGTCTGTGCCGTTCCTTTGGTTCATGATTATACCTCAATGCTGGGTACATCCGAGAAATTCCCAAATACGTAATGGATGACGAAGAAAGAAAGAGATGAACAGATTGATCTTCTGCCATTGACTACTCCTGCAGGATACTGCAATACTTCTTCAGACGCCAATGTACCTACCCGAATAAATCAGGGTCGAAGATGGAGGATAACTATGGTGTCCCATCTGATGTAAACAGAGCCACTGATACTGCTGGCTGGAGGGACGTGTGGTCGACTTGGCACATCGATTCCTCCTGAATCTGAATTTCAAGTGGTTGTGATAAGAGCTATGAAACTGAAATGCAGAGATATTATGCCAATCGTGCATAGGATTCTTAGCATATTATCATGATTTTATAATGAAACACAGTAACTACAGTCGAGTGATTAAGAGTTCACAAGAGACAGTTCGGCGGGCAAGAGGGCGATTGAGGTCGAACAGCAGCATATCTCAGAAAGCGCTGGAAACCACACCCCAAAGTCAAAGTTTAAAATTTTTTTGGAAGATGTTAGTATTAAATAAGTCCGCGCTTCATTACAATGTTGCATAAGAAAAACCGTTTATGTTAATTTTTCTTTTAACGCGATAATAACATGTTTCCATATAATGAGCCTGAAATACTGATTTCTATCAGAAAACCCTTTGAAAACCTTTGACAGAATCCTTATTTCACATAACATTTATTATAAAATCTCATCAAAAGTTTTCAGAAATTTAGATAGATCCCATACTTCAATGCTGTAATATTTCACTACCAAGGTAATAAAATATGGTAGACTTGTTCAATATCTGAATTTAAAACTACAGTGATGAGAAAAAACTTGAGATCTCTCATCTTTTTTATCTCAACCTTGAATGTAATTCGTACCGATTGCATCCCCTCCGTCTCTTCCGGGGGTCCAGGCGGGCCTTGGTACCCTCGAGGACCAGCCGGACAAAGGATACAGGAATTTCCAATAGATAGTGGCGTCCCGGAGACCGGGCAGCCATTTGTTCCAGGATTACTGTGAGACGTATGTTTAGTCATTCCATATGTTTCAGACTTCAGTACTGTTATTCTCTATGATCTGTTTTCATACTTACATATTATATTGTGTTGTTTGTTATTTGCACTCTGAATGAAGGTCACGGTCAAGGTTATAATCGTCTGACAATGTCACTAGTTAATCTTGGCTCCATGCCAGCTTTAGAATGACGTCATAGTAGAGATGTTATTGTTTTGAGATAGAACGCATAGAAATACGCACATGCCAGGTGTGCTCGATACTGCGTGAACTCATGTCTGACCTAGTCCGCAGTCTGCTGACCTAGTATTTGGGAAGCTTTGGGGCTTCCCATACTAGGTCAGCAATATACCCATTGTCAAAATTGGGCTACCGCACCTTCAAAAATTTTGAATGGTCTTGAACTTTCTCAAATTCACGTATACTCCTACATAATTGACCTCTGCGGGTCCTTTATATGTTTAAGACCCTTCATTTTAAGATTATTTGCACTTAGTGTCCAAAAAGAGACCAAAAATTTTGATTTACACAAACGATCCAGTTTTGTTTTTTAAACATTCTATGAAACTGCTAAATCGTGTAACTAGGACGTTCACACTATATTGTATGCTAAGTAGCACGCATTGCTGTTCAATTGTGACATAGTCCATAGCTATAGTTACGTTCATACACGCGCATACGCGTATATAGCAACAGTCACTGCAGCAACGCACGCAGACGATGTTACTCTCACAGTAACATGCGGTCAAAAGTTTGTGTTGCAATAGCCTAGGCCTAGTTCAGGGAACAAAGTGTACGTGAGAACTAGGCCTAGGTACCCTAGGCTATGTCTGACCTAGCCATTTAGAGAGTGTTATTATAATTTACGCATATGACGTTATTGTTTAGACCAATCAGACTGTGCGCAGTTTTGCACGGGCTCTTGTGATTTTTGTTCTTCAGATGAGCCCAAGGTATAATTTGTAGTGAGTTTGATTTTAGACATCAGCTCACCCAGACCCATATTTAGGACTCCCGCTTATATTTCTTTTCCCGACTTGTTAATTCCCCGGTGTTCTGTTCGAGTTTGTTATTCAAGAGGACAATAAAATACTGTGAACCTTCAAGGAACGTTTCTCTCCATTTTTCTGGATTCTCCTGAAAAATGCTCGGACTTTGTAAACTTTGTGTGAGGCCCCCACGCTACTCATCGTCTGAAAATCGGCCTTACATTACCTCCTGTCAAGAATATTAAAATGATGATACGTGGAGATTGCTGACCATCGTATCGAGATAAATGATATATATATATATATATATATATATATATATATATATATATATATATATATATATATATATATATATATATATGGATCTTTTATGATTTTCTCATTTTTGTTATCTGGTGTGATGCCTTTAATGTTAATATATATATAATATAATATATATATATATATATATATATATATATATATATATATATATATATATATATATATATATATATATATATATATATATATATACAGTTATATAAGACCTAAAGGAGACAATTTTATATATTCAATCGTTGATATCATGAGATCATTTCATTATATTTCATGATATCAGGTTATTGCCCACGGATTTTCTTGACAGTAAATAAAAGGTTGTATAATTTATGTCGTGCCATTGGGTTCCTTTCCTAACCAGCCACTTCCACATGGACGCCCATTGGAGGATGTGAGCTTTTGCTTATGAGCGATAGTCTTGAAAGAAGCGCTGTAGCCCATAGGCGTAGGAAGCTGTACTTGCACGGCTGGGGCCTAGCAGTTGTTTCGGGCCACCGTCCGGGGGAGGGGTCTAAGGGGAGGGGTGGGGAAAAGTTTAAGTATTTGAGGTCCTTAGATGCAATGTGGTGCAATATACTGTGCAAATTTTAAAGAAAATCACTGCAATTTTTTTACCTTTTTTACAGAGAGTACATATAAGGTGTTTTGGCCTTGAACTGAGGGAAGCATTCGTCCGTCCCACTTCATTTTTGACTAGGGGCTTAAGCCCCGAGTTTCGACTTCGGGCTTCCCGTGCTGAGTGATTGAGTCAGTGAGTCAGTGAGTGAGTGAGTGAGTGAGTGAGTGAGTGAGTGAGTGAGTGAGTGAGTGAGTGAGTGAGTGAGTGAGTGAGTGAGTGAGTGAGTGAGTGAGTGAGTGAGTGAGTGAGTGAGTGAGTGAGTGAGTCAGTCAGTCAGTCAGTCAGTCAGTCAGACAGTCAGACAGTCAGTGTGTGAGTAAGTGAGTGAGTCAGTCAGTCAGTCAGTCAGTGAGTAAAGCTTTATCACTCCATAAAAAAAATATCGAAATGAACGTTGTAAGGTATCATTAAAAAGCATCAATGCAAGTGGAATGAAGAAATTACGGTCCTTGCTTTCGTTGGAGCACGGGAGTCTCAGCCTTCCAATGCCTCACTTTGTTTCCTATGAATCAGATCATACAGAGGGTGGGTGAACTCACTTAAAATGGAGCCCAGTTTGTATTGTAGGAGTCACTGGTAGGTAGGATTGACAGATGGCTAAGACTCCCCAATCACTGTTTCCACTTTCGTAATAATACCTGCAATGCGACTCAATTCTGTTTTACTGACATTAACACCCAATAGATCAAATAGTACCGCCAACCAACTAAATGTACCAGATTAGAAAACACCTAAAATATCAGAATTCACATTAAAATTGGACAACTTACAGAGACAATATGATCAAGAGTTAAACTTTTTAACCAAAACATCAACATGATCCCTCCTATGTCAATTTCTACTTCTATGTATAATATGTTGCTCTACTTATAATTCTATGTGCAAGAAGACTACCGACAAGAAAAATTCAGACTCATGCAAAACGTCTGACAAAAGTGAATTAACTACTTAAATTTTTGTTTAGATCACAAGTCGATTTCAGCACTATCATGATTAAACCTTTTGCATAGAGTATTGGTCTTCTTGTCACAAATATGTGCAAAACAGGCTCTTCAAACCACCCATGGAAAACAGCAAAAATGGAAAAGAAAAACGAAAGAGAAGAAACCAGAAAAAAAAATAAACTATTACTAGACAAGCTGTACTCGAACTCATCTTGCTCGTTCCAAAAGCCCCTTTAATTAAAAAGAAACCCACTTAACTGAAAACGAGGACCGGCATTATTAGGCGGAGCAATTTTGTGGATTGGATGTATCTTGTCATCTATGAAGACAGTGGAAACGACTCCAAACGGGGCGGCGTGATGGGAATGGATGTGGTGAACCAAGTCATATTCATACTGAATGAGGTTAGCTCAATAGTATTATAAAGTAACTCAGTGGCCTTCATTATTCTGACAAATTGAGCAGTATGCTGAACAAATGACGTTTATGCTGCACCTAACATACGCGAAAGGTACATAGACCACATACTAGGAAATCACCACATCTGAACATACGAAGAAAGAAACACATCAGAATTTTTGTCGAATTTGGAAGAGGTTAATGTATGTTTAATCAAGTTCTGGATTGCAAATGTAGGGTCAATGGACGATGAAGATGTCAACCAGGGCCGTTTGATGCGATATTTTCCTAGGTTCCTAGGTCGCAAAGATGCACAGATCTTGGGGTAAAATGAATATGATCACCTCTCCCCCTACTGCACTGATTTAGTTGGCAACTTCAGCGGGTAACAGATTATGAAGGAGCTTTACTTTGGATGGAAAGAGAGGCTGTCCATCACTTTTTGAACGACTTCATCTAGAATGTGGTCCATCCTGCCAACTTAGACGTCCTTCTAAGAAACATTTGTCCTTGCACTGTAAAAATGTCTACAGACTGTGTAATTTTTGGAAACAAATTGACAGCACTTTTCAGTTTTCTTTATGTATTTCTTTATTTTTTGTTCTGTAAATCTAGAGAATTTTTTTACACTGCGCGATTTCGACTGATTGCACACCTGTTACCAGTACTGAGTCCTACACGCTAACAATAAGATACTTTACGAATGACATTGTGTTACATGTAAACAATGGATACTGCGTAAAATCACCAATATTAAAATTATCGCTTGTATTCAAAAAGCTAGGTATCAGCGCTTGATTTTCTTTATGATCGTAATTTACTCTTAGGCAGTAAGCTATCAACTAACTATGTTCCAGGTGGTTTATTTTCAGTTTAATATATAACATGAATAAAATTGTCCATCTGGCAATTTTCCCACTCATTTCAAAGTGACAAACAGAGGAATGGAAAGGAGGTGAAAACTTATAGTTTGAAATCAAATATTTGACTAAAATACCGAGTGTCAGTGTTTTAAAGCAGTCGTTTGGGTTTTAGATGTCGTTTTTAGCAGTCTGACGAGACCATAACTATCAATAATATAGCAGACACAGTAATTATGTGAAATAATCACTTCAAACGACCCAGTGAAACTCTAAAAATTCCCAAATTTATGTCCTGTTTGTACGTTATTTTTCCATACGGCTTGCAAAAAAAACCTTCCACCCATAATATGAATATTTACCACATGCCGAAGTTCACTGGAATGATAAAGCAAGCAGTGATCACATACACAGTTTGCGCAAGCCATGTCCATGGGTACTCAACATTCGTGGCGTCGTTTTTCCTTTGTCAGCCACAAGTTTGGCGATCACTTACAATCTATAATTTAATAGTTGTATCAGTGATATGAATTTGAGACCCCTGGGCTATGCATTAGCCTTCATGATTTCACACCTAGTTTCGTTCACGCCGTTACGGTTGAGGCTAGGCCTAGACTAGGCCTAAACTAGACTAAACATACGTACTAAGCATACATACAATTATGCTTCGTGCACTTAATTGTTGCCCAAACCATACTGGATCTTTGTGAAGAATGACTCTTTTTTTAGTGACAGCCATGCATAAACATTTCATAGAAACTTTTATCGATTAGATCTTTTGAAGAGGTTCTTCGAAGAGAGTTGGGGGAAAGAAGCTTTATATGATTAACATTCAATTGAGTAGGAGGGTTGGACGATGCAAAATCAAACTTACGGAAAAATTTTTTCCTCGGTTTTTAACGTCTGTTTTACATAGGGAAATTTATGTACATATCTTAGTTTAACCTTTGATGATGGCAATATGAAAAAAATTCGATGAGTTTGAAAAAGCGCTATAAAACGGCAGTTCAACTAAAAAAGCTGACGGCTTGATGACACGTTGATAAAAATCTGGTATGAATCTATATCCACAAGGTTAGTGTTACTTACAGTAGAGAAAAATGGCTTACTCTTTAAATTAGCAATGAGTGCAAGTTGTATATTTCTCGATAATTATATTTACATTAAACTTCTCCTTTTGAATGAGCAAAAGTTGAACGTAATGTGTACAGAGTACGTGCCATCTAGGCGGACGCGGATTTTGTATCCGTGTGAATTGGATTATTTTTTAAAAACAAATCTACGTTGGACTCACGGTCAGTTTGCAGTTCTGTCATATCACCATTGTCGGATGCATTACGGCGTAAACGACTTTGTTTCCCTTCAACTCTGTCTAATTTTTTTTGTTGTTTCACGTAAAAGAACCATCTCTTCCTACCAAAAGAGAAGAAGTTTAATTCAGCGAATCAAATAATTGAGTGCAGATTTTGGACACATTGTATGGTGGCACTGAAGAGATTTTGGGGGGGGGGGGGGTGGGGGGGGGGGGGGGTGGGGGGGGGGGGGGGTGGGGGGGGGGGGGGGTGGGGGGGGGGGGGGGTGGGGGGGGGGGGGGGTGGGGGGGGGGGGGGGTGGGGGGGGGGGGGGGTGGGGGGGGGGGGGGGTGGGGGGGGGGGGGGGTGGGGGGGGGGGGGGGTGGGGGGGGGGGGGGGTGGGGGGGGGGGGGGGTGGGGGGGGGGGGGGGTGGGGGGGGAAAACGGCCACAGTAAGTCAAATTGCTTGAAGTACTTCCATTTTCATTCAAAACAGTAAAAATTATAATGTTACCCGTAACTTGCTTTGTCTGAAAAAATGCCAACAATACACCATTAAAACGATTTATGACAAATTCAGGCACGTCATTAGTCAATTGTGCTAGTTCAATTGCTGATGTGGTGAGGTACGTACCCTGTGCAACCCAAAGCGGAGCAGCTGAGAAACCAACAAGACAACTTGCTGAAATAAGGGAAGCATAAGATGGAAAGAAGTTAGCATATGAATAAATGCAATATGACAGAGTACAAAAGACAATTGCCCACTTAGTTCCAAGAAACTTTAGCACCGATGGAGACAGCAGACATGAGACTATCAGTGAAGCATACACTATGCCAAGGGATAGAAGTCCTAATCCTTGAGAAGAATTAACGCTGCTCTGAATGTTCTGAATAGCCCCATAGGCCGTGAAACAAAAGAGAAATGTAAAACCGAGAATTATGAGATTCTTCCAATGTCGTTTCCTCGAAAATACATCATTTCTCACTACTTTTTGTATGTGCGGTGTAATAGCAGGTTGGTTCTCATTATCTGAGTTTTCAGTCCGCGAGTTGAACATCTTTGTAACAAAACAGTGTAAGACAGTATTCAGCCCACTATAACATCAATTCTCGCAAATGAGTCTACCACAATTTCTTCATAAAAATCAGTAGCCTAGTTCAATGTAAACTTGCACCTTTAGGCTATGAATGTGATATTCAGCGAGGTAGCACGGCTAGGATATTTCATGCCACCTAGTCACTAAACAATTCAGACAGTGCTAAATTGGGTTCATCCAGTCATTTGCAGAGTAGGCTATGTATTATTCAAAGTAAAGATCTTCGGAAATCCATTTCAAATCCAAAACGCACCTTACTATTTCACACGAGTACATTTTACTTCGACAAGGACAATCATATCTAGCGACTGGTGCCAACAGTACAGTACTTTGTACTTGACATGTAAACAAACCAAGAGTCACCTGACGAGTGCCTACACTAGTGTCTTTGGTGGTGGATGATAAGTACAGTTCAGTGGCGGATCCAGGATTTGGCAGAAGGGGGGGCCCAGGTCATAGTGGTTTGTATAAAAGTCCGATCTGGGGGAGGGATCTAAGGGAGGGGCGGTGTGCCAGTGGTGGTGCCAGGGTATTTTGATAGGAGATAAAGTATGTGATGAGTGATCACCGTCCTGGGGGAGGGGTCTAAGGGGAGGGGGTTCCCCTCCCCTTTGAGAAATTTTTGTTAATTTAAGGTTGCTCAGATGCAAAATGGTGATGTCTTTGGTATATTTTTTTGACTGATCATAAATGACTGGAAAGTGTTCATAATTCAGTCAATTTTAATTTTTGGTTGGGTGGAAGATGCTTTTATGGGGAGGGGTCTAAGGGGAGGGGTGTCCCCTCCCCTTTAAGAAAATTTTTGTTAATTTAAGATTGCTTACATGCAAAATGGTGATGTCTTTAGTATATTTTTCAAACTGATCATTTATGGCTGGAAAATGCGCATAATTTGGTGAAATTTAAATTTTTGGTTGGGTGAAACATGCTTCTCTGCGGAGAGGTCTAAGGGGAGGGGTGTCCCCCTCTCCTTTGAGAAATTTTTGTTAATTTAAGGTTGCTCAGATGCAAAATGGTGATGTCTTTGGTATATTTTGGACTGATCATACATGGCTGGAAAGTGTTCATAATTCAGTCAATTTTAAATATTTGGTTGGATGGAGGATGCTTTTCTAGGGAGGGGTCTAAGGGGAGGGGTGTCCCCTCCCCTTTAAGAAAATTTTTGTTAATTTAAGATTGCTTACATGCAAAATGGTGATGTCTTTAGTATATTTTTCAGACTGATCATATATGGCTGGAAAATGCTCATAATTTAGTGAAATTTAAATTTTGGTCGGTTGAAAGAGGAGAGTAAGTTGCCTTTGTTGTCCACATATTAGGATGTCAGTTTCCCGAATTGAAGTCTCCTTTTCCCTTATATTACCCTAAATTCGAAGTATATTTCATTAAAGTAAATTACAAAGCTTAAAGAAGATGCTAACGTCGCAGCAAGTTATAGTTAACTTAAGAGCCTGAGGTTGTTGAAAATATTCCTCTAAATAATCAAGAATTCTGAATTTTCCTTGAAAGTAGAAGCAGTGTTCCGAATGATGTGGGCCCGGCCGGTAATAGACTGAAGTTAGCAGTCCAATGCAGCGCTCATGAGTAACCCCTTGCAATGCCCGGAAAACGTTATTGTGACCAATATAAGCCAAAATGTTATCAGCCGGAGGTCAGTAACAGAATATTAACATAAGACTGATTTTCTGAAGTAGAAATATAAATAATGAACAAATTTGAATTTCACTCTGACACATCACAAAGGCCTATTTAATTGGAAATAGGGCCTAGTCATTTGTTGAAAAAAAACTTCAAAAATTTTTGGAAGGGGGGGCCCGGGCCCCCTGGGCCCCCCCCCCCTAAATCCGCCCATGCAGTTTATTTATCTGCATGCTCCACCACGAGTGTGTTCCGCCAGATATCCCACTCGTGACAACACTTAAGTGTGTTCTGTCCATACCAGCCATCGCTGTTTCTTCGTGTAAATTTAACGAATTCAGGATCTGGGAACTTGTCACTTAAGTTAGGCTCATCGAGAACCTTGCACCAGCTTGATTGCGACTGACATGCCCAATCCTAATACTGTTCCAGAACCACCATTTACAAGTCCTCATCAGACAGATGAAATTGTGCCCCTAGTCGTTAGCCACTTAGCCACAGACTGAGAAGGGCGGACCGATGGAGAATCGTTGCTCTGTACTGTGAAAAGCTGTTCGACAGCCTAACCGAGAAAAGACGTGAAGCTTTTCATTGGGCATTACAATTTCGTTTGAGATGTACCAGCACACCAGATTACAAACATTTTCGATATTTACCCTCAAGTTGATCACAGTAGTCATTTTTTAATTAAAGGATATCCATTACATAGGGTCATTGTCAGGTGATAGAATACATACAAGATTTTCACTTTACATAGACATATACTTGTTTACGAGTGTCCTGTTAGTTGACCACTGACAGAGGGGGTTAGGTGACATGATTTACATTCCAGCACTCAAAAGATTTAATTGAAGCTAAGAGTAAGAGTTTGTGCCATTTCTCAAACTAAGCACTTCTCTCCTAGTAGTCATGAGAAGATCCACCGTCACCCTACAAAGTTGTGAGCAAATATTTTCCTAACGTTTACACGACCAGTGATAGATAATTATTTCAGATGCTGAAATGCTGCCTGCATTGTTCCATTTATGAAAGCCAACGATATCTTACTTAGGCCTGAACTGAAGTCACCACTTATAGTGTAAGATACACTTATGGCTCTTTACCCAGCCATCGTCGCTAGGTGTACGTATATGTTGTCAGAAGGCTGTGCGGGAAATTTATAGTCTTTCATGGTGAGAACTTGGAAATGTCCTTAAGTTTGGAACTTAAGTCCACTGGTAGTGATACTGAATTTGTCATTGAGCTTTATACCAAAAGAAATAATACCACACAATACTCATTCCATGACCTTTTCCTGCAATTTGCCTCATGTGTTAGGCTGATAAGGATCCCAAATAAGGCTTAAGTTATCGTTATATTTCTATCAGTAAGCACGAACATATCTGCTATGTAGCTCAGATATATAGCCCATCCAAACATTTTGCTACTCTTTCAGGTATATCTGACCATGAAAGTTCTAAACCCACAAGTTAACCAGTTTCCATTTAAGACGATCAATGACCTTGTCGCTTCTCATTTGTCAATCATTTGGTTCCGTACCTTCACACCAGTCCTTACTACGTCCC
Organism: Holothuria leucospilota; assembly: GCA_029531755.1. Taxonomy (NCBI): domain Eukaryota; kingdom Metazoa; phylum Echinodermata; class Holothuroidea; order Aspidochirotida; family Holothuriidae; genus Holothuria; species Holothuria leucospilota. The sequence goes on along the minus strand of CM055975.1, from coordinate 1,741,077 downwards.
GACTGTCCTTACCGAACGGTTAATTATGTGTTCAGGACTATGAAAATTATGTCGCGGTGAGTCTTTTCTAACGCTAGAAGCTATCATGTCACATGACCCAGGTTGAAGAGCTATAGGAATCAAATATCGAGTGATTTAAAGGTCCATTTTTTTCTTTTGAGCACAACTCTTTTCCCAACTGCCCAACAGCCCTTTCTTTGACCTACCGTACATCCCCGTTTAGTGACTGTCTAACCCATACCACACTAGCTGGAACGGCCTGTCACGCCACAACAAAGAGTGGCACAATCCAATTTTAACCCCTCCTGCACTCTGCCCCTAACAAGCGTCCAACGACGATCTTACGGTCTATTGACCAAGACTTTCATGTATTGCTGTACCATACGACACCCCAACAACTGATACTGTGTATCACACTCCATTTCCCTCCAAGATCACTTCCTCCTCTTTGTAGTCATCGCCGCAGGATTCTAAAGTATTTGGAAGATAATCAATTTACCATAATTTAGTGATTTACTTTTGATAATTCCGCGATGTCAAATTCCACCTAAATTTTACTTTTCCTGTCCTACATGGGAAGAAAAGTGGTCGTGCCACTCCTTTGGTATTGAGTTTTGGCCACTTTGGTGGCTGATGAATAGTTTACTTCTTTATCTTCACCCATACGAGGGTGATATCATGGAGCTTAGTGGTTCTCTGTAGCAGTTATAACATGTTACATGAATATACCCGATAATCCGGTAAAGTTTTCATTTTTCTTGAAATATTCATGTTGCCTCAAAAGTAGAATAACGAGCTAACTCTTCTCTTTGTCATCCTTGCAATCATGTGTTCCTCGCCAATCAAGCCTGGGCACAAAGTCGGTAGTCCAAGGCAATAGCGGTTCGCCATAGGGACACAAAAGAAGTTGACAGAGCATGCATGGTCTTCAATTTTTTTTAAAAAAAGTACATGTTATACGAGATGGTATAAATAAAACGTATTTCTAATTTTGAACAAAATCATCACATTCTTCCCACACATGTCATATCCTATGTATGTATGAAGTTGTATGTACTATTGCGAAATTCCCCCGTAACTGTCAAGTATGTACCGAACTTCGTAATAACTTCAAAATTCAACCGGGGAGCTGCTCAATGGTAGCTCCCTGATTCAAACTAGATTTACTGGGTCATTCGACCACTGGTCATGTGAAATGATAGTATTCCAAGCGTCGCGGTTTCAATTTATTTTCAGGCTCGTAACGCAGCTTCTTTATCGGGGAGATTTATAGTTTATGATAAAGAACAATGACAAGACATTAGCATGTCTTTATAGGGGAGCAATCATCAGTTAGCGAGTAGAGAAATAAGAAATGCCCTTTGCAAAACAAATGAAAAAAAAAGAAAAAAAAAAGTCTACTACTTACATTACCGGAAACGTAACTAGTAACTTACTTCATGACACTTACGTCATTTTGAGATTACGTAGTAAACTCATTAAAGTCTTAAAGGGAAAACGCTGTCATCCCAATCAGAATTAGTATACCCCGTCATCCTAATCCACGAATGGCTTCTTTTGATCATGTGACAATATATTTGTCACTGAATTGTGAAATTCATGGAGAATAACTCCTTGGTTTACCTTTGTTTATGATAGTTACGTTCAAAACAGTGGCGTAGCCAGGATTGTTTGAGCAGGGGGCACTGGAGTGTCACGAACCTTTTCTAGGGGGCACAATTTCTCAATCCTCTCCCTCTCTATAGGGCTTATATACAGAACTGTGCATTCCAAAATTTTCCACGGGGGGCACCTGGGGTGGCACGGCTTGTCGTGGGGGGCACGTGCCCCCTCCGTAGCTACGCAGCTGGTTCAAAAACATCTTCCGAAGTACCTGTAAGGCAAATAAGAGGAGATTTGCAAGAGTTAGCTGATTTTTCAAAGCAATTTTGGGGCAACTGCCTATTGCCTTAAGCACCGATAATCGCGAAAGTCACTTATTGCATGCATCCTTAGTCTTCTAAAGCCACACTTATCCGGTTTATGTGTGAAGAATAATGTAAAATGCAATAATCTTTTAATTCAAAGCTGTATCAGTGTCCGATCAAACTAAAATTGGCTGAAAGTTCTGAAAGCATACCCGGTCAGTGTTCAATTTAATACAGTATAAGCAGTGCATAGAAAATTCTGAACCGAGTTGCGAGAATGTTTCAAACTGCCGTTTCAGTTGTTTTTAATGAACATTAAATAGTTAAGCAAAGCTGACTGACCTATTTGTATATATGAAGAATTGCCGTTATGAGTTAGGGGCATTCCCCCTCCCCTTTAAAAAAATTGGTTCGGAAGGTGCTGAGATCCAACACAGTGCTATCATTTCATGGTTTTGGTGTGTCTTTATGTTCGAAATTTTGCTCCTTGACAAAGGTGAAACATATTGTGACACAATGAAGAAAATACCAAGATTTTCTTCGAGCTGACTTGATTATACTGCTTTGTATTCGAGAGGTTCCCGTATCAAATCCCTGTGGAACCTCTTGGAATTCTTTTGGGCGTTCAAAAACGCTCTTTTGCATGGCTTTCGAAGTGATGCAGTTTCTGGTGTGAGACACAGGAACTCGGCCCAGCTGTCGAGCAGTGGTGCCGCGGAACAATGGTGTTGAGCAAGGATCCTCCATCCCTCCTAGTCTTTGAGAAAGTAGCTCAGGAGTGGGTTGCAGCCCGTCCATATCATGGGGACCCCAAATTGTAGGTTGCGGGATCAGGATTGGGAGCGATTACTTTACTCTTGTCGCATTACCCTCTGAGCTCTAGTCGAATTTTGCTAGTGTTCATCCATGATCAAATCAATTTAGGGTCCTCTTTTAGCTCTAAGTGTCCTGACCATGAAATGTTAATCTTCAACATCTTAATCCTGGTAATGTGCATAGTTTAGGTTGTCTCACTCTATCTAAATGGATCAAGCGGCTTTGCCCCTTTCCTTTGTCTCTTACGCATATGTAGTAGCAGTTACCTGTTATGATTGAATCTGTTTTTAAAGATAACAGATGCATGACTGTTTGACATTGTTTCTGGAGAGCTTTTGGAAGCTACATGGACAATAGTTAAAATATTAAATAATAACCATAGGCCTACTGTACTATCCTCAGCGGACTATTGATATTGCGGGGGTAGGTGGGGTCTACCGAACCTCCCTGAATACGGACCTGATTTTGTCCCCCATCCTTGACATTTTGTGATATCAAAGGGCAAATTACTGTATTTGGAAGGGAAATTGCGGAGTTTCATCTGACCTCACTCTGTTTAACAGAGTGACAAACAAACAAACAAACAAACCGCAAAGAAAAACCAAGTTTAAGATTATTTGATACTCAATATTTCATTTCATCGAGATTTCATGCACACAATTAGTAGTATGGTCAAGCATCCATGCCAAGTTTGAACTTGATCGAGCTGATGCTTTAGCTCGTAGAAGTATGCTAGTTACTTGGTCGTAAACTGTAGATTCATGTGCCTTTGGCCTCAACCCTTAGCAATCTCAAAATAAACAAATAAATAAATAAATAATAAATAAATAAATAAGAACAAATGAACAAATGAACAAATGAACAAATGAACAAATGAACAAATGAACAAATGAACAAATGAACAAATGAACAAATGAACAAATGAACAAATGAACAAATGAAAAAAGGAACAAAGGAACAAAGGAACAAATGAACAAATGAACAAATGAACAAAGGAACAAAGGAACAAAGGAACAAAGGAACAAAGGAACAAAGGAACAAAGGAACAAAGGAACAAAGGAACAAAGGAACAAAGGAACAAAGGAACAAAGGAACAAAGGAACAAAGGAACAAAGGAACAAAGGAACAAAGGAACAAACGAACAAACGAACAAACGAACAAACGAACAAACGAACAAACGAACAAACGAACAAACGAACAAACGAACAAACGAACAAACAAACAAACAAACATACATAAATAAATAAAAAAATTCCATCTGATCTACATATCTTATGTTTTGATATATATTTTTTTAACAGACTGATGAGCAGGTAATGGATAAAAAGGCAATTTTAAGATTATATATTGACAGAATACATTTGACAAAATGACGTCATAAGTCAGCATAAGTACTTGCATGCGCAAGTCTGCATGGTCAGGTACCTAAACACACCAAGTTAATTGTACCAGATCAGATTTACGGTTTAAGACTAGCAGTTTGCGATGCAAAGTTTTCCTCACTCATTCACATACACACATATAGACGTACACGTCTTCAAATTTCCAATATCTAGCGAAGTAAAACATCCCACCTCCCTTGTAAATTATACTTAGGGAGCTGACATAATATTTGTTAAGCGCTTTATGTTGAACAATGAGAATAAGTATTGAGAGTAAAATGGTAGATTTATCATAGAAAACAATTTAATCTGGGTCTAAAATTCCTCACGCTAGCTTTGGCAGAGATCACAAGCTTTAAGCCTTTTAGTACATTTAATAATATTGACAGCGCTAGTCCCTCAAGCTTTCACATGGATGGCGCAATGTGTCCATAAATTTCCTTCGCTGAGCCAGAATGATGGAATAAATCTTTGTTTGTTAATGTAGGCAAAATCTCATCTGATGCATGTGTTTACGTGGAAAACTTTGAATGCGATCACTTCCCTTAGAGTGTACTTGAAAAATTTAGTTTGCTCTGAAAATGGCAGGCCGCAGCAAGATATGCTCTAATGACATTCCGACGGATCATAATGAAGCCATGATATTGCCTCGCATTATTTTACCCTACATATTATGGTCTGCTCTGTACTGTTGAACGTGCAGTTGCCATATCCTCCACGGACATCAGCCTTCCCCTGAATCCTGTGATAACAGATAAACAGATGGTTCTGGATAAAATCTAAGATATTTTACACTAGGCGGAGAAGGATGGAGGAGTATAAATTAAAAACAATCTAAAGATGTCAACGTGATATGAGGAGAAGCGAGCGGTGCAAAAGTTACAGGCCTTAATGATGACGATTGTTTGCAATTAAAATCAAGGGCAAGATAAGAAAAGTAATTTGGGCAGCTATTCTCGGTTGGAAATCTTCACTTTTATTTTTGCAATATGGCAACTGTATCAAAGAAAGCTGTAAAGACGCAATCGAGCAAGCCTAAAGAGACACTTTACTGGTTACCGGAGGAAACGGAGAAAACTTCATTTGAGATTGAACGAAATACTGAGGCATACTATTCGTGTGGTTCTGAAATCGAAAAATTTGGATCAACTACGACCTTGCATGGGGTTCGATACGTCACCAGCAGGAACTTTTTTATTACCCGGAGGTATGTAAAGTAGATTGTCGTAAAGTCATATGTATAAGTTCCTCCTTCACTTTCCTGAAATTTATTAGCAGATCTCTTTTGAACCTTTTTGAATGACGAAAGGATAGAGATAAGATTCACAGTCTTATTTAGCCAAGGGAAGATATCCCATATAATCCCAGATAATGTGGCGTACCTAAACATATGAGGTTGTTAGCAGTATAATGAGTATCAGAGCAGTATATCAGTACCTATTCAAACTAGCATCAAAGTCAGAAAAAAAAGAAAATTTTGTGAAATTAGGACTTGAAATATGTTTTCACAGAATCGTTCATGACTTATAACACATACATAGAAAAAACAATCTCTTAAGTACAAGCAAAATGATGCAATGAAATAGTCTGTCTACGGCCTTCTAGATAAATAAGATTAAAATCTGTAGGAAACATATTTGCTATTGTTATGGCAGTGTTTACATTATTCCAAAATGAGAGTTTGATATGACGTTATCATTTTGATCACAATATGCTCATTTATTATCTTCCGTTCCAATTTCCGTAAATCAGCCATGCCGTTAACGGAGAAGGGATTCTTTAAAACTTTCGGTGAATAATGTAGAGGAAAACTTGGCAGATTAAGTACAACTTGCATTGCACTACAGACGAGATATAGCTGTATTTCTAATAAAGCCCGGGGTCTGTTAATCCAGAGTCTGAATTTGGGACTCAGTTCTGAAGTCAAACCTGGTGTTTGCCCATATGGGAGACACCATAATTGAAATATGCTAGGAATAGGTTGCAATTATTTAGAATCTTATTCGAGACGATTTCAGCCGATTGCATGACAAGTTCATGAAGATAACTTTAAACTTTAAGCTTAAATTGGTTAGAGGGATACTTTATCCAAGCATTCTGGTAAAATTAACATTCAATTCCTTTTTTTTTTTTTTTTTTGGTTCTGGAGATGTTTGAGTATAAAGTTAATACATTTTCAACTCAAAGTGAAGTAAGCTCACGTGACCGCAATTTTTGTAAATCCTTTCCTCGAGGCTCACCTTATTATACAGAAACATACACTCCAGTGAATGGATGATAATGCACAGTCAAACTGGTGGGCATACTAATGTAACTGGCTTCTAATAATGACTTAAACAAGTAACTGGGTTATTTAAAAGAGATAAATATCCATATTTGTACACTGCAAAATTGACTAGGCTCGGAACGGACTTCAGATTGACCTTGAATGGAGACCACTTGAATCGGAATTGGCTGGTGAAGGAGTTGGGTGGGATTGGAGACAGTCCTGAAAAACCCTCTGCTTAGGATGATTATATAGGCCTATACCCTATCCATTGGGGTTCAACTCCTGGTCAGGTCATACCAAAGACTTTAAAAATGGAACTTACTGTCATTGTGCTTGGTGCTCAGCATAAGCAATGGAGTAGGAAAAAGAAGCCAGTGAGCCACAACTGAAAGAAAAGCCGTGGTCGGCCCGAATTAAACCAATTGGTTAGAAACTGGGCCGTAAAACCTCATCTAACTCTAACTCCATTCTTATCTTGTTTTTAGGATAAATAATTTGCAAAGCATTATCACTGACATTGCCCGTCAGATATTGCCTCCTAACAGAACAGTGTTATCAGGTGCATCTCCAGACCTCAAATACGCTTGCATAGGAGCAAATCTTAAGACCTAATGCCCTAATTACTAACAAGTATTTCCTTTTCACTGGCTCCAGAACTTACTTTCCACATACCAATTCAAACAAGTACGGACATATTTTAATTGTAAGATAGAAATTAATGCTGTTCACGTCAGAAACTGAGTGTGTTACTAAATGAAGTCATTTAAAACAGAAGTCAGTATATTTTGCCGAAGGGTCTGTGAGGCAATTCAGCCTAACTTTGGCTACCACATTTTCTTCGCAACATATCCATCCACTGTTGGTTCTTGAAGACATTTGAAGAGTTTTAGGTAATATGTGATCAAAATATCATCTTATTTCAGAATATTATGGTTTCTCCTACTGATTTGTCTCTCCGTCTGGTTGGCTCATGGCTTAGTGGCAGGACTGAACAAATTTTTAAACTATCCAGTGTCAACAACCGTGACTGTCAGCTATGTAGAAAGCCTTGCCTTCCCTGCGGTTACCTTCTGCAACTACAATCAGTTCAAAAATTCGGAAATCACCCCTAATCCAAATATCAGATCGGTAGGTCCAAAGAAGTCGTAAGTATTAACGATCACTTCTGCTTATCCTGACAAGCTTGATGACTATGAAGATTTGAAGTTGTTGCCCCAGCCTCCACCACGTTTGGCTTTTTTCCCTAAGTGTCATGGTAAAGTGAAAAGGTGTGGTTATATATAGCATTATAGCATTTATGAATGGCACTGGCCAGAAGAAAATTATAGGATACCGAACTTCCTTAAATGTGTCGGATAAAAACACTGATGACTGAATGACGTAATACCAATAGATAAAACGCTATGAAGGGCCGTCCGATAAAATTTTTGAGTTCTTGTGTCAGACCACAATTAACCTGTGGATTGGGCCGACGATTGCTGATGAGTTCATGCAATGACAATAAACGTCCACGTTGACTTGCAGTAGTAGTTTATTTCATTCATTTTTTCATTCAGACCCCTTACAGAAACTATGCAGTACTTGAGAGTTGAATATGTTTAAGTAAATGCCATTTATTTTAATGGCTCAAGAGGGTACTATACATTTCTCTAAAAAACCTGCTTTAAAAGATATAATGTTACATTAAAATTCGTAAATGTCCGAGGTCTTTCTGGATATGAAATGGCTTCTATTAGGTGAGTGCAGTCAAAAAGTTATAAGCCTTTTGCTACTAAATCTGAAACAAGAACGCTTCGGCAATGTTCTTAGCGTTCGGCTGATCTACTTCCCATTTCTCGTATAACACTGAAAAAAAGTTTATTACGTCAAAATCTCAGTGAAAATATTCGCCATATGGTACAAAATTCATCCAGCAAGGAATCTATTCATGGAAATCAAATGAATCTGAAACGTTACCCTTATGTTTTGTCTGCTCGCACAGGTGCTGGGCCGCGTTAGCGTTAAATGACAATTCTATTGTAGACTGGAACATGTACGATAAGTACTACGTATAATTACAGTTGGAATGTTACAGAGAGAGCTATATTGACAGTGCATAAAATAACGAAATGCTTCTCGAATGCAAATGGAATACTGGCCAAACTTGCACAGTCCAAAAACTTTTCAACTGTTCTTTTAACAGATTTTTGGGGTAAGTTATACCAGCCAAGGGGTAATAGTTGCGCATACCCCCAGGAACTGGATTTGTTTTTTGAATGGAAAGATTACGGATGATTTACATATTACGTCACGTGAGTTCTACAAATGGACACATACGCATAATAAATCCAAATGGTATGATTAATGACAAAATCTATAAGCAGAGGTAGGTTTCCTCACTCTTAGCCAGCTGATGCACCCAATCGAATATATCTTAAGAGTGTTTCAAATCATGTAATGCCATGTGCTAGAAAGAAATCACATAAAATCCTGTGGGTATATCACCCCTTTTATCGTTGTGTTGGAAAATGGCTCTCCTTTTGTACGGGACCATCGCCAGCTGCTTTGGTAGCAAAGCAGGGCTTACGTGTATGCGGCATTTGTATTGTAGGCTCGTGCGGAATACCGATATATTCGAAGTACACCGGTATACAAACATATCCCCAGGGAGCAGGGGCGTAGCGAAGGTGTAATCTTTGGGGGGGTTAGAGATTATGTTTTGCCGACAGATCTGGTAATGCGTCACGCGAAAACGAGGGCGAAGCGCGAACTTTAGCGGGTGGGGTCCAGGGGCCCGCCTTAGGGCCCTTAGGGCCCCTGGTAAATGGATATATTTTGGTTCATAATGCATCATCAAATGCAAATATTCTCAATAATTTTAATGTATTAGGCTATTACTCTCGTCAGCAGGGGCGGCGCCACAGGGGGGGGGCAGGCGGCTTTGCCCCCCTATGGTTTTTTTTGACCCCAAAAAATAAAATCGTCTAAATAACGTTTTAAAGACCCATAATTTGTAGGGGGTGGGGTGAGGTGTAACAGTATCATGGAATAAAGTATTGTGATACATTATCCGTCGTATATAGGACATTTTCGGTGTAAATCCTCGAAAATTTTGCGCGCTCCGCGCTCGTTGTCTTCTCTGTCTAACTCATTGTACATCCGCCCGTTACTGCATCCACCGCAGAGCTTACACTTAGTCCCAGAAGACCCATGATTGAATTTCCTCTCTGGCTTTTTTTTTTTTTGTCGTTTAAAAGGGGTTAATACCTAGGTAGCGTAAACAATAGGGCGGCCAAAATTACAGTATATCCCCTAGCGAGATTCTGTGAAAATTGCTGTCCTATTTGAAAACAAGCAAAACATAGTATGGCAAGCACTAAACTGACTGATTTGAGTGATTTAAAAGTTTTAATTCAAATCGGGTATTTGACCGACGTATTATCAATATTCTGGTAAATTCTCCGGACTAAGTACATGAACGCGCGAATGTGGTTATTCTATTTTTGAATTCCATGGCTTACCTTTACGACCGTTGGCTCACGGAGAAAGTAGGCCTTACAATCATATTTTAGTGTGTAAATCCGTACGCATGGACCCGCCCAGTTCTAGTTGTACACTAGCCCTACACATGTATGGACATGTCTGTAGTGCAGTATCGGGTAATCCAATCAGTGGAGGAAGGAGGGGTAGGATTTTCCACTTTCCGTGTACATTGTTTCAATCATGTCACAACAATCACAGAAATGGTTTAAATTGGTACGCAGGAAGGTATAACCAGAGGAAGCAGTTTCCGTGTAAGTGGGAAAATATATATGAGGCGTTTAAACATATCTAGATGTCTTCAGTTGCTATTTGAAAGATCTGGGAAGGGCCATTTCTTGCGATCTGGGAGCTGTTTTTTGGCAAAAATTTTTATCGGCGCCAGTCCGCGCCAGACAATAGCAATCATGCCACATATCAAAATTGCTTCAGTGTTCAATTTGAAAAGTGTCTGAGAAGGACCATTTAAATTGCGATTGTAGAAGCCATTTTGGCAACAATTTTGAAAACGTTAGTGGAGCTCCGCTTCTATACCAACGCAACCAAACCCCCGTTCACAACACGCTCCATTGTCTCCTGTCCCCCCCCCCCAAGGTCCGTCACTTTATCAAGTATCGTACGGTTCAAAAAATGCCTCCAAGATCCCGAGAAGTGCCATTTCGATGCAGTCGGGGGGTCTGTAGAGCAAAAATTCCTCTTGTAACGCTGTCCGGCACAAGGCTATGAATGGCTCCGCTTTCGGGATTGCAACTTCCATTCTGCGCCCCTCCCCCAATAGCCCATCATCAAATCGCCGCCCTTAGCCCGTTTGTTTTGTAATCGTCGACAATAAGTGGCAACAAAGTTTTGGAAAACGGTAGTCGGCCAAAGTAAAGAAACGTTGGATACTTACCTAGAAAACTAGATTTTCTCGAGAAAAAAATATGAACTTCAAAGGAAAAAATGCAAAAATATTGTAACCATATTGCGTCTAAGGCCTTACCGTTAGTCGAAAAATCTTTCACGGACCCCCTCCCCTTAACCCCATCCCTCAGAACCGCCGATCACTCATCTCATTTCTGGGCGGATGCAGGGGGAAGGGAATCAAGTCGCACCCAAAAAGAATTTCAAGAAAAACGGCAAAAACGTTTGTTTAAGCTATAGTATGAGGAGGGGCCAGGCTGTAAGTACGCGTGGGGAAATCTTCGGTCTAATGTCCGTCCCCTATAACTTTTCTTTTGCTTGGTGTTTTTTTAGTTTCTTCAGTTAAACGTACGTTACCATATCCGTTCATTGTCAGTTTCTATTTCCTTTACGCTTCCGTTGCCTTATGCTTTATTAATCCGTCTAACATTCGGTAAAGGTACTGTACTTTACGTTTCATCCGTTTGTTGTTCCGGCAATGATCCTTGGGAGCAATAGCAATCACTAGAGAAGAACGATACCTACGGAGAAGTCCAGTATGAGACCGCGCCGAAAAAAGAAAATGATAAAAACGGAAGCTTAGCGGATAGAGTATCGAATACGTAAGGGGTACCTTTTTCGGTCTACGTCTGGTCCATAGTTTTGTGCATGTTCAAAATCTCTCTCCGTTCATACCGGACGTTTCCTGTAAATGAAACTAAGCTGCGGAGGAGAACAGTAGACTAAACGGATACTAACCGTACATCACGGAGTGACATTTTTGGGTCTTCGCTTCCTCTCCGTTATTGCAATCCGTGGAGGTGGGACAGGCGCTTAAGACTGACGAGTGCTTATGGGTACGGTATCTCCCTCCCCTCCTCCCTCCCTGGTGACGCCATATCAACCAAATTATTTAACCTCTGCCTGTGAATTCATCTGTAAGATTTAAGTCCAAATTTTACGCATAATAAGACTGCAATAACACAAATTGCAAATCAGTTTTTGTCTCTTATCCCAACATGCACGTTTTCATTTTATTAGTAGTAAAGGTGGACCTAAAGTGTAGAATATCAGAATATAATTTTAGACGTTTTGGGAGACGAATTTTACTCATCCAACTCTTCATTTTCATAGCTCACCTGTTGCTGAGATATGAAAAGTTAAATTTATTCATTTTATTTTTGAAGTAGCGATTGCGCAATAATTTGTGATGATCTTCTTGTAAAACTCACATTAACTTGCTTTTGTTTTCCATTTGAAATTTTGGAAATGTTTATATAACCTTGCAAAATTACTGTTGATCCGGAGAGGTTTTGTATATGTCAAGTCACCTACTAACAGTGAGAAAGTGATCACATTTTGGCACATAGTTGTCAGAGCCTTGTCGAAAGAATAAAGAAACAAAAGAATGTAATTTTAGTAGTAACAAGATGACATTTAGAAAATTTTTGCCGCCATCTACATTGTTAAAATTGAATTAAGCAACAACATTTATTATATCTCATCTCAGAAATTCCCGTAAGAATGGCAGTTTAGACCATTTGGATTCATTTTTCAAGCTTTGTAACATATGTTTTTGAATTTTTTAGCCTTTGGGTACACTTTAAATTTTAGCTAAAAATTTTGGCAGTTCTTTGTAGACCACAAAAGATGTCATTTTCTATGTGCGTTTTCTTGCAACATAAAAACGTTGATTTAAGTTGTATTTTCAAAGCAAAGTGAACTCAAAGCAAGCTGGAGCGCTTTCCACATTTCTCACATTGATTATGCAAGTTCTCCCTTTTTCTGTGCCCTTTCAATCGTTTTGGCTTACAGACCCTTAAGGGTGCAATTTGCAAAATTTCAATATCTCCTATGCTAGTACGTAATGATCCAACGATAATGAGGACACTACATCGATTTTAAATTTAACGATAACACCATAATTCAGTCTATTAATTTTGAGGAATGACTTCACTCCTGTTGCGTAAAGTTTTACTAAGCTTGCAAATTTTTGGGTTACATCATTGGTTTCAAAACTGAAAACGATAGTAAAAATTTAATGTATCTCACAAGAGTTTTGATGTCCTCTCCCTTTTAATAAAATTCAATTTTGCGTATAACTCTTCCTCAGTGATTTCGGCTTTTTCTATAAACAATAAAAAAATCACATAATGAGGATTATTTTCTTTCTCATTAATTTAAGAATTGTGCAGAACATGAGAATCCATATTTCAAGGATAAATACATACAGTTTAGAACACTCGTGAAGTGCCGTTTTCCGGCGATCTGGATGGTTTGCAAAGTCAAAAATTTTCTTGAACACTCCGCGCCAACTGATGTGGCGCTCCGCTTAGAAATATTAATTACCTATTTTTCATAGATTTATTTTTTTTGTCTCCTTAATTTAGAGAATTGCAGACATTGATCCATATTTCAAGGCTGGGTACATGCAGCTTAGAACACTCGGGAAGTGCCATTTCCGGCCATCTGGAGTGTTTGTAAAAGGCCCAAAATTTATCTTGTGCCGCTCCGCTCCAACCGATGGTGGTGCTCCGCTTAGATAGTCTTGCTGCACTCGCCCCCCCCCCAATATTTTTTCGTTCCCGCCGCGCCTGGCTACATAGTTGAAGCGTCTCAGTCAGTGAGGGGGCCGATTTTTACTGACAGAACACACACAACCCTTCTTCACAGTGTCGTATTTATTTCAGACAAAAAAGTTTTTTCTTAGAGGAAATAAAAGTCAAAGAAAATGAAAATAACCAAATGCAGGTTCTAAAGACACGGGGAGGGGGGGGAGGGTAGGGTGGCTCCTCGGAAGTCTTCAATGCCTGCAAACCCCCAACAATAACTGGGTCCGGACCCAGCATGAATTTGCCACCCCTATCGAAAAAACCCTGGCGCCGCCCTGCTCGTCAGGCTACTAACTTTTAAAAAGGCCCCCCTTTAGTGGGAGCCCCCGGAAGCTCTGAGGTCTTGCATATCTCTGGGTAAAAAAATTTCAGTGGCCAAAGGGGTTTGAGCACCCACTTGCGCCGAAAAACTAGGGTTTCAAAACCTGCCGGTCTACCAAAGATTTAAAAATGGAACCTACTGCCTTTGTGCTTGGTGTCATCATAAGCAAAGGGGTAGGGAAAAAAAAGCCAGTGACCACAAAATGGAAAAAAAAGGGCCGGGGCGTCTCGACTTGAACCAAACGGTTGGAAACTGGGACGTTAAAATCATCTAATAACTAAATGGGGAAAAAATTAAGTCTAGGTGGATAAATTTTGGGTTTAAAAACATCATTTAAAAGCAAACTCCAAAAATTGTAAAAATACTAGGGAATTTTCCCCTCGTCGGGGACTATATTTAAAATGGGGCCCCTTTAGGGTCCCTGGTGGGGGTCCGGGGGGAAGCCCCGGAAACTTAGGTTTTAGCATTTCTGGGTAAAAATTAAGTCTAGGGTGGTATTTTTGGGTTTATAAAGCTCATCAAAGGCAAAGATTCTCAATAAATTTTAAAAATTTAGGGTATTCATTCGTCGGCCCCTATACTTTTAAAACGGGTTTTTTGGGCCCCGGGGTCCCCCTTAGGGCCCCGGTGAGGGGCCAGGGGGGGGAAACCCCCGGAATCTGAGGTTTTTCATGCTCTGGATAAAAAATTTTCTCAGGGTAGGTTATTTTGGTTCAATACTTTTCCAATGCAAAAATTCCTAAAACTTTTTTTATGTGTTAGGGTTTTCCTCCCATTCATCCCATATATGCTTCATGAGGTGAACTTCGTTCAAATTTTAACACTATGCGTTCAGCATTTTAAAATAACGCGCAGGCGTTCAAATACGGGAAGGTTTTAAATAGACGTCCGGGGGTTAAAAATGGAGAAAAAGGTTCAGAATCTTAACACAACGTTCAAAATGGCTTTGAAAGCCAGGATATTCTTGTATTTTTCATTTTTTGTGTTCCAAAGTTGAACACCTGATTTTAGTGAAGGAAAGAAACGCCGCACGCATTATTTTTTCACAGGATGTTTAGGGTCAACCGGTCCTCAGAAAATTTTCAAAATGTGTTTGAAGTCAAGGTTAGGGTTTAGAAAACGGGGTAAGGGTACCTTTTCGAAGGGAATCGGGGGCTGCTCCCCCTGATGATGATAAAAATGGGGAATAAAAGTCCAAAAAAAGTTTTTCATAAAAATTTTATGACCCAAAAAGTGCGCCTATACAGAATCTTTAATCCCTTTCTTTTTCCCCCAGTTGCCGACGGACTTGGGCACTCGTTTTCCCAATTTCACCGACGGCCGTTGATACGACCGTTAAACCGTCAAAATCATGATCAAATTTCCGACGGGCCTTTAAATTTAATGGGTCAAAAAGATGAAGAGCCAAAATTTAAATAGCAAACAGACTGCATGGGTGCGTTCTCTCGTTTCTCTTTTTTTTTTTTTTTTCCATTCTCCGTCTTTTTTTCATCCTTTTTTCCCTTTCCTTTTCCTTTTTTCTCTTTATTTCCCCCTCTCCTCTTTTTCTCTTTCTTTTCCCTTCCCCCCCCCCCTTTTTTCCGACAGACCGAAAAATTTTCCGCGGAGACCCCAAATACCAAAAAAACTTTTTTAAAAAAAAAAAAAAAAAAAATGAATATTTAAAAAAAGGAAAAAAAAAAAAAAAAAAAAAAAAAAACAAAAAATAGGTAAAGGTTTTAAAGTTTGTGCCCTGCAGTGGGGAACGTAGATCCATGTTTTTATCAAAAAGTATAACCAAACGGGTATGTTGCCCATTACAAAGGGGGTTTCCAAAATATTATAGGCCGATGATGTTGTTAATTGGCACGAAAACACGTAATAAATATACTGCAATGCAGTACGGAGCTTTTTCATCGGGCCATAGTGGATTCCAATTTCCAGAGATGGGTTTATAAATATAAAAAAATATATATATATAATATTAAAATTATTATAAATATTATTATTTAAAAAAAATATATATATAACACCTATAGTCTCACTACCGTTATAGCCGGGGAGTGAATGCCTGTACAAGATATACACCTGCTGTATGAGGCGTAGATATATGTACTGGGCCATATATCCAAATTGACTGGGTATAAATTTTTACCTACTACTTGACACGCACAGGCTGAGAAAAAAATTTCACAGCATGGGGATTTAGCTTCAGGTTCGTGCGAGGAATAAATTTTGAGAGAAGTGGAAACAAAAGAAAGGGCCCTTTTGCGACAGATTCATTTATTCTCTTTGCCTTTGTTTTTTTCACTAACAACTTTAACTGGTAGCAATAAAAAACAAAGGTTCAGGCCCTTAGGTGTTCTTCAGAGGGCATTTTCATAGACCCTTTTCCAAACAGCAATTACAAAGGATTATGGGATACGTTTTGGTATGGGTCGTTTTTGTCAATGTCATTTTACTGTGGACAAAAACGATGCACACCAAAAGTATATCCCACAATCCTTTGTAATTCCTATTTGGAAAAGGGTCTATTGAGCGAGATAGGTCTGCATTGAAACAGTGTATTTCTCTAAAACTTTTATGAGTGATAAGACTTTTAAGGGGTATTCTATCTTCACGCATATGCTAATGGTATGCAAATTGAACAAATGATTATCATCATGAAATTACTAGTGAAGTGAATGGGGAATAAAAAGACAAAGACATGAATACGTTTTTTTTTTTTTTTTTTTGTCCTTTTTGTACAATGTGAACCAGACACTTCACGTCCTTTTTATCTCCTGTTCACTTATACTTATAATCTATATGCTACGCCATTTTGATTAACTTTTTATTGTACTAAATAACAAAAGTTTTCTTTGTAAAAACGTTCATGCAAGCTTTCATGCATTGGTTGAAAAAGTGATCGGCTCTATCTTTTGCTATCCCGAACTACTCGGTTCCCTTGCTTTTCCTTACCTCGCATGCCTGGAGCCCCTTTTCTGTTAATAGTATTGTACACGGGTTTCCAGTCTTGTTAGCGTAAAACTTTTAGACGCCCTAATGCCAAGCTAAAGGTAGAGCTGAACATTTTTGCAATGAAGTGGATGTTGTTATGCGATTACAGATTTGCATTTTATGTCTCATTGGCTGTTTCATCCTTGTCAGCTGCTTTAATGTCTCTCTTCAAGGCCCCGGCCTGATCTCCTGTAAAGCATTCAGATCTACCAGGAGGAAATTAGAGACACCTCATTTATGTTTACTTTTCCTTTGTTCCTCTAAAATATGGATAAAACCTTCGTGTGATATGAGGACGTGCTAATGACATTCGTATGTGAAGCATGAAGAAAGCTCCATATAAGTTACTACTTTGTCACGATCTCCCTGTATTGTCACTGACACTGTAGAAATGTCTGCAGTCAATCAAAGAAAATTAATAGTAGGCTTATACATTACAGACATGTTGTATCTTGATCCACTGAGCTTTAGCGCCATAGTTGACCCAAGCAATGTATCACATATGCAAACCACCTTAGAAGTTTCTGATTTTGATATTAGCAAGGGTGTGTAAGGAATACGCCAGAAAAAAGTGTCGAAAGGAAACGTAAAAACAATGACTGTTTTTGATAACCTTTCAATCAGTTAATTGGGGGTTTCCTGACAGCCTGATTTGCCACAATAACATTTGCCTGCTCGAGTTTTACAATCACCAATCACCTTTAATGTTACACACATGATACTTTTCAAGGAACAATGCATTATAGTTTTTCTTCGAATAAATCAAGGTGTATGGGTTGCTAGATTTACATTAGTTTCACGTCCGCTCAGTTTTTTACAATTATTAAGTGCTTACTAGCTTAGTTCTTGTTGGACATTGCACACACAAAGTCATTTAGCAAAGGAAAATGCAGAAAGACCGTGCAAAGAGAAAAGTCTAAAATTACAAAAATATATGGACTCAAAAATTAATGCCATTGTTCCATCTCCCATCTTTACATGGCATTAGTGTGTTGCTATGTGCTAATGGTTGAAGTGATTCAACTCAAATAAAAAATGACAGATTGTACTGTGTTTGTCCTACGCCTCTTCACATTGAATCGATAACTTTCTTATTGCTATAGAGAGACTTGACTAAAAATGCTCTAATCGTCCCAAACTCAAGCAAGGAAATGTAATTTTTCAAGGTCATAAAACACTTGTTTCAAAATTGAAAAAAATCTATGGGAGGTGTACAAGGATAAACTATTGTACACTCGAGTACTTCAGACATGGGCGGCTCTAAGAAATTTTGTTGGGGGGGGGGGGATCAAGTCCGTATTCAGGGAGGTTTGGAAAAACCCCGGCAACATTAATGGTCAGTTTCGGATAGTACAATAGGAGTATGGTTATTACTACGTATTACAGCGATGCCCCATGTAGTCTTCAAGAGCTCTTCAAAAACCATTTCAGGCAGGCATCAGAGCGACTTATTTAAAAAACAAAAAAAACCCAAACAGCGCATCACTACTTCTATGCACAAATAATAATAAAATACACAAAATGTTAAGGGTATTTCGCAATACTTGTTTGTCCACTTAATGTACATTTTTGGACGACGCAAGATGTACGACCCATTTTTTCACGTGCAAATCTATATACCATACGTTGTGTTTACTACGCCTATACTAAGACATAATAAAGAGGGCGCCATGAAGGCATTATACATGGCTTTATTGTACTCAAAATATATACAGAAGGTTTTGAAAAAAGGCTCCAATATTAAGTGGACAGAAAAATGTCGACCTATTGTAAATGTCATTTGAACATGTACATTTTTAACGAACGAAATGTCCAACAAAGGTGTGATCCAGGTAAATATATATATATATATATATATATATATATATATATATATATATATATGAATATATATATATGAATATATATAAATATGTATAAAATATGAAAATATGATTATAAATATAAAACATATAAGAATACAGTAAATATATGTAGATGTATATCTTGAAATATATGAATGTAAAATAAAAACATAGGACCCTGAGGAGAAATTTTTCCCTTGGATGCGTCCACCGTGACACTCAGCTTTCTTCACGATGCAATTACACATGATTCAACTCTTTCAACTTTCTGGCTGGAGTTGAGAGAACTTGAAATACCACATAAATAGAAGTGAGGCCTAAAAATTGTAGATAAATATATACAAAAAGATGTAATATTTAAGTCAAGAAATAAGTAGCCACTCTTCAGCAGACCTTTAATATATTCATACAGGAGACAAAATGGGATTCATATGTCTGATCATTTTATAATAAATTTAAATAGAAGACATGTGTGTGATGTATTACCTTAAGCTCATTTTATAGGTCTCCGAAGTTTGTATCATGATGTAACCTTCTTTCTAGGTGACAACAAAAAGAATGTCACGATTCAAAACATTTTAATTGATGAGGGGATGCTCTCTTCAGTTGCAAGCGGTTAGTGAAGTTTTTCTGAGAATAATATGTTCGGCTCAGTGATCTCTCAATTATTCATACTTGAATACGTGCAAACAGCACGTAGAAATTTAATATTTATCTTATGTGGAGTCTTTGAGCCCATAAAGGGTACTTATCTTTGAGTCGGGCATATCTGCCAGAGCGTACTTGTGATTTTTGAAAGCTTCAGCCACCTGATTATTTAATCATAAAACAAGAGGAAATGAATTCATTCTAACTGTGAAAATACACAACATACTATGTAAATTATGAAATATTTTGCCAGGGAGCCATGCAATTTGATAAACTTTGTCCGTTAAGCACGCTATAAAGTTTTGTAGAGTTTTATTCTAACAGTTTCATTCAAAACCTGTGGACGGCACGATTGTAAACAGACCAATCAACCAATAAGTTATCTGAAGTAGATAATGCCAGATTTATTCAAAAAAATCCAAGAAATGGCTAACAAGAAAGTACGCAATTTTGGATACCGTACCGCAGGCACATGGAGGGCGTAAACGGTAGGCGAGTAGTTCGGGGTAATAGCTATTCGGTTATCAAGAAATCAATGCTCAGATACTTCTGCTGAATAGGGCAATAGCGAGCGGGGATGTGGGGGTGGTCACATCTCCCCCCAATAATTTGGTCTTCGTCGGCAAATTTTCGGTCGGTCTTCAAAAAGGGGGGGGAAAGAAGAGGAAAAAGGGAAAGGAGGAAAAGAAGAGAGAAGGGAAAGGGAAGGGGAAGGAAGGGAGTGAAAGGGAAGACGGAGAATGAAAAGGAAAAAAGCGAAAGAGAGAAAGGAACGTCCAGTCTGTTATCGGCTATTTCGATTTTCGGCTCTTCACCTAATTGACCCATTAAAGTTGAAGGCCCGTCGGCTAATTGATCATGCATGTGAGGGCCGTATCAAAGGCCGTCGGTGTAATTGGACGAGTGACAGAGGAACTGGGGAAAAGAAAGGGAATTAATTAAAGGCTTCCGTATAGGCGCGCTATTTCGGGTCATATATGGCATTCTTGAAAACTACTTTTTGGACAATATTCCTCACTTTTATCATCACCATGGGATCCATCTTGAGACTTAAGTTTTCACCCAGAGATATTCTAAAACCTTCCGAAGGCTTCACCCCCTGGGCCCCTACCTGGGATTTGCCCCTAGACCCCAACAGTGTCTCCACCCACTAAAGCTCGCACTTCACGCTCGTTTTTGCGCTACGCTTTACCAGATCTGTCGGCAAAACATCTCTACCCCCAAAGATTACACCTTCCTTACGCCCCTGCTGCTGAAGAAGTAGAGGCAATGGGTAGCAAACACATGGAATACTACAACTTTTGGAAACCAATTACCATGGGGGTGGGCGTCGTGGAGGCAGAAGGCCCTCTCTGAAAGGTCTCTGTTGTAGTAACCAAAATTATTAGTTATGGGCAGGACGAGTATTGGGGAATGTCACTCGCACCTCCATGGCTACTTGCCTGAGGTAGTGATTGGTAGCTTTGTTCTTGTCGTGTTCGGTGATCCAGGGAAAACCTCGCTAGAAAATCTGATATGGAACTTCATAAAAGGAGTGCCTAGAAATAGAATGTAGTGTGCCTACAAATCCCCTTCCCCAATTTGTCTAGTTCTGTCTCTCATGATAAAAGAATTGAGTGCAATTCCTCCCTTCGTGTATATTCAGGCTATACAGTGAGAGGATTTGTCTCGAGTTTTGCATTCTGAGAAAGCTAAGTTTCTAATCTTATGAAGTTAAGAACATGAACCATTTAACAATCCATTTTCTTTAAAGCAGAAAAGTATGCTGCTGTTTTTAGTTTCACGTAACTGCCCCTCTTACAAACTCGTTGGATTTTCTTTAAAATAAATTTTAGAGTGCTAATTTCGTACAGTTGCAAATGTGTAACATTCAGATAAGTAATAGAACTCTTCCCCAATACTTTCCCTGATGCCAAATGTACAAATTTTTCCTTGAAACACAATATTGTCAGATCTTCTAACATCTGTACATATTTTGATCTTTCCGCTATAAATCTTAAACAGGTCAATTTTATGACGCATATTAAGCAGTATAGATATTTATATTTTATTTTTTTAAGAAATTTCTCAAATTGTTTATTTCGCACTTCCGTTAGCCTAACTACAGTGCACCCCACACCATTCTGACTTCAACGGTGTTACTTATCAGTGCTGTAGTCGAGTCCTTACCTTCCGAGTCCGAGTCACTGGCATTCGAGTCCTAGTCCGAGTCCGAGTCCGTGTCACAGGGTCCGAGTCCCCTCTATGGAAAAGTATACACTAAGAATAAGAGTTCATAGTCACATTGGACGGTATTTTGAAGTGTGAGCTTGTGGGGGAGGCGGGTTGAAAATGTATGGTCAGTGGCTTTGTAAAGGGTTTGTGATACTTTCTAAGCGGAGCACCATCGTAAATTTGCGCGTAGAGTGCCATCAAAATTTTCGCTCAAAATGGCTCCCAAATTGTAGGAAATGGTACTTTCCAGACTTTGTAAGTGAATGTAAACGTAAGTTTCATTTTGATAAGTCATGCTGTAGAAATTTGGTACACTTCCAAAAGAAAGGTAAATAAACATTACGCTTCAGGTATAATCCGGACTTGGGAACTTTCCTTATAAAAGACTAATTGCACATTCGAGCCGACCGTCCTTGCAAAGGGATTTGGGAAGAGGGTTTGCCCCATGGCCTCAGTCAAATTTTTTTCACCTAGAAGTAACTTGGTTGCAATATTGTGCTATAATTATTTTAATTTACGCACTAACGTTGATCTGGGTGGTCATGCACTAGCACTTACAGTTTTTAGTGTCCATGAAACGAACATATTTGTAAAACAAAGAAAAACATATGTAGGAATAAAGAAAAACGAACACTTTTTCATCATGAGCTGACAAGCGCTGTTTATTCCCCACTAACACAGACCTGTCCCGTAGCAGTGTAGTACTAACTGTGTGTTATTATAAGTAGTGTGAAAACTGCGAAGGGCTGCAAAAGTTGAAATAAGTATTTACAAAAACATCAAATGATAATGGGAGAAAATAGATAATTTGTTTTTGCGTTGTATCGTGCCACATGCAAGAGAAAAACCATGCAATTTAAGATTAATTTTTTCAATATGAAAAAGTCTAGGATAACCAAGTGTGTATATACAGATGTATGGTACTAGGGAAGGTATAAGAGTATTTACTCTTTCTAAGTAAAGTCATGCAAGCTATTTCCCTCTTTAGACGAAAACTGAAACTACTCCCAAAAGGAGTTACGACCCACCTTGCAGATACCACCTGGTGTGCCGTTTAGTTATAGGCCTACTATGTACTATTTACCACATGGTCACCTGGTGTGCTGTTTACTTACCATTTACTACATGAAAGCAAATTATGAAAGAAATGCAACTTAAGAACTATACAGCGGGCAAAAAATTACTTGAAGCATTTGCTTTCCTTGAACAAAAAGATAAACGTTGGGGGGGGGGGGGGATTGGTTGCTATTGGGGAATAAACACTTTGTACCTAATGTCTTGGTAGTGGCTCGCAAAAGAACGCGAAGAAATTTGAAAATTCTTCCACGGGGGCACCCAGGTCCTTTTATCGTTCCTGTGCCACCTCTGGTTAAATGGTGATATGAAATAGTTATAATATCAATAGGCTATTTAATGAAATTGCAATAGTGAATTGTCTCGCGGGTCGGATCAATAGTCCCTCCAGGCTGGCAAGGCTTGTGGGTCGAGTGCTCGCAGTGCGGCACTACAGATAAACTTGTTATAGTTGTAAATTTCAGCTACACGCGACAAGATCATATGTAAAAGTGTCAAGAAGCCAGCCAACAAAAATTACAGCAGAAGTATATGTCTATGTTGGCAAAAGTATCTTTCTAAAAAGTGAATCTCCACATGCTGCTAGAATTCAATTGGAGATTTTAGCCAAAATCACCCTACAAAAAGGCCTTTTTCCGGGTGAACGTTATCTCCTCACATGCAACAGTTAATCCCTTTTGTAAACAAGCTAGCTCTTTTGAACAAGCACTCTTTAAAGGGTACTAGCCATGCCTTTGTTAGGAGCTGTTTTTCAGTGATGTCCCCTCCCCTTTGAGAAATTTTTGCTGATTTAAGGTTTCTCAGATGCAAAATGGTGCTATATTTGGAATATTTTTGGAGCTGATCATATATAGCTGGAAAATGTCTATAAGTTAGTAAATTCTAACTTTTGGTTAGGTGAAAGAGGACAGTATATTGTCTAAGAGAAGAATACGTTGTCAACAAACCTCCTGAAGACTCCTTTTTGGCTACTTTACGGCCTTCTATTCGGACGAAGTTTTTACCCAAAATACGTGCGTGGAGTAGACAGAAACATTGTTGGACTATAACGAAATTTTTCCTCCCCGTCATTGTGCATTATAAAAAGTCATCAAAGGCTGGCAGATACCTGCGTATAGGGCCTCCTGGAAGCTCTGGATCAAGTACATGAAATGGAACAATGACATAATGCTTATTACCTGACATCCAAATGATAATATACAGTATGACGCGAAGCACTTTACAGCTATCGTATTTTTACTAATTTTGAACGAAAATCCACATGAACAGTTTCCAGTAATGGAGAACTGACGGGAGGGAGAATATAGGTGCAGGAAGTCGATATTAGACCTCCCCGATAGGTATAGGAAAAGGAGTGAAGGACAAACAAGCGCGTTTCAGAATGCTTTTTTGTCTTAAGTGTATTAAAAGTCACCATCTATCAGGGGCGTAGCCAGGAATTTGTCAAGGGAGGCGAAGCCCATAGACAGACTCTCAGCGCTTCGCGCCACCATGGGTTGTCGCAAAGCGCAAGAGAATTTTGGCCCAAAATGCCTCCTAGATCGCCGGAAATGGCACTTCCCAGGCCTATTTACCGCATATAAATAGGGGAACACTAGCAAAATTGTACAAATAAACATTAAAAAATACTAAAAGTATGCTCAGCGGCGGCTACCCCCTTCTCCCCCCTCCCTTGGCTACGGTACCTGCCATCTATACAGATAATGGCTGTGGGCAAAGCGCTGGGTAAAATTTTTTTGGAAAATGTATAACGGCAAATACGTTATTTCAACTTTCCAAATCATGCTACAACAACTTAGATTAAAAGATCCCATATTGATGCTACGCCCCTACAGATGTTGTGATTATAGTTCCATGTATTATTACCTTAATAATGGTCATGAGATGGAGTGCAAACCGTAAAGCATGCGCGCAAAGCGCGTCGAAATTTTCATTAAATAAGATTTCTATGACAAAACCTGCATTCAGAATCAGCATCGAAACACTTTCAATTGCCCAACAAACCTAAATGCCACTTAAAAAGCCAGTCTTTTACCTGGTAATTCGTGAACAGCTTTCAACTTTTGCTGCTGTGCTTATCCGGTAGTTGTTATCAGAAGATATTGATAATAAGAACATCGTGGTAAGGTTTGAAGCACGCGGAGCGCGCGAAATTTTTGATAGTTTGCGAAGGATTTGCGAAAATTCTGATAGTTTGAGAAACATTTGTGGTAGAAAATGATTAAATAGATCTGTCACTCGGCTAAAGCACACCTCACCCTACCCCCTACAGAAATCTATAGCTTAATCGCCTTTTGGGATCATTTTAAAATTTTCAAAAATTTTCATAGGGGGCACGCCCCCCATGCCCCCCCCCCCGTGCCGGCGCTACTGCTTGCAGGCAAGTACAGATCGAAGCCACTCAAGATGGTATGAAACGAAGTAGAAAAGCTCAAATATTTGCGCAACTTGATTTCAAGTCTCGATCGAATAAATATTAAGGGTACAAAAAGGGGCAGACGGCCTACCATGCTAACTTCTAAGGGCAAAAATGTTCTGCAGCAAAACAAGTTTACCCATTTTGTAAGAAACGTATCTTCCAAGCAGGCAACAGATGGGCTGTAAGATGTTTCTACCTCAGATTCGGGCATTTGCACATGCGCAGCTTAAGCTGAGACGTGCCGACGGATTGTAGCTGCAGACCAGAGGGGACAAGTGGGGTCTTCGATGTTGGAGTCAGTACCGGTGTTAGTCTGCGTAGCGGCGTTCAAGTCTGAGAATATTTTATGAACCATATCAAACTAAGTATTTGACAAACTATAAAGCAAGTAAATAGAACTGCTAATGGCTTACGTCCTTCGAGAAGATTTCCTATTTGTCTGTAATGGACTGATTATTTCATTTCATTTCATTTATTCATGCTGGAACACCGTTATTGAAGTTAGTGAAATCGGGGAAATGGTAAAAAATTCCACTTCATGAAATGGTGAAAATTGAACTGCGTGGCAGATGAAGGATTCTGGGTGTGTTCGTAGTGATCGTGTTCATTGGAGAAGTATCACTGTGAAAAAATCATACGCCGAGCAATAAAAGAAGGCACAAATTCACGTGACAAACTGAGCAAATCCATTAATCGAAGCTGTACTGGCGCTTCGATTAATTAGTTTACCCCTCCCTCCTTACCCTTTGAGCCCGGGTTTGAGCTATAGTCGAAAGCGGAGACTTATCTCGACCGGTATTCATTCACGGTCAGCCTGGTAGGCTATAGGATACTTGATGAGGCCAAGTGGCTTTGTGACCCTGAAAAGTTAAAACCTTAAAATCTAAGAAACAACAGAACTGGCAGCCGAAATGTATTTAATGTCTCAATTTCCCCTTCCCTGTCAGTGAAAATTCTTTCAACTAAATTACTTCCAGCCACTCTTACTGATTTTAAATACATCTGTCTATTGCAAATTTCAGACAAACCTAGCTTCAACTGAGCTTAAATGCTCAGGACCATATAGGCCTACTGATGAATACACTACAGTGCAGCGTGATCAGATTTTCATGCCCCTGAAACGCACTCCTTGATCCTTTGAAACGTGCATCACTACATCGCATTTATCTGCACAAGTCATTGACCAATCAGGTAGCTTGTATTGAGTGAAGATTTGGAATAAGTGTCAAAATGAAGTCACCAATTGTCCCGGAGTTCCTAACTATATCTGAGGCGATGTAACAGCAGCTCTAAGTGTTAAGTTTTCTCCTCCGACGGAGTTCTGGTACAATGCTGTCTCGTCTGGGAAAAACAAGGAAAAGGGAAGAAAGGAATTTTCTTACTCTTCGCCCATGCAAAAATTTTTTAGAAGTTCGATTTGAAATACTTGCTAGTAGGCATGAGTAGGCATAGTAACCTCAGTAGACAATACCCCTAACGTTTAACGTAGCCTATAATAAACTTTAGGGTAGCATAACTACTTGGTTGGTAAATCTGAACTTGGCAGTGTTGTAGTAGAGGCAATAGTTTACGTCCGAGTTCTTTGTGGTCTGTCTCCTAGTTACAAATGTTCATGCACATTAAAGGGGCTTTAGCATCCCCAAAACATATTTAAGAAGAGACCTACACTTCCAAATACAATTGGTGACTGCACTTTGCAGTCACGGTAACTCCACTCTCATTGGTCAGTGATGACTTGCACTCAGTTGTGTTCCCAATTATGCTCACACACAATTGTGTTTCGATATGGCCTTGAGGAATTGAAAGTCAGTGCAGGCTGTTGCGGCTCTGTCTTGGACGTGTACTAGACGGGTGTATTTATTTAAACTGGAGGAGGGGCTAAAAGTAAACTTAATTCTTACTGTCTGGGTTGAGAATTATAGAACCAAGTTGTTAGGCCAGGGAGCTGGCTAATAACACCTCCCTGGTATGGCTAAGAATATCCCCATCGTATTATTGTTAGATTGTGACACATACCGGTATATGAGCTACATGTATAGAATAGACTTGTAATGGAGTTAGTTATAGCATAGGGTTCACTCCATGGTTAAAGGGCCTACACAATACAAAGCTGAAGGCTGTCATGTACTAGGCTAGTAGCTTAGCAATGGTAAATGAGAACAAACTGAAGACTTCACTACTGATTTGATTGTTCTATACTGTATGCTTTATGTCAATGCAGTGGTGCAGAAAAGATGGCTGAGATAGGGAGAGGGATGGGAGGAGTGAGAGAGACTTGTGAATCATCCACTAATGTGGGGGTGGGTCTCACGTGAGGTGCCTCTGTCGTTTTGTACATGTTTTAAACTGAAGGGAAAACTAGGTGAAGACAGAATTCTACTATCAATTACATATCCTCCGTTGATAAAATTGCTACGAAATCATTTTTTCACTGATGATGCCTAAATTCAGCAAGGAAAACTTGAATCACTTGATGAAATTGACACAGCTGGTCTCAAGTAACTATACAGAAACAAGACAGAATGAATCTTGTCTGAGTTTCAGGGGAGAGGCTTCGTGAATTCGTAATACCGCATAAACATTAAAATGAACTGTGCAGTGTCTTTAATTTATGGCTGTTCCTTTATCCCAATTGTCCATTCATTCAACCAGAGTTAGCTCATTCACATGACATCTAAATCAGAATTTGCATGGTTGTCTAAAACTTAAACAAAAGTTTACAACAATGGAAGGTAAAACATAAAAGTGTACTACTAAAAGTTTAAACTAAAAACTTTTAATATAATTAAAGGAAAGACTATAATAAAATCGACTGCATGGTAGAAAATCTGTAGAAAAAGCATATAATAAATAGAATTAAGAAAGCGAGTCAAGAAGAGAAAGTATGTTAAGCTATAAGACAAGTGGTCAGAATAAATTAATCAAATTGTTGTTAATTGCAAAATGTCAATTAATCTTTTGTTGCCGTAAAAGGTCTGTGAAAGTGCCATCTGGGGGGTAAAATCTGGAGCAGAAAATTGGCCGGGTGCTATACTAGTCGATGTCGTCGGTGATAATGGTTTTTATACGCTTCTGTGATCTTCTGTAGGGAGGGTAGTCTTAAACCAATAATCTTTTCATTCATTCATCGTTTAAAGCCTCTTGTGCGACGAGACCAAACCACACAAGTAGTAGAACTTGTTAATATATTTTCGTTTATTGCACAGACGAACTATTAAAAGTAATTGATTAACATGAAAAGACTTTTAAGCTCTTTAAGAGTAGAAACGTTGTCGGGCTTTGTTTCTTAATTGCATGGAGTTTTCATGTCATTACGATCACTGGTAAATTTTTCAGGGCATGAAAAAATTTCTCAGGGCATCTTATGGGGGCTTATCCCTCCTTTGCCCTTTAACCTGTTATGTTATGTTATGTTATGTTACTGGAAATGCATGAGCCAAGAACTGAAAAGTATCTACTACTTCTACTATCTGACCCTTTATCATTAACGGCTCCATATTGTTTTTGTTACTTGGAAAATCAACAATCATTATCTTGGTTTTCAGTAACTTAAGTTTATTGGAGTCATACACTGATTCTCCTGGAGTTCTGCTCATGTACGGTTCATCATTCATTACGTCCTGTAATACTAGTGTCCTCGCAAAACTTCACTACGAATGAGCAATCAACCTTACAGTCATGGGTAATCAATGAGTAAAGAACTGGGAATAGTACACAGCCTTGGGGGTCCCAGTATTTAACACAAGGGTATCCGAAACAATATGACCCAATCGTGGCAATCTGGTCACGATAAAGAAACTGAAGAAAGTAGACTAAATATAGTTACATAGAAGGCGTGAATTAAAGTTACTTTAAAAACTTGAAAAAGTTTCGGAACATCCATAATATATATATATATATATATATATATATATATATATATATAATATATATATATAATAGACAGTGAGGGGGTTCCTTCTCTCCGGACACAGATTGTCAACTTTTAAACGCACCTTTTGTCGTATTTGCTAACACTGACCTTTTTCAATCAACGTTGTTTACTCGTATTATTGTATAAGTTTAATTAAAATGCCAAAAGGGTCGTCATCATTGACATTTCATGCTACGGCATTTGCAAAAGTCGGCGACCTAAGAGTGATGGTCTCTGCAGGGAGTTATTATTTAGGAATAACAACTCCCTGGTCTCTGTTGCAGACGCTCCACTACTAAGGAGGCTTTGAGTTTCCATCAGGAGTGTGCAACCTGCAGTCCTTTCTGCTGTTTCGTATTGCCGTACACCCTTAAGGTAAAAAAGGCTTCAATTCGCTGTATCTGAGGTGCGTGCGCGTCTTGTTATTTGGTGTTGAAGTGGTCCTTCACGAGCACAAGATGCTTTCCGAATCCGAGTTAACTAATCACTACGCAGGCTCCTATCTGCCTATAGTAGCTCCCGCACGGGGGGGGGGGGGGTTTCAACAGTTTACCTTGATCGTAACAATACGAAACGCGGACGTTTTCAGGTGATAATTCAACCGACCCGACATTCCAGCCTCTTTCGCACTCTGGAAATAAGCAGACAACGAAATTTCTGAACTAGCTCTAAAATCGTCATTTTTGACGTTTATTCCGTTGAAAATACTGAGAATTTCATCGTCCTGATTGTGATTTAATGTCCCCTCCAGTTCGATAAATTTCATGTCACACATTAGACTCAGGGCACCTTGTGTTCAAACTTTTGTTTCCAGTTTGCAAGCTTTTTTCACCAAACAAAAAAAAAACAAGGCTTTCAAAAACGGCGAGTGTAGGATCCCCACCCGTAGATACTCCTCGTTCCTGTTATGAGAAACTCCTCTCTTTTATCTGTAGGTGAGTCCTTATCTCAAAAGTTGCAACTAATTGTACCATTTTGGATCTGAGTACCCCTTACCAAGAGGAAAACTAACACCCCTTTCTCAGACTGGACTAAACGTTCGTCCAGTTCGGTCCCTCAAAAAATTACAGAAAGACAAAAAAGTGGCCCATTCGGCAAACGTTTGTACACGTTTGGCTTAGAGTATATCTAGACATGCATCGGGTGTCTGCCTGCTTCAAGGCGCCCCGAAACATCAACTTCGCCTCATCTGAGCTAGGCCTCAGTCTCTTCGGTTTCTTCAAAGTTGGCACCTTACACCACGGTAGATAGTAGGGTCCGACACAGGTTACCATTCAGTAGTTAGCTGATGTAATATAGAGACCCGCATGAAGTTAGGTAGTTAGTTAGATGAGGTTTAACGTCCCATTTTCCAACCAATTGGTTCAAGTCGAGACGACCACGGCCTTTTTCCAGTTGTGGCTCACTGGCTTGTTTTCCCTACTCCATCGCTTATGCTGAGCACCAAGCACAAAGGCAGTACGTTCCATTTTTAAAGTCTTTGGTATGACCCGGCCAGGATTTGAACCCTAGACCTTCCGCATGAAGCGTGCGAAACAATAGGTGTATCAAAGCATACTAATGGAGTATTGGCGCATATTAATGGAGTATTGGCGCATGCTAATGGAGTATTGGCGAGGACGTCGACATTTACTAGGTCTGTTTTGAACGGGAAAGTTTAGGTTTAACGACCAAATGATAGCCCTATTATTGGATTTGATTGTTTTCTCTCTCTTTTCTCCTTTCCAAAATATGTTAATTCCCTTATTCCCCGACGGAGCTCATTTCAGCCGACCGGCCACGGAGAAGGAGACCGAGGGCCACCCCGACCCCCATCTGTGTGTTCGTCACTGGTTATATGCACATGGTTGGTACCAATGTGCGTACACACGCGAGGATAAGTAAGCATATATAGACTTACCATACCGTACTCATTCAGAGCTCGAACCAACTTTTACACCAAAAAGTATGCACTGCATAAAAAAATAAAAATTTCTTCCGACTTTCATAGAGATATAGGCCCTAGCATTTTTATGTGGAAAATGGAAGACGAGCGGTCACTTACTTATTTGTGTTAAAAATCACGTTTTTCAAAGCAAAGTGAAAGGAAAATATGTCACATTTTGCAGGAGTCATCCTGGACTGGGGCAGAGTAATTATCGAGTCTTCGAGTCCAATGGGAGATCCGTGACTTTGGGTTTCTAGGAATGGAAACTTCCGGACTCAGTCTGAGTCGGGTTACTTGAATCCCACATCATTGGACCGGAAAACATGATACTATTTTGGCCAAAAAATGTTTTCAGATAACTAGAAAACTAAAGGTAAGTCTCCAGCCTCGTGAGAGACAAAACACAAGGGATAATCATGTAGCAATATAATATCATGGGTAACATTAGTGCAGAGATGTACAGGCATTTTGTAAAGTACACAAGTTCTTTAGAACACCTCATTTTCGTGCTCTTCTCGCTCACTTGTGATCCATTCATGGTGAATTTTAATACAAACCAGTTGCTATGCATTGCATATGCATTGTTAACTACATTTATTGGTCTTCCTCTCCTTTGGTCATATCTCCGTCCCTCTTGATCATCCCTATCCCAGGCGCGGTTTTACGGGGGGGGGGCTTTGGGGGCTCAAGCCCCCCCCCCCAAAAAAATTTTCAGAGGTTGTGTTATGCTATATTTGCGTGTACTGAGAAAAACAAAATTGCCCAATACACTTGTGCACATCTTGGTCCAGTGGATTTAGTTTGTCAAGGGAAACTGTCGTCTGTGTCTCGAAATCACATATTAGGTTCACGATTTCATACAATGGAAGTTGAGTCAGATAAGTAACATAAGTAACATCTATGATAGTATGTACGTACATGTAAATCAAGTTAACGGATTAATCATCTGTTGGAAGTTCAAAACGAGTCATTTCGTCGCTGATCTCGTCAAGCTATACTAGCAGTCCTTTTAAGTCAAATCTACAGGCTGAATCGTCATTCCCATTAATGTGAACAGGTCCAGTTGCTCGTATCTCTCAGTAACGTTCTTCCAAATAAAAAAATATGCCTGTATATACGTTACATCTATGTCATGGTCAGGGGCGGTGCCACTCAGGGGGAAGGGAGGCCTATACCCCCTGTAATTTGCAGGAAAAGAGAAAAAGAGTAGGAAAAGAAGAAGGAAAGGAGAAGAAAAGAGGAGGGCGGGGTAGGCCTATATCTGATCCATATAGTTAATCCAGAGCTTCCAAGAGGCCATATTCCGGTTTCTACCAGCCTTTAGATACGATTTCATAATGCACAAATGAAGCAAGGCAAATTTTCTTAATAGTTCAAGAATATTTCTGTGGACTCCACGCACGTATTTTTGCGTAAAAACTTTCCCCGACTAGAAGGCAGTAATGTGTCCAAAAGGGGACTTCAGGAGGTTTGTTGATACATACCCTTAAACTCAAAAGGCTCCTCTTTCACCTAACCAAAAATATTAAGAATGTTTTGAAGCCATATGATCGGGTCCAAAAATATCCCAAAGACAACACCATTTTTGCATCTCAGCAACCTTCAAGTAACCAAAATTTCTCAAAAGGGGAGGGGGCCCCTCCCCTTAGACCTATCCTCTAGAACAGCCCTCTTTTACCCAACCAAAAATTAGAATTCACGAAGTTATGAACATTTTCCAGACATATATTAGTCAAAACTGTCCCGAAGACTGCACCATTTTGCATCTTAGCAACCTCAAAGTAACCAAAATTTCTCATAGGAGAGGGGAACACCCCTCCCTTTAGACCTCTCCCCTAGGACTGCCCTCTTTCCCCCAACCAAAAATTAGAATTCACAAAATTATGAACATTTTCCAGCCATATATGTCAGTCAAAAATTAACCCAAAGACCGCACCATTTTGCATCTTAGCAACCTTAAATTAGCAAAAATTTTTCAAAGGGAGGGGAACACCCTTCCCCTTAGACCTCTTTCCTAAGAAGGCCCTCTTTCCCCCAACCAAAAATTAGAATTCACAAAGTTATGAACATTTTCCAGTAATATAGTCAAAAAATTACCCAAAGAACACACCATTTTGCATCTTAGCAACCTTGAATTAGCAAAAATTTCTCAGAGGCAGGGGACAAACCCTCCCCTTAGACCCCTCCCCCACGACGGCGATCACTCAACCCATGTCCCCTATCAAAATAACCTTGCGCCGTCCCTGGTTATGGTACTGTTTTTATTATCATTGGTTCCAGCGTGCGCTTGGCCGATTTACATATTTGAGTGAAAATTTTATGATTCTTCCGTTTCAAGCCCCTCCTAAGCCCCCCCCCCCAAAGTCTCGATCTAGAACCGCGCCTGCCCTATCCCCTCCCTTGCAAGCTGATATCTCAGTTCTAGTTCAGAAACAGAAAGAAACACAATATTGTGAAGTGGTTGGTGTTCTCCTATTGTCAGTTAAAAGAAGGGTTGAAGCAAAATATTAATTTTTATAAGTCACAAATGGACTAAATTTAAGCAATTTGGTGAAACTTCCATTCAAACGATTAGGACATGTAGTTCTCGAGATATCAGCAAATGAAGTTACTACATTTGTGACCTAAACTGAGCTTAGAGTAAGCGGGGGTCATATCACCTCCTCACATTGATTGGCAATGCTTTGTTTTCTTTGTTTTTTCAGTCTGTTGTGTTGACCGTGAAGCTAATTGGGATAGGACTATTTAATATAGCGTTGATTGACTCATTCATATAAAGTCACTATGTCTCTCTACTACCTACACCCACACGCACACACACACACACACACATATATATATATATATATATATATATATATATATATATCCGACTTACGATTTCTTTTACTAGCAGGTAATTTTCCTTCAGCTGACAAACGCAAGCAGTATGAACTAAGAACTATTCTTAAGCTTAAGTCACATATAACAGGGTTAAATAGACATTTATCGATTTTGAGTAACTACTCCTGGGTACAACAAATGTAATTTCCATGTAATCCAATTGTAATCTCATTAGGCCTATTATCTACGAGTGTAATCTGCTTGTAATCCTTTTCGCTATTTTGTTATCCGTTTTCTTCACTAGAACTTTTCGGGCTTGACTCAAGTTTAGCTTTTATCATTTTGTCGTCCGCAACTGACGAAGAGCGAGGCAGCTCGAAATATATTGCTTGTTTCTCCTATACTAAATGATATGAAGGCGTCACCCTGTTGTCTTTTTTCCTTATATATTATATATATATATATATATATATATATTTATATATATATATAAATATATATATATATATATATATATATATATATATATATATATATATATATATATATATAAGTAAACGTAACAGGCATCACAACAGGACACAAAGTATATACCAGAGAAGAAGTCCAGTGCAGTAATGAAACGTTTATTCACAAATTTTCGGACGACAAAGCGTCCTTCTTCAGGTCAAGTACTAGTTTACAATAAAACCAAGACCACTACACAAGCATTTAAAAACGGAGAAAATAAACACAGAGAAGAACGAAAGCTCAAGTACACGAGAAGTT
Source organism: Holothuria leucospilota (assembly GCA_029531755.1). NCBI lineage: Eukaryota > Metazoa > Echinodermata > Holothuroidea > Aspidochirotida > Holothuriidae > Holothuria > Holothuria leucospilota. The sequence goes on along the minus strand of CM055975.1, from coordinate 1,706,759 downwards.
AAAAGCTAATTCTAAAAGACAAAATACCAGACAAAGCAAACCAAGAATACTCAAGAGAACACCTAAGCACTTAAGACCTGGATAAAAAAGCCTAGAATACCAAAACGCAGGGGACAAGAATAAAAACTAAGAAGGCGCCTGGGAACCCAGCAAAAGATAAAAGCCTAAGGGAGGCCAAAAGAAAAAAAGGAGAAAAAGGAAAGAAACAGAATTAAAAAATATATAAAAAATAAAAAAAAGGGGGGGGGGAACTAGATATTAAAATAGCAAGTAAAAGAAAAAGGAAAAAATGAAACAAAAGCAAAATAAAATGAAAAACAAATCAGAAAGGAAGTAGAACCTAACGACAAAAAGGTTGAAAAATCAAAGGCAAGAAAAAATAAAAAACAGTAAATGAAAACACAACTTAACGAACTTTCCTAAAATACTTAATCTGGCAGTAAAAACCATCATCCATATTAAGTCCCTTAGGGGTTACAGTGTCCAGTTTCCAGATCCATTCCCTTTCTTTAGCAGTTAACAGTTTTTCCAATGTCCCTTTGTCAGGATCAACTTTGAAAATACGATCAACAATCTGAACCTTAAATGACTCACAATTATGAAAAATAAGATGATCATAAAGAATTTTTGAGTCTAATTTGTTTGAAGTACCAGCCCTATAAAGTCTAAAATCACTCTTGTGCCCATTAATCCTTAAACGAAAATTATTAGATCTACCCACGTATTGCAACTGACAGACAGGACATGAAATAACATAGATAACCCAGAGTGAGTCACAAGTAGTAGAAGAGTTCTTACATTTAAAATTCTTACCATGCAGAGGAATTACTCATAACAACATCAGAGCACACAAGCAAACCGCAAATTTGACACCTGTTTTTGGCACAACAACGGCAAGGATCAACGGCCATGTTCAAATCAACTCTGCTAGGGTCCAAAAGTTTAGCCCGACATAGGGACATTTTAAGATTGGGAGGCTGGCTAAAACTCATAACTGGGGCAGCAGGGACAGCTAACTTCAATCTATCCGACTGATGCAGGAGAGGTAAAAACTTGGTGAGAATCCCCGTAATGTCAGGTAAAGCGGGATGGTACTGAACGGTGAAAAACAAAGGCTTTCCTTTAAAAATTTTAGGGGTCATAGGGGTAGTGAAATTTTCAAAGGCCCGGTCCACTTGTTGTTGAACCCTCCTCCTATTATAGCCCCGCCTTACAAGGTAGTCACTCAATTGGCGACACCTTTCACGCGCTGTCTCAATACTAGAGCAAATTCTTAAAATCCGTAAGGCCTGACTGTAAGGCATACTGCGTTTAGTATGGTTTGGGTGGCAACTTGTAGCTAGTAAAAACTGATGAGTATCAGTAGGCTTAGTATAAAGGTCAGTAACGATCCCACCATCCTGGGAGGTCGATACCTGTACATCAAGAAAATGAACTGAACTTAGAGAATAATCGCACGTAAATTTAATACAAGGATGGGCATTACTAATGAATTGAAGGAAGTGCATCAATTTCTCCCTGCCGTGAGTCCAAATCATAAAAATGTCATCGATAAAACGAAACCAGACTTCTGGTTTAAAAGATGAAGCTGCCAGTAAATCATGCTCCAAAACCCCCATGAAAATATTTGCATAAGCCGGTGCCATTTTGGTGCCTATAGCAGTTCCCGAAGTTTGAAGGAAAAATTCAGAATTAAATTCAAAAACATTTCTTTTCAACACAATTTCACACATATCACAGATTCCATTGACAGACGCCCTCGGTACGTGGCGTTCCGAAAGAAAGGTGCGAAGAGCAGAAATACCATCATTGTGAGGTATACTTGAGTAAAGGGCCACAACATCAATGGTCACCAGGAAAGCGTCATGGGGAATGGGACCAAGCCCACGGACTTTACGAATAAAATCCTCTGTGTCCTTAATATACGAAGGTATGGATGGAACGAACGGTTGAAGAAAATGATCAACAATTTCGGACAAACCTTCTGTCGCCGAACTACAGGCTGAGACTACTGGGCGACCGGGAACTCCAGGTTTATGAACCTTCGGAAGTAGATAAAATCGGGCTGGTCTAGTGTCCGTCCTTATAGCAGATTTAACCATGTCCTCGGTAAGAATATCAGCACGGTACAATTTGCCCGCTAAGGCCGCTATCTCCGACTAAATATCACTTAGCACGGCTTCAGAAACACGTTCATACACCTGGGGGTCATCAAGTTGCCGATACCCCTCCTTTATGTATAAATCTCTATCCATAACAACAACGGCAGATCCCTTAGCAGCCTCACGAATCACAATATCACAATTAGCTTTCAAGTCATTAAGTGCAGCACGTTCATCTACGCTTAAATTGGAAAAAGCACGTTGTTCAGGTGCATTCATGATCTCATTGGTGATAACAGAAACGTAAGCATCTAGAAACTTGTCCCGATTAGGAGGAGAACTCCAGGTAGACTTCTCCCGAAACTTAGCAACACTGTTGTCAAAGGCTTCATCACTTTCTCCATCACTGTAAAAGAATTCTGCAAGCCTCAAATTCCGTTCAAAAGTTGAGATACCCTCCCTGAGAGAGAGGCGATCCACACAGGGGGGCATGGGAGTAAAGTTAAGGCCTTTCGAGAGAAGCCGAAGTTCGTAATCAGAAAGTTGCAATTTCGAAAGATTAATGACATTAAAAAAGTCATCATCACGCAGAGTAACCTGTACCTTGAGCTTGTGTAGGTAACCAGATTGAGGTTCCACATGTTGTTGACCACACTCCCTCGCAACAGCCCTTGAAGGGTTTGTTTGTGTCACAACAGGCTCTGAAGACGTAACAATGACGCCATTCCCAGGGTCGCTCAGAGAGCCGATAGATGTCTCTGGAAGGGTAGATAGTTTAGAAGTGGTGGTAACCCCGCCCCCTGATTGTTCCCGCCGCAGAATAGTGTTAAAGTCCGCATTAGGAGGCACTATGGGGGAGTCACTACTCCTGTCTAGCGTTCCCGAAAGGGTTCCACTACCCGAAGTACATGACGCTGTGCTGCTGGAAAAGTTCACAAGTCTCTGAGAGAAATCCAAAGGTTTCACAAGTTGCGAACCACTCTTCGACATGGAGCGAGTTACCCGTTTAGTAACTTCGATGGACCGATCACTAGTAGCCTTAAGAGTCTGAGGAACCCTAGCGGGATCTACAAAGGTATAAGCGTCCGACAAATGGGGACCAGTCTCAGATTGATCCCGCCAATCTAGAGCATTGACTGTGGGCCTGTTAAGGGACTTTATCCAAGGAGACTTCCTAAATTTCAAAAGTTTGACCCAATGCCGATGTTCAATACCCGATTTAAAGGCAGAAATAACATAAGCAACATCCCGCTGAATATTAAGAAACACGGGAACAGACAGCGTATCTATTATATCATTGGTAACACGTTCCAATTCCTCTTCCACTTTCCTCAAAGAAAAAGCACTTTCACTAATAGTAATGTTAAGGAGTCCAATAGAGGCTTTACACAGAGTCTCATCCCACGAATCATGAAAAAGTTTCCTGACAGTACCAAGAGCAGGTTGCTTCGAAACTTGAAAACCATAGGGAATAATACGAAGATCTCTACATTTAGATAGAAAATCAATCCTGCACACAATCCGCGTTTTCCTTTTCTCCGCATTAAGAAGCCTGTAAAAGTGTCTTAACTTCATGGTAAACTGATGCACAAAATATAAAAGTAAACGTAACAGTCATCACAACAGGACACAAAGTATATACCAGAGAAGAAGTCCAGTGCAGTAATGAAACGTTTATTCACAAATTTTCGGACGACAAAGCGTCCTTCTTTAGGTCAAGTACTACTTTACAATAAAACCAAGACCACTACACAATATATATATATATATATATATATATATATATATATATATATATATATATATATATATATATATATATATATATATATATATATATATATATATAACTCAATCTGCAGACAGAACTGTTTCGATCTTGTTAGATCTCATCAGTGCAGCTCAGAGTAGGTTTCAAGACTGAATGGCAAGGCTGACACAAGCATAACTTGCGTCAGTCCGGCCTTTCACGATACACTGCCTATGAATACCAAAGTGCACAAGCTCTAAGGAGCGTGCTAGCATAAAGCAACAGTATTACGTCTTGACGAAAATGCCAAGACTACACAAGCAGTGTGCCATCTTGAAACGAGAAAGTGCTCAACAAAACAAGGTCTTACCGTAGCACTACCATGTTAAGGAGCGTAAATAACTCAATCTGCAGACAGAACTGTTTCGATCTTGTTAGATCTCATCAGTGCAGCTCAGAGTAGGTTTCAAGACTGAATGGCAAGGCTGACACAAGCATAACTTGCGTCAGTCCGGCCTTTCACGATACACTGCCTATGAATACCAAAGTGCACAAGCTCTAAGGAGCGTGCTAGCATAAAGCAACAGTATTACGTCTTGACGAAAATGCCAAGACTACACAAGCAGTGTGCCATCTTGAAACGAGAAAGTGCTCAACAAAACAAGGTCTTACCGTAGCACTACCATGTTAAGGAGCGTAAATAACTCAATCTGCAGACAGAACTGTTTCGATCTTGTTAGATCTCATCAGTGCAGCTCAGAGTAGGTTTCAAGACTGAATGGCAAGGCTGACACAAGCATAACTTGCGTCAGTCCGGCCTTTCACGATACACTGCCTATGAATACCAAAGTGCACAAGCTCTAAGGAGCGTGCTAGCATAAAGCAACAGTATTACGTCTTGACGAAAATGCCAAGACTACACAAGCAGTGTGCCATCTATATATATATATATATATATATATATATATATATATATATCTATATATATATATATATCTATATATATATATATATAAAATAAAAACTATTTTAATATTTTATATATTTTTAATATTTTACCATTAGCATATGGTTCTTTCATGTATTTTATCTGTATTTTCTACTTCTTCTTTACACTTTTAAGACGTCGCTTTCAGTGTCCCTGCTTACGTTCCTTCCTTTTAATCAACCTTTTGACTACTTTTTATCTTCCTTAATTCCCCTTTTAGGTTTTTACTTGCCATTTCGGATTGTTTTAATCTCTTTTTTTTTCTAGCTATTTGTAACAGAGTTAGCCACTGAGTTATCTTCTGATGCATTGTGGTGTTTGGAGCGTTGTATTGTTAAGGATTTTACCACCATGTCTTTATCCGTGTTTTAAATTGTGCTTGTGCTTGCATCCCATTTTAAGCCATTGGTATTTAAACGGTTTTGCTGACTTCTTGTTTCATTCCACTGAAGAAGGTTAAATAGATAACCGAAAGCTTTGGCAAATCTGTGTACGTTCCATCTTTTGCCTGGTAGTTGGAAACCTCCAATTCCTAAACACTTGGTATTATCATCACCGTTCTTTGAATTGGTAATGGATCCTACTGGCATCTAAGAATATCGTTGGCTACCATTATCTGTATTCCGTATATATATATATATATATATATATATATATATATATATATATAATACATATATATATATAAAATTGCAAAAAGAACAGTTAATGCCTTAGATACCAACATATTTGCATATATATATATATACATATATATATACATAAAGAAAGAAATCCCTTTATGTTAGGGATGTTGATATACGTTCTTCAGTCGTAATATGCTTGCAGATTTGGCAGCGTTTTTATTGCAGAAGTGTTGCCCTTAGAGCAGGGAGCTACTATTTGTCAAATAGCAACTCCCTGCTTAGAGACGTAGTCTTAGGTCAGTAATTTGGAGGAAGTAAGAAGTCTCCTATAAGGTTAGGGGGCTGGCACAATGCTAGGAGAAGGGGATGGGAAAAAAATGCCCGAAAGGGCTGGATCGTCTTTGAGGGAGGCAAATGTTTGCAAGATTGGGAACTAGGGGATGGTACTTAAGCACAAGGGGTATACGCGTACTTGGGGTTTTCATAGGATAAAAGGTCCTGGCGATTAATTGAAGCATACCTTGCTTGATAATGTGGATGGGGTAGCCGTTCCGTTCGTTAGAAAGTAACCGGTGAGGGAAGAAACCCTACACACACACACACACGTACATGTAAAAGGTGTCAATCGGGGACATACGTTTTTAACAGTGAAAATGTGAATATCCCCACTTGGAGTGTATCCACACTTGACTAGGGAAAAAAACGCTCATGTCCCCGATTTACACGTACAACACAGATACACACACACTCATGCACCAACCCATGATGTGTGTCCTACTGATAGGTTCACAACATATAAAATGGGGAAAACGCCAAAAATGCTCAAACTTACTGAGACACATCTTTGAAAGGTGCAAAATCCATTTTCATGGCAAATTTTGCATTCGGGAATTGGGGATATCCCCACTTGCAGGTGTATCCACACTTGCCCGGGGGAAAAACGCTCATGTCCCCGATTTACATCTTTTACATACGCACACACACACACACACACATATATATATATATCCAACGTGAGAATGCAAAGAACCTTTTCAATTGATACGAACATGTGAAATTAAGTGTTGAGAAATGTAATAGCCTGATAGTTTAGCCAAACTTATCTAGTTTCAGTCTACCTTTGATCTTCATCTATTGTTATAGCTCATATGATGATCATCCCACTGAGTAGATAATCCGTGGGGACGATTTACATGCCACCTTTTACAGTACAGAAGGCCTGGTAACACTCGGCTTGGGAGCAAGACCAGAGCTCTAGAAACTGTACGGTATTTACAGCAGTGTTTGCTGAATAATCAAACTTGTAACTGTCTGAAACTAAACGAAGTTAGCATGCTCTTAGGTAAAGCGTGTCGAGGTTGTTGGTGGATATTTAGGCTATTTAATGTCTTTATTATTCAATTAGTTTGTTGCTCATCATTACTCATTGCACTGTACACATTTCTGTATACATTCTTCTTTCGAAGAGGCCTAATGCAATCGGTTCATGAGGGGCCTGTTGATGAATCGTACCGATCTTAGGACCCGAAAATCCTTATGTAAGGGCCCCTTTTCCAAAGTTTTCCAGGGGAAGACCCTGGGCCCCAGTAGTAGACGCATCTTATTCGGATATGCGAGATTTTTGCAAGGACGCTGGTGGGTCGAGCCGAGTCAGGGCAAATCCCGATTATAGTGGCCTCAATCCCGGGTCAACTCCTAGCCCGCAACCCCTCTAGTCCGAGTCGATTCCGGTTTCAGTGACAACAGTTCCAAGTCCTACCGGAGTCATTTGATGATTTGATATTGCATATCCTAGGCATAATTTGTATGAACTTTCAAGTGTGCAATTTATTCGTTGTTATGAGTCAGGTTTATGTGTGGCTCACCTAAAAGTTCAGTTGACTGTGTGTGACCATGCGTACAGTACGGTAACACTGTGAACCAATAACAAGGCTGCGCCTTCAGCAGTCTTCAAGTTATTTTCAAGTTGACTCGGTTAATCTGTTCCGATTGCTAGTCCAGTTGCAGCCAATTTTTGGCCAATTCCGGTCCCAGGACTTTCCATTCCAGATCAATTCCGAATTCATCAAAGGGACCCGAGTGCGGAATTGAGTCCGAGTCCGCACCCAGGGCTTACAGTTCTAGTTATTGCTGATGAAGATGCTGATTTTTTGTCCCTAGTTTTGAATCGCAAAGGACACAAAAACGGGTCAACGCACGTATCCAGGGGAGTACCCCGCCTTGGATGCAACTTTGGTGTTCCTATGTTAGGGCTTTGCGCTTGAAAATGAGCTGCTCTATCTTCACACTCTGGAGCCACCCTATCGGTAGTGACGATATTTGGGGGAGGGGGGTGTTGGACATTTGCGGGTCGTAGCTGAATGTCTGAGTTTTTATTTCGTCATGGTCTAAAAAGATTACCGATTGCATGTCTTAGGTGTTACATGGACCCCACCAGAGGCCCCGGCGCGGTCCTTGGATCAACACTGCGTTGTCTTCGGCTCCTCTTGATCATTCCAAGCTGAACTCCACCCTACATGAATTGTCATGACAAAAACCGTGGCTTAGTGCCTCATATCAGTGAATACCAAGGTGCTGCCTTCCTTTTCTGACTGGCATATCTACGAACAGGGTCGTTATGATGTTGTCTATTCGCCTCCTGATAAGTATAGACCCAGAAACGTCACCTTCTTTTAGAATAGTAGATTTGATCCACAGAATTAGAAATAACTAGGGACACATAAATGTGTCTAGATATTGACGTGAGCGACGTATGTCATGTATAAAAGAGCTTTTACCATAAATTACAACAAGATTTACTGGCCACCCATACTGACTGTTAAGACCAGGGCAGCAATACGATTGATTTTATTATTTTTCTGCTCAATTCATTGTCCCCAAGAGCAAAAGGAATGTGATTTTTGTCGAGGTTTGTTATTGTATAGAAGTCGCGATCGTGCAAATAGTGGACACACTTGTGTATGGACACCTGGTGCGTTGTGGAAGCGTTTCTTGCAAGCTAACAACTCCCTGATCTAAGTTGGTTCGTAAGTTGAACAAAATCAGGGAAAAGCATAAAAACTTTCCTGACGCAAACACAAAGAATCTTTTATAAACATAACAAAATTTGGTGTTTTCATCCAGTACAATGCATATATACGGTGAAATTACCGAATAAATACGACTTTGAAATGTTGGAGGGCCTAAAAAAGGCTCGACTGGTATAAGGCTACGAGGACCCAAACCATATGAGTTGGTATTCTTTTCATTTGTGATCATCCATCTGATAACTCTACGGTTACAGTAACTCACCTTCCTCGTTTCCAACTGGTTCATTTAGCCCTAACAAAGAAACCTTAGCATAAGTAATGATTGCAACACAACAGCGGCATTTTTCGATCTGAGTGGTATTATAGCTAATACCACCTCATGGTTAAATTCAAACTCCATCTCATATTAGAACCGGAATACACCAATAAATCACGGGTTTTCGATGAGTGTATTCCACACGACTTCTGCTTGTTAACCAACATAAATCATACGGTATGCTTTCAAACCACAATCTTGACAACAATAAAAGTGTCCATCATGGTGATAAATTCCTGGCAGGCCTGTATTCACTATGCTAAGCTACCACAAGTGCGCGAGAAGTTTTCAAGCAGTACCAACGGATGCTCGAGGCCAGTAAGCAGTGAGGGATTTATTTCTCAAAAGTAGGGGGGTTGGTGGGGCAATACCCAACGACACTGAAGGCGCCGAGGGAGAGCAAAACGTTCCCTTGAAGGCGTGGGGTACAATGGCCCGCCGTAGGGCCTCTGCTGGCGTCCTGGGGCAACATTCCTGTGTGGGACTAAGTGGTAAAGCCACCGAATGCTCTGACGTATTTACAGAATGAAGACCATGAGAATAAAGTATTTGCTAGTGTTGTAACGAGTCATGACTCGAGGCACTAATTTTCAAAAGGGAAATGACTCGAGCAATTGTATCGTAATTTTCCTCGTAGAAATAATACAATGACTCGAGTCACTGACTGACTCGACTCAAGTCACAGCGTAAGTAGTAAATGACTCGACTCCACTGCAAAATTGAGTGACTCGTTACAACACTGGTATTTGCCTATCTTCAAATGGCACTGTACGTTCTCTAAGCAGATTACAAAAATGAAAGTTTGACTATTTCTTGGCATATTACAACATTACTCCGAATAACATGTCAACTTTATGATACAGTAGGTTTGTTGGTGGGTACAGTGATGACGGGAGGGTTTGCACTGGGCTTTGGAACACTACTCACGATGTTCTACAGGAAGTAATTACGTTACAAAAATTTTAAACGGATGTAAGTAAAGTAAGCTCCTTCTAATAAAGCTTAGCTTTATCTTTTGGATAATTCAAAGTTTGGTTGGAGAATGGGGTAGAAAAGTCAAGAGCAATGTCATCTTAGTAAGGAGAAGGAAAGGAGCAATTCCCTTAGCTCGAGCACTAGATAACTCCGCATCTGCAACTCAGTTAACAAAAGCCCAACTTAACCACTTTTGGATTAAATCATTAAATGGGAGGGATCGCTCCGCTGCCGTGTTCCCATTACGTACACTACTGACTTAATTTCTTGTTACACTTAATATGTTAAAATGTTAAAATATCCCATGCTTTTTATCTTGACTAGGACATTTTAAACGATTTTAAAGTCTGACCTGTGGTGAACTGACATGATCCTGGGCCTTTCACCAAAAATAGCAAAACAAAAAACGATAACGGTACATTTCATATATTTTCTTTTCCCGCAACACACGCATCCTAATATGTCCTCACACACACACACACACACACACACACACACACACATATATATATACATATTGAAGCACGCGTAGTGGACCCCATAAACAAGGAAATATATTGCTTGATTCTTCTTTATTGGATGATATAAAGGCGTCACCCAGTTGTTTTTTTCTTATATATATATATATATATATATTTATATATACATATATATATATATATATATATATATATTAGCACAGAGGTGAATATATTACATCAGGAGAAGTGAAGACGTCACGTATTACACACTTCCTAAAACTCATAAAAACAAAGATGAAGATGGCAACCTGAAAACTAGTCATGGATGTCCCATTGAAAGACTTTCCGAATTCGTTGAATTTCACATTAATCCTGAAATGAGGAAATTACCCTTTCTTTTTTTGTTAAGGACTCCAAGGCTATTCTATTGAAAATTAATTCCATTAACAAAAAAGGACCACTAAATATTCATTGGGCGATGTTTACGATAGACGTAAAAGGGATGTATCCCAGTATGCCTCAACGCTTGGGACTTGAAAGGGTTCGGCGTGCTTTGGAAGCGAGAAACACTAGGGATCCATCCGCGAGTTACTAAATTGAGTGTCTTAAAATCTGACTAAATGAAAATCGTTTTGAATCTAAGGGTAAGTTTTTCACACAAATTAATGTGACCTCCATAGGACCTAAAATGGCACCAGGTTATGCTTGTCTGGGTAGAGGCGTAGCTAGGGTTTGTGGCGCCCGGGGCAAGAAACGAAATTAGCGCCCCTACCCCATCTTCCGGGGGGGGGGGTAATCATATGAATACTTGCACAACTCAAGATCTTAAATAGAACAAATGTCCATGGGCGTCCGCAGAAAAAAATTCAGGGGGCAAAATTTTTTTAGGGGGCCAAACTTTTTTCATGGGATATATTTTACTCCCAGAAAAGAGTTTAGATGCTACTTCAGACAGTGTTGACAAAGGCGTAGCCGGGAATTTGTCAAGGGGTGGGGGGCGAAGCCCATAGGCAGACTCTAAGCGCTCCGCGCCACCATGGGTTGGCGCGGAGCGCAAGAAAATTTTGGCCCCAAATGCTTCCCAGATCGCTGGAAATGGCACTTTCAAGGTCTGTTTACCTCATATAAAAAGGGAAAACACTCGTAAATATTATTTTATTAAAAGATGAAATTGCTATATCAATATCATACTCATGGCAAATGGTAGTTCCAACATTTTTTTAAGTGATCTCGATTTGGCGCCCCCCCCCCAGAGTTGACGCCCGGGGCACCTCCCCCCCCCCCAGCTACGCTACTGTGTTTGGGTATGGGATTGGTGGAAGAAAAACTATGGGAGACATGTCCGTTAAAACCTACTGAGTGTGTCGGTATATAGATGACATATGGGGTATATGGCCACATGGTGAAGACGCCTTTCTTTCATGGAAATCTTAAATAACTTGTACCCATCAGAACTGGAATTTACTTTTGATTTTAACTTTAATTCAGTTACCTTTCTTGATTTGACTATAAGTCGAACCAGGGAAGGGTTTTTAAGTACAGATTTATTTGTGAAGCCCACTTTTAAGAATCTTTACCTACAATATAATTCTTACCGTAGTAAGTCCACTCTAGATAATTTAGCCTATGGCCAGGCTCTTAGGATAAAAGCTATTTGTACTGATGAGAGGGACCTAAATAGGAATCTCGATAATCTCCAACAAAATTTAGTAAAACGTGGTTATCCCGCTTCCAAAGTTAGAAGTGAAATAATTAAAGCTAAGAATATCCCCCGTGACAAACTGCTTCATTCTAGAACTGAGATGTTAAAGCAAAGGCAGATTGTTGCTCCTTTTGTTACCACTCGTAATCCACGTCTGTCTCTCTTGGCCCAAATCATTAAAAAGCATTTCTCTATTTTGCAGTTGTCTTATGTCTTCCGTGACAAGCTCACAAATCCCCCCGCCGTGATTTTTAGACAGCCCCCCTCCCCCAACCTGAGGTCCCTGCTAGTGAGAGCAATGTTACCTAATCATTCAGGAGGTGAGATTAAGGGGTGTTTCAAGACACATTCCGCTCGGTGTGTCACATGTGCTTTGCTTAAAGAAACTAAATGGGTTCGTACCTTCTCTATCGGCCAAAAATTCAATATATTCCATTCCATCACTTGCTATACTCAAGACGTGGTGTATTTAGTTAACTTTCTGGACTGTAAAAAGCAGTACGTGGGTGAGACACAGGAGGGGAGCTTAGGATCAGACACCGTGGTCATAGGCAAGAATTTCGAAAAGCGAACACGCAATTGGGCAACATTTTCAAAGCTATTTCGAGCTTATAGGTATAGAAAAGGTTCACAACAATAGTACGACAACCCGGGAAGCAGTAGAGTTAAAATGGATTTATCGGCTTAATAGTTTTGCACCAGTCACGTGCTTCCCCCGTCCCCCCCCCCCCCACTTTTGGGCACCCTACCCCCTCAGGCAGTCCTGGCATAATCACTGATAGCCTATTGCACTATTCTCAGACTGCTTTTGAGTTGTAAGTAAACACTATAGGTCTCAGTTAGTCAGAGGTCAGTGAGCACCCCCACTAACTGTACATACACCCCATCAAAAGAGATGTTCAAAAATGCTGCAAGACTCTGAATCGGATCCTGGTTTGACACGGACACAGCTTGGTCTCAAAGCCTTCTGGAATCTGCTTGACTCGGATTCTGACCATCAACTCAGACTTGGGACAGGTGGACTTGACTCCAACGTACCGTGCCCAACAGTAACCTTCACTTTTTTATATTTAACTTCACATCTTGCTGGTGGTCATTGCTTGAATAGATAAATCAGTATAAGTTGAATAACCTGAAAGGACGTGCCAGTTCTTCAATCAAAGGGTTTCTGTAGCTGGGTAATGTCAATGGTTGCCATACAGGAACTAGGCATGATACAAGCTTCAACCAGGCCATGTGTCATGTATCACTTTTCCAACTAACTTAGAGGATCATCTTTGTTAAAACCTTCTCTTCTTTATTTCATACATTTTTGAATAGTTCATCGGTTACAAGACCAGACCAATTAATTTCCCCATGTACCCCTGGCTAGCCTGGAGCCCCAGGAGGACTTAGCAAACTTTCCCCAAGGAAAAGTCCTCGTCCCACCTACAAAATTCCACCCTGAATAAGTTTCAACCCCAGCTAATTCTCAATAAACAACTCCCATGCCCCACTGTTACAAACACCCCAGGGGCACTGTTCCCAGACAATAGGCTGATAGCCCAGTGGTAAATATAAGCTAATATGCTAGAGAGGCATCAAATTTTCATTTAAGTGGACTCGCCTGGACTCGGCCCCGAGACCGAGTCCAGTTGCAGCCCATTCCGGGCCAATTCCGATTCCAGGACTTCCCATTCCGGGCCAATTCCGAGTCCAGGAAAAACCGGACTCTAGTCCGGAGTTGAGTCCGAGTCCGGACTTGGGTGCTACAGCCCTGACATTTAGACTTTTTGAACACAAAGTTAGTATTACTGATGTGCGTCCCTGGATTAAAGTTTTGCAAGAGCTGCGATGTGTTTTCAATGTAAGAAAGTCAGGGGCAAAAATTAATAGTTATCCGAGACGGCCAGGAATTGGCTTGGTTAATTGATAATCAACTCTAAATGGTTCTTTTTAAAGAACATACAAAGAGTATAGATATTCCACTTACACTCTAAAACAAATTGGTTAAAAAGGGTTGGTTAAAATTCAAAGTGCTCAGTCTGGGCAGTTTGGTAACCAACACAGTGACAAAACAGATTAACCAAGTGGGTTGGTTAACCTTCAGGTTGGGTAAAGTCCGTCTCCCTCGCAATATTACCCAGGTTGGTTAAAGTGAACTGATTTGCGCGCCATACGTACGTACACAATGAAAAGGTACTATACTGTACTGCAGTACGGACGGTACGTACGTACCTGCGTACACTTGTACTCGCAGCCGACCGAGACGACGACAGACTTGATTTCAAAGTCTGCAGAAAAAGGCTGAGCTGATTGTAAAATAGCCTGTTATCGTATGCGACGAAACTGTCATATACACTCTTAAAAAGTTGGGTAAAATTTTCTGGGCAATGTAGAGTTGGTTAAATTTTTCACAATGTTGGGCAAAAGAACCGAAAAACGTAACGGTAGGCTTGAATGTAAAAGACGCGACGAGTAGCTTGTAGACTTTCTTAGCCGTTCTTTTCCGATTTTTCTTTCAGTTTGCTCTAGTACGTGATCAAGGAAAGTATACCTTTCCGAAACGTTTCTACACTTTTAACCTTTTTAACGTTATACCAGTTTTATCACCAAGTTGCCTTGAAGATTTGATAATCCACTTTCTCTGTTCGAGTTTTATTAAACTTTTGTGGATTATTTTAATATTTCAAGTGTCTGGTGTCTTCTTTTTTATCTTTATCTATATATATATATATATATATATATATATATATATATATATATCACTAACGTAGATCTAAGGGCAAGTGCCTAGCTTTAAATTTTCAGAAATGAGAACGTAAAGTGTTTCCATGGTTGTTCCTATGATGACCTCAAATGATTTTTTGCCTGCACCAAGACAATATGGTCCTTCTACTCAGTATAATAGTCCAGGATACAAGCCACATAGCCTTGCATTTTCACATTTATAATGTTTTTCAACGGTTGCTGGTCAATTTTCAGGTGCTGATTCCAAATCCGGTCGATGTCAGTTCATAACTATTGAGCATTATTGCTGAAATGTAAATATCCAAGATGGACGCCAAAATGTACTGTTTGACGTATATCTCCTCTTTAGGTGTACCAAATTCTGCAAATACTCAGTCAAATTATACTCGAGAGTGCACGTTCTATTATTTCCATTAATTATTCGGCGGTTTGGTTTGATGTATATGTGATGTTATAACGTGTACATCGCCTTACCATCGATGCTACAAAAGTGCACTTGGCTCGGGGGGGGGGGGGGTTAATTAACACAAGGTCAGTTTAAGAGATGTAGCCACTTCTGCAATAGGGGTGATTTTTAATTTTGGCAATAATGGGACTAGTTTCAAAAAACACGTTTTAGTTAGGAGTGACGATCCTCAAGTGAGAAATGATGCAATAGAAGGGGAGGGTGCTGTTCGATAAGGCTGATGTTCAGAGATCGCGGGGCATTCAGGTCTATAATTTTAGAAAATCCCTGTACATGAATAATTAGCAAAGTTACTCTCTAAAATCTTTGGAGTGAAAATCACTCTTTTAGAGTGAAATTAGGGATCACTCTAAATTTGGAGTGAAAAAATCCAATCGAAGAAGAGTCATTCTCACTCTTTTAGAGTGAGTATTCAATCTTAATTTTGGAGTCATCCCTAATTTCACTCTTTGGAATTTAGAGAGTAGAAGGGACGCCATTTGATCTCATGGGGTATAAATCCCCTGCATCCATCCCTATAAACTCCCTGTATCCACCCCTCTGAATGTTGGCCTGCGAAGTAACACTCACAGACTTATGAAATGTGACGGACACAGGCAATGCACATAGATGTAATGTGATCCGTCCATAGCTAGAAGGATACTATTTACACTTGACCAGCTGATTAGTGACATTGGTGGTTTAAGCAATAAGATGAGTTCAAGGATGAAACTCATTCCAGACCCATTCAGGCCCTCAATCCAGCCCTGCTTTAAAACAGTGCTACACGTCCTGAGCGGAAATTGTTTCTAGAGATTTTTTATCAGTACTGTCCATTTTGTAATTTTCCTCGTGTATTCATTGCTGATACAAAAATCTTATTTAAGGGTGTTAGTAGATCAAGGTTATTACCAGACTTTGCCCGATGAGGGGTCAAGCTCGGTTGGGTGGGTGGGGGCGCAACCTGAATCCCCGTTAAAGGGATGGTTGGAAGGATTGCGAAAGCAAAATGTTTTCGTCTCATGTGTGTAGCACCCCAACACAAACTTTGGATCTTTTCCTAAAAGAAACCTTGAAGATTGGTGTTTCTGTTTCGGAAAATTAAAAAATGGAGTTTTGTAGTAGAATATTGGAAAATTTGGGTTTTTATTTGAGAATCTGTATTCATTTGAAGCAAAATCATGTAAACCGTTGGGGTCACTGTAACCTCCCGGCATATCCTGATAACATGATCTATCGAACCCATGAAGGCCACTTGAAGTCCCCTGACAGGGGAGTCCAGTCTTCCCCTACGTAGGCATTGCTCCTGTAACCCCACCAAAAGCCACTCTTGCAATTACATCCGTCGATTCAAAAGTGAATACAAATGCTTCATACCAAGGGCGGGGATTTGTTCTCAGTATTGGGGAAGCATGACCCCATTTTCAAATAACTTGCTGTATGAAAAATCAAAGACAATGGGCGATTTCTCAAATATTGGGGGCATGTCCCCCTGTCTCCCCGGGATCGCCACCCATGCCTCAGACATACATAACCTTTATCATTTCCTTAATCATCAATAGGTCTAAAGAGTCCACACTAATTTTTGGTTTTAACTTCAAGACCTTGAGCAACCTTTTTTCCTGAAACTAGTCAGCCCACTGCTGTTCCCACTCAACCATCTACCCTCTGCCCATATTAACCGAGTCCCCAACAGTTACCATGCTGTCTGATTTGCAACTTGTCTTGTACAGATATCCAATAGGATCGTAACTGGATTTTTATTACCATCATCGAATAAACATCGGGGTATAGGACATCGAACGCCATACATTGAATACTGTATGATTTTTAGAGGATTCCTAAAGGAGCAACTTATATGGTACCAAACTTTCTAAGCTGTCCTAAGCTGACTTATTTTTGCAACTGTATACCACCTGACCACCTTGACCACTCAGAATCAGAATTTTAACCAACGCCTGTTCGAAACATTCACATCCGAAGTATTTGTGAAGGTGCAACATATGTTCCCGATGATTCTATGTAAAATTATGGAGAGTTTACCTAAGAATCATTTAAGTGCATTCAAACAGCAGGGCGGGAGCCAAAGGGGCGTAAGGGGAAGTACGCCACTATTTGCGGCAAGCAATGGTTTTTGTAACAGAATTTTACATCTCCAAGCCAATCTGATTTCACCATGCACTTTCTGCAGACGGTTACGCCCCCACCTTTTCATATTTCTGGATCCGGCCCTAGCTGTTGGACCATCAAGAGATAGAAACTCCCTGTGTTTTCTCCTGATGGCTCCTGTATTGGTTGTCCAGTTTCAAAGGGGATCCGAGAGTTTAAATAGGAGTGATTCTATGGGGATAGCCTAAAGTTTTAAGCTACCAGCGTCAAATGTATGAAGCCTCGATGTGGTTGGGGAGGAGGTTGTAGGGAAATTTAGTAGGACCCTGAGATTGTTTAAGGCCATACTCTGCTGCGTTGAATTTTACTTCTTATATCAGTCAGATATAGCCACGAATTTTTAATTTTAGTTTTCAAAACCTGTATTTGCAGTGATGGAATTCACTGCATCACGATAATTTGTTAAGCCGGTTTTTCATATTTTCAAATGATGCATCACCCATAACGCTTGAAATTTGTAAAGTTTTGGCTAAGTAACGCTTCTGTGAGATTAACCTGGTGAGACTGAAAAGTAAAATAATGAATAATTCCAGAAAGTGATTTTCTCTGTGGCTTGTTTATACCTTATAAGCACTATATTGTGTGCTGTGGCGGCTATTTTGTATTATCCTTTTCACGTTGTTACGTCTGTTTCATGTACTTGATTGTCAGCATAATACATAGGACGTATTATTTACATGTACTTTTCACATGCAAGTATGATTTGTCTGAGGGTGTTCAGAAGGTAATATAACATAACAAGGACATACGTATCAAAACGTCAATTTTGGTCATTTTAGATTTTTGCGTTCTATTAAAGTGCGCCGAACAGTTATCAACTGTCACTAGCCTCATTTGGAATTAGCACCAGAACCTTGACTAAAACAGTTGAAAAATATTACATATGTGCAACACAGGGCTATGTGGCTTGTAGCCTAGACTGACCTAACTTTTTTGAAAGAGATCTAAGTGCATAGCCTATGTGTTTGTCCGTAGCGTAAGAATCTCTAGGTGCTAACATGTGGGTCATTCAGGCTCATTTAAAGTAGCTACATTAGTGTAGAAATAAAGAGTCACCCTTAAAGGCATAACTGACTGTTTAACTGACCGTTACGATATGACATCGATGGTAAGGCGATGTACACCCCACAATGTCACATATACTCAACCAGACCACTAAACAGTTTGTGGGAAATATACTTTTCACACACTCTGCACTTCCAAGTATGGTTTGACTGAATATTTTAAGAATTTGCTTACACTTAGAGAGGAAATACCCAGTACATTTTGGCCGCCATTTTGAATTTTTGCATTTCAGCAAAAATGCTCAACAGTTATGAACTGGCACCCACCGCATTTGGAATCAGCACCTAAAAATTGACCAGAAACCGTTGAAAAAAATTATATATGCCAACATGCATGGTTGAGCTAGATTTGTATGGAGCGTATCCTGGACTATAATACATGCCTATTAATATGAGCGATACTTATGCTACATGTCTTGGGATATCGTTTTCACGCAATTTCTCGAATTTTTCTTGTGGCGACCTCAAATAACCTGTCCTCCAACACTCAAAGCACCCCAGAACTTAAGGGCCATACTTCCTGTAAGACGCAATTGCATACAATTGTATGGTAAGTATCCATTGTGTCCAATTTATGGCCTAATAACTTCTTCAAAAGGAAGCACGTCGTCTGCTGCCCTCAACATGGTTTAGTGATAACTTGTGTTATGTAGTACAGAAGGTATTTTAGTATAGATCAAGAAGGACCCCATTTTGTTGATTACAAGTAATTGTTTCTTCCTTCTGTCCTAGATCCCCAGGTCCTTTCCTTCCGGACGTTTAGGGAATTCCCACTTCACATCTCATCCGGCTAGCATGCCAGTAGTTTCTGGGTATGGTTACACACTCTTTTCCTCTCCAATTGGTCAATCCTTCCAGCCCATTCATTTATATTCATATCGCGTCGTGCCTGTTTACTATGGACCAATCAAAGTTGTATAGGGGAAATATCTGCAAAACGTAGTAAGGTTTTTATTACAAGAGGATTTATCTGCGTTGTTCAGTTGGTCAGGACGTCGGTAGTTGAAATTTCACCCTAATAGGTGTACAGTTATTCCAATTGGTTGGAAAAATGTTAATGAGAAAAATTATCATCTGTGGGATGAGGCTGGTTCTGTAATTAACTTAAATCTTTCTGTATTAGAGAAAGACATTGGGTTATTGGTGGATCATAAATA
Organism: Holothuria leucospilota; assembly: GCA_029531755.1. Classification (NCBI taxonomy): domain Eukaryota; kingdom Metazoa; phylum Echinodermata; class Holothuroidea; order Aspidochirotida; family Holothuriidae; genus Holothuria; species Holothuria leucospilota. The sequence goes on along the minus strand of CM055975.1, from coordinate 1,687,245 downwards.
ACGTTTTTTAGATTATTATCAAGCTCAGGTCAATAAAGCGACTCGTATAATGGGGCTTATAAATGAACTTATACATATTTAGATGAGGTGTCTTTTAGGTATTTGTTCAAGCTCTAGTTGCATTTGGAATATGGTGCTAGTGTTTGGAAGCTCACCTGAAAGGGGATATTAATTTATTACAGCATGTTCAGAGTCGTGCCAAATGACTTATTCCATCAATAAAGGGTTTAGCATGGCAAGAAAGGTTGCGTAAATTGAATCTGCCCACTCTAAGATACAGAAGCCTGGGGGGAGATATGGTTGAAATTTTTTAAAATTGTTCGTGGAATACATGAATTTCAGAACCACGAGAGATACTGTTTCAAGAGGTCACCGTTTTAAAAACTAAAAAACAACATTGTCAGTCAGATATGAAGAAATTGCTTTTAGAAATAGACTTGTTGATTTTTGGAAAAGTCTTCCAGCTAAAGTTGTTCAAGCTGGCTCTGTTGCTACATTCAAAAGAAGACTTGATAAATATTGGGAAAATTTAGACATGAAATTTGATTTTATTATATATATATATATATATATATATATATATATATATATATATATATATATATATATAGGTAAAAATAAAGTAGTAAATAGTGCTAAAAGTTTGTGAAAAATTCCACGACGTTTCGGGTTTAAACCCTTCATCAGGTGGCAAAAATGCAACTGATCGTTGACACGGCCAAACGTACAATTTAAAAAATACACTATAAAATTGGGCACGGTAAACCTCGGCTAGGAAAACAGACAGTGTTAAGTGGTTACCACAAGTCAAAAAAATGCAGGAATTGCTGCGTTATAACAGTTCAAGTCTAACGTTCAGACCATGTGGGGACAGGGTTCCAAGTTTCATGATTAGGCGGTTTTCGGCAGCTAGGCGGTCATAATCGGAACCTCGACACGAGATGGCCGCCGAAACCATCAAGTCACGGATCGAGCATGTTGACGGGGGATTGAAGTGGGTGGCTACCGGGAACCCTGGGAGGTTCTGTTTGATTGACCTCAGGTGCTCGGTGACTCGGTCAGCATTGGCTGAAGTACAGGTAAAATGCTGATTAACGTTAAACCGGTTGTTGTTGGGACCTACAATGGAAAGGTTTTTGTCATAACTGACCACCGGGCAAGTATTGCATCTCCCACGGTTGCAAGGAAAAGTTCCTGGGGTGTCAGGCACTACTGTTTGAGGTTGAGAGGCACGGACCAAGTGCTTAGATATGTTCTTTTCAATTCTGAATGCCGTGATGGGGGGATCAGGGAAATGGTCACGGGTGGATGGGTCATGACGGAGGGTCTCTACATTCCTGTAAATGGCACGTACAATGGGGGTTACAGATGGGTGAAAGGATAGGACCAACGGGATACGTCTGGTGGGTGTATGGTCAGTTTTGGGGGCAAGGGCAGAGGCTCTATCAATTCCTTGTAAACGTTTCAGGGCATTAGAGAGCACTCTTTGTGGATACTGGCGTTGTTCAAAGAAAGAAATAATCTGCTTGGAAACTTTAGCGAAATCCTGGTCGTCGGAACAAATCCTTCTGGCCCGTAAAAGTTGTGAGAAAGGAATCGAATTGGTACAAGATCTGGGGTGGTTGGAAGGGTACATGAGGTAGTTGTGAGAGTCAGTGGGCTTAAAGTGGAGATTGGACTTGATTTTACGGTCGGAGATGGATAGTTTCGTGTCTAAAAACACTACTGAGGAGTTGGAAATACAGTGAGTGAATTTCAAAAACGGGCAGAACGTTTCAGCAAAGTTAATGAACTCTTCCAAATCGTTTCGAGGACCCACTGCGACCCCAACAATATCGTCAATGTACCTTTTATAAAGTATGGTCTTGATCCCGGTGTATCGTGAGAACAACTGCTCCTCAAAGTGGCCCATGGTGAGGCAGGCCACAGATGGTCCCAGTATAGTGCCCATAGCTACTCCTTTAATTTGGCGGAAAAAACGACCATTGAACTGAAAGCAATTTTGTGTGAGGACGAGTTCAGTCAAGCGAAGAAAGGTGGTGGTAGGGATGTTAGGGTCCTGGCGTTGATCAAGGTAATGGCGTATGGCTGCTAAAGCAGCGTGATGGGGGATAGAAGTATAGAGGCTGCTTTTGACTTGTGGTAACCACTTAACACTCTCTGTTTTCCTAGCCGAGGTTTACCGTGCCCAATTTTATTGTGTATTTTTTAAATTGTACGTTTGGCCGTGTCAACTTTTAGCACTATTTACTACTTTATTTTTACCTACCTACTTCATAAGTGCTACGCAGTACTTTGACCTTATATATATATATACATATATATATATATATATATATATATATATATATATATATATGTATATATATATATGTATAAATATATATATATATATATATATATATATGTAGAATAAATCAAACTGGAAATCTGCCTCGACGAAAAATCGACTGCCTCCACTGGGACTCGAACCCAGACCTTCTGCTATACGTGCAGACGCCTTACCAGTTTGGCTATAAAGCCAGTCCTGGCTGTTCGAGCTTCCAGAAAGGAGTCAATGATTCGCCGAGAGGGCGCTACATAGAGCTGTGGACATTATATCCATTGCAAACTCTAATCGGCCTTGTGACAGAGATCACTTCCGGAAACCGGATTGATGCAACCAGTTTGAAACACCGCATAAAGCATGGATCTCACGAGGAGATGCAAACCTGTAAAGAATGTAGAGTGAATTAGGAAATAATCCTAGAACATGCTTATGCAAAGTGAAAATAATGAAATATATGTAGAATAAATCAAACTGGAAATCTGCCTCGACGAAAAATCGACTGCCTCCACTGGGACTCGAACCCAGACCTTCTGCTATACGTGCAGACGCCTTACCAGTTTGGCTATAAAGCCAGTCCTGTATATATATATATATATATATATATATATATATATTGTGTTCGGCTGAATTGCATCAATTCTGATCTCTGGTAGGGCTTGCATCAAAGGAGAACTAGTGCTGTTCCCAAAATAGGTGCCTGCTCAGGAGGTGAACTGCGAGTGCTTCATATGGGGTTTGAACAAAGGCCAAACCATCTTGGCTTCATGGCTCAGTGGTTAGAGCGTCCGCACTAGCAAGCGGGAGGTCTCGAGTTCGAATCCCGGCCGGGAGTCAACATTGCTTTTTCACCTCGCCCAGATTTTTCAGCCTTACCGACTCAACTCTACATACATCGCAGTTGCCGCCAGTGTTTTTTCACCGTCAACTTTGTGCTGTCACACGTTTCTGCATCTCTTCGGAGATCAGCTGGCGGGTTGACAATTGTGTTCGGCTGAATTGCATCAATTCTGATCTCTGGTAGGGCTTGCATCAAAGGAGAACTAGTGCTGTTCCCAAAATAGGTGCCTGCTCAGGAGGTGAACTGCGAGTGCTTCATATGGGGTTTGAACAAAGGCCAAACCATCTTGGCTTCATGGCTCAGTGGTTAGAGCGTCCGCACTAGCAAGCGGGAGGTCCCGAGTTCGAATCCCGGTGGAGTCAACATTGCTTTTTCACCTCGCCCAGATTTTTCAGCCTTACCGACTCAACTCTACATACATCGCAGTTGCCGCCAGTGTTTATTCACCGTCAGCTTTGTGCTGTCACACGTTTCTGCATCTCTTCGGAGATCCGCTGGCGGGTTGACAATTGTGTTCGGTTGAATTGCATCAATTCTGATCTCTGGTAGGGCTTGCATCAAAGGAGAACTAGTGCTGTTCCCAAAATAGGTGCATGCTCAGGAGGTGAACTGCGAGTGCTTCATATGGGGTTTGAACAAAGGCCAAACCATCTTGGCTTCATGGCTCAGTGGTTAGAGCGTCCGCACTAGCAAGCGGGAGGTCCCGAGTTCGAATCCCGGTGGAGTCAACATTGCTTTTTCACCTCGCCCAGATTTTTCAGCCTTACCGACTCAACTCTATATATATATATATATATATATATATATATATATATATACATATATATATATATATACAGTATATATATATATATATATATATATATATATATATATATATATATATATATATATATATATATATATATATATATATATATATATATATATATATATATATATATATATATATATATATATATATATATATATAAGATGCATATATCAATAGCAGGTGAAAAAGTGCTCGATGACTAACAGAGCTTTGTATAAATACAATATACACCCAATCTATGGACTTATAGCTGCAACTCCGAGTTTCATGCGATCCTCGCAATCGTCAGGCAGCAAGTGAAGCGAAGCGAATCACTTGCTGCCTGACGATTGCGAGGATCGCATGAAACTCGGAGTTGCAGTTATAAGTCCATAGATTGGGTGTATATTGTATTTATATATATATATATATATATATATATATATATATATATATATATATATATATATATATATATATATATATAATCAAATTTTATGTTAATACTATAGTTTGTTAGTTGTTATTCGGATAACAGCTCCCTGCTATAACCAGGGAATTGTTATTAGGCTTATCTGGCGCTGGAAAATCCGTGACCACAAGAGCGGACCTCGGATCGCTTCTCTGGCGCAGGCAGTATCCGTGATCACAACGGCGGAGCTCCCAGGGTGAGGGCCGTCCATCGTACTATGGGATGGGTAACTTACACTTATATCCTTGCCAACATAGGCGGACCTCCAAGGGTCAGGGGTATCTGTGGTATCTGTTCTATTCAGCCAGTCTGGAACGGGACCACGCATGGTCAGTTAAGTTGTCCTTTAGAGGACGCATTGTGTCCTTCTGGGACTTAGTTCCTTAGGAGAGCACACCTCTTCACCAGAGAGTCGAGGGGACTTTTGAAAAGTAGTTGTTATTTGGATAACAACTCCACGCTATAACCACGGACTTCTTATCTGTGACTATAACACACATAAAGACAAATCCTGCACGTGGGCATGTAGGCATGCTCAGATACTAACCTTTATCGATTCTTGGCCTTTTGGCTAAGATCATGTGTGTATATATATATATATAATATATATATAATATATTTATTTATATATATATATATATATATATATATATATATATAATAAAATATGGTTCCGTGTGTTGGTTGTATAATATACTCAGTATAGATGATACAGTTGTGCTCAAAAACCAACAAGAAATAAGAACAAGAGTTATAAATTCATGAAGTATATTTCGGTCTTCCTCAGACCTTCTTCAGCTTCTACTGATACAGTGATATAATAGTTAAATGACAAATTGAACCAAGCTTTCTAAAAAAGCTGTACATAGGGCCTCGGGCCGTAATGAATAGAAGTGCAGTGAACCGCTACACGTAGATCAGTGTGCTTTAGCAAATGAGTACCTGGATAAGAGGGCTAAATCCTCATTAAGACCCGTTACGTGTGATCTTAGCTTGTAAATAAATTTGAGTTCACAAAGTTTCCTATCGTTTTCATCGAACAGGCCTGTCCTAATAATGACGCATTTTAGGTGGGCCAAGGTATGGCCGGGCTTATTAAAATGGGCTGCGACTGGGTAACCGGAGAGGTTATGTCTGATGCTGGATTTATGATTGTTAAAGCGTAAACGAAATTTTAGGGAGGTTTCACCCACATAGACGGCAGTATATATATATATATATATATATATATATATATATATATGTGTGTGTGTATATATATATGTGTGTGTGTATATATATATGTGTGTGTGTATATATATATGTGTGTGTGTATATATGTATATATATATATATATATATATATATATATATATATACATATATATATATAGATATATATATATATATATATATATATATATATATATATATATATATATATATGTTCTTTTCAGCCAGTCAAGAACGGGACTAAGTATGAAGGCAGACCATTCATGCAGAGTATTGAGGGTCGAGGGGTTGGTCCGTTAGGTTTGTGTCCTTTCGGATGCGTAGCTCCTTTAGGGAGCAGAACTCCTTCTTGAGTAGCGTTTGGTTTCGCCCCATGGCTATTCGCCAGAGAGTCGAGGGGAGTTTGCAAAAAGTAACCTTCAACGCTGCAGTTAATCGCATGTTCGATCGACCGATAGTTATCCCCTTCTTGCAATAGTCTATGTGCGACGTAGTCACCGACACGACGTTTCAATCAGTACTCCTACAAGATTTCGCCTAGTTGGTGAAAGAGAATCGAAGTTTCCCATTTTAGGTAACCAAAAAATACGAAATATAGTAAGTCAAACTTTCTAGGGTGCAATAACTTTGCCATGAAAATATAGGGGATATCGTCAGCTGTGTTCCATGGATCTGTCACAATATATTGCGAGTTTGTCTTGCATACAACACCATTAGGGACATTCTATAGCTTTTACAACTTCTAGCGACAATTTTACGAAATTTAAAGACAGTTTCTGGTGGTTATTTTCCAAACGAGACCATCATGACACTATCTTAGCTGGTCGCCTAGAGGCAGAGCTGTTTTTAAAAGTTAGCGAAATAGGTCAGGCACATAGCCAGGACGTATGTTCCAGTGACCCAACAGCGCCAAAGGCCCTGCGTATGTGAAGCCCCTCCCCGCGTGTGAGGTCCAGGGGTCCACCTTACGTATCTTCGTGGCAACCAATGGCATCATCCTTGTAGAAGTTCAGAGGATGAATCCTCCTGAAGCTCCGGGGTAATAACAAAATTGGTCATTATTATGTTATTATTGGTAGAAATTGGTCATTAGAATGTAATTATTATCTTTTAAAGGGGAACAATAGTGGCCATTTGACCCTTTACATATGTGTAGTATACATATAAATACTACAGATAATCTTTACCTGGTGGACCTTACATGAAAGCTTTATTAAGAATAATATATTTCAAATTTCCCTCGCTTGCTGGCATGTGCGCAGACATATTCGAAAGAAGACGACTAGATATCAGCTGATTGCTGACTTACAACATGCACCTCACGATTTCCAGAGCAAAATGTTGCCAGCTCAAATAAATTTAAATAGGCCTTCTTAATTTTTCTGAGTGGTGGTTCAAAATTTCAAAATTATGTATTTTAAATCATAAAAAATATAGAAAGTATAACAAAAACTTCGGTGGGATTTTTATGCCCCACAGCTAAAAATACTCAATAGTTCTTGCCCATTTATTTTTCGTAGTATTGCAAGAGGATGCTATTTCGGGATACTCTCAGTGGTTTCATTTTCCGAGCCCATGGTATCACGCTGAAGGGCTGTGTTCATGCCGTGTTTGGATAGTTCTTCATAAAGATTTCTATACGTAAATGATGATTATCTGTTTTTACTCTTATGTTACCATACAGCCATAAGAACATTAAGAGATTCAACTCTTCGGTAGTAGTCATGAAAACTTAAGGAAACTCTGATCCACTGAGGGAAATTTTTGTCTAACTTATGGAAACACTATTCTCCTTAAAACACATATACGTGTTCGCTAGGGCCTGGCTTTCGTTCGAGACGAAAATCTTGTGATATTTTCTGATTTAGTGCATATAATGAGGATTTTGCGCAGACACTGTGAAGTATGATATCGATTATTGCATATTTGGTGGAGCACTAGCCGCTTCTTTCAGCAACACCTTGAAATGTCAGTCGAGAGTTGTTTTTGAGTCTACCGGAAGCAAGCGTAACCATTCTCCGCGATGTGTTCCCATCATGGCTGCCTCGAGCTTTCGGTAACAGGCACAGAATTTCTTTTTGGTTGAGTAAGCTTCAATCAGACGCATTTTGTCTGGTAAGAGACTTCTGTGTATTGTTTGAATATTTTACTTTGAATTTTACAACTTTTATTGGCAGATTGACTGTTGAGAGTTTAGAAAAATCTAAAACGTTTTGACAAGTATGATCGAATCCCTTCGGACTACGGCGATGCAATGCAGTGGTCAGTACCGTACCATGCATGTGTGTGTGATATGCCATATAGAGTCAATATGGATTTCGAGTTGCACTTATAAGTGTAGGGTGAAGGATTTTCTCGAACTTTTTAACTGGTTAAAAATCGTACGTATCAAGTAAGAAGAAGGCTGTATGATGATATTAGATAGTAATGTACAGATTTCTGGATTTTAATGGCAAATTTAACCGCTGCATTTTTTGAAAATTAAAGATAGTTTTGACGTTACCGTAAATACTGTAGGTGTGTGCTTACAAACTACACAAGCAGTTGTTGTAAAACCCGCGGCGAGGTGCAGGTGTGACATCACAGTTCCGTTGCATTATGGGTAATATCACAATATCATGACTGCCTACGCAGTGGCATTTAGCGAGTTTCAAAAATTTTTTGAAAAATTCATGTAAAATAAGATATTGAGTTATATTAGTTGTTAATGGTATCACAATGAGTGGAAAAATGTGTTCTAAATGTTGTACTTGCTTAGAAAGCTGTACAATTGTTTCCCTTTAACTGGCACTGGATCACTGTGTGCACTAAACAAACCACAAAAAAGTAAAAAATTGACATATTTTTGGTTCATAATAGTCTAAGGTAGACTGAAAGACCATCGTTCTTTTTCTTCTTTCTGGTGACTCGGGGAGCTGATGGAGGTCGTGGGTAGAAGTATGGATGATGTTGCATGAGGCTTTGGATCAAAAATCCCACTCAAATTGCCCTGCACGAAGTGATAGTGAGACAAATGTAGGGCGACTGCGCGCCGGACGCGGCAAATAAAGAACGCTTTACGACGTGTCAGTAATGTATTATTTCATTTTAACAGTTGCTTTCCATTATATTATTTAAAGTTTCCCTGTGAGTTACCAGGGGCGAAGGCCCCTGAAACTCTGGGAAATAAACGAATTATAAATAGCCTAATAGAATGAAGCATTTTATTAATATGAATTCGTTCTCCTCTTAAACGCGAGTAAAAACAGCAGAAAAACTCACACAGTCGGAGAAGTATGACTCATCTTTTATTGTGCTTGAATCAACGCTGTGTGTGAGACCGTACCATTGACCAAGAGGGGTTATTTGATGTACGGATCTTTTACACCAAAAATGACTAGAAGATACGTCTCACCTTAGATGAGATCAATTTTGAAAGTGTGTAGAAAAGGTTCAAATGATTTTTGCTTTTAAAATAACCCTTTTAAGAGAATATTTGTGAAAAACATTTCCGTTAAGTGTCGTTCTACAGGATGTGGTATTTCGTCCATAGACTCTTTTCCCAATAGGAATTACAAAGGTATGTGGGATAGAATTTTGGCGTGCATCGTTTTTTGCAACAGCAAAATGCCATTGACAACAACATCGCCTACCAGAACTCCATCCCACAATCCATTGCAACTGCTATTTGGAAAAGGGTCTATTGTGTGTACATATACATTCGTAATGGTCTGGTCCATAGTAGAGTGTACTATAGCCTGTAGTTAGCGGGTAAAGCATGGGGTCTACCTTGCAACTTACATGCCCTTTTCCGACTGGGAGAATTGACCAACCAAATTGATTTTTAGCTCTTACGAAAGAATAATTTATCTTCTTTTCAAAGACGGTTTATACAAGCTGGTAGGCTTTCTTAAAGAATGTCTGTAATCTATGTGAAAATAGAGGAACTTCAGTGACCCTCCAAATGAAAATTAACACGGATTAGTGCATAGAGAAAAATAGGAGCAGAGTTTTGAAGTCTTCCTCTTTAAAAGATGCTTCCGTAGGCTTAGGCTCTCATCCGAAGTAAAAGATATGTTGAATGAATGAGAACAAGCAAACAAGTGCAATACCGTTTTATACAAATTGAAGGGTTGAAGTTAAGTGGTATAAACCGCCGTATGAAAAGGTGCTTAATAAGAATTCAGCGTGCGTCTCAGGCAGCTTTATCAGTGAGGTGTTCGTGTTGCAAAGAAAAACTGGGGAGGAATTGATATATTAGACTTCAAAGGGCATTGTATGCGCACTGAACAGACAATACAAGTCGCTATTGAACCATTTCCTTTTTATAATAGTCAGGCGCTGATTCAAGGGGGGAGGGCTTTCCCGGCCTCAGCGGCCCCCCTTTTTCGCCACATCAACAATAACAAATAAGCGAAAAAGTAGCATAATGTTCATCTAGGAGAATATTCAAGGGGGCATTTTCAGGTATATACTTCATGTAAGCCAACCTCAAGCTGAAGTGAATAGGCACCTACTACTCCTATTCACTTCCGGCTATTCAGCCTATTCATCTCCCTTTAGTTGTCTATTCACCTCAGTCTGAGGTAGTCTTACATGAAGTATCTCCCCTTTTTCAGGCTCACCCTTCCTTTCCTCACAACACAAATACCAAATACACGAACCTCGTAAGATATTCAGTCCGGGTGATATTTACGGGGCTTTCCCGCGCCCCTTGACTTTACCACAACTAGTCTAACATGATAAGGTAGGTGTCTCACCTCGGGTATAAGGCGAGTGGCTCTCCTCTGAACATCTAAACTTGCTCTAAAAGAAACTTGTCCTTTTCGTAGAAGGGACTCCAAGCCTGGGCTGCATAAGTCGAGGTGGAGTCTTACCAACTGCTTATACAGATTTAGTACAATTTCTTTCCTAAAACTACTGAAATTCCTCTTGATCAATCCAAGCACCCTATTAGCCCTAGCAGCAGCTGCTGCACACTGTCTAGATGGCTTTAAATCGCCTGTGATAACTACATCCAGATCTTTCTCAAAAGTCACACCACTCAGCATACCGTTCATGATATAATCATAGCTAAATTTTTTTTTAGGATCAAAGTGAAAGACTTTGCACTTATCTGTATTAAAAGACATTTGCCAAGTCTGAGACCATGAAAATAACCTATCCAAGTCTTTTTGCAGTAATGAGGCATCATCCTTATCACTAACCTTCCTATAGAGCGGTATCATCAGCGAACTTACTAATACTAGATGTGAGAGAGCTATCAATATCATTGATGAAAATTAAGAAAAGAAGCGGGCCAAGAACAGAACCCTGTGGAACTCCACTTGTAACTTCTTTCCAAGAAGAGAAATTGCCATTAACAACAACTCTCTGAGATCTACCATTGAGCCATGAATTTATCCAGTCAGCACAACTGCCCTTGATGCCTAACCTACGCAGGTTAACCATAAGTCTACCTAATGGAACTTTCAATCAAAGGCTTTTTGAAAATCAAGGTAAACGACATCAACACTGTGACCAGAATCAAGAGATAAACATCCTCAAGAAACATGGGCGTCACCAGACATTTTTAAAGGGGGGTCGTATTTGTGTGAAGGAGAAAGTTATTGCAGCGTTAGCGGCAATGTTCGCGCGTAGCGCGAGCACTACGGCGTTGGATCCAGGAGTCCGCTTAAGGGCCCCTGGTGGGGTCCAGGGGCGAAACCCCGGGAGCTCTGAGGAGTTAGACATTTCAAATGCCTATAATGCGGTGAAATTATCGTCAATATTGCTAGTTTGATAATGCCCAAAATATGATTTCATATAAAAGCAAAACGTGAACCCAAGGATGGAGATCAAAGAGAAAGCTTTTAAGTCTTAAAATGACAATGACACCAGAACGTTTTTCTTTTAAAGTTAGAGGCCTATCATGGGAACCATGGGCTCGGTCAAGGGAACCAACTGGTAGGATCCAGAGCCAAAGGATTCCCTGGACAAAAACCCATGGAAGCTCGTGGAACATAATGAAATATTCAAGATTAAGGAGGTAAAAATAGCTAACCTCAAATAACAAATCACAGCAAAGTTTTAAGCAAACTGAACTCTGCAATGCAAAGAAATTTAAGAAAATTGTTCAAATCTGCAATGAATAGTGTCTCATAATTGCTTAAGTTATCAGGCTCTACAGAACAGAACAGTAAGTTTGTGCAAAATGTGATTTTTACCAATTTACTTTGTTTTTACTTTCAACCTTTCTCCTTCAAGACCTAGAAAATACTGTATACGTCATTTATTCCATTAAAATAGGTAATGGAAAATAGTAATTTAGGGGACTCGATATGTGATTGCAATTGGAGCGAAATTAACCACTCATCACATTAAAAGAAATTTATACTTCGCAATGGCAGAAGAAACCTATTTCGATTTTTGGTACATCCTTTAATCGTTTCTGTTCTGCAAAAAAAGCTCAAAGGGGGGTCGTTTGCACACCCCGACCTCCCCTTGGTGACGCCCATGAGAAAGCTTAGTAAATTAGTAACACAAGACCTACTCGGTAAGAAACCATGCTGTGACATTGAGTAACCCATTACTTAAAAGATATTTAAGCAAACAATCCTTGATTACAGATTCCATAACTTTGCACACAACACTGGTTAAACTGACCGACCTATAATTGCAAGGCAAGCTCGATCCCCCTTTTTCTGAAAATTGGAGTAACATTAGCTATCCGCCAGGTCAGCAGGTACAAAGTTTGAATCCAGAAACTTCTGAAAAATAATGCAAAGACGAACTGACAAAATCTCTGAGCATTCGTGGAGAATGGCAGGATGGATCACATCAGGCCCAGGGGCCTTACTAGCTTTTAAACTCTTCAACTTATTACAAACCAACTCTTCAGAGAAGACAACATCACTGACTAAAGAAGAATTATCAGAACCCCTACAAGTCCCCAAAATAGATGATTCCTTGGTAAAAACAGATACGAAATAATCATTTAACAAATTAGCCATATCCTGATGATCAGTAACTAGTGTGCCTTGATTACCTTGGAGAGGCCCAACACCCTCCTTAAAGGGCAAGAGCAGTCGCCCCAAACTTATTTTGAAGCAACAGCTAAATCTCACAATTTTCTTCTTATTTCTCTTCAAAGTATCTTTCATAATATTTTAGGACTTCAATATTGCACATTCAAGGTAAACCAATCAGTTACTTCTAGTAAATTTCACATTTGAGGAGAAAAAATATTGTCACATGACTCTCAAGAGCCAATCATGAAACAGGACAGTCTACTACACTACTTCAAGTTGGAGTGACTGCATTTCCCCTTTAACTGCTTAGACCTGACATGTAGGCATGAAAAGATTTTGGATATACTTTAACTCCTTGGCCAACTGCTTTTCAAACCTAGCTTTAGTATCAATAACCAAATTTTTAACTAAGAGATCCTGATTCTTGTAGACTGCAAAGTTATCAGAATTCTTACTGACCCTTTATCGACGCCAACATTTACGTTTCTTCCTGGCTGCTCTAAGTACCTCTCTAGAAATCCAAATTGGCCTATTTTTAACCACAGCTTTCTTGAGTGGGATGCACAACTTTGTAGTGTCAGTAACTATATTACGAAAAACACTCCATGCTTCAGCAGGGCCTAAGTGAGACGCCCACTCTATGGTAAGGAGCTTTTTAGCATGATTAAAGTTAGCCTTGCTGAAATCTAAAACAGTTTTGTCACTGCCTTGAAGTTTGCTGAAACAACGTAACTCAAAGCTAATGAGGTCATGGTCACTAGATCCTATCTTACCACCACTAGCTACATTTCTAACCATGTTTTCATCAGTACTTAGCACCAAATCCAGACAGTTATCCTCACGCGCAGGGGCGTCAATCCGTACTCAAATGTGGGACGGGGGGGGGGGGGGACGGGGGACATACATGACTTAGCACAAAAATTTTGGTTTTGAAGAAAGGGCGTCTTCCTATAGGCCCTTCCCTCCCCCTCCCCCTATTGTGACTGACGTTGTCCTATTCTAATAAGAATTATCATTTCAAAGTTAACATGACCATCATAGATGATCTGCCAGGTGAAATACACGGAGTCCACGGAATTACTTCAAGAGGTTATTTTCATCACGTCCCAAAATAGCTGAAACAACGCTTCGCAGCGTGAATCATTGTCGGAGATCATGGACCCTACCAGGCCCGTTGCTAGGGTGATATATTTGAGGGTGTGAAGGTCCCAAATTCCGACCGGCTGGATGTTTTTTCCACTGAGTGGAGGCACATTTAAATTGCACGTTGTTATGCGCTCTGCGTTTTGTATACAGCAGTGGGGATCCTTCCTTTGTCACTACATAAATGTGTCACCCTGGAGGAGGGGTCTAAGGGGAAGGGGTGTCCCTTCCCCTTTGAGAAATTTTTGTTAATTTAAGGCTGCTTAACTGCAAAACGGTGCTATCTTTGGGATATTTTTGGAGCTGATCGTACATGGCTGGAAAATGTATATAATTTAGTGAATTCTAATTTTTCTGACTGGTTGGATGTTTTTACTAACTGCAGTGGCGGCACGCAAGTTGCACCTTTTTTATTCACCCTGCGTTTGTATACAGCAGTGCGGATCCTTCCTTTTCACTATATAAACTTATAGGTGTAATCCTGGGGGAGGGGGCGTAGCCCTCCCCTTTGAGAAATTTTTGTTAATTTAAGGTTGCTTAGATGCAAAATGGTGCTATCCTTTGGGATATTTTTGGAGCTGATCGTAGTATAGCAAAGGTGTGAGGGATAAGCAAGGGCGTTTTCAGAATGCTTTGTAGTCGTAAGTGTATTAACAATCACCAGCTAAACCAATAATGGCTTCGGCGAAGCGCTCGGTAAAAACTTTTGAAAAGTGTTTAACGGCCACAACGTACTTTCAACCTTTCCACATCATGCTCAAATAAGATTGAATGCAGTGTAGCCAGGATTACTCTCAAGGGGGGGGGGCATGCAGTATGTTGTGTGACTGCTGGCCTGGGGAGGGGTGTAAGGGGAGGGGGTTCCCCCTCTCTTTTAAAAAATTTTGAAAAAAGTCGGTGTTCTTACATGCAATCTGGTGCCAGATATGCTACCTTTTAAAGCAAAAATTTGTGTTAAAAAATTTACTTATTTTTAGGAACTAAAAATAGGCATCAGTGAGGGGGAACATGGCCCAGTGTAGTGTCCTCATCCCCTTTGAAAAATTTTGAAAAATTCGGTGTCCTTACATGCATCCTGGTGCCAAATATGCTACCTTTTGAAGTAAATTTGTGTTAAAATATGTACGTATTTTTAGGAACTTAAAAAAATCGGAATCAGTGAGGGGGGCATGACCCAATGAGGTGTCCCCCTCCCCTTTGAAAATTTTGAAAAATTCGGTGTCCTTACATGCAATCTGGTGCCAAATATGTTACCTTTTAGAGTAAATTTGTGTTAAAAAACTTAACGTATTTTTAGGTACTTGAAAAATCGGAATCAATTAGAGTGGGCATGGCCGAATGGCCCTGCCCTCTGCATACGCCACTGATTGAATGATCCCATATTGATGCGAGGCCCCTACAGATGTTTGGAGATGTATGTCTGTTCTCGGAAAGTGTTGTGATCAGAATAGTTCCATGTATAGTTATCTTTTTAATGGTCATGAGAAGGAGAGCAAACCGTGACGCATGCGCGCGAAGCGCGCCGAAATTTTGTCAATAAATAAGATTTCCCTGACAAAATCTGCATTCAGAATCTGCATTGAGACACTTAACAATTGCCCAACAAACCTACATGCCACTCAAAACGCCAGTCAAATAGAGCCACGACACTACTCTTTTACGCAAATGTGTGTGGTTGTGTGTGGGGGGGACATTTGATATTGTGTACCCCACCCATCGAAATGTGGGGGGGACGTGTCCCCCCGTCCCCCCAGGACTGACGCCCATGCTCACGCGGAGTGGGAAACAGAACATGTTGGGTAAAGAAACCATCAGACACTGCTTCAGGAAAATCCCTCCCATGTGACCCACTAGTACATGAATGTCAATCAATATCAGGAAAGTTGAAATCCCCAAACACAACTGCCGTTTTCGAAGAGACTTCCCTAAAACTTTCGAACAAACTTGGATTATTATCAGCACAAGAATTTGGTGAACGATAAATAATACCAACAACTAAAGGAGTGCCAGACTCATTGACAAAACTACATGTAAGTACACCACAAGCAGTTAGAAAATCCAGAAGAAAACTTGTTGGTGACATCAACACAACTTAGGCTATCCTTAACATAAAGTAAAACCCTTCCACCTCTGTCTTCCAGCTCCCTGCTCTAACACAGACAGTATATCAGCCCTATCTTGCCTGAAAATTTTGTACGCAGGAACCTGAATTCCAGAGTTGCTGATCTCGCTATGGAGCCAGGTTTGGACAACTCGGTTTCATTTTTATATTTTTCGTGGCGGAATGATTTAAGGTGATTACTGTACCTTAATTTGAACGAACCCCCCGTCATGGTCATGGTGCTGCCCTTAGACGTTACGTCAGCCCGGTAAACTACCGATTTTTTTTCATACAGTTGACTGGGCAGTTGCTTTTTTGTGGGCAATTGCAAGCCTGCTGAGGGGTTCTGTTGGATGTTACCTTAAGGTTGTGTCTCTATATTGTCTGCTTGAAGTTGGGCATGCAAGAGTAACTAACTTTCACATTGTTCTTATTGAATAACTTGTGTAGTGGGTGCTATATATATATTGTACGTGTAAACATATACATATATATTGTATATTGCCCATATATATATATATATATATATATATATATATATATATATAGTATATGTAAACATAAGAGCGAGAACCCCTCATCCCTCACTGCGGGCGAAAGTCTAACCCCTCGCACTCCCGCTTCCTTTAAGTTCACCCCCCCCCCCCCTTTCGAAATGTCTGGATCCGCGCCTGATAGTTCAACTTTAGACTAACGACCGGTCCGGATTTGACGAAGCAGGGGACTTTGGGGTGGGAAGTATAGAAAATGGTAAGATTAACATGCGACTTTGAAACAACAACGCCACTCAGTCTGTCCTGCAGGAAGTTACAATTCGACAAATGGGCCATCGACGATATGTACACTCGAAGAGTCAAGAAAACATCATTTTAAAGAAATTTTACTTTTATTCATTTCACCTAGTTGACATTTTTTTATCACATTAAAATTCCTCTTAATTTCTCTATAGTCTAATCAGGGAAGTGTTACCTGGTCTAATTGCTTCCATCCCCCAGGACAAGGCCTCACCCACCTATGTTGTGGGGGAATACATCCCACTTACACCCCAGGATATTGCCGCTCCTACTCCTGTGGGAGGCACCGTCAGATGAAACTTAGTGTCACAAGAAAATTTTGACCAAAATGCATCTTACATTACCAATATCTATATGATCACAACACCTGTACACGTCTTTTCTGATACCATGACCATAGTTTAGAAGCTTACAATTAAAAAAAAATAAGACAAACTGGACAAAAGTAAGTTCGCAAGATGGGTATTCTTAGGGGAGATTCGCACTCTCATAACCAAGCCCGCCTTCGTTTTACCATAGAAGTATTACGGCCCTGACGTTATACTTCCATGGTTTTACAAGGGTGATGGAAGTTAATCACAATTACTTTTATAAATGGGATAGGATCCAGGAGAAAGTGCAAAGGGGTTATTCTTCAGGGCGGGGCCGTCACATAAGCGCAAAACAGGCGATCTGCCTGTGTTATGTTGGGGTCCGGGAAAATTTTCGTGTATAAGTGGTCTTTTAAGACGATTTTCCAAGTCCTGATAACGAGCTGAGGACAATACCTTTTCACTGTTCTCAGCATATTCTGCAAGGGATTGGCCGCCAGCATTTACCCGACGTCAAGAAGGGAGGAGCTCTCGATAAGAGGGCAGAAAATTACCTCTGAGACAACTTGTCCAGTTTCCATCAAACAGAGTGGCTCAATGGGTTCCAAATGTTTTCCGACTAGCTGTAAGGGGTTTAAACTGGATATTGTTTATTGTGTTAAACAGAAATTTTGTTTAATAAAAAGGAATATTATGTAATTCTCTTTAATCAATCTGGGACTTACCACTAGACTCATTGGCCTCTAAACTCTAAGGACTTTCCAATGGATGTTTTTTTCGAATGCATACGTTTTGCAAGGAGTAATCATATAGGCCTATAAGGGTTACACGGTAACTCACTTTGATCCAGCAGTCGGTCTCCGATATGGGTAACGAGAAGGATGGCGACGGTGTGACTGGAAAAAAGAAATGCACTATACCATTACAGAGCATACTTTGCACAATTTATACTTACATATTAGATGAACCGAGTAGTACAGACCTCAAATTTACATTTGATGTGATAAACAGGAACTTCATCTTAGCATCATGGTGAACTGGTGAAAGTTTCATTCTACATAACACATACTTCACTTACTCTCCTCCTAAACGAACGATTTGAGTTTTCGCATTAAAATTCAAACTCCTAGACAGCTAGAGCTGCTTACAAAACAAAAATTAGAAAAGAAATGATTCGCAAAGAAAGACTTCGCAAAGTGTCGTAGGGTGGGGTGGGGGGGGGGGGGACTTATAGGCCTATTGTTTAACTATGTGAAATGGATCTATGGAAGAAACTGAAATAACGAAACTCTTAAGGGCGAAACCGAGCTTACAATAAAATTTGGGTTCCTATTGCAGAATCTGCCCTCATTACGAGCAAAAATAGGTGACAGTCAGGGCCGCGGACGATCATCGGAGGAGACGTCTCAGTCTACTGTACCCATTTGGTTTAGGTCATCATTACTATTTTGGCTACGTTCATTCTAAAAGGAGGGTCAAATCCTCTGAGTTGGGGTATGTGGGGGACTGGGCTGCAGTCCTTCATGAAGGACTGCAGCGGCCCCATACCAGGGGTCCAGCTCCCTGCCCATACAAAAGGGCTCTTACAACTTTGAAAATAATGGAGAGCTTTGTAAATTGAATGAATCCTGGCTCGGCAGTGCATGTTGCAATTAGCCGCTGGTAGGCCATACCGCCTCTACAATTGCACATACTGTGGAATTTTCTGCAAATTGCGGTCATTATTGATGTATAGCATGTCAGTATAGGAAATCTTATCCGAAATGTTTGCTTTCTTTCACCTCTCATCGTAAAGCCAATTGGTTCGTTTTGTTGTAACACATTGATTTATTGCCATTCAGTGTGAGAACAGAGAGTTGGCCAGAAACTTAGAGCGATTTGCATTGCCTTGTAAGTGGTAAATTCCTATGTTCAACCTGAATGTGACCCCTATACCCCACACAGGACCTAAGACACTATCTGACGAATAAAACTTAGGAAAGATCACCTGAAAAGTAAATAAAAACTCGGTCTGTACGTGTACATTTATTTTTCAGTACTGAGGAAAAATGTATACCATTTTCGTAAATATCGTGCTGATTGTACGTCTTCGCCGTAAGTGCACAATCTTGCTATTCCCAATGTCAGCTAAGATCTACTTTGGAACACTGTCATCTCCCTGTTAGCCTGTTAAGCGCCTCCGTGGCTGCCTCCCCCTGTGGCAGTCGTCCCCTCGTAGCTATGTTAGCTGAACGAAAAATAAAATCGTTTGATAAGCGGTCTGTCTCCCTATATGGCATGTGTTTGCATAGAAGGCGATCATAATTTCGCCATGGAGCATTATACCCTTCGGACACTGCAGTACCTAATTTCTTGTAATCAACAGCAAATTTAACTGTGATCATGGGGGAAATGAATTGTTAGGAATGATGCCAGCCGTTCCGTCTTCCTTAATTTTTTCAACGTTTTTCTGGTTTCCACTCATCCACTAGTGTCCCCTCCATTATCTTCAGTCTAAACAGAGAGTAGCCAACAAGGTCACCTTATCTTTACGCCGGAGGACTAACAGAGCATGTAAGTTTCCTGAAAGTGGTACAGCCATGATTGTAATTGAAACGTTTTGGGTTTCATAGAAAAGCGGACGTAAAATTTTCTAGTAAAGTATACCACCATAACTGTTTACGATGGGAGGGCTATCTCAGTCAGGATAGGCGGGTAGAGGTCTTTTCATTTGAACACTGGAGACCAATCGAACGACAATCAACCTCAATCCGGAATCAGAATAAACTTCCTATTGTTATCAAATGAAATGAAAGCACAAACCATCTGGCGAGACATTATCTTGCTATTGCTGGTCATACATCCTGCAGTAGGTAAGTCTTTCTCAGCCTTTATTCCATCATGGAGGTAGCCTTTATTAATGTTTTGCGGACAGCAATTATCCATCCTTAGCTTTCCTACTGTTCAGCCTATTATTCGTCGGATTTGACTTCCGACATCCCAGTAGGAGTAGATATCATCGTTTTCAAGGAGCTTTTACGTGGTAGTACACCGAAGAGAGTTCAACCAGGGAGTTGCAACAGAACTCCCTGGTTTGAACAGGGATGGCAAGTTGGCAACTTCCTAGTTCAAAGCCTATCCTCGGAATCATTCCACATGTGGACCATGCGCGACGTAGGAAGCTATAGTCTCAGATGGGAGCCTGATCATCTTAGACTGCCACTCTGGGGGAAGGGTGTGAGGAGAGGCCCTCCCCTTGGGGAAAAGTCACATTTGAGGGTCCTTTTATACGTGCGATTTGATGCTGCGTTTGTTGCATTTTGAAGCACATTTACTGAAGTTTGACATTTTATTGAAATTAATTTGGAGGAGCATTTTTACTGCCCCTCGGCCTTGCTTCCTACGCCTGTGACCGAAATACCACGAGGGGCAGTTCTTTCACGATTCTACACTCTCCTTGATACTATGTAGAGTAGTATAACATCCAGCTAAACTTGGGTTCCACTTCTAAGTTGCATCTGATTCTGAACTAACCTATAATAAGCTGAAATGTTCAGCGTATTGCACAATAATGTTCAAAGAGCAGTTCTTGGTTTAATACATTTGTGCAAGGACTTCTGTTGTTCACCTCAATGCGTGTTTTCGAGCGTAGAACTCGACGGTCTGCATGTGGCACACCATACCCCGGAGTTAGTGTTGTCTGACTCATAGTCGATTAGAGCAGCATCTGGGGGAGATGGTAGTCAGAGCTCTGTGAGAGATTCAGTCGTTATACGAGAATTCCATATGAACACTGATAATGACAACAAGCTTGAATAACGAGTTGGTGTTAGAGTTCGTAGACCCGTTTAAGTGAATTGAATTTTACTCCCTCTATAATAACATATGCTCTTCCATGAAATTGTTCACTCCCCTCATTGACTGCCCTTAGAGATAATTTAGTGACTCTTAGAGATCACAGACCGCACCCTCTCTACCCTGGGGAGAAGGATGGGGCGCAGGGGTGGCGCCAGGATTAGCGCAATTTTAGGAGCAATAACCCGAAGCCTCGACAAGGGCAATAAGGTTCCGAAACGATGTTTAAAGCAAAATTTGCGCGCGAAGCGCGCCGAAAAATTCGGGCTATTATTGGGGAAAATTTGAAAAAAAGTTTGGCTTTTACCATGGAAAATTTGAAAAAGTTTGGGGTGTTAAAGACGAAAATTGGAAATTTTGGGGTTTTTGATTGAAGAATTTGCCGTTTTGCCCTAATTTAGACCGATTAGGTAAATCTTCGGGGAGACTTGCCGTTGTCGGGGAGTACATATTTTATCCTATACATAACAGCTCCCCGACGAAACGGGAAAATTCCGCCGACGGGGGGGGGGGAAGTCTTCCCGACGGGGACATGCCCCCTGCCCCCACCTGGGGCCACCACTGGTGGGGCGTTGCACCGATCGGAGCAGATCAGGGTCTTTCTTAATGCACTCACTTAAGGAGATTTGTGTGCAAAAAAGGGAGGGGGTTATTGGCCTATATGCTCTTCCATGGAATTGTTCATTTCCCTCATTGACTTTCCCCCTCCCCTTAGGATAGGTACACATAATTTAATAGATAAAGAGCTAAATCTCAGAGTAGCTTTCAAATACAGAATCGAAAAAGAAGGCGTAAATTCTCTTAGAATTTTTTTGCAAAGTCGACATTTAGCGGCTCTTAGAGATCACAGACCGCACCCTCTCTACCCTGAGGAGAAGGGTGGGGTGTTGCACCGATAGGAGCAGATCAGGGTCTTTTTAATGCACTGACCTAAGGAGATTTGTGTGAGAAAAGGGGAGGGGATATTTGACCCATGAAGCAACCTTCGCCGTGTGAAAAGTGCAAGTCAAAGGTGGCATCTTCAAAAAGTGGAGGGGGGATATCCACCACCCCTTCCGCCCATAAAATTCCGCCTATGACCGTATACAGCCCGTGAGACCACTGTTTTAGAAATTGATGAATACATTTATAAATACAGTTTCAAGTCGTGAAAGTATTATTTTTACCTCACTGTTATGAAGATTAGTCGAAGTATAATGAGATCGCAACAGCAGTTTTCGGGGAGGCGTTCAGAGATTTTTGCCTTTCGATTGCGTTGTCTCGGTCGTCTTAAAAGCAATAGATCTGAAATTTACAGAGGGTGTGAGACGTGCCACGGAAATTTAACCACCAGGGTTTGTGTTGGTCGATGGTTAGGCTATATGGTTAGGCTATGGAGTCGCTAACGCTTTTTTGAGTTTTTGGCCATAAAACCCTTCTTCTTCTAGGGATTTTGATATTTGTTACTGAAACCTTGCACAGTCGGTCACGGGTTGTTCATGCCCAGAGCTTGATCAGGACTACGACGACAAAACGATGTTTTTAGAGGGCAAGTTTGAATCGAAATTGACCGTGCCGGGTTGGAAGGATTTTTTTCCTGATAGGAACAAAACATAAAAAATTAACTGATCTTAGTTGCTTTTACATCTTGTCAGCAATCTTCCTTGAAGATTTCGTTTCATTTCGTCAAAAAAGGGAGAAAATCCAAATAAAATTACCCTTTTTGGTCCGACAGTCCGAAGCAATCGATTCTGCTTAGCGCAGACAATTACTTGGCGTTTTGACCGAATCAGTGCAAGCCAAGACAATTTTAGGACAACGCCAGCTGAAATTATTTGGCAAATCATTTGTATTTTGCGCTACGAATTGGCCGAACGAACAAGTACCCACGCTAAAAGAAAATGTTCGTTGTAGCAATCCATCGTTTTCACTTTTTCGAAAAATGTTTATACAAAGCAAAGCGGTGAGTCAGTGATGATGAATCCTGAACAAAGATATGCAATTTTTTGCACTTTGGCTTGTGTTTGCACACGGTGATCCGAACCTTGACAAAAGCACCCTGCCGAGCGAACTCTGTTTGCTCTGCCCCACTTTGAGGTTTCTCAAACAAATGACTGAACAAGAAATATGCCTTAGCTCTACAGCCTACCACGTAGGCCATGACAGTAGTTGATAATGGACAATTAAGGAAGGATATCCCGTTTGGGGGAAAACCAAAATTCTCCCGAACGAGGGATAACATATGCAACACATTGTATAGGCTTGTCAGCCTAGCAAAAACTAGGTTAAGCAAGAATTAAAACCACTCAGAAGCTCAAAAACGGCGCGGTGAACCACCCGATTCGGATGTGGCTTTTCTGTAGCTATGACAATAAGCCTTCCGAATATACATTTATTTCCATAACATTAGACCGACAATTTTTGCAAGGGGATTCCAAACCCATTCGCCACTGATATATATATATATATATATATATATATATATATATATATATATATATATATAATATATATATATATATATATATATATATATATATATATATATATATATATATATATATATAAGTCTATCACTGGGGGTGGATTGTCCACGCGAGTTTCCGAGCCTGTGGTAAGAATTGTCCTGTCTGAATGATCCGTCCTTCGAATGTCACCAAATATGAATTGTCCAGATGTCGTCCAGTCACCTTCTAATACGTCAACGTGCATTTCACTGCAACCGTAAAATCAAGTCAAACCTACATTTCAAACGCACCGATTCTCATAACTACCTTTTGTATCCGTTCAACCATCCCAAATCCTGTACCAAATCCATCCCATATTCACAACTTCTAAGGGCCAGAAGGATTTGCTCTGAAGATATTATATTAGGTGCTGTCTAAGAAGAGGACGACACTCTCTTCGAGAAATTTTTGTCTTTGTGAGGTGGCTTGAATGGAATATGGAGCTCTGTTTGGTAAAGCTTTGTAAAGAGTCGAATTGATTATATGTTTAGAAATCATCATTATTTAGTAATTTTTTGCCTATTTTGGTTGCGTGTAATTGAAGGATAGGCTGCCCCAGGGGAGGAATGACACCTCTACTCTTTGAGAAATTCTTCTTGTTCTAAGTTTCCCTAGATCTAAAATGGTGTTATCTTTGGTAAAGCTTTGGACTGATAACATGATCTGAAATGTTAATTATTTACTGAAATTTTCGGCAGTGACATGGCATCCCTACAAGTCTGGTACCCCGTACGGGCTTCTCTTTAGCGCTCTTAGTACGTCACTGGGGAACGACCATAGGTTGGCGCATAGCCGAAGCGTAGGAAATGTTTGGTCGAAATATCTTCCAGAAGGGGCAACTTAGTGACACATTTTAGACCTTAAAGTCGCATCTAAACATTCTTTACTTTTAGATTCCGTACTTTAGAAACAAATTTAGATTTTAAGAAGAAAGTTAGAGTTGATTTAAAGGGAAAATGCAGCCACCCCAATTTGAATGAGTGTAATCCTTTTCATGAATGGCTTTTGGGGATCATGATACAGTATGTTTTCATTGAGTTGTGAAATTCACATACAGGCTAGGGTTAATCCTTGGGTTATCTTGAATATGCAATATTTATTTGTTAACATATCAAGAAAGATCCTCAAAGTGAGATTTAGTTGTTGTTTCAAAATAAGTTTGAGGCGACTGATTAGCCTATGCTCTTCAAATTAAAAGTTTCTTTATCAGCTCAGCTGACCAGTAGCTAATAATTAAAGGTTATCATAGGCTATATATAGTCAGAGATATATATATATATATATATATATATATATATATATATATATATATCAGTTCAAAGCTTTGCAAAAATACTCCATTTTGCACCTTGTCCACCTTGTATAATGTTACCCCCTCTCCTTAGTAGCTTCCCCTAGGATGGTATCTATGCACGGGTGACAAAGCAAGGGTCCACCCGGCCAGGGCATCAATTATCTATAGGCACGCCACTTGGTGCTCCGCTTCGATTGTGTCAGGAACTGCCCCCATGGGATTTCACCCAGGCTACGACCCTGACCACTATTGTGTAAGCACAATCAAGATGGATAACCAGGGTGATTTGTGTTTGTAAACTCTTGAAATC
This sequence comes from Holothuria leucospilota, assembly GCA_029531755.1. NCBI lineage: Eukaryota > Metazoa > Echinodermata > Holothuroidea > Aspidochirotida > Holothuriidae > Holothuria > Holothuria leucospilota. The sequence continues at coordinate 1,662,339 of CM055975.1, read as the reverse complement.
TAAGGTGTGTAAGATTCCAAATTTTATTCTGTACTGACGACACACTCAAGGTTAACGCAGAACTTCAGTGCCAAATTCCGTTTTAGGGAGGCTCGACTTTCTCAAGTGCAGTCTAGGGCATATGGGATTGCATTGCTCTCCCTGCACTCAACCATGGTGAGTGCATCCTCAACTCGAACACGCCTTGTGTCCCGCACGGGGGTTTCCCGCGAGACCGAAGGCCCGCGAGACCGATTCGCCGCCAAAGTACATTTTCATCGGCACCAAAGTATATTTTCATCGGCGCCAAAGTACATTTTCATCGGCACCGAAGTACATTTTCATCGGCACCAAAGTACATTTTCATCGGCGCCAAAGTACATTGTTGTCGACCCAAAGTACATTTTCATCGGCGCCAAAGTACATTGTTGTCGACGCCGAAGTACATTTTTGGCGCCAAAGTCCATTCTAATCGGCGTCGAAGTACATTATTGTCGGCGCCAAAGTATACTATTGTCGGAACATAGAGACGTCGAAACATATAGACGTCGGAATATAGAGATGTCGGAACATAGGGTTGTCGAAACATAGAGATGTCTTAATACAGGGATGTCGGAACATAGAGACGTCGGAACATAGAGATGTCCCCGTCGAAGTATAGAGATGTCATAATACGGGTATGTTTGGCCACAGTTGACATAATTCCTTATTTAATGCTGACATTAAATTCGGTCTCGCGGGCCTTCGGTCTCGCGGGCCTTCGGTCTCGCGGGCCTTCGGTCTCGCGGGCCTTCGGTCTCGCGGGCCTTCGGTCTCGCGGGCCTTCGGTCTCGCGGGCCTTCGGTCTCGCGGGCCTTCGGTCTCGCGGGCCTTCGGTCTCGCGGGCGGTAACCGTCCCGCACTCTCGATGCTCTCCTTAAGTTACAAACAGCACAAGCACAACTCCCCTTCCCCAAAACTGGCATGCTGTCCCTCCTCGCAAAAGAGGCCCTGCCTTCTCCCCTGTTCAGAAGCACATACGAACTATCACCGCAAATTTCAACAGTATGCTTCGAAAAGGTTGCGTCTACATCAAATTGAATTATTAAATTTAGCTTAAAGAATACCTTGAAACTAATTACAGTAAAGCAGGTAAAATGGTGGTTACCAGCATATACAATTGACTAACTTTCGATCATTGCAATGCAATCGACACAGTCCAGCGTTCATTCGGTCACGTTCGATAATTTGACACTACCATCACATATTGTGATATATTAGACTGAAGTTTAAATGATGAAACTGAATATCTCATGTGGCAAGACTGGTCATCTGATATAAATGTGTCGAAACGTTTGTACAATGTTAGGGGACTGTTTCCAGTCACATAGACTATAGGAACCAATAGAGTTGTATAATGAACCTGAACAAATCTAGAAACTATAAGTCGTATTCATTCATTTATTTTTTTAAGATTTGTTGTTGGGAACAGAAGATGGGTCGCATTCGGTGCGAGTGTCAGAATGTATTCAGTAAAGGGTATGTTCAGATGTAACGCGCGGTAGGCCTTCTTTTCCCATACCTGTGATGTCCGTGGTTAAGATTGTTAGCTCATACCAGCATGCTGGTGTGAGCTATTGGATCATGCGGCGTCACTCTATCTATCTATCTATCTGTCTGTCTGTCTGTCTGTATGTCTGTCTGTCTGTATGTCTGTATGTCTGTCTGTCTAACTGTCTGTCTGTCTAACTGTCTGTCTAACTGTCTGTCAAACTGTCTGTCTAACTGTCTGTCTAACTGTCTGTCTGTCTAACTGTCTGTCTAACTGTCTGTCAAACTGTCTGTCTAACTGTCTGTCTAACTGTCTGTCTGTCTAACTGTCTGTCTGTCTAACTGTCTGTCTGTCTGTCTAACTGTCTGTCTGTCTAACTGTCTGTCTGCCTGTATGTCTGTCTGTCTGTCTATCATGTCTGTCCGCAATTGCCTTTAATGCTCTCAGGTGCACATTCATGGACGGATTTTAACGAAACTCGGAAACATTGGTCGTTGAACATTAGGCTACCTGTTGTGTTCAAGAAGTTGAGGTCAAAGTTCATTTAGGGGTCATTAAAGGCCAATATGTAAATATCTTCAAAACGTATCTCCTCCCACAAATAGCGCTGTATGTTCTTGAAATTTGGTTAATAATATTTCTTACATAGTGGTTCTTTAGGGTTGTACACAGATTTTTGATCCAAGGTCATACGAAGCCATTAGAGGTCAAAAGGTGGAAATATCTTTGATGTGGTGTTGCTTTGGGCCTGTGAGTCCGATATTTACCAAACATGGTTTAGTTAATCGACTTTTGAAGGGCTTCCAGCGGTGTGTAAAAATGTAGATCAAAAGTCATCCAAGGGTCATTTGAGGCCATAGTTGTAAATATTTTGAAATGCTATTTTCTCCTAGATGTATTACAAAATCATCTTCAAAATTGCTCAGAAGGATGACTGACACGTGCAGATTACAAATTACTTCTCCAATTTGGGATGAAGGATACTTTTGATACCTTCCCAACCAATTTTGTGCCACACCTCTACTTTTACCAGTCTTATAAAATCAGTTTACTACTTATCTTTCTTTATACTGCACTCTCTTTAAAACTGTCCGTCTACAAGAGGTCAGTCCTGTGAGGTTGTTAAGGTTAGATTAAAGGGAGCTGTTTAATGGGTTCTAGACACACTATTCAGGTTCTTATGGGCAGTAAATGAACAATTTCTGCACTGTGTAAGGTGATTTAGGTCTGTTGGCATCATAATTCATTATCGTGCATGAGTTGTAATTAACAATACCTCCTTCTGGCAAAGTTACCTGTTCTCTGGGTAACTGTGTATTCTAAGTTCCATGTGGCAGCAGAAAGCTACTACCAGATTTTTTACTGACTGTAACTTTATAATAAATTTGTGTAAAACCCAGAAGCTACTGGACTTTGAGATGGTGCATCTAGCAGTTGAAAGCAAGGATTGCACTGCGAAGGTCAGACAGTAATCAAGACTAAGAAGTTGATACAAAAGAGGGTGGTCCCCTGCTACTTGTCAAGTAGGACTTGGGGATTTTATCCACTTCCTTAACATTCACACTTCTCAAATTTTAAATATGAATCTTTGGACCTGTGGTAATGCATATATATGAGTACATCAATCTTGCTTCATGTCAAAACTGTTCTGTTAATTAGTGTCTTGATTACTGTAGCTCACTGTGATATTGAATTAAGTCTTTGTTCAAAGATTATTGGTATGGTAATGCTTTGAACTTAAAATTGCTTAGTTTTGTTATTAATTGTCACTGGGGACAAAGGGGGAATTTCCTTACCTTGCTTTTGAGAATGGGGGGAGGGGGTAGGTCGTCATTATCTTCATCGATTCCAACATGTTTGAGCTACAGTACTGCACCATTGGTGCTCTAGTTGCATTATATTTCTTTCAGTAGGTGCCCGAAAAATTCTCCGCATATTGCCCAAATTTTCCCCAAAATATTTGGGCGGGGCTGCAGCCCCCAGCCCCTCCGCCTCCTACGCCTATGGGTTCAGTTTAACGCCGAGTGTAACTACCCATTAGAAACCGTAGCAACGTTTTATTCAACCAGGGCCACAAAGCTCCCCACCCATACGCGTCTGTTACTTCCAGTGACTGTTCTCGAGCACAGGATTTTGAAATTAAGGGCATCAAACTCCGAGAGTTGGTGTGGCAAAAATGAAACGAGAGGGTTAATACGTTGATAAAGACTTTGTAGAGTCTCACTGAAAGTTAAAGGGCAAATGCGTCCTGTGGACTGGAGTTAGAGTTAGATGAGGTTTTACGGCTCAGTTTCTAACCAACTGGTTAAAGTCGGGCCGGCCACGGCCTTTTTTTCAGTTGTGGCTCACTGGCTTGTTTTACCTACTCCATTGCTCATGCTGAGCACCACCCACAGTGGTAGTAGGTTCCATTTTTACTTCGACTAGAAGACTTCTAGTCGAAGTAATGCGAACGCCACAGCCGTTTTTGGCGAGGCGTTTAGAGATTTGTCTTTTAATTGCGTTTTCTTAGCCGTTTTGTAAGCTATGGATCTGAAATTTAGAGAGGATGTGTAACGTGTTACGTAAATTTCACCACTAAAATTTTGTGTTGATCGATGGTTATATGACGTCTCCAGAGGTTGTTTTCAATGTTTGGCCATAAAACCTATCTTCCTCTAGGGATTTCGATATTTGTGCCCGAAAGTTTGCACACTTGTTCATGGGTCGCCCATTTTCATATCTTGTTCAGGAATAATCGATTTCACGAGAAACGATATTTTTAGGGGGCAATTTTGGATTGAAAATTGACCGTTCCGCGTTTGCAGGATTTACTCCTGATTGGAACAAAAAATAAAACATTAACTGGTACCAATTGCTTTAAAATCCTGTCAGTAATCTTCTCTGCAAATTTCATTTCATTTCATGGAAGTATATTGGAGAAAATCCGAAAGGAATTTGTCTTATTTTCGTCCAAAGCAATCGATTCTGCTAAGTGCAAACACTTGTTTGGCGTTTTGAAGCCAAGACCGCCAAGACAACGCCAAGTGAAATCATTTGGCATTCAGTTTCGCTGTATATTTTGCGCACGAATTGGCCAAATGAACATCTTCTCTGCCAATGTACCCATGATAAAAACACAGGACTCGCTGGAGTAACCCATCTGTTTACATACAAAGCAAAGCTACACAAAGCTATACATTGTTTGCAATATCCCTAGTGTTTGCACAAGGCAGGGAGTTGTTACGTAACAACTCCCTCCACAGGGTAATTCCAGGGAGTTGCTATTTGACACTCCCTGGTAATTCGAACCAGGGAGCTGCCACAGAGTAGCAGCTCCCTGTTCGAAAAATGAAAATAGTACCGCACGAAGCGTACTCTGTTTGCTCATATCCTCTTTGGGGCTTCCCAAACATGATTATGACTGAACAACGAATATGCGGTGCAGCCTGCTACGTAGGCAATGGCAATAGTCGATAATGAAGGGAGCTATTTCGTTGACCCGGTTGCTATATCCGATTCAATTTCCTTTCGAATATTGGCTGTATCGATTTAAAATATAGGAATTTTACGACGTTTGCGTGTAATTTTTCTTTCAGGTGTAATTTATACAATCGAATCAGGAATTACAAAAGATACACATATTTTTAATGAACCCAGGGTTTGGACTGTCTGAAAAAATCACTACGTACCCAAAGATGAGATGCCATTGAAGGGCAGGAAATGTCTGTTGACAAGTAGTGTTTTCACATGTAGGTATATTGGGTGGATTGTCCAAGCAAAAGTTTCCGCGTTGAGAATATATTGTCCCGTTTTCGAATGTCACCAAGTTAGAATTGTCCAGATGTTGTCCAATCACCTTCCAATATGTTTATTTACCAAAATTGCACTTAAACTGAGACGCAGATCCAGAGGGGGCTTTCCGGGCTGTAGCGGGCCCCTTTTTCGACACCACCTTTTCAGACGGTCCTAAAGCTGCTTGACAATATGTGGTGTTTATTTTTATTGCCAGATGTCAGAAATACTATTTTTTTCAAGTGCATAAATTTCAAGTTTTTTCCTTAGACCACCCCATTCCCTCTTTCGAGGCTTCGTACAATTGGTGCTCGTAGCTGTAGAATTTGCCCTTATGGAGTTAGTCCCCTCTGTCCCTTCCGTGCTTGAAATCCTGAATCCGCCGAAGTCGAAGTTTCCACCATTGGTGGTCTAGTTAAAGTCTTCGGTATGACTCGACCAGCGAACTGGAGATTTAAAGGGGAATTTTCATGATCCCAGACAGTTCCAATTCTCCCAACTATGCATCTTCTAGCTCCTCCCATAACTGTATGAGGCTCTTCCTTGTGCAAGAATAAACCTGTTTCGTTGCTTAAGGCCATGTCCTGGTGAGCATACAAGGCTATAAAATGTAATAAAAGTACTCTCTCTGCCTTGTGTGGAATGTGAGCTACTCTGCATCTTTCAAATTTTCAAACTTTGATGTCAATCAAAGAGCAGTCACCAACTGAGAATTTTCATATACATACACTAAAAATATACTTTGGGGTGATGACAGTCTGTCTTTAATTCTCTGCCCAGGGAGTTCTATCGTCAGATAGTGGCAACTTTTTGGTGACATGCAGTGGTACAAAGAATGACAACTCCCTGATGTATCCACATGCACATTGTATGCTGAAGGTTAATTCCATTTTATGTATGTTAAATGTTTCATTGGTTTGGAAGACAAACCGACATGATGATTTTAATATCCATGTATGTTTCATTTGTAGAGTTGAACACATATCATGGGGCTTTCATCGCAAATACTATCACAGTCCCAGAACAGGGGCTTGTCTTTCATCTCCAACATGCCCTAGACCAAAGTCCGAGGCAGTGGTCAAGAGTGAGACAAGCATTTGTCAAGGGGTGGGGGGGGGGGAGCACATAGACAGACTCTCAGCGCTCCACAATGAGTTGGCGCGGAGCGCCAGAAAATTTTGGCCCAAAATGCTTATCAGATCGTGGAAATGGCACTTCCAAGGCCTATTTACCGCATATTAAAAGGGGAAACACTAGCAATATCGTAAATATAAACTTTAAAAATACCAAAAATATACTCGGGGGAGGGGCTGCTGGGGCCAGAGTGTTGATATTTTTGTTCAATTCCTGTTTTGAGAGTAGAAATTCACACTGAGTGAACTGTTAAGAAATGTTGATGTTACAATTTCTTCGTTTTTTCTTTATTTTTTCTTCGTTTTTTTCAAGTTTTTGATTTTCCAGGGAAGAAGTGCCCTCCTTGCCCCCCACCTCCGGACGCCATTCCACAAATCTGTATAAGTCATCACTTACAAATCAGAGTGGTTTAGGGGGAAAATGCAGTCACCCCAACTTGAATTAGTTCACCCTGGTATCCCAGTTCAGGAATGGCCCTTTCAAATCATGTGACAATGTTTCTCAAAATGGATTGTTAAATTTACGCAGAATACCCCTTCGCTTACCTTATTGTGTATGCCACATTTAGATTCTAAAACATTATTACAGATACTTCTAAGGGAAATAAGGGGACATTTGTTAATTCCAGTTTATGTGTCAAACCAGTTTGGGGGAGACTGCTCATTCTCTTTAAGCATTTGAACTGGCTACTGTTTAATTTATGCCACATGTCAACCGAACAGCAGTTTCTAATTGTTAATATAGATACCCGTGCATGGGCGTCCTCAAAAAAGGGGGAGGGGGGCAAAACTATTGATTGATGAAATCAGGGGAAATATTTACTCCCAGAAAAGAGCTTAATTGCTAAATGTTGGCGCCTTTTGGTGTAGCCAGGGAATTTGCCAGGGGGCAAACCTTGAAGGAACACTATCTAAGCGTAGCGTCACCATAGTTTTGCGCGAAGCGCCAATAAAAATTTGGCCGAAATGCCTCCCAGATCGCTGAAAATGACACTTCCCGGGCCTTGTGAGTTGTATCTAATCATTTTCTATATTGAAAGCTCATGTTCTGGAAATTTTCTTGCGATATCATAAAAAAAATGCTGATGTTATTTTTTCAAAATTTTTATTTTCCAGGGGGCAAGTGCCCCCCTTGTGTCCCTTCCGGACGCCCATGTACTCGTGGGTTCCTATTGAATATGTTTGGTAAGATGCAACAGCCGCCTCAATGAAAAGCAATGAAGTGTCCATGTAAAAAGAAGCATCATTCATCTACGGTGATGGCTCTCTTATGTCCTTCTGTGAATGTTGAAAGCGTGTGGATGAATGGTTTTTCAGAGTAGAAACAGGTCCGTTGTCAAGGTGGCCAGGGGCGGCACCTCAGAAAAACTTTCTCCTTCTAGTAAATAAAATCCCTAATGCCTTAATGTATGTCCCCCCTAAAAATATTTCAACCACGAAGCTTTCTCACCCCGTTTATCTTGACTGGTTCAGATTTATTTGTAGATACCTAACAGCAGACACTGGTCATGGTTATAATACAAAGTAATTTCCTGAAGTTGTCACACATGTAAAACTAGTCAAGCAAATGCAGGACCTACCGATTGATCAGTAAAAGTGCCGACAAACCTCCAGGAGACTAAAGGGGGCATTTTCCCACGCCCTCATTCCACCTCCCCCCGTCGGCTTGGCGCCGCCGCCACGCAGTTTCCATATGGCACACAATTGCACATAGGTAACTTGCTTTCCTGTGGACAATCATTCCAGATATGGTGGTAATTGTGCAGTGTTTCAACTTTGTAATAAATATCAGTACGGGCATATAGAATTACTGGAAGGATATCCGCACCGTTTTCTTCAACTTGAAATATTCCCCTTAATTTGGGATACAAAGGTTATTTGTGTAATAAACGATATATATTTCAGACAAGCTTCGGTGTTATATTGAAGGATACATAATTCTATACCCGTCCAAAAGTTGTAACCGCTTTCCATTTCACCCGTGTGACTTTATAACCTACACCACCACACCCTCCGTCCATGCAAGTCCTACCTATATGGTACTTCCATGTTCCGAACACTTAGTCGCCCACTCTTTTCTCTTTTCCCGCCTTCCTGTCAATTACATCATCATTTCCCCTATTACCCACATCAAAGTCGTTACTCTGTTAAAATTTTCGAGATGCTGCAGTTTTCATCCTTTTCTACTTTCCTTGTAATATCAATTAATTTCTTTTGATGAACTTTTTCACAAACATAGAATAAGTAGGGCCTATAGATCTAACCTGGCTCTTTTCTATGTGTAGCTCAAAATGAAGGAGACAACTACCATGCGAAATTTTAAATTATGAATAACCGTTCCAAGGTCAGAAAAACACAATACTTGGTTTCTAATGTATAAGGCGTGCCTTTGGCCGAAAACGTCATAGTAAGGCCCTTCTCTTCCAGTCATAATTATGAAATGTGTTTTTAGAGTGTATAGGCTGCAAATGGCACGTGGAATTACTGTTTGAAAGCCCCATTCAACCTCCACCGTAGTTCCTTCCCCTCACATTCAGGCAAGTCCACTTGTATCATCAAATTGACCAACCATTAGTCTGATTGGAGGCTAGTATCTTTTTAAAAAGGGTGAAATTGATTTTTGGTGATATTTAAGTGCATGTTGCATGCCACAGGGACAGCAACAGGATTTCAAAGTGTGTGTGTGTTGGGGGGGGGGGGGCAAGAAAAAAATTAGGGGAAAATGTGCGTGTGCATTGTTCTTGTTAGCTGTATACCTTTGTCAATGGCGCCGCCAGTGGTTGGGGGCACAGATGATGATGTCGTAATCCTACCTCAGACAAACCCACTAAGTAAGTGGAAATTGTGCACATTCGCACCTGCGATAGTTTTGCACACGGGATGGATCCTTTGATCCTCTGTCACTTCTTGCAGGTGCCGTGCTGGGAGGGATCTTAAGGGAGGGGTCTAAGGGGAGGGGTTAAGAAAGTTTAGTTTATTTAAGGTGGCTTAGATAGAAAATGGTGCTATGTCTGGCGAATTTCGAACATTGATGAATTCTTCTTCGTTTTGGCCGGGAACAAGAAAAGGGTACGTTGTCTAAATGGAGGGGTGACAACTCCTCCCCTTAAGAACTCTTTGGTCAATTAAGGGGGCTTAGATAGAAAATGGTGATATCTTTGGCGGATTTGCAAACTGATTATATTGTTAAATTCTCATAATTTTCTTTTCAAATGGTAGAGAGCAGAATTAATCTCTTTTACGAGCATGACTCTGGTACATTTTAGGCAATGGCCGCAATGCTTATTTAAATCATCTGAAAATTGGCGCCCGTGGAGGCTACAGTTGGTTTATGGGACTTTCTAACTCCTCCTAAGGTCATGAGGTATTGCGGTGCAGTGGGGAAATCACACGACTCTGGGACGAAAGGGAAAACGGAGAGTCGAGATCCATCCCCGCTAGTCAGGATGGCTTTCGCTTTTTTCCCTTTCACTTCTTCTCAATCTTCTGTTTGCTGGTTATCTTTATACAAGAATTCATGTGGTCACGTGGGCCTGTGTTTGGGCACATACATGGCGTAGGAAACTGTTCCCGGCAGGGGATGAATGTTGCTTAGGACCGCCGTCCTGGGAAGGGGTGTAAACTCTTAAGAGAGGGAGCCCCTCCCCTTTGGCAAATTTTGTAATATTTATGGGTCCTTAGATGCATTATGTTGCCCATAATGTGCATCTTTAAAAGAAATTACTGCGATTCTTTTTAAAGTTTTTTTTACAGAGGGAATGAAAAAGGAGTTTGATGGGGCCCCACTTCCTACTCATATGGGCACATAAGTATCTTCCTAGTGCCCACGTGGAATTTAGGTATGCAAAAAGTATAGGCCTATCGCACTCGACAACTGAACATACCCTTTACCTAATACATTTGACCCTCGCACCGAATGCCGCCCAGGTCTTGTGTTCCAACAACAAATCTATAAAACATATTTTGTGTACATTTCTCTACGGCTTCTCTTCACTGGTTTTGCTCTCTAGGTTCGCGAGTGTAAATGCTTCGCATTCTGGTTGTTTTCCGAGTATAAGGTGGCTAAGATGCAAAATGGCGCTATCTTTGGCAAATCTTTGAACTGATGCATGCTTAGAAGTTCTCACTATTTACTTGATATTTTTGCTGTGGCGTGACTGGTACACAGTCCGGCATAGGGTATCTTGGAAGCTATCCGGTAATTACAAAATTGGGATACTAACATTACTAATGATAATTCAAACGATCCTTGAGCAACGGGAAATAAGTAAGAGAGGGTAGTAGGAATAACCAAATTAATGGTGGTTGACAAACAAGCATGTTTAAGAACGCTTTTCTGCGGTAAATGTATTAACATTCATTATCTACCAATAATGGGTGCGCGAGAAGGGGGCCGTAAATGTTTCCAAAATGTGTTAAGAAAGACTGCTCCCAGAGTACCTGAGAATGGCACTTTCCAGTTCTATTTTTGAGACACTACTGTTTAAAACTCTCAGAAAAAAGACAAAGTATGCAGCATTTTTTTTGGGGGGGGGGGGCTAGAAAGCATTTTCAGGGGTATTAAGTCCCCTAGTTCCTCACCCACCCCTATCCGCGTAGAGCCGCGCTGTTGAGGGCGCTCACATCTTGACGACGAGACAATTTTTGCGGAACGACTTTTCGGTCAAGGTCTATAGTATTCGAAGCATCACAACGTTTCAACAGATTTAAGACCAAAGTCAGGCTACACAGGAGGTACTTTTTCGACTAGTCAGAAAATTACCTCAAATGGCTCCTTTCCAGATATGATTGCATCAATGGAAGCCATTACTCTGACAACACATCTGTCAAACTTCAGCTATATCGATAGATGAAATTCGAATGGCGGTCCTGGTTTAAGCTGTATTTTGATTGACTGTTTGTGACCATTTATGTGTTGTGCTGTGCTGAAATAACAATTAAGCCCTAGGGAACAAATATTCTTCAACTTTCATTTTTGTGGACTCGGTTGGTATCGGCTCTGAGTCCGAGTCCAGCTTCAGCCCATTTCGAGCCAGTTCCTATTCCAGAACCTTCCATCCCGGGCCAATTCCAAGTCCGACGAAAAACGGACGCCAGTCCGGAATCGAGTCCGAGTCCGGACTCGGACGTTACAGCCCTGTTAAATTCATTTGACAAGATCCCGGTTCGTGTCCCTGTGAATTAAACTGTTTTCAGAACGTTTGGATAACTCTCAGGGTTGCATGGGGATATCTCAATTCATTGCGTTACTTTCAAGGCTCCGGAATATGCATTTGCATATAATATGTGCCTGTATGCGTCTAATAGTGTCTCAGTATATTAAACAGGTATGTCTGCGGCAACACATGCTCGCCGAGCGCGCTGTCGATATGGCCTTTTATCGTCAATATCAATAGAGCTAAATATTACGGTCATTACCAAAACAAAAACAAAATGAGAGGTATGATAGGTATTCAATATTATTATTATCATCATCATCATCATCGTCATCGTCATCGTCATCGTCACCTTCTTCATTGTTGCTTCATTGTTGCTATTATTATGAAAATTTATAAAAAGTTCCACAACTTTAAATATATAATCTGTTGCGCTGTGTAGTATAAAAGAACTAATGAAAGAAAAAGAAACAAACAAAAGTATGAAAACTGTACGTTAAACGCTTGCCTAAAATGGTACGTGTTAAGATTTCATTTAAAAAAAGCTAATAGGGGAACACAGTCTAAGATCATCTGGAAGCGACTAGCCACAGCAAAAGCTCGTAAACCGAAAGAGGCCGAAAACAGAGGGACAATCAAATGGAAGGAGGAAACAGAAATGTGACAAAACTTTGGGGTAAGAGTTACCAGTCTGGCTGCAGCGTTTTGAACCCTTTGTAGTTTGTTGATAAAGTTGCCAGGAAGCTCATGCAATAAAGCATTGTAATAGTCAAGGTTACAAATCATGCAACAAAGTCATACATACATCCCCAGAAAGCATCTTCCTAACTTGTATAATCCTAAATAGCTAGGAAAAAAAGACTTACTGCATAGTTTGCTAAAATGAAAATCAAACTGAAAATTCTTATCAAGCCATATACCAAGTTTACGGACTGCGGTTACAGCTTTGATAGATGCATCACCAACCACAATAGAGTTAATAGAAACCTTGGAAAGCATTCTTGGGATTCCAAGTATGAAAAACTCTGTCTTAGCATTGTATCTTAAGCTTACTCTTAATTAACCAAAGTTGAACTTCAGAAATACTGCATTGCATGACATTTATAGCTTCAATTTCCGTAAGCTTGTCATCTGGTTTAAAAGATACGTGCAATTATGTGTCATCCGCATATTTGTGGAGCTTTGGGAGGGAGGAAGACAGAATGTTAAAAGCTTACTGGCATAGAGAACAAATAAGACTGGTCCTAAACAGAAACCCTGTGAGACTCCACATTTCAAGTCGAAATCTCTAGATAACATTAATACGTTGTGTTCGGTTCAGGAGGTAGGAACGAAGATGGGCAGCATCCTGCCCACCAATGCTAAAGTTACATGCTAAAATTTCAAGAAATATTGAATAATTAACGGTATCAAAGGCAGCACTTAAATCAAGCATCACCAAGAAAGTGACATGTTTCTTGACCATATTCTGCAAAATGTCAAAAGCATAGGAAATATTGCGGGTTTACCAAAGTATTAAAGATACTCTGTCCTCCCTAACCAAGTTGTTGGAGAGGACGATGTCTCACATTCACAAGTTTTAGCAAATATCACTGCAGTTGACTATCTGTGTGAGAGGACTGGACAAAGGTATTCCTTTATTATAAAGGATAGGTACATGTGTGCTTACGAATGGCTTGCTAATCACCGTACATGCACTGTGATAATTGTGCGCGCGAAGCGGTTTTTTATCCCTTTTGAGTCATCGGAAAGTCTAATATTCACACAAATATCAGCAAATGTTACTGTTTTGCCAAGTTATCAAAGATATTTCCCCTCAACCTAAGTATTGGAGAGGACTATTTCTCACAATCACAACGTCAAATATTATGGTCGTTGACTAAACCGGGGGAGGGGGGCGACAAACGGTCCGTCGCTCCCAGCGAAATTATCGGGTGACCATGTCCCCCTTACCCCCCCCCCCCCACGTTGATCGCTGCACTTGCTCTAGACTGTTTAAGATGCCAAAGGTTCGTCCTATTGGCGCTTAAGGCATATTGTAGCGGCAAATTCGTAGTGATAAATTGTGTGTTTGGGAATGCCAAATTTTCGTAATGCTGGCAAGCATCATGGAAGAATGCACGGACGTTAGGCTCGGGTATGTAATAACAAATTTTTCACAATATTTCAATGTTTGACTTCTTGTAATCTACAGTATGTGGAATACCAAATGTGCTCCCAAACTGGCCAACCAAACATGCCATGGGCAGAAGTGTAGTGCGTAATGTGTGGTTATAAAGTGCGATTTATTTGGGCGCTTACTACGCCAACGTAAGCTACCGAGGTTGGCGACCATGGGTCCATACGGATCCCGCCTTCATAAGCCGCTCTCTTCATTAGCAAATTTCCGGTTTGACCACAGTAATGAATGTAATTGGCATGTTCGTTGCTCACAAGTAAAATACGTCTCAGTACTGTACTAGCTGACTAGATTACCCCACAAAAAATCATTGTGTAGGATACAACCTTCCACGTAGGCGAAAATGATTCAACGCACTTGTATCAGTGCCTCCGATAGGCGTACGAGTAGTGTCTAGGGGTGTATCCAGGCCCTCTTTTTCGGGGCAGATTTTTGGGAAAAATCGGGCAATTTTCTCAAAAGACACAATTTTTTTCTTGGGCTAAAACGACCCAGTCCCGTGAAAAATATCACGAACGCCTATGGCGCTTCCCACGCTCTTTGAACCATTCATTCGCCATTATCAGCAGAAGCACTGTGTGTCCAAAAAATCCCCGGACCACTTCTCCGGATAATTCTCAGGCTTTGGACAATTTCTTCTCAGACCATTCCGATTTTCTGGTAGGGGACGGTCTGAGGAGTAATTGTTTTAGGTGAAGTCGTCCGTGTTGGGACTTGCCCCGTTGGGGATAGTCCGGGAGGCAATTTTTCGGTTGCCCCTTCAAGCATAAGCAATACATTAATAAGGCACTCCCGTTTACAAAGTAGTGAAGCAGGTTTAAAGCAGTGGCAGCGCCAGGATTTTCAAAAAGTAGGGAGAGGCAAATGGAGGGCAAAAGAAAATGTTGGGGGCAAAAATTTCTCCCCTTAGCGCGAAATCGAGAGTGAAGGGCAAGTTTCAGCGTGCGGGGTCCAAGGACCCGTCTTAGAGCCCCTGGTGGGTTCCAGGAGCAAAGCCCCGGTGGTGGTGCAGGGGGCGAACCTCCGGAAGCCCTGAGGTTTTAGCATCTCTCTGGGTGAAAAAGTAAGTCTCATGGTAGATATATTTTGGTTCATAATGCATCATCCAATGGACAGATGGAAAAAATTCCAAATAATTTTGATGTGTTAGGCTATTCCTCCCGTCAGATCACTATACTTTTAAGTAGGTGGGTTCAGGGGCCGTCAAAGGGCCCCTGGTGGCATCCAGGAGCATTGCTCCCGTGGGGGGTCCAGGGGCGAACCCCACGGAAGCTCCGAGGTTCTAGCATATATCTGGGTGAAAAATTATGTCTCAGGACAGGTAGCCTATATTTTGGTTCATAATGCATCACCCAATGCAAAGATTCCAAATAATTTTGATGTGTTAGGCTATTCCTCCCGTCAGATCACTATTCTTTTAAGTAGGTGGGGTTCAGGGGCCGTCATAGGGCCCCTGGTGGCATCCAGGAGCATAGCTCCCGTGGGGGGGTCCAGGGGTGAAGCCCCCCGAAGCTCCGAGGTTCTAGCATATATCTGGGTGAAAAATTATGTCTCAGGACAGGTAGCCTATATTTTGGTTCATAATGCATCATCCAATGCAAAGATTCCAAATAATTTTGATGTGTTAGGCTGTTCCTCCCGTCAGATCACTATTCTTTTAATTAGGTGGGATTCAAGGGCCGTCATAGGGCCCCTGGTGGCATCCAGGAGCATAGCTCCCGTGGGGGTTCCAGGGGCGAAGCCCCCGGAATCTCCGAGGTTCTAGCATGTCTCTGGGTGAAAAATTATGTCTCATCACAGGTAGCCTATATTTTGGTTCATAATGCATCATCCAATGCAAACATTCCGAATAAATTTAATGTATTAGGCTATTCCTCCCGTCAGGCCACTATACTTCAGGAGCTGAGTGTGGGGCATCTGGGGGCAAAGGTTCTGACGGGGGAAAATGTCCCCATGCCCCCCTCCTTGGTGCCGTCACAGGTTTAAAAGGCTCTATAATCTCACCCATAAAGGTCGTCTCCCGACTAGGTTTACTTCTAGCCCCCCCCCCCTCCAGTTTAAACAGAAACACCTGCCTATAGTAGATCTCCAAGACAGAGCCTCAGTAGCCTGTACTGGGTTTCAATTCCTCACTGCCATATTGACACACAACTGCGTGTGAGCTTAATTGGGAAAACAACTGACAGTACAAAGCATCAGTGGCAAACTATTGTTGGAATGAATGTCAATCAAACTGCAGTAACTAATTGTATTTAGAACAATAAGGCTGTTTCTAAATATGTTTTGGGGGATGCCATAGCCGCTGAAAGTAATGATTGTGAAAATGTCCACAACTCTAATGCATATGTGGGGAAAGTTACCAATTTAGTCCGGCAAATATAATGTGTAATGCTCATTCCATGCATGCAGTATATACTTTTTCCAGGGAGTTGTTGCTAGTGCAAATCTCTGGTTTTTCGAAGCTCATGTTTCCGTGTTCTCTGCATTAAACTGAGTATCGAATTGAAATATCTGTAAGAAAGAGAGTTTATCGTCTTTTTGATCCCTTGCCGAAGGCAAAAGAAACCTATGCAATCACGCTGGCGAGTGTATGTACCGTACGTATGTATGTGTGTGTGCGCGCGTGTATGTGCATTTGTGTGTTTGTGACGCTTAGCTTGTTAACTCGATATCTCCAGATAGCAATGATAGATGATACTTATACTTGGCATGTAGAATTATCATTTTAAGGAAAAGAACCCTATCGTTTTGGGGGAGGTCAAAGGCCATGTGAGGTCACCAGAGGCCATAAGCCGAAAACATTACAAACACGATATTTTTAGGTATGAAGCTTGGATACTTTTAATAATTGGCATGTGGATTTGCTATAGTCAGAACATAGACCCCGTTGGGTTTGGTAGAGGTAAAAGGTTATCTGAGGTCACGGGGGTGAAAACACGGAATTCTTAAAAACTACTTTTAAGAACGATATCTCAAGATGGCAATGATGGAACTTTTCATACTTTGATATATAAATTTAATTATCATATTGAGAAGAAGAACCCTATTCTTTTCAATGGAGGTCAGAGATCATTTGAGGTCATCAGAGGTGAAAGATCCTCGAAAACCTGGAAATATACGATATTTTAAGACAGGGATGATGGATACCTTTCAAACTTGGTATATTGATTTGTCACTTTAAGAGATAGAGAAGCCCATGGGTTTGTTGAAGGTCGAAGGCCATCTGAGGTAAAATCAAGAAAACCTCGTGAACTAAATAGACAGTGGGCGGTACTTCAAAACTGTGTCTGGCGCAGGGGCGTAGATTTCTTTTGAACTTTTGAGGGGTGGGGTGAATTATCGCAAATCTAGAAAATGTGCACGCAATGCTTGCACGACGAGCGCGAAGTCCATGACGTGGAGTGGGGTGTGGGGTCCATGGGCCTGCCTTAGGGCCCCTGGTGGGGTCCAGGGGAAAAGCCCCGGTGGGGGTGCAGGGGAAAGCCCCCGGAAGCTCTTGGGCCAGGAAGACTGTTTTAAGGGGTAAATTTCAGAGGTAATGTTCTTGGGTATTGGTATATTTATACATTTAGGAAATGCTATTTTGAGCACAAAACTCATCGATAGGCTGCACTGGATTGAAATTGTACAAGAGCAACAATGTCCTGTTACGCTTAAAAAGGCAGGGATCAACTTATAGGGCCATCCCTAGACGACTGGAATTTGAATTGGGAGATCATTACAAGACCCGCAAGTTGGCTTGAGATCAGTGGCGCCGCCAGGTTTTTTGTGAATTGGGGGCACCATAGATGATGTCGTATAATAATACCTCAGTTCCCCCAAGTCTGCGTAAATTGCACCTTTGTTTTTGATGCATCCCTGCATTTGTATAC
This sequence comes from Holothuria leucospilota, assembly GCA_029531755.1. Taxonomy (NCBI): domain Eukaryota; kingdom Metazoa; phylum Echinodermata; class Holothuroidea; order Aspidochirotida; family Holothuriidae; genus Holothuria; species Holothuria leucospilota. Next base: position 1,644,715 of record CM055975.1, on the reverse strand, counting down.
AACAGTTTTGATCTTTTGTTTGTCACTACATAAAGGTGCCATCCTAGGGAAAGCCCCCCCCCCTTTAAGAAATTGTTGTTAATTTAAGGTCTTTTCAGCTTTTAGATGCAAAATGGTGCTCTCTTTGGAATGTTTTTGGAACTGATCATATATGGCTGGAGAATGTCCATAATTTAGTGAATGCTAATTTTGGTAGGGTAAAAGAGGAGAATATGTTGTCTATTAAGAGAAAGATACGTTATGAACAAACCTCCTGAAGCCTCGTCCCTTTTGTCTATTTTACTGCCTTCTATTTGGGGAAAATTTTTACACAAAAATACGTGCGTGGAGTCCACAAAACATTCTTGGACTGTTACGAAATATTTCCCTTCCTTCATTGTGCAATATGAAAGGGTGTCTAAGGCTAGCAGATACCTGAATGGAACCTCCTGGAAGCTCTGCATTAATCATATTAAATGGGGGGGGGGGGGGATGATGTAATGCGTACTACCTGACATCCAAATGATAATATAGAGTATGACGCCGAACACTTTACAACTATTGTATTTTTACTAATTTTGAACGAAAATCCAGACGAACAGCTTCCAGCATGGGGAATGAGAGGGAGGAAGAGCATAGGCGCAGTGAGGTGATATTAGACCTCCCCAGTGACAGGTGTAGCAAAAAGGGGTGATGGACTAATAAGCGCGTTTCAGATTGCTGTTTTCGTCGATAGTGTATTAACAATCGCCATGTGGCTGCGCCCGAGGCGCTCGGTAAAAATATTTGAAAAATGTATAACGGCAGAGACGTTCTTTCAACCATCCACATCATGCTACATATTAGATTAAAAGGTCCCATATTAATGCTAGATCCCCACATATGTTTGTAGATGTATATCTGTCCCTCGGAAAGTGGTGTAATCAGAATAGTTCGATGTATTATTACCTTAATAATGGACATGACATGGAGTGCAAACCGTCACGAAAGCGCGAGAAGCGCGCCGAAATTTTTCATTAAAGGCAGTAGGCAGTCACCCCAAACAGAGTAAGTGTATCCTGTCACTCTAGTTCATGATTGGCCTATTTTGATCATGTGACAATATTTTTGTTAGTGAATTGTGGAATTCAAGGAGAATTTCACCTTGCTTTACCTATTGTTTGTAATAGTTATGTTCAAAACATCTTCAGAGGTGCTTGTAATGCATTATGAGGAGATTTGCAAGAGTTTGCTGATTTTTCAAAGCAAATTTTGGGGCGACTGCCTATTGCCTTTACATAAGTTTTCCATGTCAAAACCTACATTCAGGCTCTGCATCAAGACACTTTCAATTACCCAACAAACCTACATGCCACTGCCACTGATAGTTTGAGAAACATTTGTGATATAAAATGAAGCAGGCATTGTAGAATTTCTTACGAAAATGAAGAATAAAATGTACTTTCCAGCATACACGTGTCTTTAGACTGTAATACTGGGGCGATCGTTACATGGGCCATCTCCCCTAGTCAAATGTTGGGGGGGGGGGCGTATACGGCCTCCGGAATCTACGCCCATGGTCTGGCGTTTCGTGACCCACGAAAAGTTCGGGCTGAATTTTGGTACCATTTTAAAGATAAAATTATAGAGAACAACATTTATAGTTTTACAAACATAACAGTTGCAGTAATAGTACTGATTTTAATTTCTTTGTTAAGAAAAAGCGTAAAGGATGCTGTGATCATGATTAGAAATACCATACTTATAACGAGTCTTTTGTTGGAGTAGTGGGAAGTACTCTGTTTCTCACACATACGGCCCGGGCTCGAATCCCTTCCAAGACACTTCCTTTATTTTTCATTTTTTGCAGTTCAGTTTTTGGTGGGGTTCAAAGGTCATGTGAGGTCAATTGTAAAATCACAATGAAACTGTGTCAACTTCAAACCACAGTACAAAACTTATATCCACATGGCAGTTAAGGAACCAATGAACCTTTTGCCTTTCTGGTTTCTTTGTAACCATTGCAGCAGCCGGGACTGCATTACATAATTTGCTTTCTCATTAGAAAATCTGGGCCCCTTGAATATTTCGCGGGCTGTTCTAGAGCTCGTCGCGGCAGGCCCGTAGCCAGACAAGATACCGAACTGACCGGGAGCGAGATAACTTCCAGGTGAGCTAAATGTTTTGATTGGGCGACATGTGCATCTATGCATCTAATAGAAAGTTTAATTTTCTGGAGGCGAAAAATTCTGAAGGAGAGCGCCGCCCCAGACTCCCCCCCCCCCTTGGGCGGTACGGCTTGCGTCGCGGGCCACGGAATGGCCGACGGACCACCACTTGACTCTCTCTGAGTCGACGGACGTAACGTGGAACCACCATAACATTAGAGAAGTTATTGCACCGCACGCATTTGAACTCTAAAAGCAAGACGGTGACGCGCCCTAACAGAGATTCCACTTTTTCGAGAATTATTTCTAAAATTTGGGGTATAATTTCTTGGACTACTGATGAATTTTCTTAAAATCTCTCCTTTACATTTTTGTAATGTCTTAAATGGTTACAAAATAGTATAAAAGTAAATAATGTACTAGGAGTGTTTAAGATTTTTTAGGAAAAACACTTAAAATTTCAGGAAATTTGGAAACCCTTTTTTCATACTTTTAAGTATCGAATGGAAGGCCGCCTAATTTTTTTCCCACGAGGTTATGGGCAAGTTTGATTTTCAAAATTTTTCTAATTTGTTTCAAAATCATGGTTAGGGTTATGTTTTAGGGTTAGAGTTACATGTCCAATGGTTACATGGCCTGTTCTTTCATAATCCGGTGTCAGAATTACAATAAAAGGGTCGGAAAGCTGTCATTTTGGATTTAGGGGTATGGCCTATTTCCAAGAAGCTGATGTCCATTGCCATGATTTGCCCATAACCCCGTGGGAAAAAAAGGGCGCTGGCAGGCCTCACTCGAGGTCAGAAAATTTGAAAAACGGTAGGCTAGGTCTGTCTGCGAGCTTTCCCGGACCGGACTTGATTCTAACATGACCAGTCTTCAGTCTTCAGTAATTTAGTTTAGCGTGTTTATCGAATAAAGAGAAATTATTGGTGTTGCTTAGTACTTGCCATCAGTTAGACTGTTGGGAAACCCAACGTCCAACAGCATTTAACGTAAGTTCTCATTAACTTTTCCATCAGCTAGGCTAGTATTAACTGTTAGGCCTATTAATACAGCCTAGCCTCTGCTAAGGTACAGCGTACTATGTATAGCTTAGGCCTAGCTAGCCCTCGAACTGGGGGTGCGTTCGATTACATGAGGCTAGGGTAGGTTTGGGTATTGTCGGACAGTTGACGATTATTTCACTGTAGCTTTCAATACAGTTGCATTACACTATAATGCTTAGGCTACCTGATATAGGCTGTCTACAGCCACACTGGCCTATAATAACGTGCCCCTATCACCTAGATGTACTGCCTACTGGATCTGGCCTAGGCCTATATAGGCTAGGGCCTAGGTAAAGGCCTGCACATACTTACCTAGGCCTCTAGGCCTAATTTACAGACGTAACACAGCACTTTGAAAATGTTATGTGTTTGTTGGGTGTTGTTGGACACGTATATGGCAAGCGAAATGTCCAATAATTAGAAAAACCAAGTTTATCGGTCGAAAAACCAAGTTTATCGGTCGAAAAACCAGGTTTATCGGTCGAAAAACCAAGTTTATCGGTTGAAAAACCAGGTTTATCGGTCGAAAAACCAAGTTTATCGGTCGAAAAACCAAGTTTATCGGTCGAAAAACCAAGTTTATCTATCAAAAACCATGTTTTTCGCAGATAAACTCGGTTTTTCGACCGAAAATCTTGGTTTTTCGACCGATAAACTTGGTTTTTCGACCGAAAAACATGGTTTTTCGACCGATAAACTTGGTTTATCGACCGAAAAACATGGTTTTTCGACCGATAAACTTGGTTTTTCGATCGATAAACCTGGTTTTTCAATCGATAAACTTGGTTTTTCGACCGATAAACTTGGTTTTTCTAATTATTGGACAAACAGCTTGTTATTTCGGTCGAAAAACTTGGTTTTTCGAATTACTGGACAAACTGTATCGAAAAACCAAGATTATCGGTCGAAAAACCAAGTTTATCGATCGAAAAACCAAGTTTATCGGTCGAAAAACCAAGATTATCGGTCGAAAAACCAAGATTATCGGTCGAAAAACCAAGATTATCGGTCGAAAAACCAAGCTTTCAACGCCAAACGTCCAATAACTAGAAAAACCAAGTTTATCGGTAGAAAAACCAAGTTTTTCGGTCGAAAAACCAAGTTTATCGATTATTTCGAAAAACTTGGTTTTTCGATTGCCATGGTGATTTGCCGGTACTACTTTCCGCGACCACGACATGCTAGATGGCGGCTAAATTGATGGGCCTATATGTATTATGTAACAACATTTACAACAAATCAATGTTGGTCAATGCTTTTGTTTTTGTTACAACATTTGTCAGACAAAGCAACAAAAAGTCTTCATAGATATTTGTTATAGTCACCTGTCAACAAGTTTTTGGGAACACCCCCTTTTGACTTGGACACATCCATTATTACCATGAGGTGGATTATTCAATTATTTCAAGGGACACAATTTTAAGTAAACATGTAATTTTTCTGTAATTAGTGCAGATTTTAATAAATTTCCAAATACGATCGTTTACAATAAATCAATGTTTGTCAGTTTTTTTTTTTTTTTTTTACAACATTTGTCAGACAAAGCAGCAAAAAGTCTTCATAGATACTTGTTTTAGTCACCTGTCCACAAGTTTTTGTATACACCCCTTTTGACTTGGACACATCCATTATTGCTATGGGGTTTAGTTTGTCATGATTACAAGCCATTTGCAACGTTTTCACAGTTAAACCTCTCGTGACCTCAAATGACCTTTGACAAGACAGTATGCGTCCAACTGGGCTAGTAGTGCTAGTAGTACAGTAGTACTGTACGGGCCCGCGCTGGTGCTAGCTAGCTGTACTACTACCAGGATCTAAGTTAACTACGAGCGACCCAAATCCCAAGTCCCTTGAAATAATTGAATAATCCACCTCATGGTAATAATGGATGTGTCCAAGTCAAAAGGGGGTGTTCCCAAAAACTTGTTGACAGGTGACTATAACAAATATCTATGAAGACTTTTTGTTGCTTTGTCTGACAAATGTTGTAACAAAAACAAAAGCATTGACCAACATTGATTTGTTGTAAATGTTGTTACATAATACATATAGGCCCATCAATTTAGCCGCCATCTAGCATGTCGTGGTCGCGGAAAGTAGTACCGGCAAATCACCATGGCAATCGAAAAACCAAGTTTTTCGAAATAATCGATAAACTTGGTTTTTCGACCGATAATCTTGGTTTTTCGACCGATAAACTTGGTTTTTCGACCGATAAACTTGGTTTTTCTAGTTATTGGACGTTTGGCGTTGAAAGCTTGGTTTTTCGACCGATAATCTTGGTTTTTCGACCGATAAACTTGGTTTTTCGACCGATAAACTTGGTTTTTCGAGCGATAATCTTGGTTTTTCGACCGATAAACTTGGTTTTTCGACCGATAAACTTGGTTTTTCGACCGATAAACTTGGTTTTTCGATCGATAAACTTGGATTTTCTAATTATTGGACATTCCGTTAAGAAAAACCAAGTTTATCTTTCGATATACCAGATAAATCGAAAAACTTGGATTTTCGACTGAAAATCTAAGTTTTTCGACCGATAAGCCAAGTTATTTTGAAAATCTAGGTTTTTCAACCGATATACCAAGATTTGGAGATAAACTTGGTTTTTCGATCGATAAACCTGGTTTTTCGACCGATAAACTTGGTTTTTCGACCGATAAACTTGGTTTTTCGATCGATAAACTTGGTTTTTCTAATTATTGGACATTTCGCTTGCCATACACGTACAGTCTGGTATTCTCAGACGCCTTACTATTTCAATACTAGGGCCTAACCTATTCAAGCCAGTCTGCATTCCGTGCACTTCAATCTGAAGAGGCGTGGAATTGACATTTTCCTTATGTTTTCTATTGTTTTTCTTGGCGTAACTTCGGCATGGGCGTGACATGAAATACACTTTGGTATTCAAGATAGAAAAATACACATCAAATAATAGAGAATTTAAGCCTATCAATATAATTTTTTTTTCAATATCTGAACACAAAATTTAATTCAAACAAATTAAGGCTAGTTAATTTTCTTGACAACCATTTGGTCTCATCATTCTTTTCCACTATGCATAGGCTAGGTACGGAGCCCGTGAGGGGACATGCAAAAAAAAAATTATTTCGTTTATTCGAAATATTATTTCGTTTATTTGAAATATTATTTCGTTTATTCGAAATATTATTTTGTTTATTCGAAATATTATTTTGTTTATTTGAAATATTATTTCGTTTATTCGAAATATTATTTCGTTTATTCGAAAATCGAAATATTATTTCGTTTATTCGAAATATTATTTCGTTTAAACGAAATAATACGTAGGTACAGGCCTCAGATTAGACCGTCAGCCACATGGATTTAATCACGTGAAAAGAGACAAAAGGCTCGATAATCTGATGATGTTAGGATGTGTCTAAAACTGAAGAATCGATGCTGCTGCCTCAGACCATCCTGTACGACTGGCCTAGGGGCCCAAAGTAGAGGGCCCAAAAATGTTTAAAGTCACGGGAAGAGAGACAAGTAGGAAGACTATCAGAATGATTAAAAATGCACGGTAGAACGCTGAAACACCGGTGACAGCAACTTTGTCAGGACTGTACATTATGCCAGACAGTAGCCCCAAAGGGCTCAGGGCCCTCATGTGGTTTATTAATAGCCTATAAAGAGAGGCAAGGATGAAACAAACTTCAAAATGACTACATAGAAGAGTACTAAAACATTAATGACAGCAACTTTCTTCTGTACGTTATTTGAGACAGAACCCCCCCCCCCCCGGGCCTGGGGCCTTCATTTGGTTATTCATATGGAGAGAGATAAGGACGAAACCAGCGTCAATGACTCCTGCAGTAAAGAATACTGCTGAATGAAATCACGAGAACAACATCTTTTTTCTGTGATTGTCGCTGGACAGCATTCTCAAAAGACCCAAAAGGCCTACATGTGTTTTTTCATGCAAAGAAAAATTAAACAAACCTTAAATGACTACTCCATCATTGCCTCTAAAACTAAATGACAGCAATTTCCTCCCGACGGTTTTTCAAACAGCATTCCCGAGTTCTTTTATGTATGTGTTCATATGAAAAGAGACAACCATGAAAAAAATACAAAATAAGTTTAGCTTTATACTGTAGTAGAACACGGATCGCTATGAGGAAAGTAATTTCCCCTGTGCACTTTAAATACAGCGGTCCTAAAAAGCCTGCGGGCCCAAAGTATGGGGCAGTCAAAAAGTTAGAGGTGAGGGTGAAAGTAACGTAGCACGAACAGTCCCGACAAAAACTTTCCTCACTAGGGAAGGGGGGGGGGGGCCTCAGTATGTGTACTGTACGTCGTGCAAAAAATTTCTTTGACGCGCTCGACATGTTCACAACCGGTTTTGTGCTGAGTGCCCTCCTACAGGTGAGGGAGTGACCACTACCACCCCTGTGGTTGAACCCTGTTGAAAGCCGGGAAACATTGTGAAATAGTTCGGCTGTAGCACATGTAGCGCTGGTAAGTTTTTCACGTGTTGTCATCATCGCATGCATCATGGATGAAGTACTGCAGGTAAAGAGCTCTTAAAAACCTCTTGAATGTTAGCAAAGTTGTATGCGGTAAACAGACAGGGATGAATCGCTGACCATTTGTGATGAGCGCATAGACCCTTTTCCAAATAGGAATTACAAAGGATTGTGGGATATAGCTTTAGTGTGCATTGTTTTTGTCCACAGTAAAATGCCATTGACAAAAACGATTCATACCAAAACATATCCCATAATCCTTTGTAATTGCTATTTGGAAAAGGGTCTATTGAAGAGACTATATACAATAGCTTCAATATCGGGGGGGGACTTGTTGCAGCTAGTAAACAAATGCAGAAATTGTGCACAGCAAGCACAGCAAGCACAGAAAAGCGTACAAACATTACAAGAAAGGCATGTTCAAAGCCTCTACTTTGCCGATTGGGACTGGAATCCTATTTACTACATACAGTATACCTATATTACGTCAAAGGCTATTTATGCGGGCCCTGCATGGTCGAAATACCGCCTTTTCTGGATTGTCACCGTTTACATGCTACTTTATTTTTCGTTGGTATGCTCTGTATCTGAAGTAAACTGAGATGTGATTTTTGCATATAAGACTAGACTTAGCCTAAATCAAAATCTCACACAGTATAATTAAGAGCGAACATTTCATTTCGATTTCATGACGAAAAAGGTCATTTTTGCGGTTATAATAAAGCAGACTTGTAGTGTGAGTACAATGCCATGAGTACGAGTACAGAGACAGTGTCTGTGTTGTGAGTACGATTACGAGTACATGGCCTTTTTCATGAGTACGAGTACCAAATTTTGCATTAGCCCCTATGGAGAGCTTTCAAAATCTGTGAGTACGAGAACTAATTCATCCTCACGAGTACGAGTTCACGCAATTGTGCAAACCCATATACGAGTACGTACTCACTGTAATGTACGCAATTTTTAGTTCCGTCACGTCTGTATTTAGCTTCGGCGCCCTCTATCGTATGTCGTATTGGCGCTTATCGAGACCCGAAAGATGAGAGGCCACCGGTTCTTACCGGTCGGTCCAAATTGGTAAATTTGGCAATTTAAACAGAAGCTTATCACAAAAAACTGAAACTTAATGTATTTTGGTGAGTTGTGAACCTTGTGGTTGATACATTTCGTTGTATGAATCACTAGTTCTTGAGCAATTGTAAATTTTATGGGCGTGTTTTGGCCCACGTCGTTTTGCAGTAGCAGTGCAAGTTTAAGACAAGTTTACGTACACAATTTAGGCCAGTGTCGTTGCGATATGTTACTTTCAAGCTAAAATTATGAACGATGTGTCTTCTTAAGGGGTGTTTTGTCATAACTATTGAGTAGTTTAGAGGTAGTAGATATTTCCAGCCTCTTCATGTACCTTTTTGTGGTGTAATTAAGCAGATATCACCTTGGTTGTGGGCCGGAGGTTCTTAGTTTTGTGCGTAGGCAGCACGTGCTAAAAGACCTCCCATCGCCAATTTTTCTTACCTCATGAATATTCATGAGTTGGTGTAAATTGGGCTTCCAGTCGTTTTGTTTTCAGCGTGTGTGAAACTGGGCCTTGGATTAATGGTTTTTCAACTCATGTTTCCTCATTTTACAAGTACATTGTTGTTTCTGTTTGTTTAGGCAAGTTATGAAGAGGTCGAGTCTTTCTAGCTGAGTAGATGTGGTCCACGGATATCTAAGCTGGGGATAGCATTCTGTAAGTGTACAAACTGAGGTGTCTTCTGTGAAGACTAGGGTTGATGTATTCTGCCAAGATTGGTTAAATGTTTAATGTGCAGACTGGACTGGATTTGGGTTTTAACTAGGGGTGTGAAGGGAGAAGTAATTGTTTAAGTTGCTGCTGGGGCAGGATAAGTTCTTCATGTAATTTGAGCTCATGTTGTTGTTTGTGTATGTTTAACCTTGGTCGATTTCTAGTTGTTAAGAGGTGGAACGTGTCGCAGTGTTAGACCACGGTGTTTTCTTATACCAAAAAGTATTTATTAGTGTCTGCATATCTCTATTCATCGTAATGCCCCTGGGTTCAGGAGAGGATATTGATTTGTATTGGAGAGTGGGTTGTTTTAGTGAGTGTGATGGGGCTTTACCGGCATGTCATGGTGTACATGTGTGGGTCGTATCAGTGTATATGTATTTTTATATTATCATTTTTGTCAAAGTAGTTATTGCTCCTTTTTGTATTTCTTCAGTTTTACCATTCATGCTGTGCATGACGTGAATAAAGAGTTCAAGGAGAAATTCTGACTTCATGTTGGTTATCTGATTGGTAGTTGAGGGCGTCCTACATCCCAAGGCCAATTAACACTCACTACAAGTCTGTTATGAAGAGACGATTTCTACTCACTGCTTTACTAACAAACCTATTCAATCATTGCTGGCATTATAAGATATGCCCATTTTTTATCAGCTATACCATTAAATTGTATACGTATTACATGGTGGAAGAGCATAATGCTTTTAAAACCTGGGTGGGGACCTGCTTATCAAGAAGAGCCTGTGGGGCTGTTACATGCATGTGCATGCAGTTAAGTGAAAGTCTTTCTCATTGGTGTATTGTTCAACCAAGAAGGTCAGCCAGCGCAACGCAAAGCGAAGTCTGCTAGTTAACGGGTCCGTCCGAGGGCGCTTCAGTCCAGCGCGTTAATAGAGTACCTTAATATGGAAAGGTACTCTTGCGCAAAACAGACTCGATCGGCCGGGCGACCGATTTTAGAGGCGAGCCGAATTGCCAAGTGGGAGAGAAGCCGAAGTACCAGGAGGAAGAACCCACGTTCATCGAATGGGATCTGAACCCACTCACACGTGAAACACATTGGTGCACACTAGCTGGAATAGGCCAATCTGACACTCGACGACGGATTCTGTATTACTTTGATGGTTGTCTCTCATTATGAATGCAGTTATACTGTACAGGTAGGACTAAATTAGGACCCTTTGGGGCTGACGTGTGAGAAAACACACGGGAGAAAGTTGCTGTCATCATTATTCCAGTGCTCTGATATATTGGAGTAGTTACTGGAGGTTAGTTTCATTCTTGTCTCTCTCCATATGCGTAAACCATATGAGGCCTCTGGGCGCTATGGGGCTGCTGTCTGGAAAAACGTACAGGACAGAGTTGCTGTCATTAATGTTTTAGTGCTTTGCTATGTTGGTGTAATCATTTGAAGTTTGTTCCATCATTGTCTCTCTTCATATGAATGAACCATATGAGGGTCCCGGGACCTTTGGGGCTGCTGTCTGGAATAACTTACAGAAGAAAGTTGCAGTCATTAATGTTTCAGTGTTTTCCCATGTTGGCATAGACATTTGAGGTTGTTGTCATCCTTGTCTCCCTTCATATGAATAAACCATGTGAGGACCCTGGGTCCTTTGGGGCTGCTGTCTGAAATAGTGCACATGAGAAAGTTGCTGTCAGTGGCATTTTTGTCAATTCCAAAGTGTAACAGTTTGATCAAAAAAAAAAAGCAAAAAAAAAAAACCTTTTCTCTCTTCATATGAACCAATTCTTCAGTTTTCGAAACATCCTGACATCATCAGATCATCAAACCTTTTGTCTCTTTTCACGTGATGAAATCAATGTGGCTGACGGTGTAGACCAGGCTGACAGTCTAATCTGAGGCCTGTACCTACGTATTATTTCGTTTAAACGAAATAATATTTCGAATAAACGAAATAATTATTTCATTTAAACGAAATAATGTTTCGAATAAACGAAATAATATTTCGAATAAACGAATAATATTTCGAATAAACGAAATAATATTTCGAATAAACGAAATAATATTTCGAATAAGCAAAATAATTATTTTTTTTTTTTGCATGTCCCCTTACGGGCTCCGTAGCTAGGCCTAGATACATAGGCATGTGTTTGCATGTACATATTAGGCCATGGGAATGAAAGTTGTAGATTTGCGTCCAGAAAATTTTAAAAACTCATGAGGCATTTTTTCATTTTTCATTATTCATTATTTCGTGTTAGTACATTTTAGCATGGTTGTACAATGAGTTGGTCAATCAATGGAAATTTCACCAAAAATATACTTATTTAAAAGAAATATTTCATTCGTATTGTATTCCATGTTTTTATAAACCTTCCTTCTCATAATCCCCCAAGTAAGAGTGTATTTTATGTACAAACATTTAAGAACCAAAGAAATTCCTAACCCAAGTTTCACATGCCTTTGGTTCAAGAAGTGTACTTTGAGTCAGTCGCCCAAACCAGAGTTCAAATTAGAAAAAAAAAGTTGCATGCACCTGTGCATGTAACTTTAAAATTTTACCTGCACAAATAAATTCTTACATGCACCATTGAAGTATGACAATGAAAGATTAAAAAACTCAGGCCTAACATTACCCCTGTTTCTTCCCTTTTTATAATAGCCTTGGCCTAAGTACAGTGTGAACAATCAGTGAGATGATGCATGCCACCTACCAATGGCTGTGCATGCAAGTTGATACCATCATTACATCTAGGGCCCCCCGAAAAAAGAAAAAACAACGGAACTTTGACAATTCTCTGCGGAATTTAGCAAAAAATTATCCAGCTCAATATACATGTAACTTTTTGACAGAAAAGATGAGCTGTTATTCTCCAAAACCACATCAAATGAACGTCTGCATTTAGTAAAGAGATACAACGACATTTTACCATCTGTAATGATGGCAAATCACTCCTTAAATTATCAAAATCCATCAAAAATACGATCCAAAAAGAAGAAGCAACTTATTGAAAATTGTCAAAATTTTCTCGGTATAGGCCGCAATTTGCCTATGCAATAGTTTGTTAGCATAGGTTGCCAATACTCGGTAGGCTTCAGATGAAAATTCCGGAATTTGGCTATGCTTGAAATGGAATTTTACAGAATTTTAAAATTTAAAAACGGAAATTTGGTGATTTTTCAAGCGGAAAATCTGTGACTCTACCTTTAATACATTTCTCTTTAAACTACCATTAGGCCTAGGCCTACATGCATGCGTGCAGGTAATCTACTCAAAGTTGCATGCACTGACAAAAAGTTACATGCATTGGTGCACGTGTGCATGCTTTATTTTGAACCCTGACCCAAACTTTATGTACACCCATAAGAGAGATTTCAAAATATATTCAATGAAATGTTATTGTCAAAGAAATCATCAAACTGTTTATGGAAAAATATTATCAGTGAACCAGAGAAATATTTTAAATAATTTACACTATTTTGAGTCATGTCTGAAACCTCACTTTAGTAACATAACATAACAGGTTAAAGGGCAAAGGAGGGCTAAGCAGGGAGTTGTTATTTGGAAGGAGATACATCGCTTTGAAGTGAAGTTTACACCGCCAAGGTCACACAGTAATCTGTCTCTTGTATCCTTCTTGGCATTTCTATAGGGCTTACACTGGATTACGTAATTCAGACAAAGGGGATCTGTCGTCTGCTATACATCAACAGTAAAACTGGGGGTTTGTCGCTACTGCCATAGCATTGCCAGTCGCTGGAAAATTAAAAATTATTGCATCTTTGGACGCTCGGTGACGCGGATCAGAGTATACCAGAGAGGGTTTATGTAAAAATCTGAATCTGATTGTGTACCTGGTTATTTCAGGAAGCTTCCGGAAACTTTCCAAATTGTTGCAACAAAATTTAGACTTCTGCCTCTGCAGCTCATTTGCATGACATTCTTTCTTTAGGAAGGGGCAGACCTCATTGGTTTATTTCAATAAAACAGTCGTTTCGAGTTTTGCAGCACCTGCCCCTAAAGTGGTGGCGGCGTAAACCTACTCATCAAAGCATTGTCCTGAGTAAGCCAATTGTGATAGGATTACTAGACCTGAATGATGTTGCTAACATATCGATGTCACATTGAAACGAACGAATAAAAGGAAGAATTCCCCATCAACGGAATAAGTAGCTTATCATTAATAATCTCCTCGGTATTTAGTGGATCGTAGCGTATTAGTATAAATTAAACTTTCCGTTAAACCTCCTTCCGACTAACAACTCCCTGGGCTAAGGCCCCATAAAATGCCCTGAAGTCAATACAACCTTAACTGAAAACAAACAACCAACACCAAACGAGCCCAGCACAATTAAATTCTACCACAGATATGGAAGAGCTTGTCAATGTTAACCTTAAACCAGTTCACAGATGTGGAGTTAGCTACCCACTCAGGCAGACTATTCCACTCATTGACAACTCTATGAGAGAAGCTGAACTTCCTAATGTCAAGCCTTGCAAAACACTTTACTAGCTTCTTACAATGGCCTTGAACCCGAGAATTACTTTGAACCTTTAAATAACTACAAGATGACAAAGGATTCCTTTCAGAGAGAAATTTGTACACCTGAAGCATGTCCCCCCTAATCCTTCTCAACTCCAGGGTGGTAAGCCCAAGATGCTTAAGTCTAACATGATAAGTTAGATGTCTCACCTCGGGTATAAGGCAAGTGGCTCTTGTCTAAACTACTTGCTCTAAAAGAAACTTGTCCTTTTCATAGAAGGGACTCCAAGCCTGGGCTGCATAGTCGAGGTGAGGTCTTACCAACTGCTTATACAGATTTAGTACAATTTCTTTACTAAAACTATTGAAATTCATATTGATCGATCCAAGCACCCTATTAGCCCTAGCAGCAGCATAGGATAAAGGCTAGGCTGAGCAAATTTCCACTAAAAATAGGTCTAAATTCTTATTTTTGACAGATTTTGAGCTGTTTTCATTTCCTTCTCAAGTTTCTCATGTAGAATTTATTTATTAAAAGGCCAGAGAACCATGATGGTACTTTTTGTAGGCAGTGACCAACTCAAGATACACTCACTACATGCAAAAATGCAATTCAGTAACCATCAATACGAATTCAGGAACACGCTATCTATGTAAGCTAGCTGGGTAGGGTGTCGATGTTTGCCAGATGTGCGCTAGTATTAATGATCGTTACTATACTGTACATGACTGATATTCGGATGCAATTAAGGACACTAGAGAGTTTCTGTCATGATCCTATCTCCCAGTACAGTATACAACATATACGTCTCACAGTATGCATTACGTACGTATATCAGTGGGCGTGGCATTTGCCTGATGATCTGCAACGTCGAGAAGATTTCCAGGATGGATTTTTTTATCAACGTTGTGTTTTTACAAAATAATGAAACTGGTAAAATTTTTCATGTGGCGGCTTTTGGACATGCGGGTGGTGGACGCAAATCTGCAACTGTCATTCCCTTGGCCTTGGTGTGGACATACAGTACAGTGTGTAGGTTTGTGTAGTGTCCATAAACACCCAACTAAAGGACAGCAGTACTTGAACTGTGCTGTTTCACAGTTCATGAAGGTATTAAAAGGTAGTATGCACTAGACTGTGCTATACCTGGTATATAATGATTTAGTAGGATACAAAAACGTAAAGCGAAATAACATTTTGTGGACGTCTAACCGATCGATTGGTCGGTTGACCATTTAACCGGCACAGCCCTAGTCTTTAGACACTTTCCCAAAGGTTTGGAGGGGTGGAGCTACTGTAGGTTCCTTGCTCTGCACCACTCTTCAACAGCTAAACTGAGCAAAGTGGACAACTTCCTGAAATGGACAATCAGATACCCAATTAAAATTCACCAATTTAGACCCCCTCAGCATCACCATGAACAACTGTAAATTAAAATTAAAAAATTAAAATTACTGTAAAGTAAATTTTAGTCCCCAGAAAATTTCCAAGTGGCCACCAGGATTTCATCCGGGTACCTTTAGTATGCAAGGCAGTACAAGTGCTCAAAAGTAAACTCAAACCACCAGCTCTCTCCACCCACAGAGTTGAATTTGATTTTCGCAATGGTAACCATTGAAGTTTCAGTTTATTTCTCCATGTATCCTCTAAAAGAAGAGACACATACAACAGTAAAAATAAAAATAATGCAATAGATATGTAGATGGCAGTCATATGAGAAATGCTTTACAGGCAGAAGTACAGAATTCAAGATTGTAAATAACTTAGGCTTGTGTTTACAATAAAAATGGGTGGCACCAGCACCATACGTGTACTGTAATGTGCTTAGTGTTGTACAGTAGTTGTTGAAGTTCTGATTCTCATTGATACAAGGAAACAGTTCGACAAAACTGCAGCTCATGTTCACAAAGTCCGGACTGTAGCTGATGGTACCAAGGGCCTAGGCCTAGTCCTCAGTAAAGGCACATACATGTACTGTAGGCCTACAGCCAGTTGCCAATACTGTATAGCGGGAAATTTCCTCGAGGCTAGTTTTTGGTGAATGTGTAGGCTTGTTCACATATTTGCGGAGTGAAGAATTTGCTGTTGCAGGCAACCAACATAGTCTTGTATAAACTAACAAAGTACTTTTGCTGGTCTTATATTTGAGATTAGATACTTGGTCGCTAAAAGTGCGAAAATTTAACCCCCATGAAAATTTCCCACTATACAGTACTGTACATAGCTCCCAGTCCTTACTATGACCCATTGAAATCCAGGGTCTTCGACCAGCACATTGGCAGATTTTCTTCTTAAATAGCAAAGCTATGACCTAAAAGTGTTAATTAACTACCACATCTTATATTTTCCAAATCTTACACAAGTAGGCTTATTGCAGAACTTATTTTTGATAACTTAGAACTTCTAGAAGGGTTAAAAAATTTGAAATTAAATCATCAACTTTGTCACTTCCTAAAATTTACTGTATATTGGAGATATATTGTTGATATGCGAATGCCATATGGGTAACATTGTAATGTCACCCAGAACATTTGATTACTGATGTAGTTCCTATACATTCACATGGCTAGTTGCGAGCTGCAGATATTCCATAATAATGTAACAATGTACTGTATGCTAATAGCATACTGATGTAAACAAAGTTCCTTACCCACACAGTAAACTATATGGCACAAAAAGTTGATGATTCCATTTAGAATTTTTGAACCTTTCTGAAGGATCCCATCAATCAAAAAAATCTCTGAAGAGTAGCCTGCTCCTGCAGGATTTGGAAAAGAAATATTATTGTACTAAAATAAGATTTTAGGTCCAAAATTTGCTGTGACATGAAAGTAAATTTTAACCAAAAGTCCAATGCACAGACGGCGGATCACCCTGCTATTTCTGGACATAGGTTGTTGTAAGGAATTTATGGTGAGCTGTAGGCCAGGGGTGGGGAGCCTTTATCCTCAGACAGCCTGTTTTGATAGTCATAATCCACTTGAGGGTGGCAGACAGCGAGGATGCTATAAAGCCAAGAGCAAGGGGCCCAGACAGGCTATGGGTAGGGTCCAAGGGTGAATTAAGCAGGAGCCATTTGCTGTTTGGCACTCATTTGCTGCCAAACAGCAGCTGTTAGACCCCTAAAAGAATGTTACCAGGTACCAATTTTTTACCAAAAGTAGTGTCCATCATCCGTGAAGTCCCCAAGTATGGACATGACCCCAAAATTGGTCTAGCGTTCGTTGTAAATCTCTCCGTATTAGCCGACTTCAATCAAGTGGAAAAAGTAGTTGTACAGTTCATGAGAATATTCACAGAAATAAGACAAAATAAAAATTTGAGAACAGCTTGAGGAAAAAATGGTTCAGACAACGGTAAAAAGAAGTAAATTTCATTACACAATACTTTAGCTTTCTTGTAAATGAATAACTAAAGATTTCCTAGCCGATCATGCAACACCGACTCTGATTGGCTGAAACATAAACTGTCTGTACTGATGCGCAATATGGCTTTGTTGAGCCCTTAAAATCTTGATCACAATGTTCACTGTATCAATTCAAATGGGGGGGAAGAGATAAAAACCAATGATATTCTAGAGCGACAGTTCTTGGCATTTACAGGGAATATCTACACAAGTTTAACTCCCCAATGGAAGAAATTTCAGCCTGAGATGCATTGTTTGATCAAGCGAGTAACTGCACTCTGCATGTTCATGTTTGTACTAGTAACAGTACCTTCCTTCCATGAAGCAGGATCAATAATTGAAAAGCATTGATGATATTCCACATGGTAAAGAACATCAAAAACATTTACCTTTCGTTTCCTTTATTTGCTTTATCACTTCATGTACAAACATAGCAAGAATTGGTAATAAAAACATACAGGTACATGAGGTAAAAGGAAGTGCACAGAAAACCCTTCTGGGCTTGTAAATATGCACTCTAGAGATTACTATACAAGTTGCAAAAGCACTATGGCAAAAACTAAACACAAGAGATATAGACAGGAACAGACCAACCCTCAAAGAAACTTAACTACTTAAAGAGAAGAACACCCGTACCCCCAACTATTCCCCAGTTTCCCCCTGCCAGACAGTAAGGTTAAGGCTGAAAAGCTTGATATAGTGCACATTACTGTGTACCACACTCAATGGCACTGTACAAAGAACAAAAATCTCAAACGATCTGTTGAAAAGATAAGTTTTTAAAGCACCCTTAAAAGAAAGGATGGTCGGAGACCAGTATAATATTGGGCAGCAATATAAAAGTGAAAACAATTGTTTAACAAAATTTATGAAGTCAATCCACTAGCACGATAATAGTAGAACTTAGTAGGTTCCAGGTAATGACGGGAAAAATTTTTTCTAAAGGATTGAATGCTTGGCTTGTGTTATTGAATATGGAAGAGAATTCCACAGCTTGATTGCATGGTCATGAAGAGAACTATGTTGTGAAGAAGTTTGCATTGTGTCTTGATGGAGGAGTGTAGATTGGAGAGTACTGTAATCATGGATTGAGGAGTTGTGTGAAAAGTAGTTTTGAAAAATAATCAGGTAAGATGTTGTCAAGGAAACGGTAGGTGAAAGAGGCAATGCAGAGCTTTATTATGATGGGGAATTTTAGAGGGTTGAGTGACTGAAATGAATCATTTGTGTGGTCACTTGGTTTAGAGCAGGTGATATGTCTAATGGCTCTTTTAAGATTTGTAGCTTGTTCAGTTCGCAGTGGCTGTCAGAAGACCAAATAGCTGAGCAATAGCAAAGGTGCAGCTAGGTTAACGTTAAATAGATATATAGTGATGAGAGTATTTCTAGGGAGCAAATACTTCAACCTTCCAAATAAATAGGCCACAAAAATTGTTTTCCTAGTCCAAGGTCAAAGATGGCATGGGACCAACAATTTTTAGATTAATCATAGGCCAAACTCTCTCATCCGGCCAAAATGTAGTACACCTGAAATAAGAATATTGAGCTAATTGCAAGACGCGGTTTAATTGCAAGACGTGGTTTGTGTATACAGTATTTGCTGTTAGACTGTAGGTTACCTGCGCAAAGAGGCCTAATTGAGTGAAAAGTACATTCGCCAGATATGGCGGCCGTAGATTTATGTACACATATAATGCAGCAATAGTAGTCTGTACGTAGCCGATATGAACGATTGGTTCACAACTTCACATAGCGTGGAAATCAAATATCAACAGAACAGTTTTAAAGTGAAAAAACTATTGGTTCCCATGCGCTGCATCGTGAATGTTGTGTAAAAAGAATGGGGAAGGAAGTGAGTTCAGTATTAAGCAGACCACATATGGAGCATTTTAACTGATACATTGCCAGACAAAAGTGGCCTTCGATAACTTTAGGGAGAACAGCTGTCGGAGGCCATAACAAAATTTACGACGGTCATGGCTGCGATGGCCATTGTGAGTTTTGTTGCCTGATATACCAATGGCTCTAGCAATATGAGAAGAGGTATTAAAAATATGATTACTTTATGATGCTTTGAATCAGTGTATACTCCGGGGAATTTAACACTGTTAATGCATTTCAGACATCTTCCATGGATAGAAATGTCAAACTTATAGCTACACTTATTGTTAAAAACCATAAAATTTGTTTTATCCACGTTCAATGAGAGCTTATTTGAGTAGCAAACCAATTAAAGTAAAGCTTAAGTTCACAACACAGAACACACCAGTTCCTGATCCAAACGATATGGGTCAGAATCACCAAAGAAGATGTTGGTGTCATCAGCAAACAAAGACAAGTGAGGCATTTTTAGATACATTTAGTTAGATCATTAGTGTAAATTATAAAGAGTAGGGGCCCAAGAATGGACCCTTGAGGAATTCTGCATTTTACCTTACAGTAATTACCTCAGAGTTGACATCCATAAAAGAAGTAAATTGCTTTCTGTCTGAAAAATAGCTTCTAATCAAGTTATATATATAAAACCCTTCTAAAACCATAATTTGATAGTTTAATAAGAAGAATATCATGATCTATGGTATCAAAAGCTTTTGATAAGTCAAGAAAGACGCCTATGGAAGTTTCTTTATAAAGTGAATCTTTGTTGAGTGTTTCCATAGCATCCATTAAAGCAAGTTCGGTAGAGCGACCAGGATGAAAACTGTACTGGCAGTTTGATAATATGTTGCTCTTTTGCAGGAAATAAAACATTCTGTTGTAAATGAGTGTTTCTAGAATTTTTGACAAGCAAGGAAGAATAGATATGGGTCGGTAGTTAATGAATTTACTTTTGTCACCTTTTTATAGATAGGAATTATTCTAGCTACTTTCAGTTTGTCAGGAAAAACTCCTTGAGACAGAGAGATATTAAATACATTAGTAAGAGGCTCAGCGTATGAATGGAATAACATGACGAACAATGTCTTGTCTCAAACGATCATAACCAGCAGCTACCCTAGGATTACGACACTCATGAGCAAGTTTCCACAACTCATAAATGTTATCTGGTGAAAGATCTATATATGGAATTCAGATTTAGTTAATGAAACTGGAAAACATAATTGCAAGTAGTAAGCAATTTGGAATATCTTCTGCAAGGGAAGGCCCAAGATTAACAAAAAAGTTGAAAGAATTTAAGCATTGTTTTGAGGATCACTTACAACTTTGTCATCCTCAACAAAAGGATAGTTTGAGTTTTTGCTACCTTTGTGATGGCAAGTGCAAAAGACCCTCAAACAACAATCTGCAATATGTTTGCAAGCTTTAGTGTCAAACTTTTTTTCTAGGATGTACAGTAAGTTTCTTCAGCATGTCTTGGCATTTTTTCCATTAACTAACATGTGGCACATATGTATACAGAGAACCAAACTTATACACGTGTATCTGCAAAAATCTCCTTGATACTCGAAGAGCTGTACAGAGGTAAATGTTTTTCTAAATATTTTTGTTGTAAAGTGCCTACCAATATTTGTTTCTTCTCTTAGATGCTCTGAAGCATGCAGAGTCTTGTTTTATTGACAGGGTGGCATCTGCAGATTCTGTGGCATGTGACAATGTGGAAAATATATAATTTACAAATTTTCCCCTGTATATCACTGTTACAAGAAACTGCTACAAATTCATGTCATGACTCTAGTCTCAAAGTTGATCCAAAATTCAGTGGAGTTCTTTTAACTTTATGCTACTTTCAAGCAGACTTGAGCACATAGCCACGGGGAAGGGAATAGGATTTTAATACAAACTCTGTCTTCCACACCCCATCCCTATTCAAGCTGCCAAGAGAGAAATCTAAAAGTGTGCCACACACCCAGCCCCTCTGTCCCCAACCAAGTTTTCAGAGCTGGAATGACAACACCTTGCTCAGTACTATGTAGTCACATTTGTTTTACTGGGATCTCTCTACCTCACAGACAAGGGACACAGCCCTTCTATTGCCACTGTTTATTGATTACAATGCAGCATTGTGTTACAAGCAATTTTTCCTTCTTAAGAATTTTATCACTTCGAATTGTTGCATACACAGATAATTATAGACAAATGAACTTGAACACCTTTGGAGAATGCCAAAATTTGGGATGGACAACCAAATCTTTATGGATCATTATGTTTGATGGTAATCAAACCTGTACCATATTAACAGTATATCTATTAGACACAATAGACCATATTTCAGTGTGAAGTTTAAAAATGTTATATATTCGTACATCAATGAAATTGGTCACTGCTTCCAAAAACCAGGAGACACTTTTTGACTGAAAGTGGCCTCTGGTTCAGCTTATAATCTTAATTTCACCCTTGGTGGGGTCTGCAGGGGAAACACCCAGGTAAGAAACTTGGGTGAAGCCCTAGAACCGCTGGAGTTTGTAGACAATAAAATGTTCATCCACTATCATGTACAGGTATGGAGTAAAAATGAATGATCACAATGTACAGTATATTAAAAGTGCTTGCAAAGCACCGTGAAAACACATTTTTTTAATCTAGCTTCCTATTTGTCTTCACTTTACATTGCAATTTAAACTTTCAATTCTATTTTTGGAGGAACAATTCTAATTTCTAACCACTGTGGGCAAATTAATGATCTACAATGTTAATACTAGTAGTAAATGAGACTTGAGACTCACCCACAGAAGTCACTACAAATCCTTCTGGCGCTGAAGCGGGCCTGGTTGAATAACTCTCTCTCTAGCTCTCCATTCATTTAGTTAATTATATATTAGGGTTTCCCCTGGCATTCTTTTTGTGAGGGGGCCACCTCACAGTATTTGGCCACCACCTCACAGAAATTTGCTATACTTGCCACATTTACTGTATTTAAGCTATGGAAGTATTAATACCCCACCCACACCCCTCACCCACAGAAGTCACTACAAATCCTTCTGGCACTGAAGCGGACCTGGTCGAATAACTCTCTCTCTAGCTCTCCATTCATTTAGTTAATTATATATCAGGGTTTCCCCTGGCATTCTTTTTGTGAGGGGGCCACCTCACAGTATTTGGCCACCACTTCACAGAAATTTGCTATACTTGCCACATACTGTATTTAAGCTATGGAAGTATTAATACCCCACCCACACCCCTCACCCACAGAAGTCACTACAAATCCTTCTGGCACTGAAGCGGACCTGGTCGAATAACTCTCTCTCCAGCTCTCCATTCATTTAGTTAATTATATATCAGGGTTTCCCCTGGCATTCTTTTTGTGAGGGGGCCACCTCACAGTATTTGGCCACCACTTCACAGAAATTTGCTATACTTGCCACATACTGTATTTAAGCTATGGAAGTATTAATACCCCACCCACACCCCTCACCCACAGAAGTCACTACAAATCCTTCTGGCACTGAAGGGGACCTGGTTGAATAACTCTCTCTCTAGCTCTCCATTCATTTAGTTAATTATATATCAGGGTTTCCCCTGGCATTCTTTTTGTGAGGGGGCCACCTCACAGTATTTGGCCACCACTTCACAGAAATTTGCTATACTTGCCACATGTACTGTATTTAAGCTATGGAAGTATTAATAGTTCTCACTGACTGATGGTGCCAAAGCTGGCATCATATTAGCCCCATCGACTCTTACCACCTCACACTCTCTAAAACCCAGGGGAAACCCTGATATATGATGATGTCGGTAGAAATACACTTACGATTGCAGGAGCTCTCTCTATAGAACTGAATGCTGCCCATGGCCAGCGTGTGCACGTGCACATATTATACCATAAACAAAATTACTAAACTCCGCACAGTCCGGTCTGGGTGGCTGTAATACTACTGCTGCCCAAAAGCCAGCAACCTACTTGCAGTTCACAAGATGAATCTAAATACGAGAAGACTTATTAGTTTCTCAAGCCTGAGAAGTCCAAATAATGTATGCTAAAAAAGTTCCATTAATGACAGGCGAATTATTCTTCTGCTCTCTCTGAAGTTGTTGTCTTCTCCTCTAAAGTCTGTGTGTCTCTGCTGTTAACTAACAATGTCCACTCAAATTCCGCAGTAACAATTGTATTTACATAGAGTCGCTGGGAAAAGAAATGCTGCCAACTAAAACTAGATACAAAATGCAATAGTGCCACTACACCACCTCCCCCTCCAAGTGCCTAGACACCAAGACCTACCATGACCAAGCACTGTGTAACGTATTGTATTAGATAGACCTATACACATAATCGTGCAATTCTGTTCAATACTTTGTAGCCTTCCACACAAAGCTTCATTTCCCACACAGTACAAGGATTCTGCACCTACAGTAGGTTTTTGTCTTATGAAATGGTGGGCATGTAACACTGAGCATAGGGTTTCCATGATATGCTAGTAGTGTTTTGCAAAAGCGTCAAATACCTGGAAAGTGGTATAAGCAGGATAAACAGTGTCATACCATGGGCTAAAACATTATTATTGATTACTTTTCAAGTGATTCTGAAGTTATGTTTATGAATTGGCTTGCAGGATGGATAAACTGCTGTCACGGTTCGCCTACAGGCCGAGGGCCAGAGGCTCCCCACCCCTGCTATCGGCCAGCAAACATACACATTCCTTTACTGAGGACTAACCTATAGGCGTAGTTCTCATATACACTTAATTTGTTCCCTGATCTATAGGTCAGGCCTAGGCTATGAAGTATGCAATTTTTGACCGCACGTTTCTGTGAGATCTAGTAACATGCGTCAGCATGTGTTGCTGCAGTGATTGTTGCTACATGTAGGTACGCATGTGCACATGCATGAACCTACCCATAGCTTTTGACTATGTGTCACAACGTAACAACACTGCCATCTATTTAGTGTATAATGGTGTGAACATCCCAGCAACAAGATTTAACACCTTATAGAACATTGAAAAAACAAAACAGGATTGCTTGAATAAATCATTATTTTTGGACATTTTTAGGGCACTTACTGCAACTTTTCTTAGAGTGCAGATATCTTTAACATATCCTGGGTCTGTACAGGTAATAATTCAGGAATATGTGAATCTGAGAAAGATCAGGACCAGCAAAAATTTTTGAAGATGAGGTAGCCTAATTTTGCAATGGCATATTGCTGGCTTAGCTAGTATGGGGAGCAATAAAAGTGACCCAAATACTAAGTCAGCAGACTCCGCACTAGTCCAGACATACATTCAGAATGTAGGCTAGGCTAGTTACAAAAAAGGAGCATAGCTAGGGCCTAGCTTAGCCCCTAGTCTGTAGGCGGTGTCATTCCGCCATCGGTACTTTTCCCCATTTTATAATTTAATAAAACTTAAATTAATAATTCAGGCCTTGAAGGGCAGCTGTTTTGCAACACAAAGCAACAACGAATGTGCGAGAAGCCTGTATTGCTTACGAATTACAACTTCACATAGGGTGGCTTTACCAAATCAACAATTTAGATCAAATTTGGTTTCTTTTAAAGGCCAGTTCAGATCAGGAAAGAGTAGATTACTCTTGGATGAAAATCCCACCTAACTGTACTTTGACCCAGCCAGGGTTTGAACCCCAAACCTCCTGGTTGCTAAGCTTCATCGCTTTATAACCCCCCCCCACCCCTTTATCAACTTAGCTATAGCACTAAAAGTGTGTATAGCATACTTTATGTGGGTGCAGGTTAGAAAAATTAAGTCATTCAAAGATTTTAAAAAGGATTGTTGGGATGCACAGTGGTGCTTGGTTGAATGAGTAAAGTATTGACCAAAAATAGCAAAAAAGTTCTTGAAATATATATGTATTAGCAAAGCAGCAAGAGGTTATTTTTTGTGACTGTGAGATAAATACTGTAAGGGACAATATTTAGCTGAATGAAGCAGATGCTTGTGGGTAAAGGATGAAGGCCTTTGTTCACAAAATCAGTTGCGTTAAAAATCAATAATCAGTGTTGTTTTCTTCAATCTATTCAACCACCTTTCCGCCTTTGCAATTGGAAACGATGTTGTACCAGCATTCCCCTAGGCTTAAAGGGCAAGAGCAGTCGCCCCAAACTTATTTTGAAGCAACAGCTAAATCTCACAATTTTCTTCTTATTTCCCTTCAAAGTATCTTTCATAATATTTTAGGACTTCAATATTTCATATTCAAGGTAAACCAATCAGTTACTTCTAGTAAATTTCACATTTGAGGAGAAAAAATATTGTCACATGACTCTAAAGAGCCAATCATGAAACAGGAGAGTCTACTACACTACTTCAAGTTGGGGTGACTGCATTTCCCCTTTAACTTTAAATCCTGTACAAATACTTCCAAAATCCTGATTTACTAGTTTCCTCCAATACTGAGGGCAAGAATCTTTTCCTTTGTCTTTCCTATCTTGCTCTTTTAAAAAGTTTAATCTGTGATATGTATTTCTAAGTACTATGCAATGATACATGGCCATTTCTATGTGCCCTTCTAGGGTTGTAGCTACACTGTAGCCTAATTTGAGTGTCCGGTAAATCCCATATGAGTGCACCGAGTCCTGCTGGCAGACCAAGCAGCTAAAATGGTCAATAGTGTAGTACGCTGACTACCTTTCTCAAACCATGTCATGTGTAGGACAATGAACATTTGGTGACACACTTATGAGTGCTTCAGTTAGCCTAGCCTTATAAAATCTGTGCTGGCACTGGATTTGCCAGTATGCATTGAATGAGCAGTTGGCGCTGATAGTATACTGGAAAATATTTGTTGTTGAAACTTTGTTAGCGTGTTTATAAATAGATGCAACATTGGATTTTGGCCACAAATACTGTGCTCTGTAGTCAGAATATACCAACGGGACAAAGGAAAGATGCATTTTATTCTGATATACCACCAGTTTAAAGTAATCAGGTGCCAGTCGGTAAGCTAGCAAATTACTTTGACCGGCTGTCTGCAAGCTTGAGCGCTGGTTTGCCTGATTGGCGTTGACCAGCGTAGGTACAGTACAACCCTGTTTCCTTCCCACCATAGGTTTCATTCCTTTCCACCATGGTGGCAAGATGTGAAACCTTTGCCAGAAGGTGCTGATGGTGGAATGACACTAGGACTGTCTAGGCTCAGATAGTGGGTATACACATGAGCTGTTGATTTGGACCAGAGGCTATTTTGGGCTGTGATGCCCCTCAGTAAATGTCCATTGAAATAACATAGACCAATGGCCATTAATGCTCATTTTGGCTGTGCCTTTTTCAAGCTTATTTCGAACCCTGGAGTGGTGATGGTCACTTGGCTTGCAAGCATTGGTCAGATATGATACAGCATCGTGTAATCTTTTGTATGGCCAGGGCTGTACCAAACTGTTTAAGCTAGCTGGATCTTAGTAATGGCTAACCTAAATCAACCTTTTCAAACTTCTAAACTACATACAGTATAAAACCATCAGCCCACGCAGTCTAAATTCTTGGCTGCTTCTTTTGA
The DNA here is from genome assembly GCA_029531755.1 of Holothuria leucospilota. Classification (NCBI taxonomy): domain Eukaryota; kingdom Metazoa; phylum Echinodermata; class Holothuroidea; order Aspidochirotida; family Holothuriidae; genus Holothuria; species Holothuria leucospilota. Next base: position 1,618,021 of record CM055975.1, on the reverse strand, counting down.
TATCAAAACTTAATTGTGAGAAGTTTCCCGAAACTAGTTTAAGTTGGTGTTGACATCTTATAGAGGTCAACCCTTTAGTACTGAAAATGTTGTTTTACTTACGTTACCTTTCAATAGGCTGTACTGGTATTTACGTAACTACCCATGAAAAGGCTAAAGGGATACACAGTCAGGTGTTGGCAGAAACAGTTGATACTTTATATGTTAAATATTTCTTATTTGAGAACAACTCATTGTCAATGGGAAGAGGCTACGAGGATATGCAGTCGTATTCAAGATATAATCATAAGAGGGTACGAGGATATGTACTCACAATCATGCAGGATATAATGTAAGAAGCTACAGGCCGGCAGTTGGAATTTCAGGATAAGGGTCTACAATGATACATAGGCCTAGTCAAACCATCCTTTTAGAAGGCTACGACGATATGCAGAGGGAATGTCGCGTTTTTTTTGAATAATGGATAAAAAAGGAAAACTATCCTTTAAAAGGCTACGAGGATACGCTGTCAGAATTTCTTTAAAAAAGGATGGCTATCCTTTTGAAAGGCTACTAGGCTATTCTTTCAAAAGGCTATGAGGATACGCAGTCAGAATTTCTTTAAGAAAGGATAAAGTTCTACCTTTTAAAAGGCTATGAGGATAAGCAGTCAGAATTTCGAGATATAATTTTAAGAGGCTTCGAGGATACGTGACTGCGTAGCCCGTTAAAAAGCAGAGCTTCAATCTGGTGGGGTATTCTGCAATTGTGCCTTACCACAGCCAATCAGGTTATTACAGTCACAAAAACAAAGGCCTGACAATATTGACGATATTCCTAGTCCTAAGCTAGCCACGAACCAGTCGCTAATAAAGTTTATACGGTTACAATTACAGTTACAATATACTGACGATAATATGGGCCTAGCCTAGGCAGGAGTGGCAGCTCCCTGTATACTTAGGTAAGGCTACAAATAACGAGTACACAAGTGGCTACAAATACAATGCCCTCTTTAACGGTTACAGTGTTAGTCTCAATCTGTCAATGTTGACAATACCCTCTTTTTAACGGTTACACTACAGCACTAGCGTTAGTCTCAATCTGCCAATGTTGTGAAAACTTTCGTAGGCTACAGTAGCCGAAGTAAGTTGGCCTCACGTTCTAACGGCCTAACGTTAACTGAACAGTGAAGTCCTCTACAGTTCTAAAACTTCTAGCTAACTGTACTTCTTACGAGCGATCGAATTACGTTTTTCACGTTAGACCTAGGCCTGTGTTCATTCAATTATAAATCTTTATTAATTGTTGGTGAAGGATAATTGACGTAAACTTGTCGTCGAAAGCTGACTACCGAAAATTTACCATCTCTGCTTTTCTTCACGACGAACATCGTACGGTATAGCTACCTATAGCGGTCGAGTTTATAGTCAAGGCATTTCATTCCATCCTCGAATCTTAACGCGCCTACAAATCAAATAAGCCCCGCCTTCTTTCTGTTTTTCGAACGTCATCTTTCAGATAATTCAACGTTGTACCGCCTACTTAGGAATGAGACACCTTGAATCTAACACATGCTGCTAGCTAGCAGTGCAGCTCGATCCCCAAGGCTGGGAATATTTTCCGGATGTGTGACCCTATTAATATGTACATATCTAACACGTAAAGATGTAGGTGTCATATGCAGACTGGTCCCAAAATACAATTGCACAGTTTAGTTGCACTGCTCAGCAATTCGTAATTAGATTACTTAGAAGACATTAAATATTTATTTGATGCATTTATGCCAACCAAAATGTTTACTTCTCAAAGTAAACACATTACTTGAGACATACCATATCCAAAGAACCTCTCCGTTCATAATGGTACGGGCAGAAAGTAAAGAAAGACGTTGGCTTCATACACAAAGCCAAATGTTCAAAGGTTAGAAAAAGAAAGTTTCAGTTTAAAATAAGGCTGGCACTATAGTTGGAAACGACACCACAATGCACGAACCTACACTTGTTTTGCAAAGGTTACGTCTGCACGACTACATAGGTATTCCCTTTCGGGAAACCAAAAATGAATATAATGAACATCCTTACAAGACCAGTGCAAGAATCACTGGAGGGTGAACCTATATAATTTTACATCCTCCTTAATGACAGCCTGCCAGGCTTTACCCATGAGAGCATCAAGCTGTGAGGTGGGTACTGGACAGTCTGTTCTTAGACAGTTAAAAAGTAGAAAAAGAAAGAAAATCTTAAAATGAAGTAAAAAAGAAATTAAAAGCCTTCCAAATTATGGTAAACTGCCATATTGCCTGTAGTTGACCCTTTTCCTGCTAAATAAGCACTCTTCTTTTGCTAGATCTGTTCCCAGCTCCAGGAAAAAAGTATCTTACATGCATACCATGATTTCCATCTTCTGCTAAGATTTATAAGCCTTCTTACTAGGAGACATAATTAATAGCAACACAAAGTGTAGGCTTCATCACTACAGTACATGCCCATGTGTATATGTACTACATGTTGGGATACCTTAACAATGGTATAGTACCAAGGCCCTATGAAAAAATCTTAACTTTGAGAAAGCTCGTATATTGTGGATAGCTTGTGGAAGGTCTAATACACATTAGTCAAATGTACACCAACTAGTAGCTAACTTGGAAAGTCATATTCTTCATCAGAAATGGACCCTATACACACATGTAGGCTACTTAGCTAGAACTGAAACAATTTTTTTAGTGTTTGACCGATTATGCCATAGTCTGTAACCACCGATTATTCAATTACACAATCAGGCAGATGCTGATTACCGATCACCGATTATTTACATGAATGGGAAGGTCATGTTTTCTCGCTGTCTGTCGCATATTTCTAGCTTCGTACACACACTTCATGACATAACCTTCACACTAGAGTTTTAAACAGTCCCCTATGTTCCACGAATGGAATATAATGGATTTCCTCTCGAAATACTGAGATAAAAATCAACCATAAATATGTATGCTTTCGTACGATGTCACAGGCTTAACTTTACCCAAAGAGTCTGTCGGCTTACAAAAGGCTCTGCCCACAGTAGTTCTATCCACCGATCATGTCAGAAGATTCCATGTTAAAGGCAATAGACAGTCGCCCCAAAATTTTCTTTGAAAAATCAGCAAACTCTTGCAAATCTCCTTAAATTGCATTACAAGCACCTCTGAAGACGTTTTGAACATAACTATTACAAACAATAGGTAAAGGAAGGTGAAATTCTCCTTGAATTCCACAATTCACTAACAAAAATACTTTCACATGATCAAAATAGACCATTCATGAACTAGAGTAACAGGATACACTCACTCTGTCTGGGGTGACTGCCTACTGCCTTTAAGGTCTGTACTGGACTGTAGTAGTGCTATAGTAGCCTATCCACCCCAGTTTTAGGCAAAAATATCTAACTACCTTGACACTTCAGGACCACTAAACATTCCACTCAATTTACTTGACTTTAATACTCAGCTCATGGTTCCTTAACAATATGAATATTTTTTGTAAAGCGTCTTGCCCAACACTGATGTCTTATGTATTCTCTAAATGAAACGTAAAACTAATTCCCGATAAATTCCGGTAATCGAAAAACTGTTGATATTCCAGCGTGAACTGAACACAAGCCTGTTTCCCTTCGTTCATCAGTGAGGAGCACGGGGTAATTCATGACCAACATGCTACGTAAAAAGCGCAGGCAATGCACTTAGCCTTGCATTATGTATTACACACTGTACTGGTATGCTTTAGTAGGTGTAATGCAACTTCGCAAGAACTGTACAGCAATTGGGTGTGGGCATGTGCTTGTCATAGATAATTAAAAACTTAATGAAAGGAATGTGAGAAGTGGCATAATTTATGCAGGATAATGAGTCTTGAGTTTCCAAAGTTGCTACGGACGTGCACCAAATGTGTACAGATGATGTGGTTAGCACTGAAACTTGAAAAAACCTAGCGCAAAGTCTTTTCTTCTTGTAGTACAGTTTGCATGCAAATGTGGGGCATGGTCCGTGGATGCACCCCTTCTAGGTATATAATACTGTGTGCCCTTTCACTTACCTGAACTGTGCTGCACTGAGAGTTACGGCAACAATTATGATGATTGCTATATTGGAGAGCGTAAAATGTTGCAAGTTTTGTGAGTATCAATATTTTGGGCGGGAACTTAAATGCCTGTTTTGGTGAATTATAAAGATTTTTGCAGAAACTTTGAAGTGTATTTTAGCCCTGTTTCCAGTTTTCAAATAATCGGTGGTGGTAACTGGTTGGATGTCAAAATTTTACTGAAGTTGATTATTTACCAATTGTGTGATAATCGGTCCGATGCCGATTATCTAACAGATGATCAGTGGAACACTATTTTTTTTGCTAGTGATGTTAGGTTCAAATTTGGGGCAAAATTCTGTGGGATGTACTGTGGATGTACAAGTGCCACATGTATTTGTTTTGTTGTATTACCAGTGAAAAGATTTTCTATTGAGGGAATGTCTTTCACAATATTTCTAGCAAAGGTTGAAATTAAAATTGAATAATCATAAGTCTTGTACATAATGGCCGAGATGTTGTGTACTGTCTGCCCAATGGGTGTGGTGAAGGAGGGTTTATGAAAACACACAGCACTGTACATATGTTGTGTTTGTTTCTGTTACCACATGGATGGTCTATGATAGACAGTGATCATTCTGCTAGCCTTTGATAAACAAAGAGTGATGAGCACCAATTCACCCTGGAAATTACAACAAAGCTCCTGCAACTTTAATAAATGTAGAATATTGAAGGGAAAATGGCCCTTGCAATGGTCAAGCAGGCATGTAGGCCTAGTCAGTGCAAGATTACAAGTCGCTGAAAATTTATAATTGGAACAAAGTAACATTGATGTGAATGGCACAGATCTGCCAGAAGTGCAATTTGGGAGAGCATTTTGTAATTGTTACCAGGATGAATTCACACTCTGTCCCATGTTATACGGGTGTTTTAAAAATGGGCTGAAAGCTCAACTATAAATATGAATAGCACTTGAAAATTCTAGAATAGCACCTTCAATGAGATATGGTCGGTGATCTTTCTTTTAAGTTTTATTTTGAAGGAGCACCCTGAAATCAAAAATTAGTTGTACATCTGTCACATGCCATCACAATACAGTTTTCTTATTTACCAAACTTGATCTATCAAATAACTGGATGACATCTCAAACTGGGAGCATGCACTGTAGCTTTGACTAAAATGTTAAATTTTCATTTGATCACAAATTAAGCCTTGTCACTGTGTTTGTGGCAGGGAATGTTTGGCATTGTAATGGTCTGAAGTAAAGCTCTGTGGTCAAGTTGGTTACCTTCGTAGCAGGTGTTGAATGTTTGCATGCCTCTTTTCAGGTATGTACCTACAAAAATGACAGAGATTATCTGATTTCACTATATTCATGAGGGAACTTATCTCTGGACTGATTGTTTTAGATTTACGAATATTCATATTGCATGATGAAGCTTAAACTGTACTCATTTCGCAAAATCTTCTGCCAAAACTTGTCAAGAGTTGTTATCAATACCAATTGCTGTAGGAGCTCATTCATGCATTTGTCAATTAAGCCCTGAAGGTTGACATTTGATGGCAGTTTCTTTCAGATTAAACTGAAAGGTGATCTAGTAACCTTCAATACTCATGAGTAATTTGATCTCTATTTACCAGTGCTAATTTCAGTACTTACAGTATACTCAAGATTGAATACCCTCACCATGTCTCACCACTGAACACTGACTATACTCGAGATTGAAGACTGCCCTTAATTATCACCTCTTAACACTGACAATATTCTCGAGATTGAAGACTGCCCTTAATTACCACCTCTTAACACTGGCAATATTCTCACGATTTAATACCCTCACAACCTCTCACCACTGAACACTAATAGCCTATACTCAAGATTGAAGACCATCGTTACCTCTCACCAAACAACACTGACTATACTCAAGATTGAATACCCTCACCACCTCTCACCACTGAAAACTAACTAGCCTATACTCAAGATTGAAGACCATCATACCTCTCACCACACAACACTGCCTATACTCAAGATTGAATACCCTCACCAGCTCTCACCACTGAAAACTAACTAGCCTGTACTCAAGATTGAATACCCTCACCACCTCTCACCACTGAACAGTAACTATAGCCTTTACTCAAGATTGAGGACCATCATACCTCTCACCACACAACACTGCCTATGCTCAAGATTGAATACCCTCACAACCTCTCACCATTGAACACTAACTAGCCTATACTCAAGATTGAAGACCATCATACCTCTCACCACACAACACTGCCTATACTCAAGATTGAATACCCTCACCACCTCTCACCACTGAACAGTAACTAGCCTGTACTCAAGATTGAGGACAATCATTACCTCTCACCACACAACACTGCCTATACTCAAGATTGAATACCCTCACAACCTCTCACCACTGAACAGTAACTAGCCTATACTCAAGATTGAAGACCATCATTACCTCTCACCACACAACACTGACTATACTCAAGATTGAATACCCTCACCACCTCTCACCACTGAACAGTAACTAGCCTTACTCAAGATTGAAGACCATCATTACCTCTCACCACACAACACTGACTATACTCAAGATTGAATACCCTCACCACCTCTAAACACTGACAGTATACTCAAGATTGAGGATCTCACCACAGAAGACTGTCTATATATACTCAAGATTGAACACCATGGAATTATATTACGGATGGAGTAAAAGCAAAAAAACTTCCTTTGAAGTCGTCATGGGTTCCGACATTCTATTAGTGTAATGAGCCGTGAATACTGTCAAGGATTTATTTACACTTGCAAACAGTTAGTGCATAATAAATTAAGACAGCTCTTCACAGTCAATGTGAATGGCACATGTTATTATAAGGTCTGGTGACATGCCACCAAAAAGAGCTGTTTCACTTGCCAGTTAGAGAATTTAATCCTCCAATGATAAATCCGTTTGTTATAATTTCAAAACCATTTACCGTTCTCAAATTATACATCTTCAAAGTTTGATGGATTCTGAAGTAACCCATTACCTATGCAAGATAACGATGTGGAGTGTTGCACAGTGTAAAGATTTCTTTTGTTCACCCTACATAAATTATTTCTTAATTAATGATCAGATAGTTTACAGTTTGGTGAGTGAAATCAATAATTATCAAGAAAACAATTTTAACATTCATATTTAACCCCTCAGTGAATAACAATGCTACCAGTGTCCTTGAAATTAAGGTTGTGAAAACAAAGGCTAATAACATTAGCCACATATGGTATGTCCATCTTCTGATGTTACATATTTGCATAATAAGCTTACGTTTATTCATGGTACATGTGTTACATAAAAATTAACCTGTAAAATGGTCAATATGTGATGAATTGAAATGGAAATTGCTGCTATTTCCTGGATATTTAATGCTACTTTCATCAAATAGCTAACTATAATTTTCATGTCACCGGACCTTTAATACACTGTGAAGTGCACAGGAACTTGTAACCTTCAAAATGCAGAAAAGTGAGCAAAGTTTAAAAAATTTTGTCAGAATAGTACATACCCGCACACATTCAAGGGGCACACCATAGTGAAGATGAAGCAACAATCTTTGTGCTCAATTAATTCCTGTGTTTAGGAAACTTTTAGACGCTCCAAAGTCTTTCGGAAAGATTCTGGGACATTTTTCAGACATGTAATTTTCTTTTTTAAACAAAGGATGCTGATTTTCCAACCACAATATCAAATTTGACGAAGTTTCACCTTTAAAATGATATTAAATTGGACAAAAATTGAGCATCCACTTCAAAACTGAAGCTCTAAAGATGAACAACTACACATACACAATTTGATTCCAGCAGTGAATATTCATGAAGTTTAAAAATGTAAAAACAGCCATTTTTTTAAGTATATAGTGTCACAAACACAGCTCAGTGTGGGAACCCATGATGGTTCTTCAAAGGAAATGCCATTTGGGTAATTAAACCGGCTTACGTGAACAAAAGTTATGAAAGGCGAGGAGATTGGGGAGAGGGAGGTTGTCTTCGATTGAAAGGATTAGATGAGTGTTTTATTGCATTTGAGGTTCTCTGTTTACTCCATCCGTAATAGCTCCATGTGAAGACCATCACCTGCTCTGATCTTCTGCAGACACTGACTTGGAGAAGAGAATGCCTGGCATCAGTTTTTTCAGTGTTGCTGGAGTTTACATAAATCTAGGATCAAAATGTCAAATTAAAGAGCTGTATTATCCAGAAAGTACTTCCATGGAGGCACAATCTGTGTAGGTCAGTGAGAATACATTAGAGGTGTGGGAGTAAAGTGATCTCCACTCTGCTTGATAAACGGTTCAGACTTGCCAAAAAAAAAAGGGGGTGTGGTGTTGACCTGAAATTAAAATGCATTTTCTCAGTAAGTCTCTTTGTGAAATGACATCACATTTATGGAAAAGTACATACTGTAAAGCAAGTGACTCTGTGAGATAAAAGAATTTTTAATCTTCGTGTTTAATGAGCAATTGCTTCCAACCCTGAACTGTCCATTTTGGATTTAAGATTTTACGTGAAAAAAACAAATTTGAGTGAAACTAGTTATTACAACACAACTCTTGTGCATGAAAAACTAGTTTGAATGAAGTGTAATGTTTTTAAGCACTACTTGTGGGAGAGGTAGTGTCCATTTGATGATATTTAGAAAATAAGAACTAGTGACTCCAAAAAACCATGGATCAGTAAAATCGCATAGCTGGGTTCAACTTCTCCAGTAAACTATAAAGCAGACTTTTTCTTCCTTCCTACTGACCACAAAGAAACAAATCCACTTAATTGATTAAACAATAACCATGATTGAGTAGTCTCAACAGCCTTTAACAAGGGTGTGTCCATTGTTTTGTGAAAATCTTCTGCCAGTGCTTCCTCAAGTTGGCCATTGTTTGCTAAGCACACTGGCCAGCCCAAGTGTGTAATGAGATTATCTTGTGCTTAATTGGTTTTGACATTTGGACCTGACCACTGCCATCAAATGCAGGGTTGTAACATGCTGTATGAGCTACTGGGAGGGAAAACGGTATTTGGTTAACTCATTCTACATCCTCACAAAATTTTTAAAAAGTATTGTTCAAGATTACTGGGAAACTGCAATCAAAAGGCAAAACTGATCAGGAGGCTTTCCAGTTATTACGGTTGCATTTAGTGTGATATAGGTAATCTACTGTAGTGTAATTAAGAAAAACTTGAGGGGAGAACAGATTGAAAAGTGGTCAACATCTATGTTTTACATACTTTATCAGGAGTATGCTGCTGTCAGCTAAATTTTTGCATCTGAGTGCAGGACATGCAGCCTGATCTGAAATCATTACTTGATCTTTTTGGTTTCTTACTATTAAATTGTATCGTTTCTGCCCTCCATTGAATATTGGTGTACTTGCTTATGTATACAGGGTAATATGGTTGGCTGGATCATAATGTTGTCTTCTTTAGCACTATTCACACTCTTGCCTGCTTTCCATACACACAGTGCATAGAGTTTTTGGAATCAAAACTGTATGCAACCGTGTAGGGCCAGCTGCTCTGGCTGGCAGGAAATAAGTAGGCCAGCACACATGGGTCTCAGGCTGCTTCAAAGATGTAATGCCTTTTCATTAAAAAAATAACGTATACCCCATATGTAAAGCAATGAAGAAACATTCCTAGGTTTTCCACTGTTTGGATTTGGGAAACATCAAATTTGTGTTATTCAAGTATGTTAAAAGTGACCATCACACTGACGTCATGTTAGAGGACGGACAATGAAGCTATACCTTCAGTATAAGGAAGATGACTTTTTGTATACCTACTGTATGCACATGTATAGCCTTCTCAAGTGCATATCGACTTACTTGGGTGTTTCCCACGGGTTCAGAAATGATCCGTCTGCATTTGTGTTGGTGTAAGTTGTAATGTTATTATGTTTCGTGGGCTAACCTCAGGGGAGGGCCGCACTTTCTGTTCGGTGATGTGATTAACATTATTTTATAAGGTCTATAGCAAAGCATATTGTTGCCATTTTCAAAAGACTCTGCAGCTGTGAAGTCTTCTCAGCCACTTCATTTCTTCCAGACTTTGCATCTCTGTCAATGTCAATTATCAGTGTGCAACACTGGATATATGTGTCGATCTGTTCTCAAAGCTGAATCTACTTTAGATTTGTCATTTCAGCATAGAATGATTACAAAATTTGATTTCAGGTCTGTGATGTATGTATGTACTGGTATTTGTTTTTGCTTTCTACTACTTGCCGTGAGACTAAAATTCCAGCTAGAATTGGAAATTTGAGAAAAAGTTTTCGGCTCCATCCCCCATTCAAATTACTGAAGGATCCCATTTGCCTTTGAGTTCTTTACAAATTTTAATGTGTAATGTTGAATTTTATCTTTTACCGTCTTGTTTTCTTTTTCAGATGCATGTAGAAGAAGGAGAGGACCACGTAAGTGTAATGTTTATGCTTGTTTGGAAATAATGTGAAATGTAAAGAAGCAGGAAAGATACCGCTTAGTCTGAGTCATACTTCATGATAGCATTGCATTTCTATAGTACCTCAAATGATGTTTGGAGGGTCTTGCTATAGATTAGGCCTATAGGCAACTCCAGTTGCTTTGTAGTTGGGTATGCACCCATTGCCCTATCAGCCATGCATGACTCTGAATTGAGTCATGACTCCTCTAAGATCATGTTATAACTGATGTAGGAATGTACCTCAGCAGCTCTTTTAAATAAATTGTGGATTACTGGCCTACCAGTGAGCTAACACACAAAATGGTACAATACTTTATGAAAACCTGCAAAATAACACACATGCAGACTCCACACCAGGAGTTTTGTTCAAACATTAAGCAATATTGAAAATTACCCAAGAGTTTTTCCAGGAAAAGTGGAGTCATTACTCTGCTTCCACTAGGCAGGAGTGATATCTGACTCTGAAGAAGAGTCAGGTAACCTACCCAAGCCTGCTGTAGATGCAGGTATCTAGATTTAAACTTCATTGTTCTCAAAATATACTGTATTATAGATGAACTTTGTAGTACTTTAGGGATGCTGTGTGTCAACATAGTGTACCCTGTACATGCATGGGGTTTCCTCATGATAGGCTCTTGACTAAGCTCACAAAGCTCACAGTTGACCACTTTGAAAAGTTATTCATCTTTATGTATATAGGCCTATAGCCTCTCAATCACCTTTTCATTGATATTGCTTTCACTGTCACCACCATGCCTTTGACAGTCCAAGTGTGGCATAATGGCACTCAAATGCCTGCAACCAAGGTTAACTAGACATTTATACCATTGTTGTCATCTTGGTCATGTTCTCAGCTAAAGAGAGATGGTTCACATTTCAAGCAGCCAATTGGAGATTTTTTCCACTAGTAGTGCTATATTCAACTTTGTTGAACTTGATGGAATGTCCATGATTGCACAGTATTTTGACTGCAGGGTGATTGATTAGAGGATATGAAATTTGGAAGTAGGAATTAGGTATCACTTTATGGAATTAATTGGCAGAGATTTGCAGTCCAAGATTTCCCAAGTCGATGCTAACTACTTGCATTGCACTCAAGTTTATAATGCAGGCTAGTTTTATGGATCTCTCATTTTGGAAGAAAAGATAAGCGTACGCACAGAAATGTAGAGGAAATCGATGGCATGTGGGTATCAATAAAAAAAAAAAAAATGCAAACAATGATTTACAAGTGTTCACATGAAGTATACTACCTTGTTGAGTTCCTGTTAATGGGTGTACTTGAGGTGATCAATACAAATGTATGTCAGTGAATAGTCTGTGTTATTTCTGATTAATCTGCCACCATGTTGACCAGGTGTCAAGGCTCTGTTCACACATTGTAGCTTTAATTGAGCACATTGCAAAGAGCGAGCATCACAACAATTAGGCTAACACTAGGACTAAAACAGTTAACTTTGGGAAGACAGTATATAATTACAGGAACTTAAAAGAATGAAGAACCGATATTTGGGCCTGCGTTTATATGGCATGGTTAAACAACAGACATCTATGAAGAATCTTTTGAACTCTACACATATCTGGCATATAACATTAGAGTCAGAAGGAAATAATGTGAAGTGGTAAGAGTGTTACCCTAGCCATCAGGTGAACAAATTTCCCTTTTGGAAGGACCCTCTGTTAACTTAGCTACTTGAAGGTTCATGTCTATCTTTGGGTTCTAAGCCATCATAAGAAGATGGTGAATTGTTTTTGAAGGCTTAATTTAGTAGAAGTTCACATCTCATGGAGTTGCCAGTGATTGGAAAAGTCTGCTTGAGTGAATTGTTTTAAAACTAAACTTTAGTTTACTACTTTAAAGAGGCACATTGAGTTGATATTGTGATAATTTTGTGAGGATTTTGAAGGGAACCTCCACAAGGCAATGCTTATAATTAGCATAATTAGTCAGGTTTCACATCCAACACTTATACAAAAACTAAAAATTTGGAATTTTTGAACCTTGCTTGTAATGGTCATGTGAAATTATAATTAATACTAATGTGAAAGTAAGCGTCTGTTCACTAATTTTTGAAATCAGAATTCAATCGTTATATAACACTTATGAAAGTTTGTTTGTATATAGGTTATGGGGATTGACTCAGTTTAACCATTTGTCATTACTTCTTGACAGGCTTGGAAAATTTTTGTGAATTTTATGAACCACCTCAAAGTGCCTTTTTAAAGTTAAAGGGATAAGCAAAAGTTTCAATTGGTGACTGCTCTTTGATTGACATCAGAGTTACAAAATTCAAAAGATGCAGAGTAGCTAGTACAGTATTACACAGCTTGCACAGAGTCTTTGATTACACATTAGGGCCTTTTGTGCTCCCCAGGATATGGCCTAAGGCAATAAACTGTTGGATGTTTGTGTCTGCACTTAAGGAGAAGCTTAAGACAGTTATGGGCAGGGGTAAAACTAACTTAGTTGGGAGAATTGGAATTGTCTGGGATGAGGAGATTTCCCTTTTAAGGGAAAATATCAGGGCAGACACCTTTTGTCGCTCTGTGAAAAGTGATTCCATTTGCCTATGGTATCATGTCATCCATTGACATGGTAAGACTTCACTATTTCAAATCTGAATGCTGTCACTTTTCAGTAAACTTTGACACCCCCTTTTAGTGTGATCAACATAATGCTGATATGGTTCTGCACATTGTGCCAACAGTGTGTTTCTCTTTATTCATCGTAATATTATTGTACATCTTACACTTTTTAGTCAGTTTAAGTTACTTAAGGTTTATTTCTCTTTTACAAAACAAAAGCAAACTTTAAAATTGATTGATTTCCATAGATCCTTCAGTGATATGATATAATAAGGTGTCCTTGTTTTTTTTATTTCTTCTCAGCCCCTGACAGGACTAAACCTTACAGAAAGAAGTGCCCAGCCGATAAGCATGAGATAGCAGACCCACAGGCAAGGGGTACAAGAGTAAGATGGGACCCTAAACTAGACGTAGTCTTTGCTGATAGCCATAGTGGATTCCATAGGTATGTCATGTGAGGTTGTGCCTTCAGTTCAAGAAGTGCTTTGCCTCCAAACACCTAATTTATGGTTCACAAAGTGCAGCTACCCAAGGATCATTTTTTTTTGGGGGGGGGGGGCACTGTTTCATAGAAAAATACTCTTCTAGATCAAATTTCATTCTTTTGAATCAAATTTTACTGTTCTGTATCTTTCAAGGGAAAGAGCAGTCACCCCTAATTTATTTGGAAACATATCAAGCTAAATCTTACAAATTTCATCTTTTTATCTTTCGTGATTATCCAAACATGTTTCATATGAAAGGTTAGTCATATTGGATTTTCCTTTTCACTCTCTAAAGAAGATGATTCCTTTCTTATAACTAAAATTAAAGGCATTGTCAGGTGGCATTTTGTGTGGGGCTTACATGAAAGAGGAAAACTTTTTCAGCACATATGTTGTCCAAACTCCAAACCAAGACTCCATCCCTTATACTCCAGTTAATTCTATCATTTAACACTTGTTCCTTTAGTCAAGAAATCCCTTTAGGTTTCCTCAAGTTGACAAAATGTGATGGCAACATTAAGTGTGTTCCCATGTGAGTATGAGCAGAAGATCAGATCCAGATCTGACCCTCCTTATAGGGGATCAAATTGCAAGTGGGAACGCTCTCATTCCCTGGATCAGATCTTGAGAGCTTGATCGCCCTTTCAGGGAGGATCAGACCTCGTATAGGTGATCAAAAAAACAAGTGGGAACACAGTGAGGGATCAAGGTGACATGAGATCAAAGCAAATGGAGGACCTACTCCCCAGACTGTTCTGTTGAAGCACAGCTTACCTGTAGTCTCATGTCTCATTCAACAAAAACTCGTATAAACAAACATGACCTGCAGACATAATTTCAATGACACAACTTCATGTCACTTGAACTGGTGAAGGCGATCAGTTCTTGCACTGGGGATCAAATGGGAACAAACTTTCCCAGTTGACTGAGCTTGGGGGATCAGCATCGGGGGATCAAGTGGGAAAAGGCCGTTGGCATCACATATCTAGGGCAAAATATTGCCTTAGATTCCTTGTGTTAATCTTTATACTGGAATACATTGTGTGGCCTTGAAATTTGATACTGTTGGAATTTTTTGGATATTTTCCCATGTAGATGTACAGTAGTTTAAAAGTGTTCCATAACTACTGTATGCTTTAACAAAGTTATGAATATTCCATGTATGGCATCAGCATTTTTAAGAAATATGATAGCTATGTCTGATCATTTTGCCCAGATGACATCCGTGGATTTTCCATCGTAAACTGCGGAAGCTGAAACAACAGCAAAGTAAGACTGAATGCAAGATGTTATTGAGTTAGGGTTTTTTTCTGCCTACTAAAAATAAATTTGAAATTTGGTCAGGTGCCAGAACATCCTTTGAAGTAATAGAAGTGACAGGGTAAAAATATACTAGGCATGGATACACTTAAATTTTTCATTTCTAGTTGACTGAAAAATCTCTGACCCAAATTTTGGTAGATTGAATTTCCATTCTCCTTACAAAATACTGCCATTGAAAAATACCTGGCTAACTTGTTGATGTGTATCTGGATTTCAGTAGGGAATATGTTATTTCTCAAGAGTTAATTCATATTGCACTCTTTTGCATGTGCAGTTCTCAGTATAGAGAAGTGACTTAAAGGGAAGTACTGAATTTGTTCTACAGAAAATTTTGATGCCTTTAAACCAAAATTTATAGAAACAGAATGATAGATAATTCAAAGTAAAGCAGTATGGTTAGGTTAGATGAGGTTAGTAAAGCAGTATGGTAGTCTTCTTTGGAAGAAATCATTCTTACTGAAAAAAATTCAGTTATTTGCTCAAGAATAATTTGTTGGTCTTTTCAGAAAATCAGGTGATCCCAGAAATTCAAATGATCCAACTTATTTACTCATGTAATGCGTAAAAGTAATATTTTGAGGAGTTAAAGCTATTGCTGGAGTTAATTGGTGAGACTGAATGGTTTAATAATGACTAAAGCTATGCATTGTTGGTGCATTGTAAATGCAATAATTCCCTGTAACAGCTGCATAAAAAAAGTTGAACCAATTTTCATGCATATGATTGTAAGACATAGTGGAATGAATGCTGTTACTAATTTTTTATACCCTGCCCAAGGGCAAAGGAATCTATGCAAACATGCTGGGAAGTGTATGTATGTATGTTTGTTTGTGCCTCTTGGTGTGTGTTTGTTTGTGCCTCTTGGCTTGTAAACATGATATCTCAAGATAGCAATGATGGATATTTCTTGTACTTGGCATAAGGATTTTTCCATATTAAGAGAAAGATCCTATCATTTTGGTGGAGGTCAAAGGTGATTGTGAGGTCAGAGGTCATTAACCGAAAAAACACGAGTTCTCTAGTTAGGAAGCATGGATACTTTTCATACTTGTCATGTGAATGTGTTATAGTCAGAAAGCAAACCCAATTGTTTTTAGTAAAGATCAAAGGTTATCTGAGGTCACAGGAGGGGAAAATACAGAATTTGTAAAAATTTCTTGTAAATATGATATTTCAAAATAGCAATGATGGACACTTTTCATACTTGGTAGATAGATTTATCATATTGAGAGGAAGAACCCAATTCTATTCAGTGGAGGCCAGAGGTCAGTTGAGGTTACCAGAAGTAATTCTCAACAACTTTGAAAAAACACAGTATTTCAAGACAGGCATGATGGATACTTTTCATACTGGGTATTAGTGTTGTACCGATATGCCAAGTAGCTGATGGAACCAAAACTGATATTTCAATTCTCACTATCGGCCAATACCAATCTGATACTGATATTTGAAGAATGAGCAAAATGCACACTACACCATAGGCTGTTAGCCACTACGAGGACCACTAAGTGTCGTGTCATATTTAATATTTGCACGGGGCACCAAGTAACCTGCCTGATGTTCTTTTACCTGTTCCAGATTTAGCCTACTACTACAATTCCTAAAAAGGTTGTACCAGGAAAACATTATTCCCTACTTATTATTTCTTCAGATAAGTTGATAGCTAAAACCGTTCCTGTTTCATGATTCCTAAAAACTGGCCTCCTTCCACCAGCATGACATGCTTTGAACATCATATTAACTCACTAATGGTCGATACATGTGACGCTAGAAATAGAAAGTTTTAGCCATCTCTAGTTGACCACTTAATTCAGAATCTATCAGAGAACTTCCTGTTCAGGTATCTTGATATCAATAAAGTTAAGGGGGTTTAAACTTTAAAAGACTGTTTGGTCAATAGAGCAAGTTTGTTTGTAAAAGAGATTAACTGTTGCAATTATAGAGATAAGCTTCACTCGGGAAAAAGTTTTTTTCTTGGGTAACATTGGCTAAAATGTCCTATTCAATTCTAGCAGCATGATAAACTGAATTACCTAACGTTAAGGTCCATTCCTTAAGTGAAACATATCGTTGTTCATCAAAAACATCACAAGGTCATCATTGCATAGTAAGTTTGTTCACAAGAATCATTTGCTGTTGAAGTATCGGCTCAGGAAAAAATGAAACTAAAACCCCTATGCTAATTACTGTTAAATAGCCAAATAGCTGTGCTTATGTTTCTAAAACTTTGAACCAGTTCAGCCATTCAAATCTTTAGGAAAAAGTCAGATTACATTCCCAACCTGTTGAATCCCCATTCATAACACTCACCTCGGAATATAGGCCTACGATATACGGAAACAGTCTACAGTACATATAGCCTAACAAGAGTTGCAATAACCTTGACTAAGCCTGTAGGCAATACTTTGCAGTGACATGCTAAACACCTGAAGCATGCCAAAGTAGTAGAAACCTCGAGCAGGCTTTCCGTCAAGGGTGGAAAGGGGGAATTTGTCCCCCCCCCCCGTTTCCAGAAGAAGGAGGGTAAAATCCCCTCTTTTTCATTTCCATAAAAATATAAAAAAACTGACAATATCTTGGTTTCTTACTTAAGATGAGGACACTTTTGCAGCAATGATTGAACTTAAATGGCCTGTTAAACCCTTCAGATTTCAACTTATATGGTACTTAAGCAAGCTCCCCCCCCCCCCCCCTGAACCCACTTGCAACTTTGGCTAAGGACAGCATCAGTGGGGACTCGGGGTTTAGCAGTAATATTTTGGAATGCAGCAACACAGGACCAACATTGTATATCCTGTAAGGCATGTTGTTTGTCCCTCATGAATACTTGACTAAATTATAAAAGGAATTGTGTTGAGAAAACCAAGCCTTTTGGTGAACAACTCAGAAGTCTACATGCTGAATAATGATGTCTTACAAAGTCGTACAAAGTGATCATGCATTTCAAATTTTGTTTTTTATGAACCCAGATCACTTGTTCACCCCCCTCCACAGTATCCCCAGAGTTCCCCTTCCCTTGAGGACTTATTTCTACTGCTGCTATTGAAAAGGTGTTTTAATGATCTTTATGTAAACTTAATAATATTTAGCTTAAGATTGTCGTAAGTGTCATAAGTGCTTACTCTTTAAGGAAGTATTAGACTCATTAAAACAATAAATAATTTGGGTTGTATGAAAATTTTCTCTTCTGGTTGCAAATGAATTGCTTCATGGCTGTCAGATAACAGGTAAATAATACCATCATGTCACACTCTATCATGGGATACTATGGCATGTACAAATTATAAAACTTGTCAAACAACTTGTACAGTATATTATACTGCATGGCTTATTAAAACCTGGAAAATAGTCAACAGTTTCATTACTTAATAGGAAAGGCCAACATCCAAAAAAGGTATAGGCTACAGGCTGTATACAATAATGAATATTTGTTTACATCAATCAGCCATTAGTTTATCGGAGTTGGCATTTCAAGATGGCAGCTTGGCCGCAGGGAAATTGTCAAAATTTCTTTTATTAAAGTGTCTGTCAGTTGTTTTGATGGATTTAAAATTTAGTGTGAGGTAATTATCTTGTGGAGTACGTAAGTCTTGAAATTTGAGTATTACAGTGTAATAATTACATACAGTATCAGTAATAATTACATATAGTATCAGTAATAATTACATACAGTATTAGTGTTTATTAAGTGGAACAGACAGCAGTTTTGCCTTATAGACAATACAGTTAATGCATCAAATCTCCTATTATTTGCCTTACAATTACCTCTGAAGATGTTTTTGGACATAACAATTACAAACAAAAGGTACGTATAAAGCAAACAGCCCTCTATGAATTCAACAATTCAGTGACAAAAGTATTGTCACATGATCAAAAGAAAAGCTACTCAAGAAATAGGATGACAGGGTATACTAATTCTGATTGGGGTGACTGCATTTCCCTTTAAGTGGTTGCAAATGTAGCCAGCACATAGCATTAGAAATCATCTAAAACCCTAGATCTTCTGTGACCTCAACCAGGCTCTGTCCCATAGCGTGACCACAGGACTAGCTATATACATATCACCAAGTGAACTCCACCCACAGATCAACATGTTTTTACTAGTACAATGTATTGATAAGTCATCAGTTCAGTGACCTTCTGAATGGTCTGCAGAATTCTTGATTGAAAAGTGACAGCTCTCTACATGATGCTTACCAATAAATGGTGGTTGTTGCCTTAGAAATCTACATTTTCAAAGTATGTGACCTCACATCGTGGCCCTAGATAATGTGCTTTGGATGCAGATTTTGCAGATCATCTTCTATCCTCTTCATCAAAAATGTAGCAGGACTTGTCTGTGACATACGTACATGTGAAGGCATCCCCTACATTGACCTCTACATCCCCTAACCTTAATTGACATTGTCATCATTCCCGTGTATTGCTTTCCTTCAGCATAGACAAAGCCTAAAGTAATGCTTCTCTCCTGCTCTGCATGCAGTCTAGTCGCAACAAACATGAAATTGGTTCATCTGTCATGGGTTGATAGCCATATCATGTCACTTGCATATTGCTTTTATCCTCAAGTACTTGTGTAACTGATGAATAAAGCAGAATCTCTCATTTATTCATAAGCCCTGTTTGCCTCCTTGACGGTAATGCTAGCTACTGAATTTTGTTTTCTTCTGTTACTATTTTAAATGGAGACATAGATTTCTAGAATGTGAGAGCTCAAAAAGAAATTGAGTTTCCACTTACAATGCCTTAGAAAACCAATCTGGGAAATGGTTTCAGCAACTGAAAAATATCTGTTGTTATGCTTCATGTCAATTGTGGTGCTGGCTTAAATAGTGTATCATTCCAGCCCCCACCCCCACTCACTTTCCAGTAAGCATTTCACTTAAATTTAAATGGCTTGCTGTTTGTAGAATTTAACAGAATGGCAACTGTTCAGGTGGAGATCTTTGTACAAATAATGGGGAGTGTTTTGGAAGTGACAGTTGTATTAATGCTATGGATCATTACACTCTAAATTGCATACTAGCTGGAACGTCATCAGAAGAGGGATTTATGTTTCAATTTGCATTGATCTATTATCAAAGAAGTAGACCGCAGCATTCTGGTAAACTTTGTACCCTATTCCCGTGTGCAGTTTCTGAAATATTGGCAGATGGAGTTGCCAAGTTTTTAACCAGCATGATGGAACTTGGAGAAAACACAGGTTATATCAAAGTCACACTTTACAGAGATGCCACTTTTCAGATTTTAGTCTGAAATCAGATTTTTTTTGAATGCCCATCAAAAATTCAGATTTTCTCGACGTCAGAAAACAATTTTTTGATTCTCAAATTTTTGGTCAAATTTACTAAAAAAGCCTGCTCTCTTGCACGATCCGAGAGTTAGTCCAACATGAACCACTGATAGTAGCAAATGTATTTGTTGTACCAAGTACCTTATGCAGATGGTACTGCATGGAGAATCGTTAAGTACTGGACAGACTTTGTATACTAGTTTACTGTGATTGTCTGTCCGGCAGTTTGACACTGTTACAAAATTTTCAGATTTTTTGGGTAAATGCTGGTGGCATCTCTGACTTTAATCAACACTGTTATGTTATTCTGTAAACATTTCAAGGGATTTTCTCTGTTTACTTCTGTGATGTGAATGCATGAGAGCTATGGCCAAACTTTACCTGGCTGTAATTTAGTAAAATATAGAAAGCCTTGAATCACTGAACAATTTTACTATGTACTGCTTGCTATGGCCTTTGCAAAACAGTGGTACAGTACATAGCTTTACAGGGTTTCTCCTGGCATTCTTTTTGTGAGGTGGCCACCTCACAGTTTTTGGCCATCACCTCACTGACATTTGGTATACTTGCACGTGTACTGTACTAGCTATGGAAGTATTGATAGTTCTCACTCACTGATGGTGCCAAAGCTGGCATCATGTTAACCCCATGAACTAATACCACACCTCACACTCTCTAAAATGGAGGGGAAACCCTGCTTTGCAAGTGGATATAGTCAGGAACTCTGTTTTTAAGTTCCAGTGTCAGGTTTTGTATGCTCATAGAAAATCATGGAATCTAGAAATGTCATCAGAGTTCATGAAACTGGAACAGTATTTCAAGAAAGAAAATGTTTCGTTGGAATCTTGCATAAATGCTCACATACTGTATATAAGTAATGCCATCTATTTCAAGTCGGCTATAGCTGGGGGATAAAAGAAACTGGTGAAATAGTGACATGATTAAGTGGATGGATCAAATGACTGAATGGTGAGGTGGATGTCATCTTGTGGCAGAGAGTTGCTAATGTCAAATAGCAACTCCCTGGTTGTAGGTATATACATCAGAGTGATCCCATATTTCGTATATATTTCAAAAAATCCAATATTTCCTATATTTGTATGATTTGGGAATTTTGGGGCGTGTTTTCCTATATTTACCTACATTTTTCTGATCTTGCCAAAAAAGTTTTTTCTATGGTGTTCTGGGATGAAATTTTCAAGTGGATTCTTTTTCCAAGATAAGTGTCTTACACTAAGACTGCCTTAGTCAGACAGCTGGTAGCAGTGTATAGATGCCAAGTATCATAATCAGGTGCAAGCACACAATGACAATTACAGAAATTTGAAGTATTCCCTTATGAAACTGCATTGGGTACTAATAAGCCCATATTTCATCAACCATAAATGTGCCACTCTCACACCTTTGACTATAAGCATGCTATGATTCTTTGAGGTTACTTGTAGTGGTATATTGCAAGGGGTGGATGAGAGTCCTGTGCATCCTCTGTAGTGAGGCAGTCCTCCACATTTTAAAACCCTTACCTTCACTTTGCATGCAGGGATAACTAGTCTGTGATATAATTAATTCTTAAACTCAAAATTTTGTAGTACAATGGTTCTGAATACCAATTATTTTCCCTGCCATCTACTGTACCTTCTCTCCTTAAACTAAGTAGTCATTATTTCAGTTGATTGTACAAAGTGACACGTCAATTTATCCAACAGACTAATTTGGAAAATCTGATCCACGTATGGATATGGTGATACAGTGCCTGTCATTGTTGGTGGCAAGTGGGGTCACTTGCCAAGTTGCCTTTTCCTTAATTTTGTCATGTAATTACCTCCAGTGAGGTTTTAGATATTAAGTATGTTAATAAACACACATTTGTGCATACTGTTGGCATCTTGACATGTGGACTATACTGTACTGTCAAGTATTACAGATTCAAATTAAGCAGTGGCTTCTTGGGAGAGGGACCACTTGGTCATGCCCCTCCCCATTGGATGCAGATTTTTGTCTAATTTAAATAACCTAAAATATGTATATTTTTGAGGCAAATTTTACTTCAAAAGATAAGATATATATGTGGCACCAGATTGCATGTAAGGACACCCAATCATTCAAGAATTTTCAAAGGGGAGGAGAGGGGGACAACCCCTCCCCCATGCTGGCAATCACGGGATGCACTACATGCACCCCTCTCCCCCACGAGACAGTTCTGGCTGTGCTCATACAGTTGCCATAGGCCTACATGATCTTACTGTCATCAGCCATATCTCACACTATCAAGATTTACTAGCAATACAGTGTAAAGTTTATAGCAAAATTGTGTCTTAAGAGTTCACTTCCTGCTATTTAAGCAGCAGAAAAAATTGAAAAATTTTCTCATCTCAACACTGTTATTATTGGAGCTGAGGTGAATTCCTGTCTGTGCACTTGTGGACATAATGCACTTGTGGACATAAAGCAAGAGTTCCTTGTCCACCTACTACCCATGCATCCATTCAAAACATCATCATATATTGTCATATCCTGTGTTCACAGCTTTTAATATTGCGACTTTCGCTGCCTCTTTGGTATGCACTAATAATAACATTTATGGGCACTTTATTCCAGGGTCAAAATTTGCAAATACACTACAGTCAGGGGATTTACTTTTGCCCTTCCACCAGAATGCTTAGGTGGTTTAAAATTCCATGCATTTTGATGGTAGAACCACACTTTTCTGCCACTTGGCCCACTCTTGTAGGCCCTACATGTGATACTGTTAAACCTATTTCTATGATTTGAACAGTATAACTTTCTAAGGTACAGTGTTTGCTCCATACACAACTTTGAGGAACTTTGAAGATGATTAGGACCGCAAGTATGTGACACTCCTATTTTTCCTGGAAAAGTCCTATAAAATCCTATATATTCATCAATATCCTCTCTATAAAACCACCTATATTTCTGTGATGGATCACTTTGAAGCCTGTATATACACATTGGTGACATTATTTTTAGTATTATGACTAAACAACTTGCTGTACATTGACTCATAAAATGACAAAAGGGTAAGGATTGGTCATATAATGTCATCTTAGAAAAATCTTGAAATTCCATTTTGAGATTTCTGAACAAACCCTGCAATGTGGAGTACTGCACAACACGTGAAGTTTTTTCCTGCTCTAAAGTTGTATTTGAGAGGGAGGGAGGGCACTGGAAGGAACTACTGTAGATTATATAGACTTTGTCACTGGGTTCAACTTGAAGACAGCTGTACTTGTACTCTGATGTCCACCCCTATCCCACCAGAAGCAATGCTTTTATTCACATTCCTAAACCAAACACTTCAAGCTATATAGTGAGTCCCTTTCATTCACTGGTGCTACTCTTTGGAACGGTCTCCCAAATACATTAAAAGCCTGTTCATCATTTAGTAAATTTTTGAAGTGCTCTAAGGATCACCTGCTTAACACAGAGGTTAATCTATTGAGATGATGTTGTATGCATAGTAGTGTTGTTTGAGTTACTTTGTTGATTTTCCTCTTCTCTTCTTTTTTTTGTCAGAAATCCTTCTTTTCCAGCTTGTATTTCCTTATGGTACCCTTAAAAAGGGGGTCTGCTTGTACCAGCTTTTAAGCTTTTTTCAGACCTCCCTCACAATTTAGTATTAATGTAAATATTGTAACATAAGTATAGTATATATTATTGTGGAAATCTTTCTCAATACAATACAATACAATACAACACAACACAACACAACACAACACAACACAACACAACACAACACAACACAACACAACACAACACAACACAATACAATACAATTCATTCTCTATTATACATCATCATCATCATCATCATCATCATCATCATCATCATCATCATCATCATCATCATCATCATCATCAGTATCTTCACTGTCTTCTAATATGTTTTTCTGATATTCCTCAAAATTACTCATTATATCTCAATTCTTAAAACATTTTTAGGGTACTGCTGGCAGACTTTATTTTACAAAAAAACTTTCATCATTTTAGCACCATGACTTGGCAATTTGCCAAAGAAACTTTGTTCAGAAATAAATGAAAAGAATTGGCGAAGTACTTGTCCCTATTGATATGTATGTAGTTAGTTTTAAACGAGTTGTTTATGTGTTTACATTCTTAAATTACAGCAAATGGCTTGGTGCAGGATCTGGTCAACCTGGGGATTACTTTACTGAAGAGGGTTCTCCACATGTCATCTCATATAGTGCAAGGGACAACGCAGGCAATGTTTTTGAACGTGGATGTGTTTTCCGTATCTTTGTCACTGGTAGGACTTAATATTGATTTTAATGCCTTTTATAATGACTCTTCAAATTCTATTTTTGTTGTGTCTGCAGTTGCAGTTGTTTTGCATTGCTGGTTGTGTATTATGTTTTGTCAGTATGTGTTTGTTGTGCACTGATATTACTTGGTCCTTGTTTGCTATGCAGCTGTAGCTCAGTTTTACTGTGTTTTTGTTGAGTAATGGATGTAGTTTGTGTTCAGGTGGGAAGCAGTTGTTTAAGAGGTTGAAAAACTTCTTGCCAATCTTGGTTGTGACATTGTCGCTGAATGGGGGGTTGAACCAGGTTATGTTTCTGGTGCGCCTCCGTTTTGTGGTCTTGGTGTGTTGACTGGTGTTAGGCGATTGGGGTTTGTGCTTAAGGTGGTTACCCGTAACCGCTCTTTCGTAGTGCTTCTTGGTATATGGGTGCTGTGGTATTGAATGTGGTTTTGTTCGATGAGATGTTAGTTAGTCTCCTGTTGATACCTTCTGGGATGTTGCTTATGATGAGTGGTGGATGGTTGCTCTAGCTGTTTGTGGACGTAAAGTGGGGTGTTGTTGGGTTTCAGATATGGTTTGTATGTCTCGGTGAGAAGGTCAAATGTTAGATCTAAGAAATTTACTTCTTTTTTGTTGGCTTCGATTTCTATTTTTAAGTTGTTGTTTGCGAATATTTTGCATATTTCTTTCTTAATAATTTCTGTTTGTCTAGGTGTAGTTTTGCAAACTGCTAACCCGTTGTCTCTGTGTAGGCCAACATTAATGTTGATGTGTTGGAGTTGTGATAAAATGTATAGCCCTACCAGCTCACAAGTTTCAGCACCGTTGAAACTACCCATGGTAACATTGAATGAAGGGTCTGTTCATTTGCACCATGTAGATTTGGCATGGAAAAGCATAGTTTTCTTCACTTGGAAGATAACATGCTTTTCAAACAGTGTTACTATGGTGAAATTTGAAGCAAAGTCCAGGGCCTTGTTTAGGAGTTTTAGCGGTTATTGAGGGGTAGAACTCACAGATATGAAAGCAATGAATGAATGTTGATGTTTGTTGTGCACCTTGTTGAACCAGTCTATGACTTCGCCCGTATATTCTTCCACTGGTTGAAACCTGAGGATTGTATGATTTTTGGATTAATTCTTTCAAGTATTTGTTTGCTGATCTTTCCGATTTCAGATTTCGATGGGTTAATTAGTCTACATGTAGGTTTGTTGTTGAAGTTTTGTTTATGGTCTTTTAACGTAATAAATGCTTGATTTTCACCTGTTGTGTCGATTCTGTCACTGATCTCTAATTTGGACACAATAGCTTTGTTGGCTGTTGTGATATCTGTTTTAGTGTGTTCGGTGGTGCGTTCTTGTAGGCTTTGTATATGTTTTGTTCTATTAATTTGTTGTACAATTTGTAAAAGTTGTAAAACTCCATGTCCAATTTGTAAAAGTTGTTGGTTTTGTCGGCTGCAACGTATACTTTCGTGTCTGTTTTGATTTTGTTCATGTCAGTGTGTAATTGGTTTTGGAAGGGCATATGGTTGTCGTTAAACATGATATTCTGTATGAGGCTCATGCATCATCCCATCCTCGATCACTTTCAGCTCGGGTATCTGGGGCGGAGCTTTCGTCAACCGGATAACTGTAGTTTTCCTTTTTGTTTGTGCTAGTGTCGGGATTGAGGAAGAAATGAGTTCTCCACCTTATGTTCCTTAGAAATGTATATATAATGTAACTATTAACTATGGTTTGTATATATATATATATACACACACAAGGAATGTGAAAGGTCAACAGTACCAAACAATGCGCTCCTAACAGAAGGATCCACGAAGGATGCAAGGGTGTTCTTCTTATATTAAAAAGTCAATATAAATTCCAAAAATAACGAAGAACTTCTGTTACTCCAAATACTATAATCATTCCCAAGTAAATACATTGTAATTCGTTTCAGCCATTCCACCTTCCTCAGTTAAGAACCAATGTATAAATAATAAAGAAGAGCATACATGCTGTGAATCTTCTTTTACAGCTAAAATCCTGAGTTGGCAGGCACAACACAGGAAAGGGGGATTAGTCTGCTTGACTGCTTTGTTTGTTTTGTGGTCTCCTTGCTGCTTTTGTTCTGGCAAGGTAAGCAAACTCCTCCAAGATGTGCAAGCAGCATTTAGAGTGCAAGACATGCATGAGTGATTTCAACAATGGTCTAGTTTAGGGATGACAAAAGATGCAGTTTACACTAGCTAGATGGTCAGCAACAAGTACTTGGATGCACATTGGGTTGATAGAGCTGAGATTCATTACCTTGTATTGATACAAGAGATAAGTTGTCAGCTCCTTGATAACTTTGGGCTAAAAGACAATTCATGTCATGTAGGACCAACCTCCATGCAGAAAAGCTAATTCTGTTTTCGGAACTAAGTTTGTTTCTTTTGTTCAGACCATATGGGTAAAGTGTTTGCAATTTGGGCCATCCAGTAAGCTTCACGCAAGGGTAGAGCTTTGTTGTCATTTGTCTGGTAGACTTGCTCAATGGGAAGGAAAGTGAAATCTTTAAGATTGTGGGGAGTTTTATTGTAGTGGACGGCTAATTCACAAGTTTTCTTGTTGGTGAGCATTGATGATTTGTGGTTCCGAAAGTGCTCTTTAAATTGAGTGGAGGTGAAACCAGTATATTGTATGTTACACTTAATACATGTTACCAGATAAATAACATTTTTGGAAGTGCAATCTGTTTTCTCTTTGATTTTGTAATTATAAGTAAAGCCTGTGGTCGAACTTTCAAAGTTAATGGATTTAGTGGAAAAATTTTGGCAAAGGTCACACTTATTATCACAGGTGAAGAAGCCTAAATTGATAGTACACATGGGAGGGGTTTGGGCTTTAAATTTAGAGGGCGCAATAAGTTCTTTTAGGTTTTTATTTCTCTTGAATGCCGGAATGATGGAACGTTTAGGGAAAATTTTTCTAAGAGCAGGGGAATCAGAAATAAGGTGGATGTGCTTCTTGAGAATTTTAGAGATGGTCAGGAAGACAAGGGTTGAAGTCTAATACAAGTGGATATTTCTTTTCGATGGGTTTGAACTTGGGTTTGAGAAGATCAGTACGATTAGTAATTACTGGGCCGCTCAGCGGAAACCTTTGTCGATGTGGCTAGGTTTATAACCTTGGCGTTCGAGATAGTTCCTTTATTCACCAGATCGTTTGGCAAAAGTAGTATCGGTAGAGCAACTTCTGTGGAGTCTGAGGCTGACGCTAAAGGGGATGGAGGTTTTGCAGTGAGCAGGATGGGAACTGTTAAAAGGTAAATAGAGGTGGCTATCAGTGGGTTTAGCATAAACATCAGTTACGAGGTAGTCATCTTTAAAATGTATGGTAATGTCTAAGACGTTGAGTTTGGTGGGGGAATAAACGAGCTCAAAGCAAATAGTGGGATTATCCCAACATCAACATATTAAAGGTTTAGCATTGGTTTGTATATGTGCCCGTTTTGAAGCACACTGTTAGTTTGTGCTCATCTTTTTAGGAACGAATATGACCAAACCAAGCGAACAAGGACATGTTACCTATTGTAATAATTACACAGCAGATGTTTCTGTGTCTGCAAGAGCTTGTGAGTTTGTTTCATTTTTTTAAAGTAGCTAAGGAAGGTTTGTGCATGATGAAGAACTTTCCTTAGAGGCAGAGGTTGCAAGTTTTTGATGATGTTGTGTAGGCACGGGCTTTACGCATCAGCTTCCATTTCACAGAGTGATCAACATCAGCATTAACTTTCAAATGTATTCACTGAGTGTAGTTGCATTTTTTTTTGTCTTTGTGATTAAAGCTGGACTTGTGGGCAGTGTACCTAGTTTTGAAGGTGTTTTCTGTTAACCAATGTATGATTCTTCTTTGTTGTCATGGCGTGTTAATACAGTGGCCTAGTAAACTATGTTGTCACCACCAACATTGGCAAAAAGTTCTTCAACCACTTCCAACCTGAACACAAACTACACCCATTACTCAACAAAAACATAGTAAAACTGAGCTACAGTGCTGTATGGCAAACATGGACCAAATAATATCAGCGCACAACCAACACATACTGACCAAACAAAATCTGCAACCAGCAGTGCAAAACAACTGCAACTGCAGAGCACAAAACCAATGCTCACTGGATGGAAACAGCCTCACTGACGACTGATTTCAATACAGAACAAAAACGGGGAATATAGGCCAATACTGATGGTGAATACTGATAGTCAGTCCAACAATATTCTTCATTGTTCCCATTTATCCATGCAGTTGTCCGCTGTCCATACTTTAGTCCTCCCAGCCACGGCTACATCTCATGTTCCCATGGAAATATCTATGGTTCTGACTGCAATGTCAATTGTCTGCCAGGATTTGAGTTGGAAGGGGCTCAAACTTCAAGATGTCAACAGAATGGACAGTGGTCAGGTGACCAACCAGTCTGTTCAGGTAAGTATTTGTTGTCACTCTAAGATTTATGTCATATCATGTACTGTGGCATGGCTTGATGTGGTGCAGCATACAGGACACAGGCTTACAAAGCCTTGACATGTTATATCTTCATCAAAAGTCAACCAATGTTAAAACATGAGAGCAAATCATCTAGGAGGGTTAGCCAGCATCACAATCAAATTGCATCCAAGTTTCCCAATTTTTAGCTCATACCAGCATGCTGGTGTGAGCTATTGTGATCACGCGGCGTCACTCTATCTATCTATCTATCTATCTATCTATCTATCTATCTATCTATCTATCTGTCCACACTTGTTCAAAATGCTTCTCCTCCCACATGCTTTCATGGATTTGTTTGAAACTTGGGCACAATGTTCGTTGGGTGGTGGGCCATTTGGGGTGTTCAGGAATTTTTGGTCCAAGGTCCAATGTGGACCCTAGGGCCCATTTTATGAAATTCTACAAAATGCTTCTCCTCCTACAGATTCTCTTGTACAATGTTGATGGTTTGCCATAATGTTACTCTGTTATTGGTCCCTTCGGGGTGTTCAGGAATTTTGGGTCCAAGGCCCAAGATGGACCGTTGGGTCCATTTTGTGAAATATTGCAAAGTAATTAACTTCTTCTCTATTTAATGTTTAAAGAGAGGTAACAGCCTCTCATTATATTGCTTGGTTAGTGATCTCATCATGGTGTTCTTGAATTTTGGTCTAAGGTCCCATGTGGGCCCCAATGGCTCATTTTATGAAATTTTACAAAATACTTTTTCTCCTACAAATTGTGTTGTTCAGTGTTGATGATTTGTCATAATGAAGCTCTGGTAATGGTCCTTACAAATTACTTCTCCAATTTGGGATGAAGAATACTTTTGATACCTTTCTAACCAATTTTGTGCCACCCCTCTATTTTACCAGTCTCACAAAATCACTTTACTACCTATTTTCCTGTGTACTGAAACCTCTTTAAAACTGTCTGTGTGGAAGAGGTCAATCCTGTGCAGTTGTTTAGGTTAGTTTAAAGGGGGCTGCTTAATGGGATTTCCATTGGGTATTTCCATTGTGTGTGCATTGTCAGAGCACGTGGGTGTGTTTGTCATAGTGATCCTCTGTTAATGGTTCTTTTAGGGTGTGCAGAAATTTTGGGTCCAAGGCCCAATGTACCCTAGGGTCCATTTTGTGAAATATTGCAAAATGGTCAATTCCTCCTCCAGTTAATGTTAAACAGAGTTGAAGGCCTGTCATAATGATGCTTGGTTAGTGATCTGTTTATGGTGTTCTGGAAGTTTGGGTCTAAGGTCCCATATGGGCCCTATGGCCCTTTTTATGACATTTTGCAAATTGCTTACACCTGCAGATTCTCTTGTACAATGTTGATGGTTTGTCATAATTATATTCGGGTAGTGGTACCTTCAGGGTGTTTAACAAGTTGGGGTCCAAGGCACAAGATGGACCATAGGGTCCATTTTGTATAGTATTGCAAGTGATTAAATTTTCCTCCAGTTAATGTTTAACAGAGTTGACGGTCTGTTATAATGATGCTTGGCTAGTGATCTGTTGCTGGTTTTGTGGATTTTTTGGTAAAAAATCCCAAGTAGACCGACCCTATGGCTCTTTTATGAAGTACGCAAAAGTGCATCTTCAACTACAGATTCTCTTGTACAGTGTTGATGGTTTGTCATAGTGATACTTGAAATTTGGGGTCCAAGGCCAAA
The DNA here is from genome assembly GCA_029531755.1 of Holothuria leucospilota. Classification (NCBI taxonomy): domain Eukaryota; kingdom Metazoa; phylum Echinodermata; class Holothuroidea; order Aspidochirotida; family Holothuriidae; genus Holothuria; species Holothuria leucospilota. Next base: position 1,587,379 of record CM055975.1, on the reverse strand, counting down.
GATGGGCCCTAGGGGCTTTTGCTTTCTTAAATTGTTTTCATGAAACAACTTACAAAGCAAAGATAGCATGACAAATTTTTCGTGACATTCAGAAAGGTGCCATCAGGGTATGTGAGATTTGGGGTCATAAGCCATTTGATGTCGTTTAAAGTCATATGATGCTTGTACTAACAAAGACTAGAAGTAGTGTTCGACCGAGTATGCCATAATCGGTAATCACCGATTACCGATTATTCAATTACACAATCGGGCCGATGCCGATTACCGATCACCGATTATTTACATGTATAGGAAGGTCATGTTTTCTCTCCGTCAGTCGCATATTTCAAACTTTGTTCACATGCCATAACATAACCTTCACACTAGAGATGAACGATTAATAACAGTACCCCACGTTCCACGAATGGAATATTGTTTTTTGAAGGATTTCCTCTCGAAATACTAAGATAAAAATCAACCATAAATACATGCTTTCGTACAATATCACAGGCTTAAAGTTAACCAAAGTCTGTCGGCTTACATACGGCTCTGCCTACAGTAGTTCTATACACCGATCATGTCGGAAGATTTCGTGTAAAGGTCTGTACTGGACTGTAGTAGTGCTATATAGTAGCCTATCCACCCCAGTTTTAAGCAAAACTGGCCTTAAGGGCCACTAAACATTCCACTAAATTTACTTGATTTAATCATCTCATGGTTCCTTAACGATATGGTTATATATTTTTTAAACCCTTTTTAAAGCTTCTTGCCCAACACTTACGTCTTAAATATGTAAAAGATTCTCCAAATGAAATGTAAAACTAATTCCCGATAAATTCCCGTAATCAAAAAACTGTTGCCGTTCCAGCGTGAATTTAACACGGGCCCGTTTCCCTTCGTTCATCAGTTAGGAGCACGGAGTAGTTCATGACCAACGTGCTACGTAAAAAGCGCGGGCAATGCACTTAGCTTGCATTATGTATTACACACTGTACTGGTGTGCTTCGAAGGTGAACTTCAACTTCGCAAGAACTGTACGGCAATTACGTGTGCGCATGTGCAGGTCAAAGGTAATTAAAAACTTAACGAAAGGAATGTGGGAAGTGGCATAATTTATGCAGGATAATGAGCCTCGAGTTTCCAAAGTTGCTACAGTACGTATGTGCACCAAATGTGTATCGATGATGTGGTTAGCACTGAAAAGTGAAAAAAAGTAGCACGAAGTCATTTCTTCCTGTAGTACAATTTGTATGCAGATTGTGGCATGTTCCGTGGCATACACACCTTCTAGATAATACCGTGTGCCCTTTCACGCACCAGAATTGTGCTGCACTAGAGTTACGGCAACAATTACGATGATCGATCGCTATCATTTGGAGAGCTTAAAATGTTGCAAGTTTTGTGAGTATCAGAGCTAATATTTTGGGCGGGAACTTAAAGAAATGCGTGTTTTGGTGAATTGTAAAGATTTTTGCAGAAACTTTGAAGTGTATTTTAGCCCTGTTTCCAGTTTTCAAATAATCGGTGATGGTAATCGGTTGAATGGCAAAATTTTACCGATGCCGTTTATTTACCGACTGTGCAGTAATCGGCCCGATGCCTATTATCTAACAGATGATCGGTCGAACACTAACTAGAAGCCAGGGACCCTTAATTGGTTGAAGGTATGAGCTTCAGCACCATTGGTGCTCTAGTTTTCAAATTCTTTTTCGAAGGCAAAACAGCTGGCAGTACTTGATATGTGTTCAAAGTTGATACAGTACTTATTATTTGAAAGTTTTGGATTTGATGAAAGGGTTGTTGATTTATTTTGATGTGTGTGTACATAGAATTCATTTGCTACCTGTATTGAACTGATAAGTTTGTGTGCAGTCAACTGCAACTAAGGTCTGGTGACATGCAAATTTCATACATGCATTTGTAAAATTTAAAAGCATGCAAAATGTGGCAAAAAGTCTCAGTATGTTGCATGAAAATCTGTGGAAAAATTGACCATTTTGAGGACCAAATACAAAATGGAATAAGTCACTCAAAAGAGTCAACAATTAAACACTCTTTACAGTTTGATAAAGTTACAACTGTGTGGAGCTTGCTTGCATGCTTTATTTCATGCTCCACCAGGTGTGAATTCAAAGCAAGCTTCTATATCCTTATATTGGCCCATCCATTTTTCTGTTAAAACATGAGGGCATTTGAAATTATTTAAGACACTTAAAAGACTAATATATGTGACTAAAAGTTGATTAATCCATGGAAATTTCACCTTTTATTGATGTCCTGTAAGGTTTCTGTTGAAAGCAAGCCTTAAAATCCTTGTTTAAAACCATGTATTAATATGTTCTTTCAAAATAATAATAAAAAAAACTGTTAGTGATGGACATGTAGTAATAAAATTTTGAGCTGCATTAATAAGAAACAGTACAGTAGTTCCATCAGGACACTGCACAATGAAATATTAATAACTATAAGTTAACTTGAAATGACCTGTTTATCTGGATCTGGATCTGGATAAATACTGCACAACACTCCTGGTGGAGTCAAACGTGCAGGGTTGGGTGTGCGCATGAAGTTTAATAGTCGTCCCGTCTGAGAATCCTCAAGGCTGCACTCTTGAACTGCTTGGGGTCCTCGAGATCTGTTATGTTCTGGGGGAGAAGGTTCCAGTCCCTGACGGTCCGAGGAAAGAAACTGTATTTGTAGCAGTCCTTATTGGTTGGTATATGTAAAAAGCTATTTGAATGATGATGCCTAGAAGGCCGCCGGACCGGTTGAAGGTTGTTCATTGGCAAGGCTAGGAGACCCAATCTGGCTTTGTGAAAAATTGCTAGCCTGTTGACAGTACGCCTGACTTTAAGGCTATCCCACCCTAGATCTTTTAACATTTCAGTCACGCTACTATGGGGGGAATAGTCATTACAGACAAACCTAGCAGCCCTACGTTGAATTTGCTCAACCTTATTGGATAGGGAAACGGTGTAGGAATCCCAAACGGAAGAAGAATACTCCAATAAAGGCCTGACAAGAGTAAGGTAGGCATTAGTTTTAACACTCCTGGGACAGGAGTATAGATTCCTTCTAATAAACACCAGAGACCTATTTGCAGACGAAGTGATATGGTTAATATGTCTATTCCAGGTAAGATTGTTTGAAATGTCAACACCTAGGTAAGTATGAGAGGCAGTGGACTCAAGGATATCTTTGTCTAGAGTATAATTAAAATATCATGCCACAGTATCAATATTGTGCATGAGGATAATGAAATATGTTAGAGTAGTATCTGATGAACAAGAAGTCTAGTGTAATGAAGTGATTGAAAGGTCAATAGAGTTTTCTACTCTGATTTGAAATAATGTGATATTTTTCCTGATTGCATAATCTGTGAGCTGGTATTTGTGACTGAATCCCTGCTTATTTAACCTTCATTTCAATAGCAGTTGTTATAATGATATGCCCAGTTTGAGAGTGACAAAAACAATCATTGTATCTGCCTTTGTGTTATTCTACTGGACTAGTCCTCCTTTTTCTTTAAATACATGTAAAGATTTCAAATACTTGACTCCCATCTTTAATATGTCACTATCCAATCACCAGAGCAAGCATCTGTTTGTATTTTCTGTTACTCATTGTCCAGACAAAAATATAAACTTCTGATTGAATAGTGAGGTTATAACTTAAAAGGTACATGAATTGTAAAGGAAATGTAGTAAAACATAATTATACTTCCTGAAAGATGCATACTATCAAATGAATAATATTAGAAGTGATGCAGCAGTTTAACCAGGCCCTTGTGAGTAAAATTTATACTATAAAGCTCTGTGTATATAATCACATTTTAAATTGATTGTAGTTGTCAGTGTGTTGTATGCAACTTGAATGTGTAATTTTGATCAATATAAAGTATAATGTGGGCATATGTTGTGTAGTACACTATTGGTACCCTAATGGCATCTACAGATATTGTAAACAGAAAACTTGGCACTGTGCCATCAAATTTGAAAGAAACTTGGCCCCCCAAAAAAAAATTAGAAGGAAAAAGATGATAATGCTATGGCACGTGGTATTCCTAGAATTCAATAAAAATTGTACAATAAACTGAACCCAACACAACATCATCATCATCAGAACTTAATGTTTTATAACAATCTATCATATCAGTCAGATATGGCATAATTGACCGTCTCCTTTGATGTATGGTATTATCTTTCATTCAGACAGCTGCAAGATGAGTGAACTAATTAAACTGGGAGGGGTGAACTTATCAATAATATAAAAAGGATATTGTAAAATGGATAGAGATGCACATCCATCATTTCTTTCTCAAGTCATTTAATGGTTAACATGGACTGCAGTGTCAGCTTGCAGCTTCTTCAACCTATAGTCCCAAGTGTTGGCTTTGACACCACCAGTTTCATATCAGTGTTTGACAATCATGTCAGTAACTGCTGCTTAAAACACTGAATTATAAAACAATGGTTCAGGCTTATTCAATGTGAGCACAGAAGTTAGCACACCACTTAGTCAAGACAAAGTTAGTCTACCTACATATTAAGTCCCTAAACAATAGGGAGGGGTGGGAGAAGTGTAGGGGAAGGAGAGAGAGGGTTGGGCTCATTGAAGACTGTGTTGCTTAGGGATGTGCACAGACTGTGAATAGGTGTCATTGCAGATGAACTGAGGTGCTGTGGACATTACTGTATGCACAAAAGAAGGAAACTGAAGGTATGTTAGGCACTTTTTCCATGATGTTCTGCTACTTTGCAAACTTAAATTTTAAATCTGAAATCAAAGGTGAATGACAAGGTTAGAATTTGACGACTAATCTCTCCCTGTCAATCACCGAAATTATTCTCTTTGATAAACAAACTTGCCAATTGTTTGCTTGACTTCCTCAGTGCAGAAGTACACAGTGACCACAAGCCACATTTCTGATTTCATTGGCAGAATTGCAAATTGCTTATGGCATTATGCAAGAAACTTGAGTAGCCAGCTGGCTGGCCAAGCAAACACATCAGTTAGCATGCGCAAAAGGAAGCAAGTTGGATTACCCACAATTTTGTATCAATCCCTGGGGAAGGAAGTATGCTATGTGGTCAAATGGGGAGCCATCACCCTAGCTGTTGTTGTAAAAGCTTTTGTAGTTCAAAAGTTAACTTTGTGCTCTTACTTGTTAGCCTTCATAGTACAGTAAATACAACAGTATAGCTTTTATACCTGTTGACGAGGCTATGGAACTGCAGACTGTAGTAGTGTGCAAGGCAATGAAGGAAGAATTTGTATGAGTGTGCTACCAGAATTGAAAGTCATCAAAGGGCAGTGACTTTTATATCTGAACATGGTTGTATCGCATTTCACATTAAAGAGAGATTTTCATCACCCCAGGTATGAGTTTTACAAAGTGGTAAGCAAAAGTCTCAGTTAGTAACTACTCTTTGATTGACATCAGAGTTGCAAAATTCAAAAGATGCAGAGCAGCTCACATCACACAGCATGCACAGAGAGTGTTTTGATTACATCTTAGGGCCTTGTATACTCACCAGGATGTGGTCCTGAGCAATAAACTATGTTTGTGTCTGCACAAGGAGAAGCTAAAGACAGTTATGGGCGGGGCTAGAACTAGCTTAGTTGGGAGAATTGGAACTGTCTGGGACGAGATTTCCCCTTTAAAACAAAATTTTAGGAATACAGCCTAGTGTGAACTTTTGCAGGAAAATTGGTGTATAAATCAGGCTAGTTAAACCTTCATGGTATTCTGTGAATGATCTAAGCTACTGTATTATCATCAATTCTGCTAAATTAAGTTTAAAGGTAATTGGTATAAAGGATGCACTGGGCTGGCATAAATTGCTTTGTCCTTTTTTGCCAGTAAAGACTGCATGTGTAGTGCTGTTACATTGAACTGCCAAACTACATGCAATAGAGTCCTACAGTCCTAGAGTCCCCCAGTAAATGGAGAGATGATTTAGTTCTGACTAGGGCTTGCATCGGTCACACCTACCTTACCCATGCCTATTTACTTCACAGGGATGAGAGACCATATTGCATGTATACCCTGTGATTGTGCTGTCACCGTCAGTCACATTCTCGTTGACTGTTATGAATACTCCCATATTCGCCAGAAGTACTACGCTGTGCCAGACCTGAAAACTTTATTTGAACAGACAGATCCTTCCCTTATTTTGGACTTTCTCAAGGAAAGTAAACTGTGTAGAAATTTTTGACATGACTCCCACATTTGCCTGGACCCTTTTGTGGAATTTGACCCCGCCTTTTGAAGTTAATTGTACCCCAACATTGCACCTTTTTCCTTTCTAGATGACACTATATAACACAATCGTGTTGGTGTGTCGTGAAATCCCATCTAACTAACTAACCTACAGGGTCAACAGCTTGTATGTAGCAGTCAGAGAGTTTGTGAGTTTTTATGGTGAAATTAGTTTTGACTCCCATGGAGTGAGGGTCTAAGTTCAATCTTTTGAGCAGATTGAGCTTTCTCTTACAAGTAGAATTAGCTTCACAGAACTTTATAAAACTTGAGAAAAAAAAGAGAAGACTTTTTCCTTCTTTTGTAGCTGTAACTTGTCCAGCGCTGACTGATATAGTTCATGGAGAAGTCACATGCACAAACAGCAATTTTTACCAGAGTTCTTGCATCTATCAGTGTGCAGATGGCTACTCAATTGGTAGAGGACAGCTTAATAGTCGGATATGTGGTGCTACCGAGAGCTGGTCAGGATCTGTGCCAACTTGTGAAGGTAATTATTCGTACTTAAGACATGAGCTTGGAGTCAATGTAGTTCTGTGAATTCCATCCTTAAAATTGTCTGAGGTCTATTTTACAATGTGAGTAATCTCTTATACAGGTGAGTCATGGAGTACCATCTTGTCGGGTGCAAAATCATCCAGAAAAATTACAAAGTTGGATGAGTCTCTATTCCTATCATTATTTTTTAACGTAGTTTATCACAATTTGATTAGTCAAGTCATAATTACAAGTGTAGCTCTGTTCATTAATTTTTTTTAATGGTTATGAAAGGTGGTCCGTGGGTACTTTAAAAAATCAACAGAAGTCCACAAGTTACAAAAGGCAGAGAAACTCTACTCGACCCCAATGTCTGCTTATCCCTGGCAGCAGTGATAAATGTGGCTGGAATTAGTGAAATCATGTCAGAATGAAGGCATCGCTGCAGTGTCTTAATCAATCATGTTCAAGTGGTGAAATATTTTCGATTGGCCCTCTCACCAATTCCTTGAAGTCCATAGATACTACCCTCATGCCCCTAGTCTTCCCTGAAGACTTGCCATAGTTGAATGATCCTTTCGCAACGGGAAGATACAGAAGCTTTTGTAGCTTTCAAAAATTAATACATATTGTATCAAAAGTGAACTTGGAGCAAGCAGGTTTGATGTCATGGACCCACTTTGATAACCAACATATTGCCTTTGTTTGAATTTACCTTCCATCTTACTCTACAACAGTTTGATGGCTTCAAACTAAGAATACATCCTGGGCAATGAAAGACATACCCTAAGGACAAACTAATAGTCCTGTTCAAGTCATGATCAGAACACTAGCCTGAAAACCTTGGCCACCAATGTGAATTTAGGACATCACACTTGCTTGCTTCAATTTCAGTTTTGGCAGAAAATGTGCCAACTTCAAGTGCTAGCATTTTTAGAAGTGCACAAAGAATGGAAGTTTTGGAAGTTCTTCTTTGACATAGTAGACATAAATTTGGGTCTGGAGTATTTTATTAAATATCTGGGGAAGCTATTTAGTATTTATTACTGTAAGAGCTTCACTTTAGACAATCTGTCTAGATGTAGTGAAGCTGACAGATCATTTTGAACAGAAGGTCTGGATTGTTTTTTTTTTCCATAAAGCAGCTGTAATTACTTCAAAACATTTCATGTTTCATACTCCATCTGTTGATATCAGTACTGGCATTAAACATGAAATAAATTAAACATTAGGTTAATCTCTTAAGAAGGAGAGATGGTCCAGCTACTGGCAGACTTGCCATATTTCAGGTAGGTGCTCAGTCTTAATTTAACAGTTCATCTGTCATCCCATGTCATGTAACCCATTGACTAGGCAGGTCTGACAGTCTGCAAATAAACCTTTTTATTACCATATAAGGACTGTAAATGTGCTTTTACACTAGATCTGGATCAGATCTTCTGCCGTGGGCAGGATCTTGTACTGGAGATCAAAGTTGTAGTGTAAAAGTAGATCAGTCCTGGATATGGTCCTCTGATTTTGATCTTGGCAAATGGGGGCAGGACCTGACCCAGAGAAGGAGATCAAAGTTTGAAGTGTAAATATAATGCTCTAGAGTTAATGGTAGCTTGAGACAATTGCACTTCTGTCTCTCCTATTGTTCCATACTGAAAAGTTCAACCACCTTTGATGGACATTCTTGAGAGAGATCAGAGTTCTAGAGGAGCTAGTGCTAATGCCCAAAGATGAATTCATGTCATGGTTTGCTAGTAATGCACTTTCCTGATAAGATCAGGAGATCTGATCCAGGGTTATAGTTCTTCTAATTAAATGCCATGTTTTTTGCTTCATTGAGTCATAGGCTAAATCATATCTTATAACAGTGATAGTCTGGGCTGTCTTTAATAGAGCAGATGGCCACAGATGAAGCATGTTGGAACGTTTGTACATTATGAAAGACAGATGCTGTAAAAATGAGTGCAGGTTCTAGCTTGCAATGCATGACTCCAGGAAGTCGCCAGTCTTCCTCGTTGAGTGTGTGATAGTAAACCTCTGAAAGTCTGTTTGTGATAGTTTGTGTTAACTTTAATAAATCAGTGTGTGCTGTCATGTAATAATATGGAGTACAGTTTGAAACCAACTAATGAAAGAGCATATGTCATGTATAATAAAGTTATTATGAAGAAGAGATGTTGTATTGCTTTAAAGTTGCAAAATGTTACATAAAGAGATTGACTTTACCATACTCCAGCTGGGGGGGGGGGGTCCAGTATGGAATTATTAAATATGAAGTCACATAGGAGCTATGCCTTGCTACTGGAACACTTAATTACTATTAAACAAAAAGGAGTCATAAAAGCCAGCTTCACTCTACAAAACTTTGCACTTTGAAATTTAGCTGGGCTGTCATTGCCTAGTTTCAGATTTTTATAAAATAGGTTAAACTCATGTTCACCATGGAAAACTGAATATTACAGTGTACTTTTTACTTATGAAACTTTAGCAACGGAAGTAAAGAAGAGATTTAAATGGAAAAATAGACAGCAAAGAAGACAAAATAATGGAAAAAAAAACAAATATTTAAGGTAATAACTTAAGAGCTTACCAAGAAATTCCTGTGGGGGATTTTTTACAGGCTAGTTAGGCTAGTGTTAGAATATAGGTGTTCCTTAGAGTGTTAATTGTCAGACTATGAGGAGTTTGATTTCCGAGTCCAAAAAGTTGGAATTAAACAGATGGCGTCCCTGTAACACAACTCATCAGTTATTAAGAAGAGATTGAGATCATTGACATCATACAGACAGATCTCTTAATTGCTTTTAAAATTTGGAAATTATGATGTCTAATGTTTCTCTTTGTAGAGTAATGGCAAAGAATATTGGACAAAATCACTAAATTAGATGGCAGCAATGCAGTGTACATTTAGCAAAATCTTCCTATGCCAAAAGTGGTCAACAGTTTGTGTCAAAACCAATTAGGTGCTCATTCATGCATGTCCTCTTAAACTAAAGGTGTATCAGAATTGATATTTGATGGCAGTTTATGTCAGAGTAACTGAGCTGGAAGGTTAGATCTAATTTTAATTGCCATATTAAGGTAATTTGGCATTTTTTTTATTGTACTACTACCCTGTCATAATGTATTGTTCATTTTATTGTAATTTAATTTTTGTTGTTGAGCTATGTATAATTGCTGCTTATTTGAGCAGCTATTAATTAAGTTTGAGTAATGAACCAGTGTGGTCAGGTACTTTAATTTCTCCCCTATCGACTGTGGTAGCTATGACTGATTTCAGTAAAGGGAAAAAATGCGTCATGTGGGTGGGGTCTTAGAATATTGAACTTTTAATTTTGATGAATTTTTTTAGTGTCTTTTAATAAGTTATTGGTTCCTTGGGTTAGCAAAAGGAACCAATGTAATCAGGTTGGTGTGTATGTGTGTGTTTGTCTGTGATGCTTGCTTGGGTACACTTAACTCAATAAGGGAAAGTTGGACTAAACTGAAACTTGGTATATAGATCTGCCATAGTGAGAAGGTGTGCCCATTTGTTTTTGGTGGAGGTCAAAGGTCATTTGAAGTCAACAGGGATCAAACACCGAAAACCTTGTTAACACAATATCTCAAGGTAGGAAACTTCAATAGATTTCATACGTGGTATGTGGAGGCATTATGGTGGAAAGATGAATGTTAATGCTTTTGGTGGAGGTCAAAGGTCATCTGGGGCCACCGGCAGTCAAACACTGAAAACTTGTTTTTAACACAATATCTCAAGTTAGGAAGCTTGGATAGATTTCATACGTAGCATGTAGGTGGGTTGTGATGGGAAAATGAATGCTATTGTTTTTGGTTCAGGTCAAAGGTCATCTGGAGTCACAGAGAGTCAAACACTGAAAACCTTGTAAACATAATATCTCAAGGTAGGAAGCTTCGATAGATTTCATACGAAGTATATAGATCCACCATAGTGAGAAGGTTTGCCCTGTTGTTTTTGGTGGAGGCCAAAGGTCATCTGGGTTCACCAGGGGCCAAATACTGAAAACCTTGTTAACACAGTATCTTAAGGTAGGAAGCTTGGATAGATTTCATACTTGGTATGTGGATGTGATATGGTGAGAAGATTGATTCTGTTGTTTTTAGTGGAGGATAAAGGTTATGTGGGGTCACTGGGGGCCATTTGGAGATTATTAGAGGCCATTTTGAGGTCAAGTTGTGGACTTACAGGAAACTTGGTAGATGAAGTCAACATTCACTGTCAACAACTTTAAAGGTCATGCATGTAGCAGTCACCAGAGTCACAGGCAAACTTCAAGGATGTCAACCCTCACAAGTAAAACTAAATGTGTATGAACGTTTCATACTGAGTGGGAAAGTCAGTTACTTTTGCAGTGGTGTGGACAGGGAGGGGGACATGATCCCCCACAAGTCTCTTTCCCCTCCTCCCCCACAGGAAGGTCCATGACTGAAAAATGTATGTAAGTATATGGTGACTCCACATTTTAAGGCCCCTGCATGCAGTAGTGGTCCCCAGGAGCACCCCTGCACAACTTTTTTCTGGCTACGTTACTGTACTTTTGAAGGAGGTTCTACAAATAAAGCTTCCTTGGTTTTTGGTGGTGGTCAGTTTGGGTCACCAAAGGTCAAACTTGTAAAACCTTTCTGATATAATATCTTAACAAATGTTAAGAAGACTACTTCAATATTCGACTCGGTCAATAAACCAGTTGATACTACAATTCAATTAATTAATCTTTGTAATTCTAAAGTACTGCTTTCTAATGTTGCCAAATTCTTGGAGGTTTTTATTGACAAGCACATATCTTGGAAAGACCACATTGCTTGAGTCAATAAAAAAATATCTAAAAATATTGGAATTATCCGCCATCTATGCTCTACTTTGCCTAGCAGAATTCTAATGTTAAGGGTTCTACTTATCCATCTAAGTTACAGCCATTGTTACCCTTCACAAAAGAGTGATCTGGTACTATATTTTAAATGTACACAGTATCTTCATCATATGCCCCCACTCTTTAAAAAGTTGAACCTTTTGTCAATTTACAGTATAAATTGTTACCAATGCAGTATTTTTGTTTACAATTTTTTTGATAGAAATTACCTGATATTAATACCAGATTACTTTAAGATGTGCTGTGAGATAAATTCTTATTATACTCGCTCAATTAACTGCTTGACAGCACCGCTTTACAGACTTCAGTCTTCCCATCACTGTGTTTGTTATGTTGCTCCCAGTGTTTGGAATTTCTGTCCCTCTTCAGTAATGCAATGCACACCCAAAAGAAATTTAAACACTTCTTTTCATGATACTACAGCCTATGACACTCTCTATATGTGACTGCACTACTGTATGTTCTTCCTTTTCAATATTGCAATGTTTTGCTTTATATTTGTTTGAGTTTTTTGTAATCTATTATGTTGTAATCTTTTACCTGTTGTAGAGGTATCCATGTTTACAAGCTTTTAAGCAGTGTCCAGTTTATTTCAGGGATGTATGATGGTAACAGCTGAGGATAGCTTTTTTACTAAATGTGTATATATATCCCATATTTAGTAGGTAACCCCTATTGTTCTCAGTAGAGGTTATCAAGGGCACCAAAGATCAAAATTTTTCAGGCTATTTTAACATGATACTTCAATATAAAAATCAGGTGTCTCATAGTTTGTATTCAAGTGAAGATGACACCCATTTTGTTAAAATCAAATTAGAGGTGGTCTGATACAGTATGTTTATACCAACAGTCAAACCCTGAAAACTAAGTTGTTAACAGGATTTTCAAGATAATAGCAGAATTCATTTTTGGGATGTTTATAATTAGCATTAAGTCTAACTCAAGTTTATGAGCATTTTTTTTTTTGGGGAGGGGGGAGGGGGAGTCAAAGGTTGCAGAGATTAAATTTTTGCATAGGATATGGTTCTCAGAGTTACTTATGTAGGTCTCATGTTAAATTTTACATCCAGTTGATAGCCCATACAGCTTTTGCCGTTGTAGGGAAATCAAAGGTTGCTGGAGGTCAAAGCCTGAGTATTGACTAGCGAAGAGTATTGAATTAGGCAGGGTTCACTAGATTGAAGGTTCGCTTGATAGAAATTGTTAACTAGACCGAAGATCCCCACTCTAAACTTAACCCTTACCCTTATGATAATCTTTATCCAAACCCTGTCAGATCCTACCTGAGGGTAATCCTTCGCCTAATCCTAAACCATATTCTGTATCAAACTGAATCCTAACCCTAGTTCTAACCTGAAGTAGATTCTCGTTCAAGCGGATCTTTAGTCTAGCAAACCTTTGGTCTAGTGGGTAACACCCATTTAATCTGTCCTCCTGTAGGAGAGAGTGCATTTTACCATCCTACCATATATTCTCTAATGAATGCTCCCCCCAACCCCAACCCCCCAGAAATTTTTGAAGGGTGAAAGAGTTTTCAGTGGCCATTTGCCAATTAGGAAGAAGTCAAAGGTGTATTTGTTTTTGTATTAAAACAAAGGGACTAGGCCCATAATAACAACAGTTTCAGGGAAACGGCAAAACTGCAAGGAAGCTGGGGGATTAGTGGTGCCCTGCAAGTTATCCTTCAGCTCTACATCTAAGAAACTCGTAGCTTGTGGGAAGACACTAGTGTAGGCTTTAGCAGTAAGTTATTTTTTAATTAAAATATACCCCAAATAACCCCCCCCCCCTTCCTTTTCAAAAATGAAATGCTCCAGGGCATTTATTAGAGAATGTATGGTATTAGCCTAAATTTGAATTGTCAAAAGTATGAACTTCTTTCCATAAACTAGAGCATGTATAGTATTGAGTGCATTATGGTTGTATAAATTTTTGGTTCCCCGATATGAAAAAATGTTAATGATATATGTCTCACTGGTCCTCTCACTTAATAGTTTCTGGCAGTATATAAAAATGAATCAGGCCCACATAATCTGTCCCCAACACATTTTCTTCTTGTCCAGCCATAAAACTCTATATTTTCATGTAACATGACTCTTCCAAATTAACTAATCCTTTCACTCCAATTATTCCCTTCTTTACTACAATCTTTCCTTCATCAGAGTGTTCAATGTTCACTGTCTCTCCTTACCTCAGGACATTAAAAAAAAAAAAAAACTCCCTTTAGTATGCTTCTTATGCAATGTTCATACCATTCTTTGACAATAACAGAGTAACAGACAGTTCGATATACTACCACCATTCGGTATCTGTATGAAACGACACTACATCACGGCTTGGTCTTTTGTGGTTTTGATGATAAGAGAAACCTATGCATCATGATGGCGTGTGTGTGTATGTGTATGTGTGTTTGTGACACTTTGCTCGTTAACATGATATCTCAAGAAGGGAAACTGTGACAGTTGTCAATCTTGGTACATAGATGCCCCATATTGAGAGGAAGAACTTAATTGTTTTTGGTGGGGTCAAAGGTCACCTGGGGTCACCGTGGGTCAAACTCTGAAAACCTTGTTAACACTATATCTCAAGGTAGGAAGCTTGGATGAATTTTATACTTTCTAAATGCGTTATGGTAAGAGAATCCAATGTTTTTGTTGGAGGTCAAAGGTTATCTGGGGTCACCGGGATAAAACCCTGAAAACCTTGTTAACAGGATATCTCAAGTACAAAGCTTGGATAAATTTCATACTATGTGTGTAGATGCGTTATGGTAAGAGGAAGTACCCTATTGTATTTGGTGGAGGTCAAAGGTCATCTGGGGTCACCAGGGATCAAACTCTGAAAACCTTGTTAACACAATATCTCAAGGTAGGAAGCTTGGATGAATTTCATAGGTAGTATGTAGATGTGTTATGTAAAGAGAAAGAATCTTAGAGTTTTTGGTGGAGGTCAAAGGTCATTTTGGGTCAGTGGGAGTCAAACTCTGAAAACCTTGTTAACATGATATCTCGAGGTAGGAAGCTTAGATGAATTTCATACTTAGTATGTAGATGTGTTATGGAAAGAGGAAGAACCCTATAGTTTTGGAAGGGTTCAAAGGTCATCTGGGGTCACTAGGGGTCAAAGCATGAAAACCTTGTTAACACAACATCTCAAGTTAGGAAGCTTGGATGAATTTCATACTTAGTATGTAGATGCATTATAGAAAGAAGAAGCACCCTATCATTTTTGGCAGAGTTCAAAGGTCTTCTGGGGTTACCGGGGCTCAAAGCCTGAAAACCACGTTAACATGATATCTCAAGGTAGGAAGGTTAGATAAATTCCATACATTGTATGTATATGCCTTATAGTGGGAGGAAGAACCCTATTGTTTTTGGTGGAGGTCAAATGTCATTTATGGTCACTGGGGTCAAACTCTGAAACCTTGTTAACACGATGTTTTGATATAGGAAGCTTGGATGAATCTCATACTTATTATGTAGATGTGTTGTGGTTAGACAAAGAAACCTATTGTTTTTGGTGGTGATCAAAGGTCATCTAGGTCACCAGGGGTCAAACTCTGAAAAACCAAGATTGTCATCTGGGGTCACCAAAGGTCAAAGTGCAAAATTTCCCAAGAATTCTCAAGATCAAATATGAACACAAAACTATTTTTCCAATACGTTAAGATAGCATTTGACCAGTGACTGAAAGAAATGGGACATGGCATTTTTTGGAATAAAACTTATCATTAAACCTCAATGCATTTTTGCATTCTGGTTTATGGATCCTGCTGCCAGTAT
Source organism: Holothuria leucospilota (assembly GCA_029531755.1). Taxonomy (NCBI): domain Eukaryota; kingdom Metazoa; phylum Echinodermata; class Holothuroidea; order Aspidochirotida; family Holothuriidae; genus Holothuria; species Holothuria leucospilota. Next base: position 1,571,996 of record CM055975.1, on the reverse strand, counting down.
GCCTGCACTGCAGTACCTGCACCCAGCCCATCATTAAAGGGCAGAAAACCTTTTTGGACATAAAATTGGGAAGTGAATAATGTCTAATGGAATTCTCATGCAGAATCACCAATCATATGAAAAGGTGCTTGACCAAATTGGTCATTGTTCACAAGCATATCAGCTGTCCACCTAATTTTTCAGCAAAAACACTAAAACATATTTTGCAACTTAGCTTGAATAATGCACAAGTACGACCCAGCTTTTCAGTCTACACCTGGAATAATTTAACAGTGGAAATTTACAAGAGCAACACTCCTTAACCTCTGCTCAATTATCCTATTATTCAACAACAAACACTACTGTTAGCCTGACTTCTTTTAACAATTCCCATCAGGTTCTGTTCAGTTTTCTGGCACCAACAACTATTGCATCAAGAACTTAACAATAGGGCAACAAAACTTTTTGCATTGCCCTTGAAGACTATGGCTTCCCAATTTTTGCCATCACCAACTTCGCATTGTGTGGGTTGCTATACTTGGTAGTAAGCAAAATAGCAAGATTATTTATAAGTACTTGCTATGACAAATTGTGGAGGAAAATGGTAGAGTATTTGTAATGGAACAGTTGAGAATTATTGTGTAGGCTCTGTGCTACTGCTTAGCACGGTGTAAGGTATACAGTAAGTATTACGGTAGTATTTCAGTAGTATATAATTTGCAGAGCCCTGCAGCTGTGCAGTTTGTGCATTTAAAGGTATAATAGAAAGGACTTTTCATCATATGTCATCTTGATCTCAGGTCACCGTGATTCACAGGGCTTTCACACACAGCTTCTGCTTGGCCGCTTGAGGTCTGATTCGCCCCGTGGGTGGATCAAAATCTGGAGTGGTAGATCATATCCGGATGTGATCCCCTGCTTGAGATCAAGTAGGGCTGTGAACGTTTAGCAAAATTACTACACATTTAATTGCAAAATTTTGCGATCGTTTAGCGATTAATCGCAAGTACCTATGATCATAATAGAGACTTTAAATGTGCTCTTGAACGTGATATGTAAAATGTGTTAGTGACGTCCAAGGGACATAGTTTCCATGAACCTCAAACACGGATCCTCATAGAAGCTCAACTTTGTCATATGTTTACCCGCGTGCAATTTGTATAATTATGTATTTCACTTTGTCAAAAAGAGTTAAAGTGAACATCTAATTCTCTGTAATGACTACAGGTTGTTTTCCTTTTGTACGGAAAAACGGGTTCTGTGATAATTGCTGGTAGATTTGTACTAAACGTTTCTTACACATGCGGTCGTTTAGCGATTAATTGCTAAACGATCACAGCCCTAAGATCAAGTGTGGAGTTAGATGAGGTTTTACGGCTCAGTTTATGACCAAATGGTTTAAGTCTGGCTGGCCTGGCCATGATAGCCTTTTTTCCAGTTGTGGCTCACTGGCTTGTTTTCCCTACTCCATTGCTTATGCTGAGCACCAAGCACAGTGGCATTAGGTTCCATTTTTGGTATGACCCCGCCAGGTCGAGTTGAAACCCAGACCTTCCAACTGCAAGTCAGAGGCTCTAACGACTTGACCATGCAGTCGGTCAAGTGTGGAAGCACTCTAATATATCATTTGCTAATAGGCAGGAATTCTCAAATAAAAGTTATCTGGTTTTCTCAAATTACCAGAGTTACAACACCTTTTTGTCTGCTCACAGACAGGAAAATTTCATCTCTTAATTCCTCTGCTAACTTAATTGACTCATTAGCAAGAAAACCACTATGCCTTCTTGTTGCCACACCTTTACTGTTTCACCTGTAACTCAAGCTCCAGTGAGGATGACACTATATACTGCCCAAAACACACTGGACAAGACAGCAAACAAGGAAAGGTATTTACATATTAAACTTTAAATCCCAAAATACTACAACGACACACATAGCATACCCGTTCAAGGTACACAAAAGCTGGGGCATTGTGCTCAGACACATATTTTGGCTTGCCATAATGCAAGTGACTCCTACTTTCCTACTTTATCCTACTTTTTGGACCTTCCTCCTACTTATCCTAATTTTTCTTTGAAAATCGTACTTGATCCTAATTGTTTGACCTACCATTGCTAAAAAAAAACGTAAATAATTAAAATTGCATCATTTTTTCCCATATACATCGCCTTTCTCACAGATTTTTAAGTTGATGTCAGTCACAATAAATTCATACCTACAATCTTGGACAAAACTGTTGTAACACCTATCACCGTTGAACCATGTACAATATGAGGTCGTGAACGATTTACGAAACCCCGTCCCCCAGTAAAATGTTGTGTCCAAACGAAAGCGGTGCATCTCCAATTGACATTATTATCCCCAACATTGTACAGGGGAGCAGGGGTGTTCCAACAAGTTTTTCCAAGATTGTAGATCCTTTAGGCAGATTTCAAAGATAGATAGCCCAATTGCTCTCTCAACATGACAAGTATTATAAATATTGTACATAGTTCAAATTACATTTTATGTTTGGTATGCATCTAAATGAAGTTAAAGTGAAATTTGGAAATATACTTCAATACCAGTCATTTTGCAAAAAACTCTGATCAACAATTGCACAAAATATCCATAGCATATAATACCATAGGATGGATATTTTAATAAATAATACTTAAATACTTAAAACAGAGCAAGATCACTTTTTTTTTAAACAACATTTGTATTATAACAAATACTGTAACTGCTAAATCTTCCTGTGTAGTATATTGTTGTGGCTTTAAATTACAAAATGTACAGTACGGTATGTTCAGTTCACCCATTACCACTAGAAAGACACATAGGTTTGTGTGCATTTTACACATAACTCTTGGGGAGACAGTTGTACTGTAAGGACACATATTTGTGTTAATTGTAACTACTGTGCAAAGTTAGCTGTTAATTCAAAACCTTCCTAAATATTACCCAACAAACTGATTGGATGCTGCATTTACATAGGTTGCACTCTGTAAAGTTTTGTATTACCTTCCAAGAACACTAAGTACGTACTGATTATAGTCCAAATATGAATTAAACATGTATGGTAAATATGAAGCTGTGAAGCTAGAAGCTACTTCTTAGGAATTTTGCATTTGGAGGAAATTTTGCAGTTTCAGGGACTTTTACTTTTGTGTATTCGAAAAGGAGCAAACATTGAGGTAAATGTGGCTTGGTCCTGGGAAGAAAACATTTTTGGCAGTCCTGCATGTGCCAGCATATCCTCAAGTTGCAACTGTAAATGTACTGATGATAGTGCATTTGTATGGTAGTTGATGGGAACTTGTCAGGGACCTTGATAGTAATAAGAGTAGGCTAATTCTTAAATTTATATTCATTCTAACCTTGTCTGTGCTTAGTAAAGTGTTTCATACATTACACAATTGCACACATAAGAAATTGGATGGACATTCTGTAACTTTCCAGTAAAGGTACAGAAAGGGACAACACATATTGTCATACCAGGGTAGACTACATTTTGTGGAAGAAAACCACTGCCAGACTGCGACAGGTGAATCAAACCAGCTTATCCTGATGTGGTGTTCATATAGTTAACTTATCTTTAAGTGTACCAGCACACGATCAGTTTCAGTTTCTCTTATTCCAGTAGAATTTATATAAATTTACAAAAATGTAATACTTAAAACACATCCAAAAGGTCATAAAAGAGGATCACAAACTCCATTCTGAATGGAAAGGGCAGCTCTGTATAAACAAATTTTTAAGAAGTATGATTCTAAAACTTGGAGTGACCATGCATAACCCTCATTTGGATAGACCTACTACATCTGAGTTTTGATTGAATGACATTATTGGCATCTTTCAGTTCTGTTAACAGAACAATTCAACCATAGCATTTCATGAACTCAGATATTACTGTAACTTAGGCCTATACTATCTTGTACTTTTGGCTGTACATATTTTCTGTAATTATTGCAAATTAAAAGTCATTCCAACAATATTTCAAAGGCCAGTAGAAACAGTAAAGCATTTTTGAGAAGTGTATTTCATACTCAAGGAATTAAGCAGTTCATGCTGTCACTGCTCTCCATAATGTTTACTTGTGTATCAATTATACGAGATATATGTTTAGGCGATACACTTACCATCCTAAATACAATTGTATCACAGTTTTCCTATAGAAAGACTAGAAATAAACAGCATTATCTTTTTGCAAGTACATGTTTCTTCAAAAATTAATAAAATAACCAAGTTTCAGGAATGTAGCTACGGTGGGCGGTGCTGGGCGGTGACACCCAGCACTCGATATTCCCGCGCGGCACTCCAGGCAAACACACGTCTCCCCGCCCACCACAAATCTGCCTACCGAGACCTAAAACTAGCCCTTAAATTACTCCCTAAAGTAAAATGAGGGAAAAATGAAAAATTAATGGCTGAAAAATGGGGTAGATGCCATGGGGTGGGGTGAGGTGCTTTCCCCAGATCAGACAATTACCCGGCACTTAGTTTTGACTAGCTACATCCCTGCCAAGTTTGGTATTTATTATGAAAAGTCAGCAGTTGGTTTGACCCATCAAGCTGTGATGTTTGTCATATAGGTTTCACAGAATCCCATAAAATCTTACAGAATCAAAATTGGAAATAATAATGTAGCACAATTACCTGGTACATACCAGACACTTGTTCATTACACAAGCCCTGGAATTTCAAACTATTACTCCTCAGTACTTAACATATTTGCAGGAAATGTAGTGTAAACTATATTGGAATTTTGTGTTTCAGAGTTGATTTTTTTTTGGATATAGGCCACAAAAAATTGCAGAACTTCTCACCTCAGCCCCAACCATGGTGGGGCCTAGGGTGGCTGTGTTTGATGGCTAGTTGGAATAAACAAATGGTATGTTTCAGCTTGGCAGCTCTGCTTATAATTTTCCACTACATTAGCAGAAGTGTAAAACTTTAAGGGCCAGAGTATAGTGTTGTAGGTATTGCAGGTTTTATGTGTGAGCAGTGACAGCAGTTGAGAAGCTTCTCAATAAGAGTTATGCAATTCTGTCAACATTGCATCATTTGATGAAAATGCTGTTCTCCTGAAAAGTGCAAATATCCTACTTTTGTCCTACTTTTACTCTCAAAATCTTACTTTTCTTCTGCTTATTGAGAATTTAAATCCTACTTTTTTGGTTTTGCATCAGTACTTTTTCACCTGTGTCCACTTAAAAGCCTGCATAATGCCGGTGGACAGCATTCCAGTAATAGATTCGATAAACATAAAGGAGTAGTATAGTATTTTTGACAATAATTTTGTGAAGTCAAGATGAGAGAAATTATGACGAAATTATGGCAAAGTAATTCAAAACATTAATACCATGTCCAAAAAAAGTTATCAATATGTGAAAATGTGTGAAAATGTCTGTGCATCGTTTGACTAGCCTGTTTTTATCTTGTATCCTCTTTTAAATGGGAAAAAAACCCCTCTAACTTGACCACCCCCTCCTGCATACAAACTATTAATTGAAAATCTGAGAAATCCCCTGGATGTCATGCTTTTAAGGAGAAAACACCTCTGTATGTTATTTTAATAATTTTATGGGTGTGACTAGATTTTATATCAGTTGTATATCTGAGCATGAAGTTGGAATCATGATGTATGGAAGTCATGTGGAACACTAGCATTTTCCTGCTGATTGTTTATAAAACAATTGGGATATTAGAAAGTGAAAGATTGTAGTGAAATTTATCACACAAAATTACTTTTCTGCTGATTGTTTGTAAACTATTATATTTTTAGGGATGACTTATTGCAGCTCTGTTTCAATTAAGTATAGTATGTGATGGAAAGACAAGATTTCTTGAAGACTTGAGATACATTGTGAAATGAAATTTGTGCAAATAAACATCATTAATCAGCAGATATCATTGCCTTAACATATGTCAAAAAAGAACTCTGTCTGCCCAGTTATTCATGAATTCATTTGAAATGTGCTTGTCAAATTCATTTCTCAAAAATCAATTTCCAATAAGTCTTTAACTACCACATTTCATTTTGCTTGTTAATCAGGATTACCCTGTCTCTCATACATACATACATGTATGTATTATTAAACTACAGTATGTGATGTTAAAGTTTACTTGTAAGGGTAGTCAGAATGTTTGCTATACTACAACAGTTTGCACTTTAACTTAAGGAACTAATTAACCCACAAGGTGTTAGTTGCACCGTGTGGACACTGGAAATGCACCTTTACTGACATTGGTTGTAGTTGTTGTGCCCAATTTAACTTATTAGGGATCTTAAACCATCAGCTTCTGACTTTAATGACTATGCACATCAGGAAAGATAAATGAGCAAAACAAGATCATTAAATTTCTGCATGTTGTAAACTTCTGATCTCCAAGATTTTAGAATTCAAGAATTGAGACACACACCCAGTATATACTATTCTATTGGATTATATTTCTCTTCAGACTTTCCTCTCTGAGTGCTACATGTAAAGTGAATAAGTGATTCATATCAAATAAGGTAAAGGAGATTGTTTTGTCTAGTACCAACTTTCTTACAATGTCATTGGAGGAAGGAGACGTAAGACATATGGACTGATCCATTGTCGTTACCAGGGTTGCTCATACAAATGAATGAAAGTAGAACACTACACGTGTGTTTATGCAAGTGGACACACCATAACTCGTACTGCTCACCAGACTCTTAAATATGAAGGTCTGAGCCTGTCTGTAGGGGCAATCAAGCTCTCAAGATCTGATCCACTGGCAGGGAATGAGAGCATTTCCACTAGCAAATTAATCCCCTGCTTGGGGTCAGCTGACCCCAAGATCCTGATCTGATCCTTTGCTCATACTCAAGTGGGAGCACACTCTTACATTGGACCTAGAGCCAATACTTGCATCATGTGCCCAGGGTCAAGAATAAGAAGGTCCACTAACAGTTTTTAATACCAAGCAAAAGCCATGACACCATACATACCAAACAATGCATATGTTGTGTACCCTCAAAATACTGAGAGTGAAAATGGGTATATTTGAAAGAAAAGGTGAGTGCTAACCTCGACTGGCTGTCAGCTGCATTTAGACAAGTTAGTCAAACCTTGTACATAGGTCTGATTTTTCATTGGCTCTGGTCTATGGCTGGCTATAAAATCACCCTATTCGATCAGGATAGCATCAGCGTATCTAGAGACACAAATTTTTAACCTGAACACACTTTCATATGTATGTAAACATCCTTTCATTAATTATTCTGTGAGGTTAGTAATCTCTGTCAGATATAGTGTAATCAGTGATCTAAGAAATTGGAAGATAAATCCACTAACCGAAACTCACGAATCTTTGATACTTTATAGATGAAACTATTTAATGTAGATGAAACTCATGAATCTTTGATGTAGTTGAAACTCATGAGCCTTTGATATAGATTAAACTCATGAAACTTTGATGTAGATAAACTCATAAATCTTTAATATAGATGAAATTCATGACCCTTCAATAGAGTCATGAGGTCTGAAAGAGACTTCCTGCCATCTACAACTCCTTCTATTTCTTAAGGTCTAAATTTTTGAGCAAGCAAAATGCAATGTGAAAGTATAAACGCTGTGCATAGTAATTGCTGTTGTCTAACAGTCATTATGTTAAACAACAACGTATATATATTTTTATTTTCATCTTCTCACCTACAGTTGTGACATCATATTGGCCCAGATTTTGTTTGCATCTGTTGTGATAATTTGTCAAGGCTAATGCAAATTTACAGTGTGTAATTGATTGAATGATGATATTTGTGGGGGTGTTTAATATATATTACTTTCAATTAAGCACAGTCTCTCTGTGCAGTTAATGTTAAGTGATTTTGGTAACCTTATGTACAAAGTGGACTTCCCACATGGACTATTAAACTTGTGAAATCAAATTCTGGAAGTAGGCAATCCCACTTGACATGGATTTAAAATTACATATTGGATTTGATTATCTGCTTAAGGGAGTCCTAGAGACTGGAAAAAGAGACATTTAAATCTCTGTATAAATGAATGTGACAATGAAGTTAAAATACAACATGGTCCAAACATACAGATGGAAACACTATTATGATGCACAGAAACCAATACTCTTTAGAAAATAGTTATTTGCTACAAATTGAATGTCATCAAGTTTGCCATTTCCATTAATATTTACCATTAATTGCTTTTGCAATGTAAGGATTACTGTTGAAAGAATCATGATTTGGCATAATATTGCAGTTGGGTTGAAAGGCAGGGACGTCGATTTAATTTTGGCAGGGGGGGGGGGGTGGGGACATCTGACCTAAAACTTCTCTCCTGTCCTGGTGAGGAGTCTATTAGTTAGAGGAGAGGTCCAGATGCAAAACAGTGCCAAATGTTTCACTATTTGGGGGTACTATGAAAATTGGGGGTATACTTCATTGCCCAAAGGAAAAACTGCATGCAAGCTCAGCCAGGAGTGGTGCTTGAATTTGCCAAGTGCCCTGACTCGGGGCCATCCACTCTAAGCTACGATAGATGCAATGGGTTGCCGATAGGATGCTGAACGCAAAATATAAGGGGGGCTAAGCCCACCGAAAAAGTTGGGGTTATAGTGAAAAGGTTTCGTATTTTTGTTTTCGTTAAGTAAAGTTGGAAAAGTTTGGGTTTCTGTTGAAGAATCTTCCATACTTAAGAGCAAACCAAGAAATTTGATGGGGCAACTGCATGGTCTTCATCAGGAAGCACATTCTTTATCTTACCCATTAAGGCTCCCAGGTGAAACTGAAAAAAACCTTTTTCTTACAAAATATGTTTGCCACGATGGTGAGGTTGAAGAAAGAATCTTCCAAAAGATAGGAAAAAGAGGATAGAACTTCACAAGGTTGCATTTTTGTGTTTCTCCAGAATCATGACTGCAATATTTGTGGAACCTTTAATGTTGGATAAATCCAATGTATATTGAAATGGGGGTGTTACACCTAGATGGAACTGAAGATGAAAGTGCACATAGTGTGCAAAACTGTTTTGAAGTTATAGAAAGAATTGTTATAGAATTTACAGTATGGCTTATGGACCTAAAAAAGAACTGTATGGAATACTTTCTTAGCATGTCTATGTCTTCACCACTCCTCGCCTTTGCAAAATTTAGTGCAACTTTTTTTTGGGGGGGGGGGCCTAGGAAAAATTTTGGGGGCTAAAGCCCCCTAGTCCCCTGTAAAACTGCACCTGACTACAGTAGTGAACTAATTCTGCAGCCATTTTGTGGGTTAAAAATAAATTAAAAATGGCTAATGTTACTGTTTTATTGACTGTACAATGTCTGTGAGACACAGCAGTCCTTGGTTGTCCACTTACAACGTCATAAATTACTTTGACAATTTGAAACTTCTTGAAACAAACATCGTGAAAGGCCCTACTGTTTTGGTATCTGCATGAGAATGTGGCCTTTTCATCAGATTTTTGTGCAGTTATTCAGAGGGAATGTTAAACCACCATGTAGGTCACTGGGTGATAAGCTTAGCTGTATATACCAGATCTTTGAGGTGATATTCTGAGAATATCACTTCAAGAATCTGGTATTACAGCTAAGTCTGGGCGTACATGTTTGAAATGAAGTCACGGTGTCCACACTGCAGTGCTTGTGGGATACCTTTTTAGAAGTTGCTGGGTATGTTCACGATTGTTTAAGAATTGGAATTGTCCATTAAGTGCTAGACAAATTATGTAGTAAGAATTGGTTGTATACTGTAGTTTTCACTGTTGAGTAACTTGTAAATTGTTGGTTACAATGGTGTCTGTTAGTTCAGAGAGCTGTCATAAGATGAATAAGTGGTTATAAGTGATGTTGGATTTGTTTCATGTAAAGCTGCTGCAGAATCATTTTGTGATTGGTATATGTTCATGTTATCATGGTTCATACAGTTGGCACTATGTGTCATGTCATGAAACATACCATATGGCAGGCTCTACCAGCCTGCTGACTGTAACTTTGTGTAATCAGAGATTCAGGAATGAACATCAAACCCTTTATGGGTCAAAAACTTCTTGCATGCTAGCATGATTTATATGCAGTGACATCATGCAGCAATCGCAGACAGTCCACTCTTGCTTGTGGTGATGTGTAATTTTGTAGCCTAGGAATATACCATGCATACAGCTCAACTATAGATGCAGTTGGTATCTCAGTATAATTGTAGAACAACTTGGGCAGATTTTGGAAAAATGAAGATGTTTCAGTCATGTCATGAATTCATTAAAAGCACAGTCATTTCACAAGTAACAAAAAAGTGCAAGAAGTCCAATTAATTCTTACAACCTTTGTGAGGTGCTCAAAAAATTATATTGCTGATTGATAACCTCAAATAAATGACTCTTGAAGTAAATAAACCTTAACTTTTTCTTTGTCTTGTACACATTCATCATATGAAGACAAACAATTTTAATGATGACTAGACCTTGAGCTGCAGTGCTCATTATTAAATCATATATAAATTGCAGCATCCCTTCTGTGTCTACAGATTAATTTTTATGGTAGTGTAAAGTGCAAATTATCTTGAGTGATGCGTATGGTTGCTAGAGCTTTGTAAGTGAGACCTGGGAATAACTGAAAGTTTTTTATGCATGTAATGTTTTTTATGAGGAGAGGAGCATGAGATGAAAATGATTAACCTCTTGTAAAGGACATTGATTACTTTATGGGGACATACATTTTGCATGAATTTGGAGTGTAAATTACAGTATCTTGGATCCCCATTTATCAGGGTTTGGCACATGGGGGGTGGAGGTGGGATGGGCAGCATCTGGGTTTCTGTAGGAAGGTGTTACTACCATATATGGCTCCTGTATGCAAATAGTCATCAATTTGATATCCTCTCCTCAGACACTTCTCGTCCAGCATTGCAGTGCCCTGTTTCCATTGTTGCGTATGCTGATGAAGGAGAGACCAGTACTCAGGTGTTTTGGGATGTACCTACCGTTGAAGATAACTCTGGAGAAGGTATTTCTGTTGATCAGGTTGCTGGTCCTGATCCAGGGGCATTTTTAGAGGCAGGGTACTACACAGTGCGATATATTGCTACAGACAGTTCTGGCAATGAAGCACAATGCCAGTTTTCCCTACTTGTACGAGGTATGTATGGTAATGGTCAAGGTTTATTTTAGTATCTCACTCTTTGGATAGATAACAAGTGATCTGCTGCACCCATGGCTCTTTTTTTAAATTATTAAACAAAGCATTCTTTTTGGATACAGTGAAAAAGTTGTTCTGAGAGTAAACTATATTTACACACACTCTGCAAGTGTGATAAATTGTATCATGTATTTCTGAAATGAAATAAAGTACCAGGTGAAAGCAAAGTGTCTCACAGAGAGGGTATAGTTTATAAGAAAATGATTTGAAAGCTCAAATTAATGGACTGGATCACTTAAGTGTCTTAGAAGTAGGATCATCTTTAAAAGTTCTATAGAATGCATCAAAGAAGTTGAAAAATTGAACTAGGTGGGTGGTCTAATCTGTATCTTTACAGCTTATTCCTTTGCTGATAAATGAAATGTAAAACTTTAATTTTACATATTTAAACTAGTGGATGGTGCAAAAATTTGTGGTGTCCTTACTTTTTGCAGAATTACCTATATGTTTTCTGTTGAAGTCTGGAAAAGCCTAGATGACACTGGAAAATAACCTAGTTCTTGTGAAACTTTTTTGAGAAGAAAATCAGTTTTTTTTTTTTTACAATCAAGTGACATGCATGGTTACCAGTGGTTTTAAAGCTAGATTAATTTTCCAGTGTGACTTTCTAACTTGTTGGCATTGCACCATTGAAAGGTGGTTGATGAGAAGGAGGCTGTTGGAAAATTGGAATATAGTAAATGCTGTATTTGCTAAAAATTAGCTTAATTTTAGGTATTATGAATGGGATATATTGCATACTGGAACTGAGTTGAAATTGAGAATTGGTGATGGTTAATCGTTGGAAAAATTGTTGAAAATGCAAACCAGTGCTGTTTTGTTTGGCAAAGAAAAGGTGCAGAAATAGGGGCTGCCTAAAATCACTGATGGTCACATTTAGAACAATGTTTAATGGCTTTACAATAAAAAGTATAGAAACAGAGCGAGGAAATCTGAGAATGGTAGTGTAAGAGTGGCATCATATTGTTAATTTACAATTTGTTGTCATCATTAAGCTATGCAGGTTACATGCTGGAGAACAAGCCCAGTGTCATGAGCAATATTTTATAAAACTGTCAGGTGGAGGGTTTTAGCTTGAAGTCAGCAAGTGGCTATAGCAAACCTGTAAAGTCCAGTAAGGAATAGTTTTGATATGTTAGAGAGGATCTGTATACATATGTACATGGTAAGCATTCTGGTGGAATTTGCATTCAATTCCCATTCATGGTTTTAGAGCTGTAACAGCAGATGATAAAGTTATCACACATGACAGGTTGAGCCCACAGAACCTGTGGACATGGCTAAACTGTTTATCTTCCTCCCTGGATGCTTATTCAAGCTGAATCAGTTTGAGCCTGACTAACCGCAAGTCTTCAAACACAGGCTGTGTGGCACTTGAGCTTACTCCCTACACTAACCTCATTTGTTCAAACAGGAAACTAACGGAAGTTGAAAATCTTCTTACTTTTGAAAGCCAGCTTTTGTTATTAGGAGAACCATTTTAGCCAAAGGCCCTTGAAAGTAAAGTACAAGTTGTATTTTAAATCCCTGTTTTGTGTTAGCTTACCTAAGTTCGCGTTTTATCATTTACAATTGTTCGTTGAATTAAATGACTTAGGTTTCAAATATTCTAGTAGCCTACTGTTTAGTGTTTAGGTCTAACAAGCAGTGTGTTTAATTCTATCTTTCAAGTTGTACGGTCCTTTCCTGCACTGCATTTATGCAGGGAGTTGCACCTAACTGATTTATGTAACCGTAAAATAGCCCTTTCGTGTTACGCGTCTGAATATAAACCTGACAAGACGTCCAGATAAGCCTGACAAGATGGAAGACAAGCTGCCAGATATCCCGTACTTTCAATCCCATTTACAGCGATATTTGAATGGGTGTTGCCAGCTGAGCTCACCAGCATTGTGGCCTGTTGGGCTGTTACGTCCCTAAGTTTGGTGCAGCAAAAGTTGTCATTTAAATGTCAATATAGGAAGTGTAAACAGAGTGAAAAATATAAAACATATAAAATAGGCCGGGATTTATTTTAATATATGATTTCATAGTTGTTCGGGCAGTAAACGGACATGGAAGATGTGTTTTGTAAAACTAGGGTTAATTAAGGCACGGGTAACGCTCGTCTAATGATCCTTTACCCCATGGTAGGGGGTGTTTCAGCGAAAACTGGTAAGATAAGAATAAAATTTACTAAGGGAAAACTTGAAAGTCAATGGGAGCATTGCTAAAAAAATGGGTGGGGAGGAAATCCCCCTAGGCCTTGGCATTTCCACCTGTGTAATATTCATGCGTGTAGTCATACAAGGTGACTGAAATTGGAGGCGAGATGGCCTCCAGGGCTAGGGCGAAATATTTATAAGGGGTGCGACTATACTGAAACGTATTATGGCAATGGTAACTTTATTTAATAGAGGAGGCGGATGATGTGTTTTGTACAGGGGACCCACTCCCCCTTCTACCTGGCCACAGGCTTGGTAATATCTCCTTAGCCCCCACCCCAGCCACGTCCTGCCACCCCCAACTGCAGTCAAGCTGCCCTCAGAATGATTTATGCATTACTCAGAATTCTCAACCATTATTAAGAACAGAGGCGGATTTGCCATTGCTGCTGGGATGTGGCGATCACCTTCCAGTCCGCTCGGGTCATTTATGGTCAGTTTCTGAAAAAAAAACTAACTTGTCGTCACGATCACTGCCTTTATATTTTCCGAAGCCTCTCAAAGAGCCAGACTACCCTTGCATCAGGGGTGACTGTATTGAAGTAGCAATCATAATTTTCAACGCATTATTTAGAATAGAGCGACGGGACTCGACACTGGGGTTCTAGAGATTGATTATAAAGTCTTGCAACCATCTGTAATTTTTACACGTTGCACCTACTGCCTTTGTGCTTGGTGCTCAGCATAAGCAATGGAGTAGGGAAAACAAGCCAGTGAGCCACAACTGGAAAAAAGGCCGTGGTCGTCTCGACTTGAACCAGTTGGTTGGAAACTGGGACGTTAAACCTCATCTAACTAACTGCACGTTGCAGACCACTAAAAATTTTCAAACCATTTTACGTAGGACTTACTGCACCTACCACTGTTTTCTATTAATACAAATAACCTAACATTTACATAAAAAAGAAAGCAACCCGGGACCTAAAGCATCGTTGTCAGAAAGTAACGTTCGTTTAGGTAACAAAAAATACTGATAAAACACCCCAAACACTTCCGTGAATCCAAATAGCTTTAAAGGAATCCTTAATAATTCAAACCCCGTTCAATGTGTATTCTTTGAAATAACAATGCCTCACTCTTTTGACTTGAGACTGGCTGTTTCACTTGTGCGAGTGAACGGTGACTTTGTTGCCAGATAAAAATATTGTGCTTGCTGCTTCTTGCGTAATTAATTGAGATCTCTCAGATTTTTAAATGTTAGCATTAAAAAAGCTTGAGTATGTTGCATGAAATGATGAGTTGCAATTATTCTGCATTTTTATACAGCCGAGAAAAATGTTTATGTTAAAATAAACTATACCAAAAGACCTAATTACAGGCAGAGCCGATATCTGAGTTGAGCCTCGACCTAGTGCCTTTTCTGTGGAAGCAAACACGTACAGAAGGATTAGCCAGATGTTTATTGAGAAACGGTTGAAACAGGGAGGAAGTCCATGGCTGTTGAAAGCATCCCATTTTTAGCTCATACCAGCATGCTGGCGTGAGCTATTGTGATCACGCGGCATCACTCTATCTACCTACCTACCTACCTACCTATCTATCCTGCCTGCCTGCCTGCCTGCCTGCCTGCCTGCCTGCCTGCCTACCTGTCCACACTTGTTCAAAATGCTTCTCCTCCCACATGCTTTCATGGATTTGTTTGAAACTTGGGCACAATGTTCCTTTGGTGGTGGGCCATTTGGGGTGTTCAGGAATTTTTGGTCCAAGGTCCAATGTGGACCCTAGGGCCCATTTTATGAAATTCTACAAAATGCTTCTCCTCCTACAGATTCTCTTGTACAATGTTGATGGTTTGCCATAATGTTACTCTGTTATTGGTCCCTTCGGGGTGTTCAGGAATTTTGGGTCCAAGGCCCAAGATGGACCGTTGGGTCCATTTTGTGAAATATTGCAAAGTAATTAATTTCTTCTCTATTTAATGTTTAAAGAGAGGCAACAGCCTCTCATTATAATGCTTGGTTAGTGATCTCATTATGGTGTTCTTGAATTTTGGTCTAAGGTCCCATGTGGGCCCCAGTGGCTCATTTTATGAAATTTTACAAAACACTTTTTCTCCTACAAATTGTGTTGTACAGTGTTGATGATTTGTCATAATGAAGCTCTGTTAATGGTCCTTACAAATTGCTTCTCCAATTTGGGATGAAGAATACTTCTGATACCTTTCTAACCAATTTTGTGCCACCCCTCTATTTTACCAGTCTCACAAAATCACTTTACTACCTATTTTTCTGTGTACTGCATCCTCTTTAAACTGTCTGTGTAGAAGAGGTCAATCCTGTGCAGTTGTTTAGGTTAGATTAAAGGGAGCTGCTTAATGGGATTTCCATTGGGTATTTCCATTGTGTGTGAATTGTCAGAGCACGTGGGTGTGTTTGTCATAGTGACCCTCTGTTAATGGTTAATGGTTCTTTTAGGGGGTACAGAAATTTTGGGTCCAAGGCCCAATGTACCTTAGGGTCCATTTTGTGAAATATTGCAATTCCTCCAGTTAATAATATTAAACAGAGTTGAAGGCCTGTCATAATGTTGCTTGGTTAGTGATCTGTTTATGGTGTTTTGGAAGTTTGGGTCTAAGGTCCCATATGGGCCCTATGGCCCTTTTTATGACATTTTGCAAATTGCTTACTCCTGCAGATTCTCTTGTACAATGTTGATGGTTTGTCATAATTATATTCGGGTAGTGGCACCTTCAGGGTGTTTAACAAGTTGGGGTCCAAGGCACAAGATGGACCATAGGGTCCATTTTGTGTAGTATTGCAAGTGATGAACTTTTCCCCCAGGTAATGTTTAACAGAGTTGACGGTCTGTTATAATGATGCTTGGCTAGTGATCTGTTTCTGGTTTTGTGGAATTCTGGTCCAAAAGCCCATGTGGACCCTATGGCTCTTTTATGATGTGTGCAAAAGTGCATCTTCAACTACAGATTCTCTTGTACAATGTTGATGGTTTGTCATAATGATACTTGAAATTTGGGGTCCAAGGCCAAAGATGGGCCCTAGGGGCTTTTGCTTTCTTAAATTGTATTCATGAAACAACTTACAAAGCAAAGATAGCATGACAAATTTTTTGGGACATTCAGGAAGGTGCCATCAGGGTATGTGAGGTTTGGGGTCATAAGCCATTTGACGTTATTTAAAGTCATATGACGCTTGCACTAACAAAGACTAGAAGCCAGGGACTCTTAATTGGTTGAAGGTATGAGCTTCAGCACCATTGGTGCTCTAGTTACTATTTCAGTCGATACTGCTTCAATTTTTATGTTTAAAACATCGTTTTAGGACTACTGAGCAAGTAACGTATCGTGCTGAAACAAGAAAAAGGCAAAAATTAAAGCTGGGGGAGATATGCAATGCTAAATTTTCTTCCAGTTCTAGCCAACCGTGCTTATCTGTCCTGTGTAAACAAAAGGTGTTATCCGAGTTGGGCCTCGCTTCATCCGAGTTGGGCCTCGCCGGATGTTCACAGGTTCTGTGGGATCGACTTGGCATGAGTTTCAACCGACAGTAAACTGCAAGCAAACATATGTGACATTGTAACCTTACATTAATCATTTAACTTTGCAACCAATTTTTTACCCCATATCTTATATTTTTGTAATGTGAGTACATGAGAGGCAAGGGAAAGTTACTTTACATTCACCAGCTATGATTGGGAAACTCATATCCCTGTGTATTTCAAGGTCTCAAAAATGGGATTGAAAAACAAAGCAAAGCATTCCTCATCAATGTGAGATGAAATGATTGGTGCTTGCTTCAAGTTTATGCATATGCAGAGATTCCAACTAGTACTTTCCCGTATTTTGTACGTATTTTGGTAGGAAAAACGGAAATATGCTTTGCCCAGTAAAAACATGGAAATAGGATTGCAAAAAATACGGAAATCAGATCTCTAAAAATAACAATGTAAATAAAAGTGCCACTGGAGTGGGAGACTATAAAGCAGAGGTCACAATATCACGACCCCGACCTGCTGCCTGTAGTTCACAGTAACCAGTTCATTCATTGGTCTGTTTACAGCCACCTCCCGAATACGGCCAATTAGATACAGCGATGTTAACTTTTGTTACTTGTATACACTGGAGACACAGTTAACCATGTGTACTGCTAGTGCCAGCGCAGCTGTATAACTGTATAATATTGTTATGTGGCGTACCGTGATGGACTCGGTGAAATACGCTGCACATATGGAACTGCTTATTCTGGATTAATACGGCCATCGTTGTTTGTTTCATAAACGATGAAGTAATTAATTCCCCCCAAGCCAAGGAAACAAACATTCAAGCCCAAATACATCAAAATGTGGTATTTCATCACTAATAAAAAGTAGTCCAAATTATGTGGGCAAAGCTGTAACATTAGGCTTACTGTATGTGGGCAAAGCTGTAACATTAGGCCTAGCCTAGCAAGTAATGTTAGTTGACTAACCTCAGAACCTAACTATAGTCTAGGCTAGCATATGTTAGTTTGGAGAAAATACTCTTTTGATGTCCAAAATATGCTTTTTTGATGTGAAAAATACTGGAAACCATATTTGAAAGTTGGCACCTCTGCATATGTGTATTAACTTCCTTGTTAGTATATGAAGAACCACTCACTCATAGGAATTGGATGAAATTTATCAGAAAGCTCAGATTTACACTGTCTTTCTCAAATCAAAAGCCATCTTGTATTTGAATGTTTCCCTTAAAATCATTTGAGAGGACTCAGTACCTTTTATCAGTTTCATCGTTACAAATTTTATTTTTCTGTTCCCAGTGATTCAGTGTCCAGGTATCTTTGGCAGTCACACCCAACTAGTAGACTGTCCAACTGGCTACAACTTTGGCTCCATCTGTACCATACAGTGTGCAGCAGGGTATGTCATTAGTGGAGAAACCACTTTGAAGTGTGGGCGGCATGGTGATCCACCAAGGGGTCGATGGAGTGCAGAACGACCAGTTTGCAATGGTGAGTTGAAATACTAAGTGTGAGCATCGATGGTGGTCCTTTAAGGGGTAGACACAATGTATGTGGAACGATTTTTTGGCAATGGTTGGGTAAACTAAAGTGTTATTGGTACAAAGATCCACACAGGGGCAGGTGGCCAGAACACAGAATAACCAATTTGCAAAGGCAGGGTAAAATAAAGTTTGAGTGTGGTGATCCACAGAGGAGCAGGTGGAGCACAAAATTGTAGCTATGTAATGGTACAGTAAAATTACTATTAAGTGTGGGCAATCTGGTGGGCAGTGAGCGGTACGGTGATCTGCAGAAGGGCAGGTAGAGCATGGTACAATCAGTTTGCATTGGTAGGATGAATGTCAAGGAAGCAAAATGCATTTGTGAAATGTTCATGTGTGTATGTAACCACTTTACAGATAGAGCAATATTAATGAGGGAAAGAAATCAATGGCTTCATGAATCTCCTCAACCACCTAGGTTTGTTGTCCAAAAATATCATCATAACACTTTTTTCCTTTGCTGAAATCATGCCATAGCTACTGCAGAAAACTGCAATTACAGTATCGGACTACTGGTTTATTGCTCCAATTAGCCACTCAAATAAGCAGCAGCTATTCAATGAAATTCTGAAAGCCTGCCAAATTAGTCGTAGTCATTGATGTTAGAATACCGTCCTGCTTACTCTGAGATAACCTGCCATTAAATGTAAATTTTGATATTTCTTTTAGGCACTTTACACTTGCATGAATGATCACCTAATTTGAAGTGATAACAACTGTTGACCATTTCGGCAGAGGAAGATTCTGCCAAATTATTATCCTCAGAGGAATGTTGCAATGTTTTGAGATGGAATGATAAATGTGAGTTCATGATTCCTGAAGGACTTAAAAATCTCTTTGGCTGATACAGTATGTGCATCCACACAAATGCTGATTTGTTCACCAGGTCTCATAAAAAGAATTGACATGTTACTCCCTGTACTTAACCCTTACCTTACAATGGTTACTTTGCTAATGTCAAAGCAGATATATTTTTAAAATATTGTGGTGCTTGAACTGATGACATTGATCAATCTAATGAATATTAGAGGGTGTGTGTTACAAAAGTTTTCATGGATACAATAATTGGGTGAATGTGCTTCAAAAAGCATGCCCATATTAAAGTTCAGGGAACTGCTTGATTATGTATCCAATGCATCATGATCACCCAAGCTCAGCACTTTGTAATTATGTCAGAAGGCAATAACCTTATAGTCATGTAGTATATGTGTAGGCAGCTCCAAATGTGGTCACCAATCTGTCTTCAAATATCCACATAAATACATCGTAAGGTCACGTAGCATGTATTGGCATCTCCAGACTGGGTCATTGACCTTTCTTCAAACATTCATGGGCCCAAGTAATTGCATAAGTTGTGGATTGTCTTAGTTATGGCTTCCAAGGTCACTTCCACACCACGTTGTCAAGATTTCCTCAAAAAGCATGTTTGACTTGTCTCCTGAAAGGTTGGGACTACAGTATTTAGTCACTGGCACAGACCAGGCAAAAGGTTGAAGGAAACTGCAGATTCAAAAGTCTTGCAAGTGCTTATGGTGTACATATAACCCCTTTCAGCAAGAAATTTCTTTCACAGGTGAGTCCTGGTACAGAAGCCTGGACAGTCTTTACAAGTATCTCTTGGGCTTTTGCAATCTGTTTCTACAGTTCTGCCAAACCAGTCAAACTTTGACAGACACAACTTTTACTGTATACTATATCATCTTTTGAATATCAGTAATACAATAGTTCTGGAGCTAATTGCACATGCAGAGATGCCAACCCTCCCTGATTCTCAGGGAGGCTCCCTGAAAATTCATGGATTTCTGTCCATTCCGACTAACAAATATGACAACCTCCCTGATTCAAGAAGGACTTTCCCCTATTAAGTTGCATGTAATTCTAAAAACCTCCCTGATTTCTGTGTGAAACCTCCCTGATTTCTGGATGTAAATGTTGGCATCTCTGCACGTGGCATAGATAGTGTTTACACATGCCCTATCTTGCCTGCCTATATAAACCAATGTTTGGGTTACAGCAGATGAAGATATATATGCCTGCAGCTTTCAGGAAACACACCACAGTTTTTATTTAAGGATGGTTTTAGACATTATGCATAAAATACAAGAATATTTATACAATTTGATGCAAGTTAAACTTGAAGAATGATATCATTTGAGTTTTCTGCTGTTATTCAAGACACTGTTCATGCTTAAGAAATTGCCCCTATCATAGCTAATGGAGTGCAATGAAGTGGACGTAAGGACCACCTGTTACTGTCATTAAAAGAAGGTTTTCACGTTGCTGAAAATTATTATTGTATGATGATGGTTCTAAATGCTAACAAGGCATGAACTCATAGAAGAACTAAGTTTTTCAGCTGTTCTTCAGGAAATATTGCAGACATCATTACAGAAGATTATTTAGGTAGTGAAGATGACAAGTAAGCGTAAAAAGATTATTTTAATATGATAGCTTTCCAAAATGCTAATAAAGCGTAAACTCAAAGTGTATAATCTGAAAGTGCTCCAGGACATATTGCAGGCCTCGCTACAAAAACGTATTGAAAGTTCTCAAGTAATTATGAAAATATGACAAGCAAGCATAAAACAAGCGAATGTCTTTTCCTTGAGATGTTTGTCATGATTTTTCAACACTTAAATGGGCATTTTGATATAAATAAGAAACAATTGAACATATAGCTGTGTGTGAATATGTCCACCAGGAAGTCATTCATTTCTTATGGAGAAGTGCACTGTGTACATTAATGTTGGAAGGTCTGGGGAAATGTAAATGTGATACGCACCTATTTCATTGTAACCATTAAAAATAGTCACAATTCCCATCAGAATCCGTCACATAGTGACCATTTTACAAGACAGTTACTGTTTTGCACTTAATACATAATGAACAAGCATGAGTCACTGTATATTATGCAAATTTGTGATTTAGACAGAGGAACTCATGAAATACATGTTCTGTCATCCTTTGTTTGTTCATTCCAAGGACAGTGGGGATATTGACTTGCCCCTAGAGGTTTAGTTTGGAAGTAACCGTTGACTTCTTCCAATATTTACACATGAAACACCCAAACTGGAAACCAGCTTGTAAGTAATTAACAGATAATTTCTGAAGGATTAACTAAGACATTGTGCAACACTCCACATCACAATTTTTGCATAGGTAATGAGAAATCTCAGAAATGGTCACAGTGCACTTTGGAGGATGTCTTACCAACGGTAAAAGATATTGTAATAATTTCAACAGATTTTCATCAGGGGATCTTAATCTATTATTATTGAGTAAGACAGCAGTTTTGGTTTCATGACCGCATGCCTTTAAAGTTTAGGGTAGGGAGTGATAAGACAGAGGGGTTGATTGGCAATAGTATTTAAAAAAAAGAAGTGTAAAGAACATGAAGAATTTTAAATGATGGAAAAGGCATTTGCTCTGTTACCTGAAAGAAAAGTATGATTTATTGCTTGAAATGGATACATTTTTCATTGCATGCACCATGTCAGTACTGATGATGTAATCACCACAGTTGTATGTTTTCAAACATTGTTTAATACAGCTTGGTAATAGTCCCGGGGACCTGACATTCGGTATCATTCATTAAGGCATTGCTTGTTAAACATCCTTGAACCCTGTAGTTTGGTCCTGCTTAACAAAATACTTCTTAAGGATATGATCACTACTGTACACTTGATGCACTTCCTCATTATCATCTTTTAAGCAGGAATGGCATACAGTTCAAATGAAGAAAACATTGAATTTAATTCTTCATATCATGATCCTCACATAGTTGCAACCAAGTTCTAGTTCGACTATGTTGCATGATTCTTGCATGCTGGTACAAAAGTTCACGAACTGAAAATACGGAAGAGTACACCTTTCTGTAGAAATATTGCTCAAACTCTGTGTGTGCATAGAAATCATGCATGATTACTTCTTAAAGCATATAAAAGAGAATTCTGTGCTCCCCTTATCCCCTCACCTCCCTGTCTTCCCTTTCCAAAAAACAGAATCCCTTGAGTTACATACCACCATGTGTTGGTTAATTTCAGCTGTACAGTGTCCAGTCCTTGAAGCCCCAGAGAATGGACGTTTCCGTAACGATGCCTCATCGTGTCCAAACAACTATGCTGCTTGGTGTTACTTTGAATGTGATGAAGGCTTCCAGCGCATCGGTAGTTACTCCAGGCATTGTCTAGCCCACTCTGGAGAGTTAGAAGGATACTGGGATGGCGAGGAAACTGTTTGTGAACGTAAGTCGGTGGGCAACCGCATCAAACGTTGGTACAATTAATGTTGGCCTATGGCAGGCTTACTTGATGAATTCTGTCACAGTTACCATTTGCAAAATTGAAAAATTTCAAAATGTGGAGGTTCATTCAGATTCTTCATACAGCTATTGTAGTGAATGGTAGCTATGTTGGTTCCAGATGATTTGTAGTTTTTCTTTGACAATAGACCATGCATATGATGTCTCTCAATAGAAAGTGCACCCCCCGCAGAGGTAAGCGTGTATAGTATTACAACTTACACCAACACAATGCAAACAGCTAATATTTGTACCAGTCGGATACACATATGTCTACTATATGCACATGCCTAGTCTACGTCATGCATAAAGTGTGCTTCATTGATTGCCCTCTAAAATGATGTCGCATGACGTCAATACATAAGGTCTATACTTCTGCCACTAAAACACGTCCACTTTTGCTTTGTGACAATTTCAGTGTTTATAGTTGTGTTTTTGTTGCTCCTGTTGTTTCTATCCAGCTGCAACTTGTCCAAGTCCCTACATACCCGCCCATGCACATATTGCTAATGAAGGAGACTGTCCTACCGTGGGTAACGTCCCTGCAGGCACAGAGTGTCAGTATGCCTGCGATGAAGGTCATATTCTGGTTGGACCAGAGGCCATTACTTGTGATAACAATGGAAGATGGAGTGCCAGCTTCCCACGATGTGAGAGTAAGTACTTGGGAATACATCAGTTAAACATTAGATTCCCATCAATAAAGGGGCAAATAGTTGTACTAGCATGACATTCATAGAGTGAATTACTCATTTACATCAAAATATTTTATCATATTGAGCATTGCATTAGATGAATACTGGTGATGGCAATAAGCCTCTTTCAAGTTGGATAAAAATGTACTACACTGCAAGAGTATTATTCTGGTTTTTCAATTGAAGCATTATTTTGTATTCTGGTTGTTTAAACCTGGTTTTGGGGTACTCCAGTAAAAATTATTAGTTTGGGAGTAATAGTTCCAGTTATTCAAATCCTGTTGCTGGAGTACACCAATCACTTGAAGTATCACTCTCAGAATGATCAAGTATTAAATCAGCCTGCTTTAAACCTATTAAACTTTACTAAAAGTTCTTGTGTGACCTCGTTTTTTCTGAACTATGGAAGAAAAAACAATTATGCATAAGGATTGTAGGAAATTAAAACAGAATGTATTTTATGATAACCATGCAACACCTGGTTATCTTTGCTCTATTTGATTGTATTCACAGTTATTACTTGTGACAGTGCTGCTGTACCAGTGCCACAGAATGGTTTCAAAAATCGATGTCCTTTCCAGAAGATATCATTTGGTTCTACTTGTTTCTTGGGATGCAATCAAGGATTTATGCCAACTGTTGGTTCAGAAGTGACCTGCTTGGCTAATGACAATGGGTCAGGAAGATGGGAAGGAACATTTCTGACTGTTTGTGATCGTAAGTAAATTAAATAACTTGGGAGTCTTTGAAAATGGTTTTCAATTAAGACTTAACACTACCTAGTGCATGAAAACACTATATTATACAGTATTGTGCTGGTTTTAAAGATTGTAAATTTTGTATGAACAGATTGTGTTTATGGTATATATTTCTAGATGGGTATAGTGTGGTATTGTCAGGGATTTAGCCTTGAAGATATAGTGTAGCATGGTAGATGTGAATAAGATGCTAAGTGGTTCACCCATTGGTTGGTATCTTGGTTGTAAATATTGATATCAGTAAACATATCTACAAGACAAAAGTTAGTCTTGTAGACATGCCAATATTGAAGGTGTAATTGTCGATAATAAATTATATGACATATGCTTGTATGGGGTTACCCATGTGCTGCTGCTAAATTTAATGTTGTAAACTATGCCTCACATAATGTTTATGACTATAGACCAGCACACACTGCACTGATCTGAATGCAGCTGAACAACTTGTCAAGGCTGAAATGGGTATAACCATTGCCAGTTAAGTAGTTGAGTTGTAGTTGGATTCTATATGGCTGCCGCACACTGTGTAGACCGGATTGCAACCCACGTACGTTACCTACTTTGATTGACACATCCATTTTGGGCCTCCATTTTTGCCTTCTTTGACTGCCATCTGATTTCACATCACTTCTTTATGAGCTATGCAAAGTAATCAGGTCCCCGTTTGGGTAAGTGACAGCTGTACGCATGCCATGACCCCATTCAACTGCAATGCAACTTTCCTTGAATATCAAACGATTAATATCAAACATATTTGATGTGCTCTAGTTGGTCAGGAAGAGGACTATACCTGTCAGATCCCAGTCAGTTCAGGAACAAAATTTGGGTCACGTACCCTGCATTGGCCTGACTGGTTTTCTGTAGCATTACAGTAAAGTCCATGCATTGTGCACTGGCCTGTAACCACCTGTGAAAGTATTCGGATAGTGGAAGTAATATTAATGGTCAACTGAAGCATAACAAATTATTTTCTCTAGACACCAACTGGTGCTTTTCAGCTACATCTTCTGCTGTTTGGCGGTAAATTAAATTCCTGTCCAAAACAGTTTTTCCATTATTTACTGTAAACTTAGCTCTTAGACATAAATGACAGTATAATGCCTAATGAGTTGAAAATCATTCAGTCAGGCCTCGATTTTAAAAAAAATTTATGTTTTTCCATTGGACAACCTCTCTGCCTTTTGTGGTTGTCCAACAGAAAATTTGGTAGTCTGCAAAGAAATTTGCAGTAACCCTAGCAGTAGTCTGTTATAAACTTTTTGCATGAACTTTGTTTGTCTGATGGAAAACCAACCCACCACTTTTTGGTTTTCTGTAACAAATTTTGGTCATCACAGGTGACTGGATGACTGTTAATATCGAGCCCTGAATACTATAGGACATGTTAATTTTTTTTAAGTACAATAAAATGATATGCAAATGTGGTGTCGCATATCATGTTGGTTCTAGTATATGTCAGTGTCATAGATAAAAGCTAGAACTTTGTCAGATTTTTTCTTCGTTAAGAAAGCAAACAGGGGGGAAAAAGCAAAATAAGCAATTGCAGTAAATGCATGCATATGTTGGTTTGTGATTAGGGTGATTGCTCTCTGTTCTGACATCTCTTTGTTCTGATGTGTAATAAGTCTACCTAAAGGTCAATGTTAGGATAAGAGTTAGGTTAGAGTTTAACAGGTTAGGGTGAGAGTAGTTGGGGCAATGTGTGTCGGAACAAAGAGGTGTTTTAACCTTATGATGTTTAACGAACATGGTTATTTTAGTCAGATAAGATTCAAAGAATTGCATGTTCTTTTCCACTTAGCTGTAAGGTGTGTGCCATTTGATCCACCCGAGCATGGTTTCATCCAAGGCTGTAGTCATGAAGGTATGGGGACAGATACAACAGAGTCCCAGGTGTTTCCATCAGTCTGTACTGCTGCCTGTGATGATGGTTACACACCGTTTGGTTCCGTAAATCGCAATTGCTTGATTAGCGGCATCTGGGATGGGCTGCCTCTTGATTGTTTGGGTAAGACTCAAGCTCTGTTCTCTGAATATACAGTTCTTTGGAGGGGAACAATTTTTGTTATGTCAGGTACCGGCAGAGTGGTGTGATACATTTTAGTGATCAAGTGTCAGTGTACAAGAGCTGAACAATTTGTTGGACTAGTGAAAATTTCTGTTTAAACCTGTTGAATAGGTTTAAACATGAGGAACATGTAGTTGGAAACATGTTTCAGAAGGTTTAAATGGGATTTCAACAGGTTCCAACAAGATCTGTTTATTTCATAGGAGTCACCTATTGATACCTGTTGACTTTGTTGACTCCCACAGGTAAATTGTCAGTTCATGCCTTTTAATAGCAGTTCAAACCTGTTGTCATTTCAATAGGTATCAACAGGATCTTTCTCCTGGTTATGAAGTAAAGGTTGCTATTTAATGGTTAGATTTTGAAATGTCTTTATTACTACCATGATTAGCCATCATATTTTATGCATCTGTCATTGCTATAAATTACTGTTGTTTCCAGTAATCATTTAATATCAAAATCACAAAAGAAGAGATTTTTGGAGTGAATTTACTTTGATGCCTTGAACTGTCTTTCAGACCTGCCAACCGTTCCGATTTAATCGGAACCGTTCCGATTTTTGAGTTCGTACATAGCAAAAAATCGGAAC
This sequence comes from Holothuria leucospilota, assembly GCA_029531755.1. NCBI lineage: Eukaryota > Metazoa > Echinodermata > Holothuroidea > Aspidochirotida > Holothuriidae > Holothuria > Holothuria leucospilota. Next base: position 1,545,247 of record CM055975.1, on the reverse strand, counting down.
GTTCCGATTTCTAGCACCCACCGCAAAATAGTGCAAGAAATATCCTTGCAACATAATTATTTAAAACGCATGTCACGCAACTCATTAATGATTCGTGGATCGAAATTGTATGGGCTTTACGTGTACATATATGTAAACACTACAGACTTTAGCATAATGTATGCGACATCCGGCGTGCGCGCTAAAATGTCTCAGGATATGTGCACACTGACAGTACATATCCGTAACGATAGTTGTAGTTAATGCTTTACAAAGCACCACAGCTGCGCCTACGGACCGACCGTGAAGTCCGTGTGGCACCGGCACCTGCTGTGGTACGTACGTATACGGTACATACGCAATGCATGCATAGTGCATGTTTGTTTGGTAACCAGTGGGACTAATCGCAATGCTGTTGTTTGAGATTAAGAAGGATGAAAAAGAATATTTGAAGATTGAACAAAGTACTTATAACAGTGTTCAATTTTGAACGGAAGACCAGCAACGATGTTTTTGAGTATTAAACTTTGGGACAGTAAGCTGCGAGCCTACTGGCGTTTTTCGGTACCGTAGTTCGCCGTATCATACTAACGGTAACGTAGCGAAAGTGCGGCATAGCCAAATAGCACATGTGTGCAGTCTAGCCTAGGCCTAGGCTAGGCTTGAACTTAACGGTTACGTTGACTGTTGAGGTCTAACTTTTGAACTACGAAAGTCGCGGAGATTATGACATAGGTGGGAATTTTTATATGATTTTTTTTTCTGAATACATTGCATAAACCCCGCCAAGAATCGTTCACATAGGCCAAGGCCTAAACGAAGTTTGTGTTAGGCTCAGTGTGTAACATGACTAACATTACCATGCAGCCTAGCCTGCCCAGCCTAACAGTAACAAGTAACATGATCTGAAAGTTTTTTTGTGCACTAATAATGCAAAAAGGGATGTAATCAGCACTGCCGGGAACTGGTTCAAAGTTCAGTTTGCTTGCATTATAGACAAACAAAACCTTAGACTTACCACTGTGATGGGGTGTGTTGATTTTTGCATTTTTGTTTAGGCTACAATTCCAGCAGACATAGGCCTAGGCCTACCAATCATCCAAATTTTTAAAATACAGCCTAAAAAATTTGTAATTTTGCCTGTATAAAAATTTGATACATATTCCTTAAATATGCCACCGTTTTGAATCTAAGAGTATTTAAACTTCAAAAAATTTCCAAAGGGGAGGGGGACACCCCCTCCCCTTAGACCCCACCCCCAGGCCGGCGGATTCTCCAAAATTGCGCCGCTGTGTTCCTATTTCCAGTTTTCAAATGTTGGCAGGTCTGGTCTTTTCAAAGTTCCATATTTTTAAGTAGACCTAATTCTTACTAATTGACTATTGATTGAACTTGATTAGATCAGTGCTGAGCCCTGGTGGATAAAAGGGATGGCATCGCAAGCCATGACACTTAGCAACTGGGAGGTGCAGCTGGTCAGGTTGAACTGGGTTTTTCCATCTGAACTGACTTTTCAGAGGAAAACCCAAATTTTTTCTAAATTGTTAAGCTGGTTATAGCCAACTGATACGAAGTTGTAATTTAAAATCTGTAGGTTTTGTCTACATTTATGGTTGCTTAGCATTGTGAAAGAACTCCACTTTTCAAGACAGCATTGTAAATTCTCTCTAGGAAAGTTTATAAATACTTGCAATCGGTGGTCCTCAACCTAGCAAACATAACAAAGTTTCCAAAATTCATTGTTTGAAAGCACAGTTGGCATCACCCAGATTCCCGTTTTCTTTATACCTATGAAGAAAATAGTTCCAATTTACCTTAACCCTCTAGCAAAGGAATTGAGTTACCGTGTTTACATTCTCAGAATTTAAATGCATTCTTGATATTATCTGCCTGGTGTTAGTTTTGTTGTTATATGGAGGTAATTAAATGGTATTTGGTATTGATCCTCATTGTACAATAACTCACTTAATGAAAAGCATTGGCATGCAAAGCAATTTGACATTATGAAGGCAACTGTTGTTCACTAGGGTTAAAATTCGTAGACATTTGTCAAAACATTTTTTTTTTAATATTATTTTTGTTTTATTTATCTTTTTTTGGTTGTGTATTTGTACTTGTTTTCTCTTTTTTAGATGTGACAGCCCCAAGCATTGTGTGTCCTGATCCTATCACTGAGTTTGCACAACCAAGAAACAACTTTGTTGTCTCTGACTTTTCATGGGAACCATTACAGGTACAGTTAGTAGGGTGGTATAAGTGTCTTGGTGCATCCCATTCATCTAAGTCTGTCATGCTCAAGTGATGCTGATTGCAATTAATTTGTGAATGAAGGCATTGGTTCACTCCAGGATGTCTGAACATCTGTCATGCTCAGAATAGTGACTAAAATCAGGTTGTGAATAAGTTAGTGTACTGAAGCACCCCAGCCTTACTCTTATCGATGATGCTCTGTCAATTTCCATTGAAAATAAGATCATGTATAGGGAAGTGTCTGTATTGGTGAACTCTCAGCCCATCCAATATTAATTATGTGCTCATAATGCCCATTAAAATGAGATAACGGAGGGTGAACTCGGTCCTTGAGCCATGATGCCTTTGTTTTAAATTGAAGCATGAGGTCACTCTCCTGCCCAGGAGGTTTAGTTTAGTCTGAATGTATAAAGGATTTAGCATTGCTCTCTTGATAGATCAGTTGGTCTTGGGTTTTCCATTACGAATCAAAAACAAAATAGCATTTGCTATCCTTGCAGGGACAGTCATATTGTTAAAGTAAGAGGGAAATGGTTTAAAAATACCTGAAGGTTGTTGAATTGTAAATCCAAGGCACAAAAACTACAAAAAATAAAATTCAATGGAAGATTTGCTAAACTTTCATTTTTAATTTCATTTTCTGTGCTTTGACAAACATGTTCTCCAATTTGCTCATACTGGTGGATGAAAGGCCCTAGGTGGGGTGGTGTCATTCACAGTTGCCTATGTATGAATAGATTATTATGCTCAGTTTAAGCACAGGAACTAAACTTAATAGCACATTCAAGCTTCTTCGCAGGTTATGTAGCATACCATGAATGGAAGGACTACACCAGTTGAGTTCAAATTGATAAATGGGCAAATACATGCTCAATTACACAGGAGTTATATTGAATAGCACAAGCCTCCTTACAGGTTTGCATAACATACAGGTTATTGACTGGAATTTGGTCTAGTTCCTTTTCCTCAATCACTGATTATACTGGTGTTCTATCACACGTAGCATGCATGTCCAAGATATGATACTGTAGCATGGTAAATGCAGTAATGCATAATTATGAAGAATATAATTCTTAAGTTTTGTCTAATTCCTTTTCTTTTTGCACAAACTTATCACCCCAGCTGTAACCAGACAGAAGTTTGATACATACTTACATGCCATCTATTCATGTTCTTCAATTCTAAAATGATCATGACACAACTGTTACCTTATCTTACAGGTTGTTGATGTAAGCCCTCCTGTAGATGTTAGGCTGCTTAGCATTAATTCAGTCGGAGAAGGAGAAAATAGAACGACTGTGTTCACTGAAGGATTATACTCCTTTCTTTACCTAGCTGTTGATCAGGAAGGGAATGAAGATACTTGTACTGTAGATCTTACTGTCAGAGGTTAGTTCTTGTTTGTTGTTTGTTTACTTATTTGTTTGGATACACCACAGAACGGCGGCCATTTTGATACATGTGAGGTTGAATGTAGATTAGCTACATGCTTTAATTGCCTGAGAGTTGTGTGTGCATAATCTTACTTTCAGGTGTTATTAGAGAGAGTGTATTGGGAGATGGTAATTAACACAGTTTTGAAAAGACAGCTTGAGTTAAAAATTTCGGTTCTCTGGAAATAAAGAACTTTACTGTAGCTACCTTTCATTAACCTTCCAATACTACCAAGGTGTGAGATACTTTCAGCCAGCTTTCATATCATGGCACTGTTACTTAAATCTAGTGTTTCCACACCTCAGTCAGTGAGGGCACCCCTTTCTATGTGTGCTTTGGCAAAATTAGGGCATCTTCTACATTCATAAGCATTGTCTGATTCACTATAGGATGTTTGTGGGTGGAGTATTAATTATGCACCGTGCCCCCATCTTCCCACCTGTCTCTGTTCACTTTCTGCTGTTTCAGTAACCTTGACAATTAAGGGCTAAGGCTTCTAGTTTCGAGACCATTTCCATTAATAAAATGTCCGAAATGAAAGTTCCAGGTAGTGAAAATTAAGTCAAAACACCCTCCATCTATAGTCTCACGATAAAGAAGTCTCCTTAAAGATGTCTTGGCAAATATTTTTGCTTTTCTTTTTGATTCCTTGCCAAAGGCAGAAGGAATCTATGCGATGGTGATGTCGTGTGTGTGTGTGTATGTGTGTGTGTATGTATGTATGTATGTGTGTGTGACGCTTTGCTTGTAAACACGATATCTCAAGAAGGGTAACTATGACTGAGCTCATACTTGGTGTGTGGGTTGGTCATATTGAGTAGATGATCCCTATTGTTTTTGATGGAGGTCAAAGGTCATTTGGGGTCACAGGAGGTCAAAAGGTCAAAACCTTGTAAACGCGATATCTCAAGATGGGTAACTCCGAGGGATCTCATACTTGGCAGGTAGGTTACCCATATTAAATAGATGATCCCTATTCTTTTTGGTGGAGGTCAAAGGTCATTAGGGGTCACCAGAGGTCAAATAGTAAATACCCTGGAAATTGCTTGTAAACACGGTATCTCCAGAAGGATAAATGTGAGGGATCTCATACTTACCATGTTTATTGCCCATATTGAGTAGATGATCCCTATTGTTTTTGGTGGAGGTCAAAGGTCATTTGGGGTCACCAGTGGTCAAAAGGTCAAAACCTTGTAAACACTATATCTCAAGAAGGGTAACTCTGAGGGATCTCATACTTAGCATGTGGATTACCCATATTACGTAAATGATTTATATTATTTTTGGTGGAGGTCAAAGGTCATCTGGGGGGTCATCAGAGGTCAAAAGGTCAAAACCTTGTAAACATGATATCTCAAGAAGGGTAACTTTGAGGGATCTCATACTTAGCATGTGGATTGTCCATATTGAGTAGATGATCCCTATTGTTTTTGGTGGAGGTCAAAGGTCATTTGGGGTCATCAGAGGTCAAAAGGTCAAAACCTTGTAAACATGATATCTCAAGGAGGGTAAATGTGAGGGATCTCATACTTAGCATGTGGATTGTCCATATTGAGTAGATGAACCCTATTATTTTTGGTGGAGGTCAAAGGTCAATTGGGGTCACCAGTGGTCAAAAGATCAAAACATTGTAAACACTATTTCTCAAGGAGGATAACTGTGAGGGATCTCATACTTAGCATATGGATTGCCCATATTGAGAAGATAATTCCTATTATTTTTGGTGGAGGTCAAAGGTCATTTGGGGTCATCAGAGGTTAAAACATCAAAACCTTGTAAACATGATATCTCCAGAAGGATAAGTGTGAGGGATCTCATACTCACCATGTGGATTGTCCATATTGAGTAGATGATCCCCATTGTTTTTGGTGGCGGTCAAAGGTCATTTGGGGTCACCAGAGGTCAAAATGTTGTAAACACTATCTCATGAAGAGTAACTGTGAGGGATCTCATACTTACCATGTGGATTGCCCATATTTAGTAGATGATCCTTATTATTTTTGGTGGAGGTCAAAGGTCATGTGGGGTCACCAGAGGTCAAAAGGTGAAAACCATGTAAATACGATATCTCAAGAAGGATAACTGTGAGGGATCTCACACTTGACATGTGGATTTTTTGAATTGAATAGATGATCCCTACTGTTTTCATGCAGGTCAAAGGTCATTTGAGGTCACAAAAGGTCAAAACCTAGTAAACATATTTTAAGGAGGATAACTATGAGGGATCTCATACTTGGTCTGTGGATTGTTCATATTTAGCATGTAGGTCATTTTGGGTCACAAGATTTCAAAAGCTCTTGACCTTAGTAACATGATATCTCAAGTAGGATACCTGTGAGGGATCTCATGCTTGTCATGTGGGTGATTCATGTTTGTTGCAGTATATCCATATGGCAAGGAATCACTAAGCCTTTTGGCTTTCTGGTTGTAGAAGATACAATCAAAGAGTAACATCTTAAGTGAACCTGAAGGAAACAGAAAACAGAATTGAGAAAAACGTGCAGGTGAAAACTTGCAAAAGAGGGTTCACACAAACATACATTACAATTTGGCACACACATAATGATAAGCCAAGTATCATGCTCTTGACAGTTTCCATTGTCAACATTTCAAGATTGTGTTACTGAACACAAATAAGCTAGGTATAAATGACCTTCTTTTGTTAGAAATCAAGGAAGGAGCATAAATTTACAAACTAACTTACTAACTATTCATACAAACTTTTTGTTAGATTCCCCATACTTACATCATCAAAAATTTTCCCTGTTACATGGATGCAATTCTGTGAGTTGGGTTGCCACTTGTAGTTTGCCAAGTATAATAGTTTATGCAAGACAGGTGGCAAGTATGCCCCTTACAAGTTTTATCTGCTCTCTACTTGGAATTAGGTGGATGTCATTTATCATTTGATTGTCATATTTATGTTTGATTACACAGAGCTGTCTGTTTAAGGGATAGGGTGGTTAAGTAAGTGTAAATAAGTCATGGGATCTCAGGTAATTGCTTTTAACACAAAGTTGATGACATGAATGAAACATTAATGAGGCACATCCATTTTCTTTTTTCAAAATCCCCTCAACTCTCTGGTGAAGAGCCAATTGGGGCAAAACCACATGTTATTCCCAAAGGAGTTTTGCTCCCCAAAGGAGATACGCCTCCAAAAAGACAGCAGGCTTAACTGAATGAAACATAAATGAGGCACATTCATTTTTAGGGACTGAGCATCAGATGAGGAACTTTGTGCTGTTTCAATGTTCTTATCAAGAGGCAAGATGCATAACAAACTGTTAGGAGCACTTGGAATACTGTGCATATATTTTTGTTCTCTGCTGTATAATCCCCTGCATCTTTTCTATGGTTTTACTCTGTTCTGTGTTCTTATATGTAACTATTATCTGTGTGAGTGTCTGAATTCCTAATGAAGAAAAATAATATAATTCATCTTTGATAGTTTTTTTTTTCAGCTATGTCTAATGGCTGTATAAATCACAGACTGTTTAGTCAGAATTCAAACAGTTGTAGCTGCATCAGGTTGCTTTGATACCAAACAAGGATGTGATCTTCCGATTTTATATCCCATTGACTCCGTAGCATCTATTGATGATGGTACATTTATAATTATCTCATACAAAGTACTGTGATCCTCACACTAAGTATGCCCATCATATGTAGTTGTGGTAAAGACTGAATGAACAAACGGACGGACAGACAAACAGACTGATGCATACCTGCCAACTATTACGATTTTGGCGTAATTTGTACGATTTTTTCCGCCCGATTACGAATTCCGAATTACAGCCCCAAAATTACGATTTTTTGTATTTCCGAACTACCGTGGCAAACACAGCATGTTTGCACGTTTGTATGATCAGTCATTGACAGGCAATAATGCACGGCTCATGCATGGTTCAGTAATACACTCACTTAGCACTGTGCTCGCAAGCCTCGCATGCATGCCGTACTCATATATCAATACAGCATGGAGTTGCGTACTACACCGCGGAGACGACTCTGTTCGCTCCTCTGTTTCCTAAACCATAAGGTATGAATCAACAAGGTTACAAGGAATATGCTGTACAGCCTGCTACGTAGGCGATTAGCGTACTGTATGCGATACAGGTAGTAGTACCACGGACTTCTTATGTATACGTATATGGGACGTCCGTGGCTAAGTACAGGTACGGCGCGGTATACATTGCAGCTTTGCTCACCGCCATATCCTGTGCATGTGCAAGTTAAATGTTCATAGTGCTTTTCATGGTAGTTGTGATCGTTGTTCGTTTGAAGCATTCCAGCCGAAACATTTTCATAATCATTCGGAATAACTGAGACTGTTCACTAGTGAACTTTCGTGGATAATAACCCGTACGTATATCAGTTACGAAACTTTTTCAGCGAGGCCTAAGGTTAGGCTACTGTGTGTTTGGACAGGTACTGTAAGGTGATATAGTCTAACGTTATACCAACTTTAACACTAACGTTAGGCCTAAGTATGCTCTAGCCTAACGTTAGGCTAAGTGTACAATTATATCGAAGCAACTTTAAAGATTCTATGGTAGTCACAGTCTGGATTGTCGGATGGTGTACGGAGCTTGTGAATTGAACACTCTTCTCACCTTCCAGTATTTCCAGTATTTCCAAACTCAAGTCCCCGGCAACTGGCAGTGCAAAGTATCCAGCATTAGTTAAGTTAGCTAAGGTGGTCTTAGTTATGTATCATAGCAATGCTGATTGTGAACGCATTTTTAGTCTGGTGAACAAAAATAAAACTGAATTCCGGTCTAGCCTGTCAACCAAAGTGTTAGGAAATTTAATGACCAGGAGGATGGTCATGGTGGCCACAGGAACAGTGTTATTCAACACAACACTCCAAGGAACTTCTCAAGCAGGCAAAGCAGGCTACTGCAGCTGGCTTAAGATCCTAGAGTGGGGGCCTTGTCCTAGGTAAAACTTTATTTGTAACTCATTTTGAAGAGTTGAAAACATGAAAACTTGGAAGAAATGATCATTTTCATGGGATGTTCCTTAATGTTGGTGGGTGGAATCAGCTACTGGTGACTCCACTCCCTTGCATATTAAATTTTTATCACATAGCATTCTAGATCACCCCCATAAGATCTGAGAAAGAATGTTTCACCAAGCAAGAAAATTAAGAAAGAACCCTTCATAAAAATAGGGTTTTTTCAAGATGTATGCCATTCAAATCTAGCATCAAATGTTGCACCATTTTGCATCTAGCCATTCTTACGTAAGCAAAAATCTTCCAAAGTGGAGGGGGACACCCCCTCCCCTTAGACCCCTCCCCCAGGACGGCATTCACTACTTACAGTCACATTACTATTTTTGTGTTCCAAAAGTTGGCAGGTATGCTGATGGACGGACTGACAGACGAGGCTAGAACTGTTCTGGTAACTGCAAGCACAAATGCACAGAGACAGATATGCCATTGAGTTTTTGTCACCATTGATCCTAGAGCATTAACACCACAAGCTTGACATCATACGTTTGGGGTCAGACTCTCTTTGAATGTTTGTTCTATGAGAATCAACTGCATGTTAGATTGAATATAGTTTTTTTGTTGCCATATCTTTTTCATGCAAGAACCATACGTAAGAGGTCACTGAAAGTCAACTCTTGACAAACAGAATACTCCACAGTTATTCTTTGTGTCACTGAGCCTATGAGGTTTCTTTTCTTCGACAAGAAAGGTTTACAGTAATTGTTTCATGGGATTACCATTCTTATCAAAATATCATTTTCAGTTATCTATTGTGAGAGTATAAAATCAGTATAAGTGTATCACCCTAAACACTATTTGACAATGCACTCTCAAGTTAGTTAACTTTTCTTCTCAGAGACAGAAAAGACAGAGGCAGTCCTTGAAAGATGATTGTAATTTAAACAGTGCCTTTGCATGCTGGTATTCTTAAGTTTGCAGATACAAAAGATCAGTTATATATAAAAATGTTTAAGAGTTTTAAACTTGTCAGTTTGGGGGAAAATAATAGTTGCAAAATACCCTTGTTCTGTGATTTGAAACATATTTGAAAGCAGAACTAAATTCTACCGTGTGATTTTAAACAGTGCAAAAAGAAAAATTATTATCCTTTTATCCCAGTGTTTATGAACTTTCAAACAAGTCAGTATTGTCAACCACATCCTTCAACTCATGAGGCAGCAGTATGTGAAGCAAAGGTAGAAGGTTGAGGCTTCCAAGTATCCAGGATGTTTGCATTATGAAACTAACCTGGCTAAAAACCCCATTTATCCAAACACGTCATAACCAAAGGTAGTTTGGATAATGAAAAATTCAGGGAAATGGGGTCTAAAGTTTTTGCCTCAAGTATGGTATACTGGTCCATAAGAAAGAGTGTCAAACCATTTCCCAAACGATTTTGAAATGGTTAGCAAAACTTCAGATCATCCCCTAAAATATTTAATTGACTATTATTTTTTGTGACCTGTGATATCACAAATAAATTTTTAGACTTAAAACCTGAGATTTTATACCCAAAATTTGAGCCTACAATCTCCTGAATGACCACTGCTTTGTACACATAAAATGTGTACACGTGCTGAAGCTTACTTTAATGATCTTAAGAGGTATCTAGAGTATAAATTTGGCATAAATTTCCAAAAATATTAGTTTACACATGTTTACTAGCCTCTCAAGCAGCCACTCACAATGTTTTCGAAAGTTCTGCTGTCGTTATTTGTAGGTACAAAGCCCACGTACTGTGATACTTATTCTTCAGCTTTAGTCATACACTTGCCTAATGTATATTAGTATATGGGTATATTGAGCCTATACTGGCTCATGACACCCAGCAAGAATTTCAAAACATGTATGTATGGTTTTCTTCCAAATTTGATAAAGTGTTAGCAAATTGTTTCCTATGCCCAGATGTGTGCTGTTTTAGCCATCATCACATCTTACCGTGACTGGTAAAGTCCTGAGAAAAATTAGTGCATTTCTGCTGAAATTTCCATTAAGTTTTGCCTAAAGTACTGAAAACTTGGTGGATACTACCTTAATTGTGTTGAATATTATTCTGGTTAAATCCAGAGGCAAGTTCGGATAAACAAGGTTTTACTGTTTTTGTCTTCCAACTATTTTCTTACAATTGAAAGCCTCTGTTATTGTATTGTCATCATGCCAAGTTCCTCCCACAGAACCTGTCGAAACTAAGACTGGAGTAACTCGGATAAAAACTGGAACAACTCAGATAACACCTCTTGTTTATTTGGTGAATTAAAAGGCTGATGCATAGATTAGAGAAAAGACTTCCCCTCCTTCACATGAAAAGTACGGATTTAAAATGCTTTATGTTGTGAGAATAGTTTTCAGTGGTTAAATTAGATACATTTGGAGATGTTAAGCAAGAAAATCGGAGCTAAAATGGCTTCACAGTGAACGTAAAAAAATGACCAAAAGCATCTAAAATGCTGTGGCCGCTATTTGTCCTACTCCCATTTGATTACAAATCACCTGCTGCCTTTCTGTGAGAAAATTTCCACAGAAAGGCAAGGGGGGTTATTTTGGAGTAACTCGGATAGCAAGTACTGGCTTGTAATTAGGGTGAAAATGCACACTACTAACGACAAAAAATTTAAAAGGTGAAAAAGTGGATCAAAGGTACTTTAAATGGTTTTTGTACATTTCTGTTTGCCTTTGGAATAAAACATTTGCGATATTAAATACTGAACCAGACGCTCGTTTTCGTGCACAAATTTTGCACCAGGCAATGCAGGTTTATACAGCTTACGTAAGTCATTCATGAACTAGCCTTTGCTGTAATACACTACTGTGTATACAGCGGGCAGTTTATTTACAGGGTTTTAATGCTAAGGTAGTCTTTGTCCTCTTTGTGCAATCTTTGCAGTTGTCTAGTGAGGTACAGTATATGTGAATGGCCTCTGAAAAGTAAGAATAGGGATTATTGATGAATGGAAAGAAGAAGGGAGAGGAGGAAATTGGCTTGATAAATAAAAGAGAAACACCGACTCGGGGACTGATGCTGTGGAAGGCAGGGCTATAGAAATGATGGGAAAGATGGAATGGGAAGGGAAATTAAGGTTGAGAGTGGCTGGAACAGGAACAGGCGATTGAGTAAAGGTGGGTTCACACCAAAACCAAAATCTACTGCATTTTGCAGGCGGGACGTGAAATTTGTTACATCAGAAGGAATGGGGGTGATTTCTAAATTTTTACTGAAATAAAGTTGCCCCGTTTGTCATGGGAAAAAATTCTGCGCCCCGTCTGCAAAACACAGCAGATTTCGGTTTTGGTGTGAATGCACCTTAAGGCTGTCTTTGAAAATTGCAGGGGGGGGGGCGGAAAGGATGAGGGGGAAAAGGGGGAGACCGGCAATAAAACGGTAGAAATCGGGATGGGAGATCCAGGAACAAAAGACTGAGCTGAGCAGGTAGAGTTTCAAAAAAAAAAGGACTAAAAAGAGGGACTGAGAAACAAATGAAAGAGGTGGGGAGTGTGAGGGAAGGAGGAAAGAGAACTTTAAGCTGAAGTTGTTTATCACTACTTCTTCAGACGAGATATTTAATCACTTCTATGTCTTGGAAGATTATCAGGCAAAAGTAAACAGGGAGAAACCACTGTAATTCCATGCCCCTCCTCTTCAGCATCAACTGTATATCAAAGGGACCCAGAAATTTTGGGTTTAGGTTCCCTCAGCTAACTTGGAGATGTAAACTCTCCCCTTGTCCTATTAATATGTACTGCCACTGATTGAATTGGGGTTCGTCCCAATTTATAACATGGGCAATTTAAAGGGAAAATGCAGTCACCCTAATCAGAATTAGCATATCTCTTCATCCTATTTCATGAATGACTTTTTTGATCAATATGAAAATATTTTTGTTACTGAAAATTCATTACAAATAACTCCTTGCTTTACCGTTTGTTTGTAATAGTTTTGTTAAGAAAAACCTTGAGAGGTACCTGTAAGGCAAATAAGAGAAGTTTACAAGCGGCCTTGCTGATTTTTCGAAGAAAAGCTTGGGGCGACTGACTATTGCATTAAGTCTCCAACACAAAGTGAAGGGGTGAAAGGGTAACACGATTACGTCAGTACGCCTTGATGTATCAACTAATCATACATTTTGGGGAAAAATCACTTGAGCCCAATGTCCAGTACACACGGAAATGATTAATCTTGGATTAATTATAGTTCCTCATAGCTTGCTCTGTTCTTCTTTGCTTTGATTACGCTGAAATGCATGGTAATGTATGGTTTACCAACTGAGGAGGTAGCACAGATGAACTGGAGTCACAGAATTATTTCATTCCAGGCTCCAGGCATACGTCACTGCCATGACCGCCGAGACCCTTCAGCCCTAACCTTATTTCATTTCTCCTTCTTTACCCTAACCTTGTGACTGGTATCATGCATGATATGCATGTTTCGATAAAAAATGTGACACATAACAAAACGAAATGTGAGGATTCGGTGCAGTCCCAAAGCTGCTAATGAATATATGTATGCTTACTTTGATTGCCAGATGTCATGAAATACCATTTAATTGTGTAAATTTCATTTTTTTTTTGTAGATCCCCTTATATCGAAGCTTTGTAAATTTCACGTTCGCACATGCAAACTTATGTTTCTGTTTTAAATTATATTGGCGGTCTTCTTTCCTGCATTTACCCTTTAAACTGAAAATACCCGCCCAAAGCAAAAAAGCACATACGATTGAAGTGGGTCTTAATTCAACATTACAGCCTACAACAAACTCATTTTTCAACACAAACTGGGTTTTTCATCGAGCAAAAACTACATCTTAAACTTCACGTGGCCGAAAAGTAGGAGGACCATTAATCAAGTTCCTAGTGCGATCTAAAAGTACTTCCTGTTAACCGTCTTCTCAATATTCTTTTTTTTTATTTCTTGGCAAACAATAAACATTGCTTGTATGAAAGTTATTTTGCACCAGTAACTGAGTAGCAACTTATTAGGACTTAAGTCCAGTGTCTAATATTCTCCTTGCCAGAGAGCGTTTCACCTGACGATGATCCAAGTAGACTTTTATAGTAGCCTACCCGAAAATAAGTATGTACATGTAGGTCTACAGTACAGCTGTTAAACCAAGCTCTGCAGAACGCAGGGAGGAAGTACAAAAATTCAGCAACTTGCAGTGGCTAGCAGGTTTCCTGTCCAAGAAGGACATTTCACACCTGAGTGCACCTCCATGCTTGCATTGCTCTCAAAGTAAACAAAGTGTAAATTTGGACTCGTTCTGTGCACAGGACCTCTCATGATTTCCCTTGAGCTACATCAGTTTATAATAGTAAGTTGAGGATGAAGACAGGATAATTTGTTTTCAAGATTACATTAACACTTGAATAATAATAATACAGTAGTACCTGGCATTTATAGAGTGCACATCCATTTCTGCAGAGTGTTCAAAGCACTATACAAATATCATTCACAATCTAACCACTCCCAAGTTCAACCTCAAGCTCTTGGGCCCATACAACCAGGCAGCCATTTCTCTCATGTATTATTACCATGTTCCAATTCTTATGCTGAGCACCAAGTGAGAAGGCAACAGGTTCCAAGTCTTTGGTGTGGCTATTATAGGAATCAGTCCCAGGTCCTCTGGCTGAGCAGTGGATGCTAGGCCAAACAGTTTGTTATAACACAAGAAGTTTAGAAAAAGAAAATTTTGTTTCTGTCATATTCCTGCAAAAAAAGTTTCAGATATCTTCCATTGATTTGTTGGTCTCTCAAATCCATTTGTCACATGTTTGCACAGTGATAACAAGCTGGAAGTAAAGTTTGTATTATTTTACTCACTATTTTTGTACATGTTTTTGCATATCTGTAAATTACTTTATCATTTGTTGTAAATGTTTTGATCTTTTATTGTTTTTGTACTCCTGTTCATGAATGCCTGTCATTTATACTGGTTTTTATAAATGAAATAAATAAATGAAATAAATCACATAAGAAGGGGGCTAGAGAACAGAAAAAATGTTCATTAATTTATTTTTTTCCAGTGACAAGATGTCCTCCACTTGGAACCCCTCAGAATGGTGAGTCAGAGTTGATCATTGGTGAAGGAACATGTGCTGGCTATGCTGTGCTTGGTTCAGTGTGTAGATTTACTTGTGAGGAAGGCTATCACCTATCAGGAGGGGCTGAGGAGATCCGTATAGAATGTGCAGCTCTAACTGCTACTTCAACCCTGGGCTACTGGAATGGTGAACCAGAGGAATGTGAACGTAAGTGATTATAGAATTGAAATTAGTATTTGCATTTATTAAGCAGTATATGTTGAAAAGTTGTATTCACATTTGTTGCACATATTACCTAGCCTAGTGAAGGGTGACATGTGACCTAGAGATGTAATACTTTATTTAGTGTAATAGATGAAAAAAAAAGTAATTGCAAAGTCATCTCCTAGTTTCCCATTATAACACCTATGTGGAAAGAAACATTTCAGGTTACAAGCATTCAGTCTTTTCAAACCTGATAATGACTAGAACATTTGTCCTAACCTAAGGTATCTTAGGCCATTGCACATGTCCAGTACAGTTATCAACAAATGTGAGTGGTTGCCTTCTACATCATGTGTAAATGAATAGCAGTAACCTTCTATATGATGAAATATGCCAAAGCCAGGTATTTGATTGGATGCTAATCTGTAGAATGTTCCTCTACACCAATGAAAACTTTTGTTAGACTGTTTGAAAGAGAATTCTTAGGCTTTTTCACAGCAATAGACTTGTTTGAAGAGCACCCTTCCTTTTGACAGTACAGCTACATCCACTTAAACATTGCACGAGTGTCTCCATTGAAAAAGGGTATTGGGAGCAAAAATGGCATAAACTTCTTTCATTATTAAAGGAACTTGCTGTACTGGGATAGGGTCAAACTTGGGATTCTGAAATGAAGTAGAGTCATTCAGTTTCATGCTAGGTTAGATAGTTGAATAATACCCATGATCTTTAATTAAGAAACTGAAGTGTGTCTAAACTACTGCAATTTGTGATAAAGCAAACAATAGCAACAAGTGAAGCAGATGCACATAAATTTTACATAAACTGATTTTACATGAAAATGGAAGATGCAGTTGAAGCTAAAGCATGTAGCCCAAGAACACAATCTATAATTACAGAGCATATAGTACCTGACCAACGATGGTTTCAATTCCATGTGTCTAGCTACCAATCTCTCTAACTTTCTAATAGTGTACAGTGTTCAGTGAGGACACAGGGATATGAAGTGCAGCCCTGTATGGGGTATCCTAGTCACCCTCCCTGTAGTAAAAATGTCCATTTTAGGGTAGAAATGTTGCTTTAAGGGCAAAATTCATGTCATGACTGACTGCTAGTTTGGCAAAATTCCAAGATGAACATGTTTGGTCCAGTGTATGCCCATAGCCTGTGAGGGAGAATCAAATGGTTTGTAAGAACAAAATGTTTCAGCATGTTGTGTCTCTTTGGCTGTATTCTTTAAAACCTTTTTTTTTCACTTTTCTTTGTACTTGCTCAGATTTTTTGTCATGGTTTATTAGTTGTTACTGCTTCAAATGCAACAGATAAAGATTAAATGTAGGTCTTCCAAATTGCATTGCAGCATGTTTTTGTTTGTTTGTGACACTAGACCCATCTTTTCAGTGTCTAGCCATAAATGTATTTTAATTAATTCATGTTTGTGATGATGATGACATTGATGATGACGATGAAGGTTCATGAATTGAAGATATCCGTATGTTAAGATGGGACATGAAAACAGTAGCTCTCAGCTATATAGAAGAGTTGCCTGACTGCTAGCTGAGCTCTAGGCTTTAAAGGGGATATGGTATCCCCTTAAACCAGGGAGTTGCTAGCAACTCTCTGCCCGAACATATTTAGGAATATCCCCAGAGTTACAGTTGATAACTGCACTTTGATTGACATTCATTCAAACAAATACAGTTCACTTTGGTTGGTCAACAATGACTTGTACATAGTCTGTTGTGTTCCCAATTAAGCTCACACACACACTGTGCTTGATAATATTGCCTCGAGCAATTTAAACTCAGTGCAGGCTACTGTGGCTGTGTCTTAGGGGTGTACTAGACAGGAGGCTTGGTTTAGATTGGAAGTCACCAGGGGTCAAATTCTGAAAACCTTGTTAACATGATATCTCAAGATAGGAAGCTTGGACAAATTTCATAGGTGTTATGTAGATGTGTTAGTGTGAAAGGAAGAACCCTGTTATTAGTGGGGTTCAGAGGTCACCAGGGGTCAAACTCTGAAAACCTTGTTAACACGATATCTGGTGTTAGGAAAGTTGGGCATATTTCATTTTAAGTATGTAGATGCCTGATAAGAGGAAGAACCCTATTGTTTTTGGTGCGATTCAAAGGTCATCTGTGCCACCAGGGGTCAAACTCTGAAAACCTTGTGAATACAATATCTCAAGTTAGGAAGCTTGGATAAATTTCATACTTAGTGTGTGGATGCCTTACGGTAAGAGGAAGGACCCTATAATTTTTGGTGCGGGTTAAAGGTCATCTGGGGTCACAGGGGTCAAACTCTGAAAAGATTGTAACATGATACCTCAAGATAGGAAGCTTCAAAAAATTTCATACTTAGTTTGTAAATGCCTTATGGTTAGACAAAGAACCCTGTTGTTTTGGTGGGGTTCAAAAGTCATCTGGGGTCACCAGGGGTCAAGCTCTGAAAACCTTGTTAACACAACATCTGGTGGTAGGAAGCTCATACAAATTTCATAGGTAGTAGGTAGATGCCTTAGGGTAAGAGGAATATACCCTTTCTTTTTTGATGGAAGTCAAGGTCATTGGGGCTACCCTAACCCTAACCCTAAGTGATGTTACGCCCTTCTCGAAACGCGGATCATGCCGTGGGCGAGAACCGAGAGTGGAGTCCACGAGTCTCCCAGCCTCTAGTGGAAGTATGAAGCTCTCCGTCCCGCAACTGGGTCCCTGGCAACGGCGAACCGCTGCAGAGTATTAGCACAAAGCTCTCGGACCAGCCGCTGGAGGAGACGGGCTTGACTACTATCGACGTGCCTGCCGGTGCGGATTCTGTCTTAGAGGCGTTCAGCCGTATTCCGACGGAGGGCAGCCTGGCCCCACCGGCCTTTCGGCCGAGGACCCGAACCGCGGTACCAAATCTGCGATTCGTCTTGTACTGAACAGAATTGCCGTGACAACAACCAGTCATCAGTAGGGTAAAACTAACCTGTCTCACGACGGTCTAAACCCAGCTCACGTTCCCTGTTTACATGATATCTGGAGTTAGGAAGCTCGGATAAATTTCATACTTAGCATGTGAGATGCGTTATAGTGAGAGGAATAACTCTATCATTTTGGGTGGAGGTCAAAGGTCATTTGGGGTCACAGGGGGTCAGACTCTGAAAACCTTGTTACCCATGATATCTTGAGGAAGGAAGCTTGGATAGATTTCATACTTGGGATATGGATGCCTGGTGGAAATGGGAAGAAACCTGTTGCTTTATAGTGGAGGTCAAAGGTTATCTGGGGTTAACAGAGGTCAAAAAGCAAATTTGCCAAGAACTCCCAAGATTGTCCTCAGTGGTCACCAGAATCAAAAGGAAAATTTCCCGAAAATTTCCAAGATCGTCATTTGGGGTCACCAGAGGTTAGAATGTGAAACTTGCCAAGAATTTCCAAGATCAAATATAAACACAGAGCTATATTTTTCAAACAAGTAGGATGTGACCAGTTACTAAATTAAAGAAATGGAACATCGTGGCATTATTTGGACTGGAACATATCATGGAAACCTCAGTGCATTTTTGCATTCTGGTTTTCTTTGAAATCCTAGTTTATTCTACTATAATCCTACTTTGACCTGCTTTTTCAAATTGAAGGAAGTGTGCTAAAAGATATCTTACACTTATTGAGAAAATATCTAAGGATAGATAATGATGCTGTCAGTGTTGCTGAGAAACAGTAAATTATACCTGCAAAAGTTGTACTTATGTCCTTCTTTGGTCAGTAAACTCCCAATTTTCTCTTGGTTTATTGCAAAATTGGATCCTAATTATATCCCACTTTTGTATCTGAGTTTGCTCAAAGCCTGGAGTTCCTTAATTGGGTAATTGAAAAAAGAAGTCATATAAGTGGATATTTTCATTGAGAATTACTGAATAAGAAGGGGGACATTCAAGGAAACTACCTGAGGTTGATAATATAAATGCTTTTATCATTGGTTGTGGTGATTGATTGTTGTGTATGGAAATAACCTTGTTTATACATTATACTAGCAATTAACTTAGCAACTTTTGAAGCACCTGAGTGTTCAATTTCATAATTATACTGTCTTAAATTTCTCTTCTGAATCTTCAGCTAATACATGCAATGTTCCAACTGTAACTAATGGCTATATATCAGGATGTTTTATGACTCGTGTGGATTACCAAACTACTTGTCAATTTATCTGTAATGTTGGTTTCAAGAGTGCAACAGGTGTTTCACAAATTCGTCGGACATGCAAGGCTGATGGTGCATGGACTGGAACGGACCTTCTCTGTCAAGGTAATTTTTATCTCTACTGATTGCAAAGAAAGATGAGATTAATTTCATTTTACATGATGTTCCTGTTTATCCCAGTTTCCACTGCACTTGATCTTCTCCCTATTATCCTGTATTATTTCATTGAAGCATATAGGATGAAAGGGTAAAGTTGTTATCTTACAATAAAACTTTGACAAGAACTTTTGATACAAAGTGAATCCTTGATGAAATTCACAAGATTTGTTCATGTAACATATAAAGTGTAATGAGCTGAAAATCTGGTATCAGTTGAATGTTAAACAAGTTTGCTCCCATACTCCAAGCTGATTTTTAAACCTGATTTGAGCCAATGAAATTTCCTGTGATTTTTGACATCCTGTCAAGGGTCTTTCACATTCTTTTGAGTACATTGCATACTACTATACATGGAAATGCACTTGCATGACAGTCAAACAGGCCCATTTTTCTCAAATTCACTTTAGGAGTGATTATTTGTCACAGGATAATATAAAAACTACCAGATTTACTGCCAGTAGTGTGATTTACCCCTGAGTGCACTTGATTGACTCAGCCACCATATGATTCTGAACACCGTTGCTCTACTGAGTGGAGTCTGGAAACATGCTATATTATGTATATGTACTGGGCTTCAAGTCTCTGTTTGCTGTTGTAAGGTAACTAACAGTTATTTTAGAACTATATTTGTGCAGTAGAGCACTCAGTAAGACTAATATTACAAACTTGCATAGAAATCTAATCTACCCTGTTTTTGGCGAAAAACAGGGGACTCATGTGGTATTCCTCAAAGACAGAGAAGATCTTAATAGCTTTTACTTTGACTAGATTGTAAAGCAATTGCAAAAGCAGGTTGGGTGAGGCATTGTGAGATTTTCTGCCTGTCAGTTGTGTTTTCTCGGCCGTTTAAATGATACAAATCTGAATTTTGGAGAGGATGTGTGGAACAGGTTGTGGAAATTTCATCTGTAGAATTTTGTGCTGATTGGTGGTTGTTTGCCATGGCTAGAGCTTTTATTTTCCAAATTTTGGGTATAGATCCCATCTTCTAGCTAGGGATTTTGATATTTGTGTTTGAAATTTGTCTCAGTTGTCCACAGGTTGTCCATGCACAAACAGTGTTTGGGAATAATCAATACTACAGAAAATGTTGTTTTTAGGGGGACAACTTTGAAATCTAAACTTGACCCTTCCAGGTAAGATGGAATTGCTCCTAAAAAAACAAAAATTGAAGAATCACATTTTGGGGAAAGGCCCTTAGCTACTTTGAAAATTTAGTCCCTACCATAAGCAGGCATAAGGCAGGTACCTTGGATTGAGTCAAGTTCGATAGAGTATTGTGCATCCATGAAGCTACTCAGGAAATGCCCAGTGACTGCACAATGGAAGCAGTGTGACTGCATTCTTCAGTGAAGCTGAACACGTAGCAACTGTGGCTGTCAAGATTTACTTTTTTCTGCTTGGGTGACACAAGTTTTTCATTTGAGCTAAGGGCACTGTCTTCTCATGTAACTGATCTCAGTTACTTCTTAAGGCTGTTAAAAACTTATCCTAAAGATTTTTATCCATTAATCAAAGCATCTTGGAGAAAATTTGAAATAAAATTACTCTCTCTTCATCTAAAGCAATAGATTCTGCAAGCAAGGGCAATAGCAAGATAATGCCAGTGAAGTCATTTGAAGCTGGTGTATTGTTACACTTGTCCAAACAAATCACATCATCATATCACTGACTGCAGCAGGAACACACGCGACTGCTTACCAACATGACATTTACTGGGCATTAAACTTGTTGAATTAAATCACAAAATGATCAGTTTTCCAACTACAATTGGCCACACCAACAGCTCCCTGGCCAAATTCACACATGAGAAGTTGAAGCACAAGCACGAGTTGAATCAACATTTCATGCACGATTGCACTTTTAAGTGATGACTAACCACATCTGCAGCTGCAGAAGAGTAGAAATAGGCCGTTCTCTTTCACAAACTGCACTCCCCAAGATTGCTTATAGAGAAGGACCTATGACGTAATTCTTTGTTAAAGTGTTCCATGAATTTACGTATGGATTAGCACAATAGGACTTTTGTTTTATCAGACCTAAGGAATAAAGGAGCAGCTGTGGTCAGTTCACTGCGGAGGGAGGATGAGCAATGAATTGAAAGGGAATTCGTGGTCATTCAAGTAAGACTAATTAGATCCAAATGGAAAAGGGTGACCAGAGTTCTCACAGAGAATCCGAATTCGCAACAAAATCCGAATTTGCAACGATCAGAACTTTATGTGGTCTGAATTTGGCATGCAAGAGAGCTTATATATGAGCTTGATGCAACGTTTGCACATGTTTATCGACCATGCATGCATGATAAGTTTGTGATTGCATACATGCATGCCACTGTAATTTTGCCATTTCTAATATGATGCACCTTCTGAGAACTCAAAATCCCGGCGTGTGCCTGTCAGGGCGGGTCTTCTGACTTAGTTTATTAGAGCATGAGTCATCCTCTCACACCTACCGCTCCCCTCTTTTCTGCACTGAAAAGGTTGTGCAGTGGTGCATGTCTAATCTCAAACAATAGTCTCTGTAGTATACCTTACAAGCAAGTAGTTCTACTGGTTGATAAGAGAGTCCTGGTCAAAAGTGCCTTGGAAGCTTGTTTGCTCAAGAGATTAAAGTACAGACAACATCTCTGGAGACTTGTGGAGAGAGCTGCAGAGGTGCAACATATGGCCAACGGGTCCTCTAGCGACATGTTATATGCTTGGTATTTTAAGAACAAACAAATCACTGGAACCAGTACCTGGTTAGCCTTGTAGTCTGTGTAGTCAAAGTTTGCACCCACATTGATGCTCTTGCATCTTCAAGGTTGCTGGTATTCAGATTTACTAAAATATCTTCCCAGAGGGGGACTTAGGTCATGCATCTCCAAGAAACCACAATACTAGATCAGGATACTTTGATGTTGCCTTCTTGCACAGACTGTGTTTACAAGCCATGCAAAATGCCTATATATCACCTTGTACATGCAAGACTGTGATGGGTAAGTATGCATCTTGATGTTGCAGAACCTGTTTGATGAGCAGATGGTTGGCCAGATGGCGTCACATGACAGATAGTTTATGTTTGTTTGAATAGGTGTGGAGCCAAGCTAAAGGTGCAAAGTACACAACCAATAAAATACATTGTATAAAGATGCATTTATCTTGCATGGATTGAATAAGTCATGACAGAAATATTAAAATGACATTACACACTCACCTGCTTAGAGATCCAGACCCTATTTTTGAAACCATGAACTGTGTATCTGTTACCTAATCCAATTAAACTTGGTCCCTGCCTACATAGTTGATTGTTTCCTGGTGTCATCTCAGCCCTTCACTAAGTAAATAAAGACTTCCTGTGCATACCCTAGGCCTACACAAAAGATTTAACTGTGCAATGAGAGGACATGTCAATAGCTTGTATACTGTGTAATCAACTGGACAAAGTTCTTCACTGGTCAGGGATCAAGTGTTATTCTAGAAGTGATAGTGGTTTCTTACAACAGAAATGAACAGATAAGCAGTGGCGCCAGGATATGCCCGACAGGGGGGCCAGAGATCCAAGCCCCGACAGCCCCCATGCTGTCAAAGGGTTGGTGAGGGGGATTTGAAGAAAACCTATATACCATGCCATTGAGGGGCAAGTATTGCATAAAATTTGTATACGCTATTGGAATATCGTTCCACACTGATTTAATGCATTTTCAGGAATTTGAACTGTGGAACTGCAAAGTGCCCGAAAATTTTTTGGGTAAGCCTACATTGAAAAGAATCTGTACTTATTTAAAGCATATATAGGTTAATTGTCCAGGCAGTTGGGCATTATCGGGCATTACTTACATTGTACTTCCTTCCTCAAATCACTAGCCGTACCGCACCACAGACACAAGAGAACATTTTACTAGGTTTAGCGAAATGAGCCGAAATTCTCGAAATTTACATAAATCCATACGTTCTACTTGTTTAGTTACTTGAAAAGGTGGAAAGGGCTTGTACTGTATTTAGCTATAAACAACGGAACTGAGGAAGAGTGGACAAAGCGTACCGAAAATTTGGGTTTTATTGCATAAATTTTTTTAAAACCAATTTGGCTTTCGCCCTGGGAGAAACTGTGAGCTAATGCTATCTAAAGTTCATCATCTTATTTCCTCGTCATTGGATTCTTCTTCGTGCAATCTGGTGGATGCTGTTTTCCTTGACTTTAGCTCTGCTTTTGACAGAGTGCCACATAATAAGCTCATTTTAAAGCTTCACAAGTTGGGGATAAGAGGAAGCATTCTTGCCTGGATTCAGGACTTCCTATGGATGCGCCAACAAAGAGTAGTTTTTCAAGGGGCGTTTTCTGAGTGGACCACTATCTATAGTGGAGTTCCACAGGGATCTGTTTTGGGTCCCATACTGTTTCTTGCTTATGTCAGCGATATTTCCTCTGGTCTTTCCTCAACAATGATTCAGTTTGCTGATGATCATACTATTATCCGACCTATTACTTGTGAAGGGGATAAGGATATTTTACAGAATGATTTGAACACTGTTTTCCAGTGGTCTATTGATAACGAGCTTCCACTGAATGTATCTAAGTGTGCTATCATGCACATCTCTAGGTGTAAACCTAACAATGCCTTATTTCATGATTATTGTCTTGGAAGCAATCCTCTCAATGTTGCTGAGAATTATGAGCTCCTAGGTGTTCTGTTTAGCAGCAATTTTTCTTTCAACAATCATCTCGAACATATTTGTAAATCTGCTTCTAGACTAGTAGGATTTGTTTCTCGTTGTACAAATGGGATGCCTCATGATTCTTTCTTACTTTTATATAAGACTCTTGTCTTACCTGTTTTGTTGTATTGTGGTTCTATTTGGCACCTTTTTAACGTATGTCATTTAGACCGTATTGAAGCTGTACAAAGGAGGGCTACCAGAATTTTGTATCAGAGGAAGTTTCCAAATGAGATAGTATCATACGAAGACAGGTTAAAGCATTTTAGTATTATCAGTATCAAGCACAACCTTGCATTACAGAGACTTGCTCTTGGTCATAAAATTGTTCATGGGTACTGTCCAGCTGAATTTACTCAATTCATTAGACCTAGCACTCGTGCCCCTGGAAGGCTTCTTCACTGGACTGCGAAGACTCAGACTTTCTATAATTCCCCCTTTGTTCATTTTACAAGACTTTGGAATGATCTTCCTCTGGATTTGCAGGAAATTCCCTCTGTGAGGATCTTTCGTAAGAGACTGTCTGATCATTATTTATCTATGTATTAGGTATTCTTAAGATAGGGTAAGGGGTGCACTTACTTCACTGTGTGTGTTTCAGATCTCTGGTCTATGCCCACTTACCTGGTACCTTCACTATTGTTTGTACCAAATATGTAATAATAATAATAATATAATAATAATAATAATAATATAATAATAATAATAATAATAATAATAATAATAATAATATAATAATAATAATAATAATAATAATAATAAATAATAATAATAATAATAATAATAATAATAATAATAATAATAATAATAATAATAATAATAATAATAATAATAATAATAATAATAATAATAATAATAATAATAATAATAATAATAATAATAATAATAATAATAATAATAATAATAATAATAATAATAATAATAATAATAATAATAATAATAATAATAATATAATAATAATAATAATAATAATAATAATAATAATAATAATAATAATAATAATAATAATAATAATAATAATAATAATAATATAATAATAATAATAATAATAATAATAATAATAATAATAATAATAATAATAATAATAATAATAATAATAATAATAATAATAATAATAATAATAATAATAATAATAATAATAATAATAATAATAATAATAATAATAATAATAATAATAAATGACCCTTTCAAAAACCAAAATAAGTAAACTGACCATGGGTGGCGACAGAGTTTTCCCTTCAGCAACCCTTGCCATTCCAATGACCCCAAGTTCCGACAGCCTCTATGTCGAGGGGGTGGTGAGAAGGGAATATGAAGGAGCCTAACTATCCGGTGCTGTTGCAGGGCATACTTGCAAAATATCACTTATACTCCAAGAGCCGAGTTGTGCAACAGTAGTGTTCTTTTGAATCTGAGTTGAGAAATTGCAAAGCGCGCCAAGCTCGCGAAAATTTTCAGTAAGCTTTCACAAAAAACATTATGTAATCATTAAGAAAAAAAAGAAAAAAAAGAAAAACTGTAGGGGATGTATTATGTATCGGGTATAACATACATTGTATCATAACCACCTGGACTACCCGATGAAATAGCCAAACTTTGTTCCGTGAGTCGCTCACCAACTGACCGTACCGCATGACACACACAAGAGTGCAGCAACTAGGCTTTGCGATATGGGATGAAATTTACGACCTCTACATAAACTGTGTACGCTGCCTACATGTTACTTGGTAAGGTGGACAGGACTTGTGCTATCTAGCTAGATGTGGAATAGAACTGTTGAAGAAACTTGAGTGACTTTACAGCGCACGTAGCTCGCCGAAAATTTGGGGGTTTTATTAGAGAAAATGTCCTCTTAAGAGCAAAAAACAGGTAAACTGTTGGGGCAACTAGACACCGTCAGGGACTGCATACTTTATCTTATTGACTAAGACTCCCTGGCGAAACTAAAAATTCCCTGACGGGGGGCCAACCTTTCCCGATAGGGGTCCCATGGCCCACCTGGCGCCACCACTGCAGATAAGTAGGATTTTATTTCACCCGAACATCCCCTTTGTGAGGTCTTGTCAGAGTGTTCTGATTTCTAAGCAGACCAAGTTCTAATGGAGATGGGCAGAGGGAGGGGAGTGGGAGGAGATGGATGATGACATTTGTGGAGAATATGTAAATGATCATGGATTTATTTGATGGAGGAGGAGTTGGAAGAATCTTCTTGTTTAGTTTAACTGACGATTATTTTAGCATATTATGCCAAGTGATGCACCAAGTGATGTACCTGCTTGAAAGCCATAAATCTTGATACAATGAAGTTATACGTTGGGTTGTATAAGTTACCATTTGTGATAGCTCATTGGCACTTTGGTCTTACATGCTGCTCTCAGCCCCAATACTAAATCCTCCAAATATTTCCTTCCCTCAGTGGATTTCTGAAGCTAATTAGGTTTCTGTTAGCAAACAAACGGTTATCTCTCTTAATATCTTTCATTATTTACCCTTCAGTGAACAGAATGGTGGTCAAGTGAATAATCTCTTTTGTTTGGTGGGCATAAAGGAAGTGCCCAAGTGCAGGCCACTTAACTTGTAAAGTAAATGTAGCTGCTTATTCTAAGAGGATTAAGCTACTTTGTTTTTATTCACCTGTGGAAGCAAACACAAATGTGTGAGCAGAACTAGTATGGGCCTTGTTATCCTCATGACTTCCTAAAGTGGTTGTCATGCTGTTATATTCAAATTGTTAAGATGTCATATTTCTACAGTTCATGTCAGCTAGTAATGGAATGTCTGGCGATAACTGACTAATTGCAGTTGCCCTACTGGTTAGCACACTTGACAGGTTGTTGGACAGCTTGTTCATAATAAGAAGTCCCTTTTCAATTTTTCAATCATTCATGGCCATGTTTATTATTTTTGTACCCAAGGACATCTGCTTAGTGAGTAGAGTGGCTTACTAAAGGTAATAAAACCTGAAGTGGGATGCTTTAATTCCCAGGGCTCGAAATAACAGATGCTTGCATGATAGCCATCACACCTTTTCAAATGGCTGCATTGTTCCATTTATGAAACTTTCATGACAACTTTGAAGTACAATATGTTCAGCTATCATTTCACTGGATGGCAATGCCTCACCTGCATTTGTGGAAGTTAGAAATGGGTTTGTAAGGATCTTCTCTGCCTATAAAGAATATACCTCCCAAGTCCTCTGATTTCAGCCAAACACATGGAAGCTGATTCCTCCTAGCATTTGTAATGTTAGTCCCAGTGATGGCCAACCAAGCCCATTTAAGAAGTCCTAAAATTCACTAGAGATGGAATTACTTGTCACTTAACAGTATACTAACTACCAAAGGTACTGTCAGTTGTAGTGTTCACCCTTGAGAACACGTAATTGACTCGTCTACCATATTATGGTAAACATCTCTGATGATACTGGTCAACTGTACCAGCTATGTGTAGTGCATGTTATATGCTACAGCATCTTATGCATGAGGCTAGAATTCAATAGGAGGATTTAGCCATCAGGCGACTTAATACTTCTTTATTTTTCACCCGGAAAAATGGCCTTTCCCCAGGGAACTTAAGCTAAATGAGCCTGTTGAATTATAGCAGCATGTATACTGTTGTACTCAAGTCCCTAATTACTCTTGGAAGGTAATTTGTGGCTATTTAAGAATCAATTTGTGCAGCAGAGAGCATTCAGTAGGGCGATGGTTACACACTCGGGTACGTACTTAATCCCCCGTTTTTGGCCAGAAACAGGACTCGGGTGATATTTGTTGTTATGGGCAGAGAAGATCGTAATGCACTCAAAGCTGTACTGCATATTACAGTTGGTTTTCAAATTACTGTCAATTATCCTCCAGGAGTAAACAGAGCTAGACTTGACATCCAGCAGTTATGTTCACAATCACATGGTACTTGGCTGAGTCAGTTAATTAAGTGTGTGCTGGTATGATGAATATATCCCACTGCTGGCAGTATGCTTTTGATAGTTTGGACATATATCATGTGACAACTTTATGTCAAATTATCACTCCTCCAGTAAATTTTAGGACTGAATTTCATTGAAACAGCTTTACCATCATGTCTGCTTCCTGTCTTAAAATGCAGATAGTTCAGTGCAGAACTGAATATGGTCTGGTAGCTGGTTCCATTACTAACAAGGAGCAGATTATGCAAAACATTGGTATTCATAAGCTTCTAACCATGGACTGTGAAGAGACAGGTAGTCCTTGTCAGAGGAGTGAAGACAGACCATGATCAAGAGCATAGGGAGATATATTAGCTGAGATATGTTAACAGGTTGACATAGCAAAACATATGGAACATTAATCACTGGGTAATTCCATAAATTAGGGTACCAAACTATGACATGGCATTTTTGGCCTTAAATTCATAAATCACCTTTTTTATATGACACATTTTTTTTACCTATTTTATATATTAATTACTTTGATAATGATGTTGAGTT
The DNA here is from genome assembly GCA_029531755.1 of Holothuria leucospilota. Lineage (NCBI taxonomy): Eukaryota > Metazoa > Echinodermata > Holothuroidea > Aspidochirotida > Holothuriidae > Holothuria > Holothuria leucospilota. The sequence continues at coordinate 1,516,834 of CM055975.1, read as the reverse complement.
AGTTCCATTCATATGTGCCTGAATTGTGAACACCCTCAAATTTGCCTCGATCATTTATGGAAAAATGTATGTTCCTGAGGTAAAGGGGACACCAAAATACTGAAAATCACATCAAAAATATATCTGGATCTGCTTCATATTATTTTTGTGTATGCTTAAGATGATATGCATAATGTGATGCTAAAAAACCTATTTTTTAGTCAGTTTGTCATTTTATCTGTTTCACAATGCTAAAACCTGTGTTCCTTGTGTAAACAGGGTAAGGGGACACCAAACAGAAAATTGTCTGATAATTCAAAATTTCAAAAAAGTCTGCTAAGTTTTTTACACTGCATGTTTTAAAGCCTCATAAAACCTAATAATTCAGCTCAAAAAAAGTAAAACATAACGAGTTTGGAGCTTATGTTATTCACTTCTTAACGTTCCTACGTAAACTTTTCAGGGGACACCAAATCATGGAGTAGAAATCGATAATAGCCTTTTTTGGCATATTTTTTTGAAATTTCTCTGGAATATTTTTTAAATGCATAAAGCTTTGTCCAGGCTTGAAAAATCCATCAAACTTAAAAAATCGGAATAGTTCAAATGGGCAGTGTTATTGAAAAGCAGGTACATGTTTCTCGTGTAAAGGGGGACACCAAAGTTTATGCAAGGAACATCCCATTTGTAGAGTCATCGTGTTGGGAAATGTGAATATATTTATGAATCAAGTGTTTTTTTGTCACAAGTGATATGTCAACAACAACATGTTGCAAAAATTTATTAAGGAAAGCCTAAAATAAAGGGAAATCTAGCTTTTCAAATGTTAACTCTTAAATGTCATAATTTTTGCCCCCAAAACCCCTAATTTTGTGTTGTTTTTTGTCAAATATTGGGAAAATTAATTTCCATAATCCAATTCTGTTGGAAATATGTCATTAACTTAGTGACTGTGGCAAAATAAAAGCACAACAGTGACCATGTAGATTAAACTCACAAGACAGTTCCCATTTTAAAAAATTTTCTTACTACTGGTACCCTAATTTATGGAATTACCCCACTATGAACTTTTTCATGGTTTTGCAGACTGACAAAGGGTGCATTTTTGTGGTGAAAAAAACACCCTTTCCTTTTAACAAATTCAAGAAAATCATTGCAATGAAATGCCTTCAATGTAGTGGAATTGAAATTGTATTATTTCAGATCACTGATTATTTAACGAAGTTTGAAATTTCATGAAAAAAATGCTCTTTCAAAATGTGACCTTGCAAGTGGTTAAAGATGAAGTTTCCCATGATGCACTTCGTCTTGAGAAAAAAATTGCATTTCTTTGAAAATGTATATCTTCCAAACGCTACAAGCTATTGAGATGCGGTTTTCACCTAATAGATGAGAAAAATTTTCTGCATTTTTTGAAGGTATTGATTTTTGTCACTGGCAAATCCCTTTAAATCATACTGTATATTTCAGGAGTTCATTGACAAATACTTTAGGACTATCCTGCTGTAATAGAGGTCTGTTTTATTGTAAAAAAGCACACACTTTATTGTACTGCAGGTTGTTAATGCTTCTAGGTCAAGCCACAACTGGCCACTCTAGATGAGCCTAGTTGCAACTAGTGATTTATAAACTTACTATTTTCACCACATAGCATTTCTTTTTATGAAAACAGCTTAAGCATCATGTAGTATTTTCAACACATGTGGTGACTTTTAATTGTGGATTTTAAAGAAATTTGCAGAGGATTTTAACCAGGTTGTATCATTTTTACTGTGGTTAATGTGTTCATAGTGGTTCTGCCATTCAGTCTAGTTAAAATCAGCATTTTGTAAATTACTGTATGGCAGGAAATTTCTGGGAGGCTAATTTTTGGCAAATCTGTACCCTCTTCACATATTTGCAGAGTGAAGAATTCGCTGTTGCCGGCAACCAACATAGTCTTGTACAAACTAACGAAAGTACTTTCGCGGGTCTTAAAGTCACGATTAGATACTTGGTTGCGAAAAGCGCAAAAATTCAACCCCCATGAAAATATCCCACTATGCACTGAGTATAGGCTTTATCTTAAATGTTTAGTATTGTGCAATGACATGCATGATAAAGGAGCATAACATTTACAGCTGTTTCAGAAATGTTTTAGCTAGATTGGTATAGCTTCCACTACTTCTATACGTTTGGTCACGGTTTTTGCAAAAAACCTGTCAACATTTGAATTGGCATTATTGATTAACTGGTGCAAGAATAACACATGGTAACTATTGAATGTTACTGTAACATTCTGCAATAACATGTTACTTCATCATTCGATGTTATTCTTAACGATGATTTGATTTGCAGACAATCAGTTACTGTACATCTTCTTAGATGCCCTTTAGCATAAAGATAATGCTGTGATACTTTTGCTCAAAGTTTTGTGTTTGTACATGGCTGCATGATCATCAAGGTCGGCAAGTGGTTGAGTCGTCACTCACAGTCCAACAGTGATTGATGAAAAGACACCCAAATAATCATAAAACATGACTCAACTGGCATAGCACAGCCAGTTTGTCATGGGTTGTATTACAGCTGTCTGTATTAGAAGAATGCCTAGTTTTAAACCCATAGCCAGAGGGAAGGGGTTAAGGGAGGTGCTCCCAGGAAAAATTTCACCCCCCTAGAATATTTACAAGTACCATTGTCATAATGCATTTTAGTGTATCTCATGGCCACTGGAAGCTATCTGCCATCCCCCCCTTCTCCCCTTCAGTAATGTGTCTGGCTATGTGAGGGTTCAGTGGTTGGGTTGGCGTATTGTTACAAAATGTTGCATGATTGCCTGTTTATTGTCATGAGGAATAAGGTGGCTGGAAATATCCCCAAGCACAAAGTTGACATTATTACATTATTAAAGGGAAATATTGCGTTTGTCTGGCTTTTTATTGAATCTATCCTCATTTACTTGCGATCGGGTCCTGTTCGATGAAAGTGAGGTAACTAAGAAAAACATTCTACCCTCCAAGCACTAATTAACAAGTAATTAACCTTTCTGTAGCAACTATTAGATTTGTTCATCAAATAATTATGTATGCAAAACCACTCCTACATCATCCCTGATTTTAAATCCACCAATCAAATCATTTCTGTCACATTACGTCAGACAGTAACCAACCCCTTCTATACAGCATGTACAAAAAGTTTGGAAAATACGAACTAAGTACGGTACAGTACTTTAGTGGGAATTATTACTACATTATGTCTGTATTACTGTACCAGGGAGTTTTTATCTGACTGTATTGAGATACAGCAGCATCGCTGCTCTAGTTATTTGACAACCTAACGGAACTACAGTTACATTACAGTAGGTGATCTTATCATCTCCCTGGTATACTATACACAAAGTTACAGTTATTCCGTAATTCGAAATACAGCCCTTGGGCCTTAGCAGGTTTGATTTACTTTTGAAACAGCCGGATGTAAAAGAGATCAGACTGTAGGTGCTTCGACAATGGTACAAAATGAAAATTTTACGAACCTGTGATGCCAGTGGTTGCAACTTGTCGAAAACGAAGTATGCAGGGCCTACAAGTCTTTTGCAGATAAATGAACACATTTGTAGTGACTCTCCTGTAATGACTAATAACGTACACTCACGGTGAACCAGGGAGATGACGCTGCATCTCCATGTGTGAGTTTTGAATTCCAATGTACAGCACTGCAGGTTGGTGCAGAAACTGTGGTAGTAGTTTGTTGTGAGCAGGGTCGTTGGAATTACGGTAAGCAAGGTCAACACGTATTGCGTAATGGGTGCATATATGTCCTGACATGACCACTCTTCCTGAATGAATATGCAGCAGTACAAACGTTGCATAGTGTGGGCGAGGCTTCATTTTCTATAATGAGCCTGTTAGATACAAAAATTGCTGCATCTTTCTTTCCGTATTTCGTGAGATTAGTGTTGATCTGCTGCAAGTTATTTGTATTCCATGTTTGGAAAGGGTAAAAGACCACAATGGGATTAAATTAAGGTCACGTCGCGGTATTCTTTCAAACGCAATATTTCCCTTTAAAGGTGCCATGCTGTAAAATTAAGGAGAGCAAACACGTTTAAAATGGTGCCACAACACAATTATATTGCATGTAGGTTCACACAACTTGGTTAAAAATGTGAAAAGACTCCACTTTTGAAGATTCTGTTTAAAGGGAACACAGAGGATGGCAGGATGCTCAGTGTTATATAATAGCATACTAACATAAGCATAGTGATTACCATGTGGCTATACATTATGTTGAGAGTTTGTTATTTTATATACAGTTGTAGATTATCAAAACTGTACTTTCATTAATTGCCATTAACTGTTGATGTCTGCTCTAGATTTAATACAAAGAGGGTAAGTTTTTGATATGTGAACATTTTACTTCAACAGCTGTTACCTGTTCTGGTAACTTTCAGTTAGAGAATGGTCTGATAAGTCCACCAAGTTGTACCACAGAAGGGAACCTACCGTATGGTACTATCTGCCAGTTCACCTGTGATGATGGATTTCGCCAGACTGGTCCATACTCTAAAAGGTGTGGAGAGGACGGAACTTGGAGTAATCCCCGAAACGTTGTTTGTATTGGTCAGTATGGAATAAGTGATACGTTATATGTCAGATAGAATTTGTCAGCCTTAGTATTGCATGTATAAAAGCCTGGGTCACCTAATTTTAGTTATACCAGAATATTTCCTCACATATTTGCAGTTTTATTGGAATCAGAAATTCCCCTTTTCAAATGAATCAGAACTGAGTATGTATGTTAAGTAAAGTCAGTTGCTGCTGACTGTGTAAACAAGTAGGATTAATACGTCTTTGGTAGGTACCCGGATATGAAATGGAAAGACTTTGACCAAATTATGTCCAGCATTTTGTTCATGGGTGTGTTTCTTTGTGTGATCAGATTTGTACACAGGTAGGTTAAACATGTACTTAAAGTGTAGTACAGCAATATGTTTAACTTTGTGATTGTTCCAAGTCTCATCTTCATAGGACATTCCTGTGTTGAGATGTTAAATGTTGAAGTTTATTTGCATAGTCAATTGAAAAAGTAGTTTGTTTTCCTTGTTTTAAATTTCCTAAAAACACTCCACCTTGAATCAAAATTTGATCACTTTCACACTGCTGTAGAGTGAATGGACTATACTTGTATACTTGTCCTCTCTGCACAACATATGTTGCAAGAAAAGAGTATTTCTTTAAAGACCATATGAACATATTGATTTCAAAAGGAAACAAAAGTATTCAAAGTGAGTTGTACAACAAGAACATCACAATCTATTGGCCACTGGATTCTTTTAAAGTATGCTAGTAAACTTTAACATTTTACATCACAACAACCGCATGAGCTATAAAGAGGGGAGTGTGACCCATGCAATGCATCATTCTATGTCTATTATAATTTATTTTTGTAGATTCATACCTAAGGTACTCTGCTGTGATGTGTGCATTATTGAAAAGTACAGCTATTATCAATCTCAAGTATCCTATGACAAGAAGTACTCAGTTACATTCTTTAGAAGTATGCTGAATTTTTATTGCTATATATACTTTAAAAGTACTGTTACATTCTTTGGGAGCATGATGAATTTTGATTATTGGCTGCATATACTTTAATTTTCAACATTATCATGTTTCTACTTTGAACTTTTTTGTTTTCTAGATGAGCAAGCTCCAAGGTTCACTGACTCTTGCCCTATTTACTCTCAAGCTTATGCAGAGAGTGGGTCAACTGAGGCAGTAGTTAATTATGATATTCCTGAAGCAACAGACAATGCTGGATTGAATGGAATAACAATAGAAAAGTAACCTATACATTCTTCTTACTAAATTAAATGTGGCTAAAATACGTTTTTTGTTTGAAGAGGCAATGCTTCAGAATTCCTGAGACTTCCAGACCTCACAGATCATGAATGTAATTTTATTGTCTTTTATGTACCATTGTCACAGGCTAGGGGGCCATGTCAGCTTTCATGAATGTATCTAGCAATATTTTCTGCTCTCATTGAGCAACCTGGACCTATTGTGTGATCTCAGTGTCTCCAACTCTCAAGTATCTCTAGGCCTGAAAGCTTTTTCCAGTTTAGTAGCAATAACATACCTTTTCGGATCAAATTTGTCCCTTTTGTGATTTTAATATGTAGTAGCCCATTTTCATGAAGAAAGTCATAGCATTTTTTGTTGCATTAATGTAGTAATTATGTGACTGCTTATTTTGTCAAGTTGTGGCCCTTTGTGTCATTCTGGTAGCTTGTTGGCATCCGTACTGTTTCCTCATATAGTCTTAGATTTCCAGTAAACATCTGCTCAATGGCCAGTCTGTGGTGGTCAGTGTGCAGTGGTCATGCAATGTTCATCCTGCAGTGGCATTCTTTAATGATCAGTCTGCAGCCATTAATTGCCAGTCTCCTGTGGTCATTCTGCAATAGACACTCTGCAGTGGCCAGTCTTCAGAAGACGCTCAGTAAAGGCATTCTGTAATGGTCAGTATAAAGCAGTCGACAGTTTCCAGTGGTCTCATAATGTTGCACAAAATACAGTAGGAGGCACAATCATGAAATTGTTTAAGTATATCAAAAAATTAGGAATTCTTCCACAAGAGAATTGGTTTTTAAATACACAAATGAACTTAAGATGGCAAATTAGGCCCCATTGATGCCATCATTTCCTCTAATAATAGAATTACACTTTGGGAAATGCAAAATGATATAAGTATGTAAGATTCATACAGATTGTCATGAGACTAACCAAGCTATTTATGTCTGCCTACAGATTGATTTAAATTCTTAATATTTATATATCACATTGTAGTAATATTTCAGTATTATTGCAAGATCAGCATCTGTTTTCTGCCTATTCTGCAGACAATCAGGACTTGATAGCGCTGATCGGTTCCAAGAAGGTTCTCATATCATCACTTATACTGCAGAGGATGAAGCGGGAAACCAAGCTAGATGTGATATCCATGTCACTGTTCTTGGTAAATTATCAATCTGACCTATTAATGTTTTCTTCGGGTAACTTAGACATTGAAGGGTGGTTGTTTTGCTATTCCAAGCAACAAGCGACTCAGATGAAAATTTTAGGGGCTTATGAATTACTACTGTACTTAATGTTGGTAGCTTCCAGTTCAACTCAAATGTGTTGTGGTGTTCCAGGCCTCCAGAGCAAGGTGGAATGGAACATCTCTTTAAAACCTGTCAAATATGTTCCCTGTCTTTCTTAGTTTGATCCAGACCGGTATTTAAGAAGTTTCCAGGCATTGGGAGCTATTTTTCCATTCCTCTGGCAAATAACCCCTCTTTATTCTGGCTGTTTCTTTTATTTTTCTCCGTTACTAAGCACGGTAGGTGGAGGCCTGTACATCTGCCCTTGCCCTTGCCTCCCCACCAATTGCCTACTCCATTGATCCAAACAGGGATGGATTGACATAGTGACTCACTTCAGACTGCCAATAAATTCCTTCCGCTGTTCCCCATTGCTTTCAGTGCTATCTTTCCAGTTGGTTACAATGATTATAACTTGACAAGTAATGTCGTATTAGTTATTTTAACATATGTTGTTCAAAATTTTGGCTATTGAAAGTGTACACTTTTTACAGTATAATAAAGTTAATCTTAGGGATGCAAATGTTGGTAATACCACCGGTCTGGTTTGATCCAGACCGGTATTTAAGAAGTTTCCAGGCATTGGGAGCTATTTTTCCATTCCTCTGGCAAATAACCCCCCTTTATTCTGGCTGTTTCTTTCATTTTTCTTCGTTACTAAGCACGGTAGGTGGAGGCCTGTACATCTGCCCTTGCCCTTGCCTCCCCCACCAATTGCCTACTCCATTGATCCAAACAGGGATGGATTGACATAGTGACTCACTTCAGACTGCCAATAAATTCCTTCCGCTGTTCCCCATTGCTTTCAGTGCTATCTTTCCAGTTGGTTACAATGATTATAACTTGACAAGCAATGTCGTATTAGTTATTTTAACATATGTTGTTCAAAATTTTGGCTATTGAAAGTGTACACTTTTTACAGTATAATAAAGTTAATCTTAGGGATGCAAATGTTGGTAATACCACTCCCCTTATTATCTGATGAGGTGTATTCTATTAGCAATATTTGCTGTAATCTGAGCAGCTACTTTAGGACAGGGGACCTTCTGCTTGCAAGCCAAGCAAACAAGGCTGGAAAGACCTGTTGGTCTAGCCTGTGAGGCCAGTTTAACTTCATAAAGCCATCAGTGTATTATTATTTTTTAACATTATTTTATTTTAACCAACCATTTAACCTACTTTCCATTTTCTGATTTTTCAAATACATAAAATAATAATAATAATACCCAGGGTAATATTGCTAGAATATAGCACTCTATCATGCACTTTACACAATACAATGTACATTGTAATTAGAGCTGACTGACATGAAAGGCAAGCATCCACTGTCTTTGTACATTTATCTGGTATATGTTGGATTTGCAGATTTTCTTTATAAAGAATGGTAGTTTCTAGTAATGACCATACTTGAGATATGATATTACATGCATCATTTTGCATCTAAGCCTGTGCCAAAGTGCAAGAATTTCCTAGAGGCAGACACCCTTTCCCCTAATGCCATTCCCCCTGATGGCCATATAGTAGGTAAGTTGGGAAACTTTGATGTACATTGCATGCTGGGAAGGAAAGTGTACCATAACAGAGACTGCATGTGCAAGACAGATATTTTGTATAATCAAGCACAATTTTTTGAGTTTAAAACTATGGATTTCTAGACAGCAAGTCAGCGGTCGAAGAGAATTGTCTTTAGCGGAAAAGTTCCCTTTGAAGTAAATTTCCTTATCTTGGACCAAAAAGGTTGGATGGCATGGCAGTAAATCATGGAAGACAAAAAGAACAGTTGCTCAAAGCCTTCATATCGAAGCAAAAATGTCCGTGGACTTGATCTGTGGCACTATATGGTACAGCAAAATCTAATTTCCCAGCTCATCAATTGAGGTGCTTTTTACCCAAGGAAGAGTGTTGGAAGTGTACATTGCCTTTGAATTGATTTTATGTTTGGCCCTTGACAGAAAACGGTTCTCCACTCTTCAGCTATATCAGAAAAAAGAAAACAGCTGAAGATGAAGTGAGCTTGTAATTGGTCAGTTGGGTGTCACGCTGTGTTAACCATGCAAATATCTCATGTTTGATATTTTGATCACATTTTGGTCAAGTTTCTTCATGGTTTGTCCTCAGTGATCACATATATAAAAGTAAATGTTAAGTAAAGCTGCACTGTTTCTTGTCTTTAAGAAACTATTACATTCAGAGAAGAGAGAAGGAAATTTTCTACACCTAGCTACTACCAAATTATGCAAACTTTTCTGAAAAGTCCTGTACTATCTAGTCTAGTAATGTAAATAATCCTTACATTTGATTCATTTAACAACTGACTCTAACATCAAAATTATCACCACTTCAAACTGGGTTTATTTTTCTGACGGAAGAATTCAGTGGCCTATTTGGCAACTTTTTAAACAGATGCTTGTATATCCCAAAGAGCAAAGTCCTAAGATAGTACTCTTGTATGAAAAGTAGATAGCACTTAAAGTAGTTTAGACTGTAAACAGGGTACTTATGTAGTCATGACAACTTTGAAAGTACTTGAATTTAAAAAGGTCCCTTTCAAGCCTTGACAGGGTTTTTGTTTTTATCTCATCTTTTATAAAGTTGTCTCAGAAAGTACTCACATTTGGTGTGAAAGATACATATTTGTATATATTGTTGTGTTTTAATTATCATATGTAGCATTTTCTGAAGACTAAAAAATATGCAAATGGCTGTTAATTTAAATACAATGCACGAGGGAAAAGTTTTGGTTGTTGAAATACGCCTGAGAAGTACTTGAGTTTGTCCTTCAGGAAAGTGCGTGAACCCTGAATATTAGACAAATTCAACTGTTAATAGTCAGAAATGTCACCTTGGAATAAATGGTTCCGTAAAATGTTCGTCAGAATATGAAATAAGAATAGCAGTTGGTGTTTTTGTAAAATTAAACTTGTAGTACGGACATGACTATAAAGTACGTTTTGACATTAGCAGTAGTGGTCAAGTGGTTGTATTAACATCTTATATCAGAGAGCTTAAGCTACAAATTTATGCCCACAATCTTGTCTCAAGCCTCTTACTATGTGAAAGCTCTCGTTGTATTAAAGACAGCACTTATGATGAAGAGAAACAAGGCTGATAGTCAGAGGTCCTATAGATGGCACATTTCCACTGTAGTTTTGTAACAAGACTTGCAGTCAGTGTGAAAAGTCATTCTCTTAAACTTTATATGCAGCTCATCTTTTTTCCTTGGGGGGGGGGGCAGGCTTTTGGTATGGAGTTGTATCTACGTTCATGGAGCCTACATATAAAGTAGCTGTGCAGCACGCATAAATTTCTGGTAAGGCATTGTTGTAAGCCTGGAATGACGTTCGAATGTCATTTGAATTCATATCACTGCAACTAAACAGTACTGTCCCACTGCAGCTAATCAATACTCTCCCACCTTCTTTGAGCACTGCAAGTGTTTCGTGCTGTGGATGGAATGACATCATTATGACATGTGAGAGGAAAGGATATGTGCACTAATTTTATTATATAAATTTAAAGGTATTTTTTTTCAAAATCTACTGACAAATTTGTATGCATTGTGTCTAATATAGTGTGTTTGATATAATTTACTTATTTTGGATAAATAAGACCTAGCATAAAAGGTATGTTGAACCCTTTAATTGTGATATTTTTTTGTTCACACAGTACATCGTTGCAACTCTTTGCAAGCCCCAGCTAGCGGTTCCCTGAGATGCCCCAGACAGAATGCTGGTGCAACATGTGACTTCCAGTGTAACCAAGGCTATGAATTAGATGGGCCTGCATCTCTTAGTTGCATTCTCCAAGCCTCAAGACCAACATGGGATGGTAGCCCACCACTTTGCACACGTGAGAATCTTTTCAAATAATGCAGTATCGAAGGAGGTTGGGGAGGGGAGTAGGAGAGGAAAGGGACCTTTTACATGTCATACTTACTGTTCTTAATATTTATGGGGGTTGCTTTCTTTTAGTACTTGAACACTAATGTTGTTGTCCAAAATGTAAAATATTTCATAATACCAATATAATTGTAGAAATCTCTAAAATATTCCAGAGAACTTGAAATTTGTATGGTCTGTTTTGAAATAAATTTTTATTTAACGTAGTTCATTGAGTGTGTAACCAGGGCATGTACACATCATGGAAAATGTGAAGAGTCCTTGAACTTTCTGTTTCGTGTCATGACCTTGTCCTGGGAGATTGTTTATCACATCTTGTTAAAGTAAATCTATCACTTGCAAGGTAAATAAAAATGATATCATGCCATGGGCTTCGACAAATTCTTTTTTCCTTACTTGTCCATCAGACTAGCTGTTCTCTTAGTCTACTTGTCCACATGAATATCTATTTGTTCACTCTTAATATAATGCCTTTAAACTCCTTTGGAGGAGACTGCACAAGGGTACTTGCCAAGCGGGCTATGATATTGAACAATGTACTTGTCCGAGTAACTTTTTACTTGTCCCGTACTGTCGGGCGGGGGATTTGTCGAAGCCTGTCATGTCAGATTGTTTTTCTTTATAAGTTTTCTTCAAACCTGAAGAAAACATGCAGAGAGGAATTCCTGATGGATTGTGGAGGCTGAAAAATATAACCCATGGACTGGAACAGTCCTTGAAAATCTTACATCAATAATTGTTTGAACCCTGAATGCCATGTTTAATTGTAGATGTACATCTTATCTGTACCTTTCACAGGTTTTCACAAACTAAACCCAAAGACTTAAGCAATAATATACTCCTTTTGAAGTTTCTAAACTTCATTCACAGACTAAAAACACTGACAATAAACGAAGCAGTAATATACTCCTTTGGAATTAATCAAAATTTCATCACAGTGATCAGAAAATTGAGTTGCCTTCAAAATTTGAATAAATCATTTTTAGTAGGAACTGAGAAATTGATTGGATGATCGAATAATATTTTTCCCTTTGTCAACATCTTTTCAGCGGTACAGTGCCCAGCTATTGCCAGTAGACCCCCAGCCATTAAGTCAGGCTGCCAGCTGGCTACAGAGTCCTATGGTGCTGTGTGTCTATGGGCATGTCCATATGGTTACCAAGGTAGTGGAAGTCCAGTTAGTACTTGTCAAGCAGATGGATCTTGGAGTGCAGATGACTTTGAATGTTCAGGTAAATAGTCATATAAGTATTCTCTGTAGCCTTAAAATATCAGCACATTGCAACCCTCAGGTTATTTTTTCCTTTTTTTCCTTTTTTCCCTTTTTGGTAGCAGTTTTCATAGGATAGACTCTCCTGGCAAGGGATTTCAGGTGAAATTTCTGTTTATGTTAGGTCATTAAGGTAAAGCTTTGAACACTTATGAAATTCCTAATGAAACAATCCAAAACCTTAGTTTTATGGAAAATTTCAAGGGGGTGGGTGGGGAAGAGCTGAGGACAAGAACCCATCTTGGGACAATAGCTACCCTTCTGGCTCATAGAAAAAAATCCTAATCTCTGGAATTAATAAGATGGGATTGATTGGAAATGACAAAATGAAAAAGATTGTATGTGGATGGCAGATAAATTTAGTAAAACTAAAATGTTTGGTATCTTTCTCTGTTTCTGCTTGAGATGGCTATAGTAAAGTGAGGATTTACAACAAGTGTTAATGAAATTATTTGTAGCTGCCATAGATTTTTTCATGTACTTTAATAATATTACCCTGTGAAAAGCACTTCCAACAAATTTGAATTCCATCAACTTAGTTGAAAAAAGCTGCAAATTTCCCAATAGACAAAGAAACGTTAATACCCATACTATTCATGAAATGCTCAGGGATGCATCATGCTTTTTAAGACTAAGCCAGTGATGCTGCACTGTTTGCAATGCCACCCTCTAAATTCTCAAGGCTTTTGTATTTCTGTTGGCTATACCCTTTTGGAACCATAATAGCTTCAGCATTTATCTTTTGTAGAACATGTAAATGTCATTGTGTAAGGCCATTAAATTACAACGAAAACTACTATTTTGAAATGTCCCTTCTAGCTTTGTTGGGCTTATGTGTTTATGATAGTCACACTTTCTTCTCTTCATACAGAGAAACAATGCCCCAGTCTAGTGTTGCCAGATTTTATCAGAGAGAGACCAGCTAATTGCAACTCTGACCCCTCCTTTGAAGACAGTTGTCACCTGAGTTGTAAGGAAACAGGTTACCGCATTGATCCCCCAACGTTGGACTTTATTCGGTGTAGAGGGGATGGACAGTGGTCTCAGGATATCAGTGACCTGTCTTGCATTGGTTTGTACTTTATTTGGTCAAAACTTTGTTGTAAATCCTTTTTAGAAAAGCAACCTTAATATTTAATCAATATTGTTCATCCATTGAAAATAGATTTGTATTTAGTGCATTGCAATTTCTAATCATGGGCTGATTGGTTTTTAAGAATTTATCAAAATTCCAAGAAAGATGTGCACTCCAGATCAGAAACATGTTTGTGAAGTGCCTATGGCTTTATTTACCTTAAAGTGTACCTTGCATCTAAAATTTTGAAAGATACATTATAAAGCTTGAAACATAAGTTGCAATGGTCTGACTTCCATTTTAAAGAGGATGTTTCTGTGCTTAAGTATAAAATGTTAAGGTTTATTCACATAATTTAAAGTGGTAGATTGTATAATAATTTGTGTTGTCCCTCCTGTTGTACTGGAAATTGCAGCCTTTTGTTTTGTTTTTGTTTTCTCCATAAGAGCTGTGCACCTTTAGCCAAAGCATGAGCAGTCTTATTGTTTCAGAGTGACTTGACTATACTAGCTCTCTCCTTACAAAATTTCCTTCAAGAAAACAGTAATCTGTGTAAGGTCATATGAGCATTATTATTTCAAATGGAAACACAAAAAGCAGGAATATGTGAGTTGTACAAGAAGGACCTCACACATTACTGCGTGTAATCGACTATTTCAAATTAAGTGAATAATTCTAAATTTCATCTAGAGGATAAGCTATAAAGATGGGAGTTAGATGAATAAGATTCATTTTGCATTCTTTCTTTTCATATTTATTGTAATTCTAGACTTCAGGTGTACTTTAAAGAGAGAGTTGTTATAGGTATTATGTGAAATGAAGCAGTACATGTTAGTCTTTAACCATAAGCCATATTCCAGTAAGTTTATGAGACAGTCTATAACTGACACAACTGTAACAACATTAGACAATTTGCTTCTGAAAGTTCACAGAAATAACCATGCAGGCATGTTCATATTTGAACACATAACCAAATTGGTGTACTTTTAATACACTTCATCAGGTGACTAGCAAAGTTTGTGACAGTGGATAAAAAAATAGTTTTTTACTCTTGTCTTGGGTTTTATGTTTCTGTTTTGGACAGATTACCAAGCTCCTCGCTTTACCAGCTGTCCATTAGATTTCCCTGTTTATGCTGACCGAGGATTGACCCAGGCGTTTGTCAACTGGGAAGTGACAGCAACGGACAATTCAGGAGAAGATATTGTCCCTCAGTGTGACAGAGAGTTCATGACCTTTCCCATTGGTGACTACTTCACTTCCTGTTCTGCCAGAGATTCTACCGGAAATATCGCTATCTGCCAATTCTGGTTCAGAGTCAGAAGTAAGTTTGAGGACCTTTCACTTTTACAGCTGCAGACCATGAGGGTTTATGTCTGGCAAGGAAAGTCACTATCTTTGGAATTTGAAAGAATAACACGGTGGGGGTGGGGGGTGGGTGGGAAGGGGGTTCACATCTGACTTTTCATTACTTGTAACATGTAGCCATCAATAATAATGCTGATTATGATTTATTTAATATACAGAACTTTCCACAAATGGTTTTGATGGTGCTTCACTAGCTTTATCCCTGGTCCGCAACAGAAGCATGTGCCAAATGCATTCCGCTCTGGCAGCTGCAGCAAAACTCTCTGGTCCAGTGGCATGTTACTTCATAAGTATCTTGTTTACAAACTGAATGTTATAAACCAGCTTTTAAACAAAAACTATGAGAGTGCTACTGAAAGCTACTCATATTGACTCTCTCTCTACCTAATCCAGCTCGTAATTGCCAGCAGTTGAACCCACCAGTGTTTGGTCTTTTCATTGGACCCTGTCACACCAACCATGGTAGTGTGTGCACTATTACATGTATTGATGGCTACCAGCTACAAGGACCTGATAGAGCCTCTTGTGAAAGGAATGAACAAACTGAGGCAATGTACTGGGAGAGGGATGCACATCCAGTATGCAGAAGTAAGTCAATAGTTAACTGAATTTGAAACCTTTGGTTTATGCATGGTTCAGAATTTGTTTTGGAATTGGAAACAATTATCTCCCATAACAGTATTACAGTCAGAGTCAGTGGTACTACAACAAAGGATCAAGAAACTTTTGCTCTGGTTGTATGTAAGCAAATGTGCCAGTTTAGTAAACTGAAATCTTGTATAATTGTTCTGTTGCAGGGTCTGCACGCTCATGCTTTTGGTATCTATTTTCATTCCTTCACTGATATTGTGATGATGTTGCATTTGTCAATTTTAGATATTTGGAAACATTTTATTAAGATCAGGGCAAAATCAGTTTTCCACTGTATTTGTATTTGCATCCTGCTTTAGTCATTCTGTCAGTAAGGATGTGATGTATAATATTTGCATGATATGCGACATATTTGTCCACTTTTTACAGTTTCCAGTTGTTCTTCTATACCAATGGACATCATTCCACCTGGAGTGGGTATGAACTCCACCTTCTGCACAGGGAAGTGAAACCCCCACTATGGAGTCAGATAGTAATGTGACATAACATTTTTGTCCCTTCTTTTCAGTTTCCAGTTGTCCATCTATACCTATGGGAATCATTCCACCTGGAGGGGGTATTTACCCCACCTTCTGCACGGGCAAGTCTAACCCTCACTATGGGGTCAGCTGTAGATTCTACTGCCGTAATGGATACACCTTGGTGGGCCATCAGGACCCTATCAGTTGTCAAAGTGATGGTACCTGGGATGTGGATTTGAGCAGTGTGCCATTTATATGTGAAGGTATATCTTATAAATAACTGATATATCTCTCTTCAATTGTTTCTGGGCTCATTGAAACCTTATAAATCAGGTCTTCCCAACTGGAAGCTCACCCTTTAGTGTGGTGACCTGGTGACCTCATTGTGACCTCCAGAGGGGCTTGTAGCTCAGGTGCAAATGTTTTAAAATATTTCGAAAGTAATACTATACCAGAGAGAAGGAATGAAACAATTACGGATACCACAGACCTAACAATTACTTCCCTTAATTCCTGATATGACTTCTAACTCATATCAGCACCAATGGAAGTGTAAATGTCTAACATTAGAGATTGTAAAAACACAGAATGTATTGTTGCATCTTTTTAAAGGCTAAGGGAGTGCCATTTCTGTCATTCTCTGAAGCATTTTTGGCAAACAGTTTCTTGGCATGGTATGTGCCAACTGGTCGTGGCACCTGCATAATTTCTTGATGATCCCTGTGGGAAGTGGAAACCCCTTTCCCCACAGAAATTTTTTAAAAAAGACCCTGTCATTAAGTGGCATGCAACAAGTTGGATATTGTCCTGTTTAGCTATAATCATAAATTAGTTGGGGAATTAGTAGTATTTTACTCAAAAAGTAACATAGGTATGGAGTACGGGGTGTGGCACTTAATTGGTTCAAAAGTTATCTCACAAATAGAAAACAATTTGTCCATTACAAGGTAAAGATTCTAATATTAAAGGCAGTAGGCAGTCGCCCCAAAATTTTCTTTGAAAAATGAGCAAACTCTTGCAAATCTCCTCTTATTGCATTACAAGCACCTCTGAAGATGTTTAAAACATAACTTTTACAAACAATATGGAAAGCAACGAGAAATTCTTCTTGAATTTCACAATTCACTAAAAAAAATAATGTCACATGATCAAAATAGGCCAATCATGAACTAGAGTTACAGGGCACACTCACTCTCTTTGGGGTGACTGCCTACTGCCTTTAAGGAAATTACTGACGGTGGCCCACAAGGCTCTATACTGGGACCATTACTTTTTATATTATATATTAGTGATATGTATAAATTGTCAAGACTACTTTAGTTTGTACTCTTGCTGATGACACAACTCTAATGTTCAAAAAGCCCTTCAATTGGCATCTTTAGAATTAAACCATGTAGCTGACTGGTTAACTGCAAACAGGTTATTGTTAAACATAAATAAAACATAGTTGTTGGTTTTTGACAACAGCAGAACTTCTCAATTCACCTTAAATTTCAAAGGTACTAGCATAAAAAACTAATTTAACAAAATTTTTAGGTATTACAATCGACAGTAAGCTTTCTTGGAAAAATCACATAGACAATGTCGCAAAATCCGTTTCTAGAAAGGTTGGTGTTATGAATAGGCAAAGATCTCATCTTCCCAGCAAAATCTTGTTACCTATCTATAATTCTCTAGTAGTCCCTCATCTTACTTATAGTATCTTGCTATGGGGAAATTCCTTCCAATCTTACACCGATGAACTATTTGTTCTCCAAAAGCGGGCTGCCCATATCATGTCAAATGTTCCACCCTACACCCATGCAATTCCATATTTTTATAACCTTAATATTCTTACTTTAAAGGATCACTATAAATACCATTAGGCATATTCCTGTATAGACACCACAATGACCAACTCCGCCATGATTTGAATTCGTTTTTTCACCCAAGCAGCACTCATCATAACTATCCTATCAGAGGAAGAGATAATCTAATACAGCCTTTCACATGGACAGTGTTTGCTCACTCTCACATGAGAAGTTATGGTGTACACCTCTGGAATTCCCTTGATACTAAATTATGAAATTCCCCTAATATTAATTTGTTAAAGAAGTACTTCAGACAATTTCTCTTTTCCCTATATCTTAATTTGTTCCTTGTGTATTATGAGCTTTAAATTCCTTATGATTTATTGCTGCACTTTTCTGTATATAGCTGCAGTATAATATTTTGTTTTATTTTAAACGAAAACCTCTGAATAGGACCAGACTAAAAAAGCTTTTAGCTTCATCTGGTTCCTTCTGTTTTTCTTTTGATACGTACTTCATTGTCTGCTCTTCATTCTGTTTAACAAGTGTATGTAGTACAATTGAAAAAAGAAATGAAACGAAAACCTTTGTGAGGATTGATAAGATGATGATTGCTAAATATTTGCAAGATGATCCCTGTTCCATTTCAAAGGTCATTTGGAGTCACCAGATGTATAAGGGTGAAAACCTTATAAACATGATATCGCAAGAAGAGTATCCTGGATGGATATTATACGTGGTATGTTGATGTACCATATACTGGAAACTACATCCCTATCATTTCAGTGGTCAAAGGTCATTTGGGGTCATCAGGGGTCAAAAAGTCAAAACTTTGAGAACACTTATATCAAGAAGGTCCTTGATAAATCTCATACTCAGCATGTGGATTACCTGTATTAAATATGTTGGTTTGTTTCTTTGTGCATATCAAAGGTCATTTGGGGTCAACAAAGGCCAAAATGTGAAAACTTTGTAAAGGGCTAAACACAATATCTCAAGAAGAGTAACAGTGAAGAATCTCATACTTAGAATGTAGATGAACCATGTTGATTGGATGTTTCCTATTGTTTTTGTTGGAGGTCAAAGGCCATTTGAAAGACCAGAGGTCAAAATGTCATACCTTGTAAACATGACATCCCACTTGAGAACTTGGTACCCTTGGTGAATCAGAGAGGTGCTGTCATGATATCAGTCTGTTTGATCTCTGTCCATTTATCTTTTGTTCTCCTCATAACTGTGAACACAGTAATTTTATAACTTCGTAATGAAACTGTGCCAATTTGAAGCCGCTGGACTATTTTCATACTGTATTCCAGAGGCAAGGAATCACTAAGCCTTTTGGCATTCTTGTTTTATATCATTTTCACAAGGGCATAAAATATACATATTGAAGGGAAGGGACCAAATACCCTTGCATTATAAATTAAAAAGATCACTTTCCAAACAATTGTAGTACTGTGATCGGTATAGCCTCATAAATTGAGAAATGGAGAGGGTAAAAGAGGACTCAAAGCGGTCAAGGTGAGGTGCAACCATCATCTCAGTTCTTCTGGCTACAACCAGGGTCTGTTATTGCATGGTTGGGTGATGAGCTCCCATTTCATTTTGACTGCTTGGCATTTTTTTTTGAGTGATATGAAAATAAAATACCTGTATTTGATAGATTACTGATCCATCTTGTGGGTCGGGTTGAATTGGGGTCAAATGTTTACTTGTATAAGCTTCTTTTATAAACATAATTTATATATTTTTAAAGTAAGCTTCTGAAAAGGAAGAGGGGTATGGGGGGAGGGTGTACATATTGGGAGGGTCTGAAGAAGAATACGTTTAGGTAAACCAAAAAAGTCAAAAAGCTTAGTGATTCCTTGCCTGTAATAATCCACTCCTTCTAGTCACTCTTCTCCAGAAATGGAGTGTATAGCATAGGAATGTAAAACTAGGTGCTGTTCAAAGGCTAACACAACCTAACTTTAGGCCATACTAGCCTCAGGTTACTACTAAAATAATTGTGGCCTATATCCTATTGCACGTAAGCCTAATCCTAGCCTTATATGAGGCTCGGTTTATGTATCACCAATAGAGAGTAGCCTCAATGTTTAGTTTAAGCCAAGGACGGATAAAAAATGTCATGCACGAAGACAACATGTGCACTTCATCTTATACTTAACTGATATGCATCGAGTGTTAGTGAGCTTGGAACGTTACTAGAAAGCATAGGCCTAGGCTAGGCCTACTTGGAACTACGCACTCTTCATGTCAGTTCATAAAGTACCACAATACAAACTGATACAATGCAAAGCATTTTACAGCACTGCTAAGTAGGCATAGGCCTACAGTACTGAGGGATCCTCCAGGTAACCAAAATGAAATCATGATATTCAGAGGGTAATCCGATTTTATCTATGAGAAATGAATCCATAAATATAGTCATGAGGTCGTTCTAAATCTCTCCTTCTGGGCAACGTTACTCCTAAGACCCATACAGAGTATAAAGTCAATGGGACAGTCTCTCACTTTGAGTAAAAACACACACTTAGGGTCCATTGATGTTGTTCATGAGACAACAGCAATTAGACTTGCTTTAAGTTGTCTTCAAGTATTCAGGTATGAACTAGGAGGAAATGTTAACACGATAATCCCCTTAATAAAAGTAGCAGCGTCCCATATGGAGAGAATATCAACAAACAGGGTAGGGTCAAACGGGCATACCACGCTAAGAAAGGGGTGACAAACGTGCAAATGTGGCTTTTTCTTCATGGGGCAATAATTCACGCTGAACATTAACCACATGCACAATTTCAAAAAGTTTTCAAGCCCTTATGATGCAAAATGACATCATTCCCTTCTCATATCATTTTTACCGTGGTGCCATTCCAGTTTGCCGTGATGCCTTTCACTATTGACCCCAAGTGACCTTTGACCTCCACCAAAAATTGATGGATCATCTACTCAACAAGGGGTATCCACATGCCAAGTATGAGATCTCTTGAGGTTATCCTTCTTGAGGTAGTGTTTACAAGCCAAGTGTCACATACGTACACACACACACACATCATCACCATTGCATAGATTCCTCTGACTACGTCAAGGAAACAAAAATGAATGACCCCTAAGGTATGACATGTCCATTTGTAGGTCATGTATTGATTGGTGTTAAGAATATTTGTTTCATTGTTTACAGACCGTGTTAATCCTATTGTGGAAGTGTGTCCAGGTAATCAGTATGCAAACCTGAATGAAGGAAGTACTGATGTAGAGGTCTTTTTTGACACCCCCTCTTGTCGTGACAATTCAGGAGAACCTCTAAGGCTGCAGAAGACCCCGCGAGATATCACCTCTCCATACCGATTCACCGAAACAACATTCATTAGATATGAGTTCTTTGATGCTGCCAATAATAGTGCATCTTGTTCCTTCCAAATTTTTGTGCAGAGTAAGTCTAAAGAATTTTCCTGCAAATTGGTACATCTAGAACCAGACTACAGTATAGGCATTTGTTTCTACTGTTTTGGTAAATTAAGTAGCAAAGATACTTGGAAAGTGCATTTAACCTCAAGAAAACAGTAAAAGTGATATTGTCCTTGGCAAAGTCATCCTTCTGAGGAATTGATCTAGATGAGAAAAGAAGTTTTAGCAGTATTAACTGTTGTCTTATAAAGCTTAAAACATTAGTATATTAGCTGATACATCATATGTAATGCTTGTCGCATTCAAGTTATCACCTTATACTTAAACCAGTAATTGTTTTGTAATTCATTCATAAATAATGTGACCTCCAGCCTTGGTATGTGCAGACCATTTGTTGCAGATGGTATGCATCAATGCTTTGCTATGGTGTTTTCAGATGTTTCTACTGTTTCATTCCACCTAGTACTGTGTTTGCCGATAATTATTTCCAAACTTGGCTTGGGTTGGGGGGGGGGGGGGTTTAGACCCTCTCTGAGCTGTTCTGCTAGTGTTTTTAATTTTGTTTATTTTTATGTTTCAATACAGACAACTTGTTTCCTGAGATAGACTTTTGCCCAGATGACATTATCCTAGAGGCCAGTGGTCGATTAACTTCTGTAACCTGGGATCCGCCAATTTTCTCTGAGCCCTCAGGGGACAATGATGCCCTTCTTGTTAGCTGTACCTTTGAGAGTGGCACCCAGTTGCCATGGGGATCCCACAATATTGTCTGTTCAGCAAGAAATCGCAACAACGGTAAAACTGTGGAGTGCCGCTTTAGTGTGGAAGTAGTTCGTAAGTTTCATTATTTGTTTGTGTTGGATTAGAGCTAGTGACCCTTTTGTTTTTGTTTTTGTTTTTTTTTTTTTGCTTCAGATTCACATTAAAAGTCTTCACTATTTTGGTGTAATTTCAAGGGGAAAGAGGTATCCCCATTTATAACTTGCCTTGAAGAAGTGTAAGTCATCACTGAATGATTCATCAGGCTACCTAAATGTTTGCTGAGAGATGTCAAACTGTTTTTCCTTGTTGAGAGTCATCAAACTCATTTAGTATGTTGCTGCAAGTCACCAGTTTTAAATCATGTTGTTGAGATTCATTAAATTTTAGTCATGTTGTTGAAAGTCATCATACCTGATGCATGTGGTTGAGAGTCATCAGACTATACAGTATGAAAGTAAACGAATGTATCATTTAATATTTCACTATACAGCAAGAAGCTGTCCACCCTTGAGAGTTCCCAGGAATGGGGCCCTAGCCTGTGATGAGTGGGCCTATGGACACTATTGCAATCAGCAGTGTAATGACCAGTTTGATGTCCCCCCTGGCCGCTACGAGCCCTTCTTCATCTGTGGTGCATCAGGATTGTGGTCATCATCACGAGTCTTGGACTGTTCTTGTTAGTAACTAAAACTTTATTGTTAAATTAATAAATGGTCGGTGCATGTCTATAGAAATGTTTTATCTATTTCAAACACTTACTTCTGAAATAGTGCTACAGGTATTGTATTACTGGTATTGCTCTTTCTTCCCCAATCTGGCAGGCACAAGTCGGGGGATGAAGATTAGGACTATTGATTTTGTTTTGTATTTTTATATTTGTTTTGTATTGACTTATTGGGGTTTCCTTCTCACATTTCTTCCCACCAGTTGGGGAGGTATAGCTTTCCAAAGTTTAATGCATGAGTGACTTTCAACAATACAAGCTCTCAGGAGTCAAGATGAGGTTCATGCCAGCTAGGAAGTTCAATTGCACTGTTTATTTGCTATTAGAGGATCAGGGTTATGTTTCAAAAAGAGTTGAGATTGATCTTAAAGTGATATTGCATGCACTGAAAGCTGAATGAAAAACATTAGGTCTAATGTTTTTCTGTATATGTCAATGCACTAACTATGCTAATCATGGATGGATTTGTTTATGTAGTGACTTAAAATGGTAGTGTGAGTGGAAAAATATATTTATTAAAGAAAAAACAGTCAAAATCTGCAGGCTATTTTGAAAAAAAAAACTGTTCTCCTTAAGCCAGCCGTACACTACACGACTTAGCACACCGCAACCCAACTCGATCGTCGGTTCGCCAACAGTCATGAGGTGTGCAAGAGTTTAAGACTGCGTTTGGTAGTTTTAAGATCAGTTTTAAGTCGCGCCGACTTCAGTCGGGAAGAACGAACATGTTGGTTCTTCCCGACTGAAGTCGGCGCGACTTAAAACTGGTCCTAAAACTTTCAGTCGCAGTCGTAAACTCATGCACACTATACGACTGTTGGAGATCCGACGATCGAGTTGAGCTGTGGTGTGCAAAGTCGTGTAGTGTACGGCTGGCTTTACAGCTAGCAAAAAACCAAGCCTATCAGAACACTATATGATATTCAATGGGTCATGCAGCTGCATGTGCCAAAGTACTATACATTAGCAGGCTTATATTGCTGCAGTTATTCATGCATTAACTGGGAATAGTGTGATTTTGAAGGTTGTATACTGCACAGCACACTTGAGTTTTTGAAACAAAAGAAACATTTTCATGATAATACCTGTGTTAGTAAATGTCACCCTTAACACAATTCAAAAAGACACTTCCATACTAACATTAGTAATGGTAACCAGGGGTGTGAAATCTCCGCCTTTTAGTGGAAATCCGCTTTTTTCATTTCCTCTCCCGATTTCACTCTCCGCCTTTTTGAAAAATCGGACAGAAGTAGCTGCGTATTGGTATGATTTTCGCCAATGGAAAAAGTGATACCAGAATGGCGGTCTTTCGCACCACATGCAACATTAGCTGCAATATTATATGCAGAGTGCATGTACGGGAGCCTAGAGGTAGAAACAACTCGTATTTTCTTTGAGTTTACCTTTGAATCATACAAAAAGTTGGCCAACACGCTTCGGTGATCACAAAAGCTCACTTATTGCGCAAATTTTACGGTCCACTCCCTTCCATGTAGCAACTCCTGCTGGTACCTATAGTCCCTTTGTAGTGTTATCGACTAACTCATGAGGGCTGTACTTTGTTCCAAAATTGGTCAGGTAGGCTTCAACAGAAATTAGTCCCTTCGATTAACTATCGCAGAGCCAATAAAACCTTTCGAGTATCAGCTTCATGGTACTATACTGTCAGTCTTCAAGTATGCAGTAAGGCTATTGCCTGAATATAATGTGTTCGGTGCTTGTTCGCTGGTATGTTCGTGGGCACCTTTCGTTGTGCCAT
The DNA here is from genome assembly GCA_029531755.1 of Holothuria leucospilota. NCBI lineage: Eukaryota > Metazoa > Echinodermata > Holothuroidea > Aspidochirotida > Holothuriidae > Holothuria > Holothuria leucospilota. The sequence goes on along the minus strand of CM055975.1, from coordinate 1,492,568 downwards.
TTTGGCTAAAGCCTTTTGCATATTCATGTACTAGAGCACTTCCATTGCTTTGTTCATCCAGGAGTGGGATTGAATGGAATTAAGATTGTTTGCAAGCATTATCGATTTTCATACTTACTTTTATGGTAATTGAACAATATTTGCAAGAATTACTTCTGTGAGGGATCTTTTTTTATCTTTATTCTTTGACTGGACTGCTTAAATGTTATTCCAATACTTTGGACAAGGCAGTGTTATGTATTTCCCTTTTCTCAAACAGGTGTTATCACTTTAAGTTTGATCTTTCATGCCATTGATCAATTGAAATCAAACAGGGCCCAATTGTGTTTAAGGTTTTTCTTATTCCTGGCTATTATGGACATTCCCATTCATGCCCTAACTTGAAAAAGCAAATGAAGCAAAAAAACTACAGAAATTAGTGAATGTGATATAAGTTCAATAGAAGTAGTTAAAAATGTAAATTGGTAGTTGAATATGTGAATTGATGGATGCATTTATCTTACAGCAGTACAGTATATGCAGAGATGCCAACCTTTCCTGATTCTGCAGCAGGGAGGCTCCCTGAAAATTCATGGATTTCTGTCCATTCCGACTAACAAATATGGCAACCTCCCTGATTCAAGAAGGACTTTCCCCTATTAAGTTGCGTGTAATTCTAAAAACCTCCCTGATTTCTGTGTGAAACCTCCCTGATTTCTGGATGTAAATGTTGGCATCCTGTATACGCTAAGTACTCCAAACATGTCGGAACGAAGGGTAGTTTGGTTGACCAAAATTTTGGATAAACAGGTTTCATGTCCTGTTTGGGGTCTCCAAGAAAGTGTGCCAAAGCATTTTGTGAATACTTTTGGTACAGCCAGCAAAATAGAAGAAAACTTGGCTAATTGTATTTTGTAATTATTTTTGTGATTATAACATTACAAACAATTTTGTAGACATCCTAAACCAAGAGATCTTATTCCCACACATTTACACGCTCTTCTCTCTTGTCAAAAGTGATTTTGGCAAAGAGCTGAAAGACAAAACCAGACGTTACTTGTGAAAGATTTCTGTTTCCCATAGGAGATACCTCTCCAAGGGACACTAAGACAATGTGACCAACCTCTTGACATTCAGACCCCTACATCATGTATTCAGGGTTTGGGATTAACTAGTTTACTGTAGTTGTGGTGTAAAGTTGTTTTTAAAGTAGCTAATGACAATGTTAACTATAGTAGCTGAAAATGTATTCATTGAAAGTAAATGTCATAATTAAAAGTGTTAAAGGTCTGGTGACATGAAAATGACATAGTAATTTGAATTAAAAAGCATATATGTATCAGAAAGTAGCCTGATTCCAATCAAAGTCCATCAAGTATTGACCTATTTACTTGGTTTTTGCTATTTTACACTTAAATCATGAATAAACATCAGCTAAACATCAGCAAACTTGAGATGTGAAAGTTGATAAAAGGATCAGTAATAGAAACTATTTACCAAGAATTTATTGAAGGATGTGTTTCAACTTGAACTTCAAAATATTGTTTGCAGTAATTGTTTCTTTTCTAAAATCAAGTCCGCAGACGAGCATCAAAGTTCAACCTGGCCACAGAGATACAATATTTTAGTGGAGATTGCAATGATCCTGCAGTACAGCAAGAGATCAGAGAAGCATTCATTGAACTAATTGGTACACAAAGCCTGAATGAAGATGTGTGTGAAGGCTGGCAGGAGTGCAGAGCAGAAAACGTCAAAGTGGAATGTGGGGAGACCAGGTCCAGAAGAGGAGACCTTGCTGGCACACGTCGTCGCAGACGTTTTGTTGTGGAGAAAGAGCCGTTTGAGAGAGACATCTCAAAGATGAATTATGCTGATTACTTATTCCTTAGAGAAGCTGAGGAGTACACTCGACAAATGCAGAAGAGAAATGTGGTATTTGAGATGTATGAGGAGAGAGTAGCTAAGAGAAATGCTAGGAGGGCAAGTAGGGAGAAAACTAGAAAGAAGAGATCTCTGGGATTCCTCATCACCATTGCATTTGAGATTGTAGCAGACTTACCTGAGGAGCTTCCAGCAGAGCAGTATGAGGACACAGCCTATGATACCCTCTATACTCTCTATGATGTAGTGGATGTTTTGGAGCAGGAGGCTGTGGAGGGTAACTTGGTGCCTGAGGTACTCTTCACATCAGCATATGTTGTAAAGTTTTAGGTAGTAGCTCATAGCTGAAGATGATTTTTATGGGTGAATGTAATTTGCCTTATGTCTGAGGTGCATAAGCTGCTATGCAAGGACAGATGATGGATGATACTGCCTGGCTGTAACATTGACACCAGTTGTAGATTTAGTTTCTTTGTTTCTTGGCAAAATTTTGGGGGAGAGGCAAGTATATAGTACACATACCCATCTGAACTCAGGAGAAAAGAATCCAATGAATTATTAGTTTCCTATTGGGATCTCGGAATGCCTACCTGCTTTTCTGCCTGCAAGTCTGTATGTCCATCTGACCTACGGCTGCCCCGTCAGCTGACCAGTCATCCGACCATTCATCCATCCGTCCATCTTCCCCTCCCTCTTTATGTCCTTCTATTTGTTTAAGTCCAGGCTACAAAGTATTTTCTACAACACTATCTGCTTACAAGCATGATCAATTCCATTCTTCACAATAAGGGTCAAGATAATTGTGTCATTAATTTCTGAAGATGTAAGATAGAGGAGAAGACTTCTAGTAACAGTAGACCACATGCAAGCCTGTCAAACCTGCATGGGGTTTCCCCTGATTGGATCCCCCTTATGCATCATTATTCATACTATAATAGTTTATTTAATTACATAGTAGTTTTTATTCATGAACATAATACAGCAATTTAGTCTCATGCAAGTATTGCCCTTATGTTTTATTAAAATGCATGAAGTGTTCCAGCTTTGGTATAGTTTCTCTCTTAAGCTGCCTGCCTCTACTTTCCATACGGACATCCACCTTACCCTTGTTTTACACGCTTGGCTACCAGCCTGAAATACAGGTGGTGTTCTGTCATTTTTAGGGTAGAATAGAACTGGAGGAAGTGGATGAAAGTAAAGAAGTGCTCTCCCAGCACTGACAAAGTAGGACTGTAGTAAGAGTACATTTTTCATAACATTGCTCAATATTCATAACAAATGAATAAAGATTTTACTTCACTTGTTGCATCTTTTTGTAGAGAATGTTAAAAATAGAATGTTTTTGTATTATCTTTTTGCAATCAGGTTCCTGATCTTGAATTAGAGGTTGAAGAAGATTCATTTGTCTATGATTATCCAGCACCGTCCTGTGATCTGGGATCTGTCGTCAGTTGGGAAACATTGACTTGTGGCAAGTTTGCACATTTCTTACAATGCCTATTTACCTATAGTATATGCTTGTAGCTACAACTGACTGGAATGGACTGGATGGCCTAGTAGCTAGAACATCCACCTTTCAACCAGGAGAAAGGTGGGGGTCCAAATCCCAGTTGGGTCATAGCAAATTAAGACTTGAAAAATGGGACTTGTTGCCTTCTGGCTTTGTGCTCAGCATAAGAGTTAGGAACAGAATAACAATATTATTAGAGAAAATTTAACCAGCTGAACTGCAATGGTTGCACAAGATGGTATAGTCCCCAGGCGTGAGAATGTTGAGGAATGGCAAGGTTGTGATGGAAATGTGTAAAGTGCATTGATGTTGATCAAAAAGTGCTGTATAAGCACACAATATTATTATATTAGCAACAAATTTTTAATGAGGAAGGTATGGCTTGTAAGCTTGTCTAGGTTTGCAGTCATCAGTACTATGTTTTTTACTGGTCTTAGCATATTCTTACCAACTTGTTCGATATCATTTTGTAACCATACATAGGGAGCTTGCAGTTAAGGTCAAAAGGTCACATTCAGTGATGGGACAGGCAATACTCTACACATCACTTTGTCTTCTTTAATACTGAAGTGTAAGCGAAAACACAATCAACTCTTCAGTTTCTCAATTTTATATTTGAAGGTTAAGCAAATATTTTATACACAGGTTTGTGTTCCCTGCAGCACTTTGTTGCCTAGCAACAATTGGCTAACCCAAGTGATTGCACAAGCTGCCTATAGAATATTTCAAAACATGTTTCGATCCTCATCTTTGAATTTAGGTTAATGGATACCATAATTAAGTTCAAGAAGTTGTGTCGTGGCCTTGGCAGGATGCTCAGCTATGAAGATGCGAATTACTCAAAAACTCTGTACCTGTGTTTTACTCAAAAGCAAAATTTTACCTAGTACCAGTCATTTATATGTATGATCTATGCGTTTCAAATTTATGAGATGTTTGCTTCCATGTTATCTGTTTGTTTCATACAGTTCCCTGTGCACCTGGTAGTTACTATGATACAATAGAGTTGGACTGCATACTATGTCCCATCGCAGAATATCAAGATAGTGAGGCACAAACAGAGTGCAAGATATGTCCAGCAGGTACCACTACTTTAGAGGAAGGGGCTCAAGATGTTTCAGAATGTTTAAGTAAGTAGAAAACACAAACTATAACACCCTACCAGCTTTAATGGCTAGATACCAAACCTTATTGTTTTCATTTTAAATGTTATCAATTATTGGTAAATTGAGATTTTATTAGTAACATAGTCCAGCTAACTCTATGTGTGATTCAAAATGTCACCTGGTTAGATCTAAGGGTCTAGTGGTAACATCATATGTCATGATCCCTTCTAATGTTATTTCTTGTTAAATTAATGTTTCACTACAATTTATATATAGTTTTAGATGTTGCAATATGTAATTGGGAGTACTAAGGTGTAAGCATAAAGTGTTAATTTGCCCTGGCATCTCCCTAGTCAGTTCAGTATTTAAACATTGAAGAATCAAGTCTTTTAAAATTAGTGTAAACATCAGGGGGAATTCTGTAGTAATCCTTCTATACATGAACAGGACTCCTTGCAAAAATTGGTGTGAGTGGTAGGAAAAGTAGTTAATTTGGTCCTGGCCCCTGTACAAGACTATTCTTTTATAATTGTTTGAATCTCTTGAGCTTTAGGTAATAGTTGGCCTTCTTTTATACCATCCTCACAGCTCTGTGCCTGCCTGGTCAGTTCTCTTTCAATGGAGTTGAGCCATGTGCATTGTGTGAAATTGGGTTCTATCAGCCCAATGAGGGAAGTGATAGCTGTATTGTCTGCCCCCAGTCTAGAAGTACCCTGGAGAGAGGATCTGTCTCAAGTCTACAGTGCTTATGTAAGTAGTGCTACAGATTGGGTTAAGTCACAGAGTTGTATGGGTTTTATCTTTGTGACCAACAGTATTTAGATAAATTTGCTTTCAACTTCAGATGACTTAAGTGTAGGACCAAAATTTCATCGGTCCTTGATCAACCTGATGTAGAGTCCTTGCTGAGCCCAAGCGCCTTTGTGAATGGCGTGCAAACTTACATCTAAACTTTTGACTAAATGTCCTATCAAAATTAAATTAGGATCCAGACTTCTCCATTTACTGTAGTTTGCTGTAGCAATGACATTCTAATAATTTAAATAACCAGTCATTGTGTCTTTATTCATTACTTGTAGTACTATATAACATGTTTTGCTATATGTATTGTCTTCCAGTTGAATGTGCCCAAGGTCATTGGTCAGAGACAGGCTTGGAGCCCTGCCAGCCTTGTTCCATTCGCTACTATCAGCCAGACTTTGGTCAGCGTTCCTGTAATCTTTGTCCTGGGATTACAACTACTGTCAGACCTGGTGCCATCTATGAGGAACATTGCAATGGTATTTATCAGAATTTATTTGCTATTAAAGGAGACTATCACATCTATGGAGGCAGAAAAAATTAAACTTAATTCTAAGACACTAGATGTCTTCAATGGACATCTGGGAGGGAATAACTGACAACTCTTCAATGATTGCACTTTGTATTAAAAGAGACTAGTTTTTACCTGACCTATGAAAGCCATGCCTAAATAACTGCATAATACAATCAAAGTATTTTTAAAGTTTACCTTACCAGCCTACACTGCGCATGACACCTGTAGTTTTCATTTTAGTTACAGCCACTTGTGAAGAAAACAACTGTGAAAATGGAGCTACATGCTTGCCTCTCATCGAGGGTCAGGAATGCCAGTGTCCTGAGGGTTTTGAAGGTGAATATTGTGAAATCAACATAGATGACTGTACTGACCTATCGTGTGACAATGGGGGTACCTGTGTGGATGGACCGAATAGCTTCACATGTCTCTGCACTTCTGGCTTCGAAGGTAAGAGGCAGTACAAATGTAACATTTTGAGGTGTTTTACAGTCTAAACCTACAAACTAGATGTTTCAGGTGTTGAAAAATAAACTTTATTGATCTTCACATCCATTTTCAAAGTTTTATTTACTACGAACATTTCAACCATTTTTCGGAACAAAGAAAGGTAAATTTTTGTGGTGACGGAAAACCACCCTCTCCTTCAGGAAACTCCAGAAAAGCATTCTGGTGAAAGGCCTTTAACTGGGGTGGAATTTAAATAACACTTAAGATTACTTACAATTTAACCAAGGTGAAAATTCTAGTAAAAAAGTCCTCAAATAAAATGTGACATTGTGGTTCATAGTATCTGGGGAATCAGACTAGCTGGTGTAGCAGAGATCAGATTGTGTTAATAGACTCAAAAAATGTAGGTTATGTTTTGAGGTTAAACTCCAACTAGCAAGGTAGAATGAGAGTAGTTGCAACTAGTGATTTATAATATCAGTTTTCAAGGTGGTGGTTTTCTTTTCAAAAAAGCAGCTAAACCATCTTTCAAAAGTTTCTAGGGTGTGAATTTTTTGGTGGATTTTAAACAACTTTGCAGAGGAATTTAACTCAGCTTAATCATTTTCACCATGGTTAAATGGTCATATTGATTACATTGCTGGGGTACACATAGTTGAAATTTATGTTTTAACTGGAAAACATGATAATGGATCACTTACTAATTTTGAAGTCTTTCTTGCCCTACCAATTACTCCCTTTTGTTTTCCTTTGTGATTGAAATGCATTCGTGCAATTTTAATGCAATTCATTTGTTGCAAAATGCTCTTGGAGTAATATTGGGCAGTTATGAAAGTCTTTTAAGTTTGTATTACAGTAGAACACTAACTTTATCATTGAAGAAAGGCATAGTTGCCAGAAAGAAAACAATTAAGCAAGAATAATTTATCAAGGTTATAAGTGGAAGCAAAGGTCCTGTTTTAAATTAAGAATAGAAACTTTAACCTCTTACATCTCAGCACTGAAAGATTGATGTGGAACCGCAACTTTCCTTTTTCAAGCTCTCTGAATTTTTTGTTATTTCTGAAAAGGTAAAATTTAAGCACCTTTTTAATACACTTAACATACCATACATATAAAGACCTATGGACAGATGCATCATGTATTACTATTCATGAGTTGCTATGGGTATACTGACAGTGACAACTGGTGAACAGGAGACAATTATCAGTGTAATGCAGTTAGTCTCTCTTTAGAAAACTGTGGTGTTTCTCACAAAATGTTTCACATTGTTATACAGAACTGTCCAGTACTAGCAGATTACTTTTTTAGTGCATTTTTGGCAGGAGTAAATATATTTTAGTTGATACTATCAGTGTAATAAGTCATTTACTTAAATGAGCCATCCGTCTGCCCAGTCTAAATTCATACTTTATACCTTATTCAATAATCTGTTAAGTATTGATGAAATGAAAAATTTTAAACAATCTGTATAGGATACAAAAAAATCAAAGGCATAAGATTTAGAAAATAGTGAATCAAAAAAGTTATAAAATAAAGAACCTAAGACAAGTAGTTTGATTTGTAAAATGTCATAAAATAAATTAACGTAATCAGATGTAGTCTTAAAGAAGCTGTTATGGCAACATTTACTTAATAGAGGTTGTGGTAATCTTATGTAATGGATGATATAAGGATTAAATAAGAATGTGCAGTATACTTACAGACATATTTCACATTTTCCTATCATGAATATTCATAGTGTGATACTTCTTTTTGGCCTTTCATAGGGGATGATTGCTCTGTGGATATTGATGAGTGCAGTAGTCAACCCTGCGTTCATTCGTCCATGTGTGTTGATACGCCAGGAGACTTTATTTGTGATTGTTTGGATGGATACACTGGGAAGGTGTGTGACCAGGAGATTCTACCATGCCTTGAGGAACCATGTCAGAATGGAGGTACTTGTCATAGTAACTTGGGTGCTTTCAACTGTACATGTCCACCAGGGTATCTTGGAGAGTTTTGTGAGGTGAGTTCAGTGAAGGGTCATATGACAACTTAGGTGCTTTCAACTGTACAAGTCCTTAGGGTATCGTGGACAGTTTGTGACCGAAGTCCTGAGCTGGGTCATCTTGAGCAGAGAAGCATCCCAGCTTATGAATCAGTGTCTCTTCAATTGTGATGCTTAAAAACAACATTCATATTTACACAAAGCACAATAAATTTATGAGAAATGATTACATACAATGCATACAGTATGTCAGTATGAAATGATTACATATTATGCATACAGTATGTCGATTGTGGACCATAGCCAGTCCAAAGAGTCCAAGAACCATTGAGTACCTACTCCTTTGTGCAGTGTATGACATGTTGACAAAAGGCAGCATGTGTGCTTCTCTAAAATGATGGGTTACTTAGACATTTCACATGTAGGGAAGCTTATACTAGTAATTGTTTGTCTTTCAGAGATATTTATAGTGGAACAAACATTTACAATTATCAACTTCTAAAATTTGTTTTCAGGTGGACATTGATGAGTGTCAGAGAAGACCTTGCTGGAATGGTGGAAGCTGTCTAGACCTTCCCAATGGATTTGAATGTTTTTGCACCCCAGGATATGGTGGCCTAACCTGTGAGGTGGACCTGGACCTTTGCAATCCTAACCCATGTGTTCATGGAGAGTGTGCACAAGAGGGGGACAATTTCACCTGTATCTGCAACTCGGGTATGTGACTCTGGTGTGCATAATATAACACTGTCACATGCAGGTGTCTTAATTGTGTTTGTGTACGACTATACATGGTATGTAGGTATGTATGAAACTGGCATGCATGTAACCCGTTAGCATATGAACCTATAGTGTGAAGGCATGTGACCATATGCAAACATACGATTGTAATATGTAGGCATAATAAACCTATACATTGCATTAGTCAGTACATTAGTAACTGCTGTAGAAGCCTTTTATCCTTCTTATATTAGAGCTGGCACTGGTATGTAGAAGTGTGGCCCTGTTATGTGCAAAGGTATGACTAATATGATTCTACTCAGTATGTAGATGTCGTACAAGGATGAAATTCATTGATCTTAAAGAATGTTCTTAGTGCCTAGACGTAAGACCTGGTGTATGCAGATATGTTGTAAAGGAAGGAGAATTCTGCATCCATGGTATACTCAAATAACTTGCATGCAACTCTTGTTAGCTCATACCCCTAGTAATGATGTAGGCATATGACATTGATATACACAAGCATATGGCTGTTGTATGTATGCTAAATATTAATTGTTCTTGTATATGTGTTGGCCCATTTGTAACTGTCATGCAGGCTTATACTGTAGTAATGATACACAAGATAGTTAGGAGTCCACTCACATCTGCATTATTTCCAACTTAGCATAGTACATTGAACTTGTTCAGTTTGCTTTTATTGGTGATAGTAATTCATTCTTGTAGTATTTCATCAAGTCTCTTTGGTATTAGAATTTGGTAATTCAGTTCATTTCATTTCATTTATTTTCCACAAACATCATAAAATATAGACAGATATAAATTTACAGAAAGCGGTGGAGGAAGCCTGCAAAAAGCAAATGCTTGTACAAAGCAGGCCACCTTTATAAAAAAAGTCAACAAGAAATACGGACACAGTAGAGAAATCAAATAACACAGACATAGTAACAGCCCCCTTCCCTCCCACTAAACCCCAACCACCCACCATCCATGACAGAGTAAAATAAAAAAGATCATTGGTAACAAAAGACATCAACACTTATCAATTAAACATAATTTGAATTTCTTGGTAAATAAGGGAAGTGAGTTGATTTGACATTGTCCCCCCTCCTCCTTTCTTTTATTTTGAAATGTTTTATTTCTGTTGTATTTTTTTCATTCTGAGAGTTGTAACTGTTAATAGACATTTCACTTGTAAATTATTCAGGTAAGGCAGGTCATCTCTGCCAACGTGATGCCACCCCATGTGACAGTGAACCCTGCAAACATGGTGTCTGCAGTAACAACCCTCAAACAATCGAAGGAGAAGTATTTCCATTCACCTGTGACTGCACCAACACTGGCTACTCTGGCATCAACTGTGATATATTTGTAGACCATTGTCAAGGTCAACCATGTTCAAACCACGCTACCTGTGTAAATAGTCCTGTAGGATACACGTGTCTCTGTCAACCCAGTTTCACAGGTAGTAACAGGTTTAAATGTTTGTAAGCTACTTGCAACCATCTGTAATATCTAGTATTATTAGAAAGAGATCATTTTCTGATTGCTAAAGCAAAGCAAGTTTTTATTTATGCTGCAAATTATCTGCATCCATGGGGGTAGGGGAGGGGTTGGGGATACTGGTTCCTGTTCTTGTTGCCTCTGGGGTTTTTAATGCAGCCTTGTAAACCTGGAAAGTGCATGTACTTGGTTGGATCCTTTCAAACCCATAGTAAAAAGTCTTTGAATTTCATTTGTAGGTTACTTCTAGCGACATTGCAATGTTTTTCATCATCATTTTGTACTTTTAGTATTTAGCATGCATTGTTTTCAGATTTTGTGATAATATATGCCAGAGAACACATTTGTTTATGAGAAAGTCCCCAAAAAGTGTTTGATTTTCTTCTTCAGAAGTGTGGAAACTTTGTTAATATAAATATTTGCAAAAGTTATGGGTAGTATAATGGTAGGTAAACAAAGGTGTCACAAGTGGGCTTCAGACCCAACTTAAAGCAAAATGACCCAAGACAGTGGAGGTGTGTTGCTTGCAGTTATAACAACAAAAGGAAAAACCCTGAAAAATGCACAAGGGAAATCTTAAAATTAAAGTATCTTGCATTTCACAATCTTCCAACATCATAAAAAATAGAGAATTCTCTTCATCTTTTATCAATATTGTAAAAATATGTAGTCCTACAGATGTAATTACAACCATCTCTTTAATTGTCAGCCCAATTAATTCATACAACAATATAATGTTAAGATCAACAGCCCATTAATCTGGGAGTTGTTAGGAAGGAGATGCAACAATCATATCTGTCAGACGGTGACAATATGTACTTGAAAATGATTTCTTTTCAGGCACTCACATTTGATTGACAGGTTTCTTTGTTCATATTGTTAAGTCTCTGTTGACTAAACCCACTTAATGATGATCTCCTCCTTTCTTTTCCAAGTAGTCCCAAGACAAAGGTCATTGTTTATACATGCTTTGAAGTGAGGTTTGTTTCTGCCAGTGATGAAACATTAATCAAGATTGTCAGTAGAACGACTGGCAGCAAATATTTAAATGTACTTCAGTTGTGCCCCCATGATTTTAATACGTCATGTGCTGGAAACATTATTCAAGCCTGTGCATTTTTCTGTTTTTAGCAAACTTTCCCATCATTAAGGGAGATATTCTAAAAGTAAATTGTAAAGAAATTCTTAGCTGACTTTAAATGAAACTATATTTAGTGTGACGAATAATTTTTGCGTGACGGCTGGCAACAAAGGTTGAAGGAGTTTAATCTAAGGGATGTGTCCTCTCATTGTCATTTTGACAATGCATCAGTGCTCCTAGTTGATCTGGGTATTCAGATAATAAGTTTGAGAAGAAAGCCAAGATTACTGTCGGAAACGAACATCCCCTCAGACAGTCTATAGAACATTGGATCTCCTTCCTTACACCTGCCAGTTAACATTCCATCAATTGTACCCTCTCTCAGCAGACATCACAATCAACTATTAATATACATGTACACACATTGTGCCATTCCATTATCTGAGTTACTACAGTTCGCGCCCCATTTGCCGTTGGCATTTGTCATAAACTGTGAATACTTTTATGTCTTTATAATATTATTTCCCCTGGTCACCTACTAATACCCAAAATAAACAAACAATTTTCCTTCTCTCAAGTCCGGGCATGTCTCTGTTAGTCCCCTCTAAAGTGATAACCATCCTTTTTACCTTTACTCAGCAACTGTTCCATCTACCTGAAACACCACCCTAGCACTATCGTGGGATTACATAACTTTCTCTTAACTTAGACATAGCCATGTGCACCCGAGCTTATGATAATTGCTAAATCCAAGATAAACTTTCTACTGATACACTTGTTCTTCAAGTGCACATGGTTGAACCTCAGTAATTTGTGAGTCTATCCCCTTGTAACAGAAGGACATCTAATACCATATCATTCTCTTACTTACCATTTGAAGAATTGATTGTAGTGATGTGTGTAAACAGTACAGTAAATCAGGTCAGTTGGATTGCTTACACTGTATGCCCTTCTTTAAGCATGTCTTGATCCTATTTTCACACATTATGCATATACAGTGTAAACCTATTTGTAATATCTGACCATGCTCAGAAATGTGTGTCCCAGCCCTACCAGCTGTGATAATAATGTTCATAATGGTTTTTTCATCCTTATATTTATTGCCATTTTGTATCTTTCTGTGACAATGACAGGTCAAAACTGTGAGCAGTATATCAATCCCTGTGATGAAGCTCCTTGCATGAACAACGGATCCTGCACCCCGGATGGGTCCACATTCCGCTGTGTTTGTACCATAGGATTTGAGGGAGAGAGGTGTGATCAACCTTGGATTACGTGTAGGGAAGGGTTCTGCCAAAATGGTGGCCATTGTGGCCCATTAGCTGGCACTGATTTTTGTGTGTGTCTACCTGGATTCAAAGGCAAGTCAAAGTTGTTTTATTTCTTTTTTTTAATTGTAGAGGTGTGAATGATTTGAAATTCATTGACAAGGATATGCATCTAAATAATAATAAAAACAAAAAACTACACTGATCTTTGTATCTCTTTTGTCAGCAATAGGCCTCAAAGATCTACAAATTTTCACCATATTCTTATCTAAACCTTCCTCAAGCCACATACCTAGAAACATGACAGCCATTGAGACACTCTTGGTGGAAAACTCACTCAATGTGCTGTGGTGATGGTAAACAGTTATATCTTATATTAATTCATACAGTTCCCACTGTTAGTGTATGATATTCAAAATATACTCGAATCACAGGTTTCTTCTTACATACAACAAGACCTTTGGGAGTGCTTCAAACCATTAAATTGTCCTTTTTGAAGGGCCACCTAGCTTGTATGAATCATGTTTAGCCAGTGGAAGAAATCTCATCTACCATATTTAATAGCCACTTGTTACTTTTGGAGATGGCTATTTTGAGGATGACCACTTCTTGACCTTATAGCAGGTCCATATGTTCTTGACACATTGTGTCATCTTATTACATCTGTTTGACATTAGGAACTCCTCTGCTTAAAATTCAGACCTTGTTTTTGTAACCATTTAATCTACTTATCTTTACCTAATCCAATTTAACTTGGTCTTGGACTTGCTGTGATTACCACACATAAAAGATTCAAGTGTGCAATGGGAGGAAAATGTCAACAGTTCATCTGCTGTGTAACCAACTGGACAAAAGTCCCTCACTGGCCAGGGATTAAGTGAAATTCAAGAAGTGATAGTGGTTTCTTACAACAAAGAAATGAGCAGATAAGTAGGTTTTTATTACACCTGGCCTCCCCTTTGAGAGGTCTCGTTCAGAGTGTTCTGATTTTTAAGCAGGAGCGTTTCAATACAGGTACAGTCACTGACACGTTTGCCTGACCATGAGAGTAGTTGTCAGTCTTCCTGAATAAATTTCATTTGCTGGCTCCCTTCACATGCATTGTCATGGAGCCCAGTGATTACACAGAGGGTATACTAGTATACAGATAAACCTATGGTATCACCATGCATAGACTGAAACTTGCACCCCATCCTAATGAAATGTCATTGTAAGTTGTGTTTTGTGATTTTTGTTTCATTAACTATAAGAATACTGGTTGTATCTGGTAACAGTGATATCCTGAGCTGTATGAGATCAAGTAGATGTCCTCAGATAAAGTATCAGACAGACATTGTTTGGAGGATTTTACATCATGAAGGATAGCGAATTCAATCAGAAGAATTTCAAAATATTTTACAAGAAAAAAACACCTTCCTATTCCCTTGGGTATTAGTACAGTTATAATGATTTTCTTTACTCTGCTGTGTAGACTTTTTCAAACTGTTAATCTTTTGTGACTTCTGTAATCATATTTGTGTTGTGTTGAGGAGAGGTTATCTTGATGTGCTACTGGGATGAAAACTGCTAAGATTGCTGGATAAATAATGTTTACCATCATGCATTTATCAGTTGGCAAACTTGAGACAGAAGAACTGTATTGTATAACAAATTGAATCAAAAGGCTCTTTTCTTTTTTTTGGTAAAAGGTGTTGCCTGTGAAAAAGACATCAATGAATGTAAATCTGAACCTTGTGAGAATGGGGGCACCTGCACAGATGGAGTAAACCAGTACACCTGTGACTGTCCACCTGGTTACAGCGGTGGGAATTGTGAGGTCAACGTAGATGACTGCTGGCCAGAACCTTGTATAAATGGCATCTGCATTGACAAAGTTAATGGATACAGCTGTAATTGTTTTGAAGGATTTGAGGTATTTGTTTCTCTGTTTATTTTGTAAGCTTACAGTGGATTGCTGTACTGTTTGAACTTACACTTGATAGTAGGGTGGTGGCAATGGGCAGTGGCTGTTATGAGAATTCCCAATATGCATGCTCAATACGTGTTTTGGTTGCAGTAGTGGGATTGTGTGTTTTGGGGAAGTTGTCTTTGCTGACAGCTAGTAGTTATTGCAACACTGAAAGAACAATTATGATAACACATACATGTTTTATGTATTCATTTTAACTGTGTGATTTAGGTGGGTGTGATAAAACAAAAAACATGGGATAGGTGGATAAGATGAAAAAGAGACGTTATTATTAGCTATAAGTCTTTTTGAAATCTTGATTGCACTTTTGTGCTTCCTGAAAATCTTGATAAATTATAACACTGTTACACCTACATCACACACCAATAAGAAATGTTTGTTTTAGAAGTTATTTAAATTGTTCCTCTCTGATCTAATCGAAGTGTGGGTAGGGTTCTTCAGTGTGGGTTTGCATCTTAATGAGCATGTACATTGTCTTTTTGGTCCAAAAAATTGACTTATACACTGTCACAAATCATGTGTATTTTCCATACTCTGTATTCTGAGTACAGTTTGTTTACAGTCCATGCATCCCACAATTCCTTGTGCAATAAAGATTGTGAAAGGGTTTGTTGCTGCTGATGTCTTTCACTTACAGGCTGATGAGAAAGCTTCTTGAGTAAATAATGGTTGGTTCTAGAGTGAACTGCATTTATCCCCCCCCCCCTCCCCTCCTGTTGAAGGACCATATGTTTCTTTCTTAAGTATGACATTTTGTGATTTGCTAATAATGAATTAGAATTTTTGCATCATGAGATGCATTTTTTGTCAAGTTCTGCAGTACTTAGTATTCCAGTTGCTGTGAACTAAACACCTATTTTATTGCTGATTGATGCATCAGAAATGGTCCACATGCCAGCAGGTTTTATCTGAATCTAATTCT
Organism: Holothuria leucospilota; assembly: GCA_029531755.1. Classification (NCBI taxonomy): domain Eukaryota; kingdom Metazoa; phylum Echinodermata; class Holothuroidea; order Aspidochirotida; family Holothuriidae; genus Holothuria; species Holothuria leucospilota. Next base: position 1,476,871 of record CM055975.1, on the reverse strand, counting down.
GATGTTTGTTTATATTCCATCTTTCAGGGACTGGATTGTGATGTTAACACGGATGATTGTATTGGTAATGAATGTATCCATGGCAACTGCCAAGACAGGAATGGAACATATACTTGTCAATGTCAGTCTGGATATAGAGGGCGCTTTTGTGAAGAGGAAGTTAATGAGTGCACCTCAGATCCATGTGTCCATGCAGTGGAGTGCACCGACCTAGTCAATTCCTATCAGTGAGTAATTACATCACAGAAATTTGAAGATAACAAGATTAGTCTCCAAGAGCTATAAGATGAATCTCTGGTGGTATGGTTCATATGGTCGTATTCCGCTATATACAAACCTATTTTTGTCTGGAAAGCTTTGTATCGTTTCAAGGTGTACCCAAAGATTTAAATTTATTTGACCGTGTCATCCCTACTTAAAATAAACTTTGCACAGAAAAACATTTTGCCACTCAGTTTCATCATAATTACACGTACTGGACTTTTATATTATAATTGTGTGCTTGCACTATTTTTTGACCCCTTTCAAGTAGTTTCAGTGATCTTACATGCAGTGACTATCTTGTCAGTTCAGTTTTGGAAGCTATTAAGGGTGCACCGGTTCTGGCCAGGTTCCAGCTTGAACTTTTTAAAAGTAACTGGCCAGACCTTCGACTTGCTCCAAGTCAGTTGCTTTCAGAGTTTGATTTAACTTAGGAAAGCAGTGGAAAATCATTTAAGAAATGGTTTTTACTTTCCAGTCTCTATTGTTTGTAAATTAACATCATAAAATATCAAAAGGATCAACAACATGCAATTATGACAGTGATACTGAAAAAGAAATGAGCAGTAATAGTGAGAAGGAATGGTCATAATCATGACAAGGTTGCAAAACTCAAATATGTGATTAGCAAATTAAAATTGTTTCTCCCTTGTTTACTGAGCTATAAATCATTCATAACAGATTCTCACAACAAGGGAGTAGTTTCCCTCTCAGTGTCGTATATTCTTGGCAGCATAGAGATGAGATACTACTCTGCTTGAGTGTAGATAAGTAAATTTTATGTGAGTTTCATCATAAATTCAAAATAATGAATAACTAAAGAATGATGGTAATATGAATAGAAATTTATATTCTGTCTCCAAGTTCATGGTACTATACTTGCCTGTAGTCATACTACTGTACAAAGCACATTTACTTTGACATATCCTGATGGATTGATTTATATTGTGTTGTTTTCCTTGAAATGGTGCAATCATTTTTCTTTTTTTTTTTGCTCAGTGAAAAGTTTTTATTCCTCAGGAAGGATGCAAGAAGGCCATAGGATTATCAACTTACCATAAATTTAGGTAGTCCCACCCTGAGTTCAGGGTCAAAATAATAGTCACAGGGCATCTACACTGACTCTTCAAACTCACTTGCCCTTCAAGTTGGGCAGATTGAAATTTGATTTCTCAGTTGGTTCCATATGGTCACGTTAGTTACGAAAATCCTTGAATTTATTCTTCACAATTTTTAAGTTATATTTTTCTTTAACCTACCCATATAAAATGTGTTTATACATTTATGGTTTATAATAGTCTTAGATTTTGCTTATCTCCAGTGACAAGCACAAGTGTGTGCAGTGTTCAATAAAACTGGTTTGATGAGTTTTCCTTCACTGTCTTATCAATGTCAGCATTATTTGTGATCTGTGAGGTTTTAATTGTTTCCTCTGTTGCTGAAGGAAAATATTTTTTTCTTTGTTTAAAGTTTGAGTTAAGAGTCACAACTTGCCATGGGCAATCATGCAGCTTTTAGTATCAAGCCCTAAGTCAGAAATATGCAATCAAAATATTATCAATCAGTGTGAAAAAAATGAAATCCACACTGTACTTGCTTCAAGAGAATCCCACATACCGTACTGTACGTTTTATTTCCATCACTATTTATAAAATTTACCTTTTTTCAACTTTTGGCATTTGGTTTGAACCACACTTTTAAGTTAGCACCACACTCTGTAGGTATTAGCATTGTAGCCCCACTTGTTCCACAGTTCCTAAATTATTGGAAACACATCCAAGATACCGGTTTCGGCCAGAAAGTTCCGGCCTGAACTTTTTGCTTTCGATGATAAGAGAAACCTATGCATTCATGATGGCGTGTGTGTGTGTGTGTGTATGCGTGCGTGTGTGTGCACTCACCAACGTGGCCTTAGCGGGTACCCTCCGCTCTCGCACGTCTTTCCTAGCTCACGCGGAGCTCGAAACTGGCGTAGCTGCCCGAAAATTCTGTCGCTGCAAAGAGAAGTCACGCGCGGCTGCATGTGTCTGCCTTGGAGCGCAGCCCGCCCTCAAGTATGTCCGTCTACTCACTCACTTCGCGGGCACCTTCGCTGCTGGGAAATTCCCTTGCATTCCTTGCGAGGTCCTTTCACAGTACCCTGTAAGGTATTGTGTGCGCATATGGGTGTGTGTGTGTGTGCGTTTATGTGTGTGTGTTTGTGACACTTTGCTCGTTAACACGATATCTCAAGAAGGGAAACTCCGACAGTTCTCAAACTTGGTACATAGATGCCCCATATTGAGAGGAAGAACCCTATTGTTTTTGGTGGGGGTCAAAGGTCACCTGGGGTCAAACTCTGAAAACCTTGTTAACACAATATCTTGAGGTAGGAAGCTTGGATGAATTTCATACTTTGTATGTAGATGTGGTATGGTATGAGGAAGAACCCTATCATTTTTTGTGGAGGTGAAAGGTCATCTGGGGTCACCGGGGTCAAACCCTGAAAACTTCGTTAACATGATATCTCAAGAAGGGAAACTCTGACAGTTCTCAAACTTGGTACATAGATGCCCCATATTGAGAGGAAGAACCCTATTGTTTTTGATGGGGTCAAAGGTCACCTGGGGTCACCGGGGGTCAAACTCTGAAAAACTTGTTAACACAATATCTCGAGGTAGGAAGCCTGGATGAATTTCATACTTTGCATGTAGATGCGTTATGGTAAGAGGAAGAACCCTATTATATTTGGTGGAGGTGAAAGGTCATCTGGGGTCACAGGGGGTCAAACCCTGAAAATCTTGTTAACACAATAACTTGAGTTACAAAGCTTGGATGAATTTCATACTTTGTATGTAAATGTGTTATGGTAAGAGGATGAACCCTATATTTTTGGTGGAGGTCAAAGGTCATTTGGGGTCACCAGGGGTCAGACCCTGAAAACCTTGTTAACCTGATATCTCCAGGTAGGAAGCTCGGATAAATTTCATACTTTGTATGTAGATGCCTTATAGGTAGAGAAAGAACCCTATTGTTTTTGGTGGGGTTCAATGGCCATCTGGGGTCACTGCGGGTGAAAACCTGGTTAACACGATATCTCAAGGTAGGAAGCTTAAATAAGTTTCATACTTTGTATGTAGATGTGTTATAGTGAGAGGAAGAATCCTATCATTTTTGTTGGAGATCAAAGTTCATTTGGTGTCACTGGGGGTTAAACTCTCAAAATCTTGTTAACACGATATCTCCAGGTAGGAAGCTTGGATAGATTTCATACGTAGTATGTAGATGCGTTATAGTGAGAAGATGAATCCTATTGTTTTTGATGGAGGTCAAAGGTCATCTGGGGTCACCAGGGGTCAACATCTGAAAACCTTGTCAACACAATATCTCCTGGTAGGAAGCATGGATAGATTTCATACATGGTAAATTGATGTGTTAAAGTGAGAAGATGTACCCCATTGTTTTTGGTGGAGATGAAAGGTCATCTAGGGTCACCAGGGGTCAAACACTGAAAACCTTGTTAACACAATATTTCAAGGGAGAAAGCTTGGATAGCTAGATGTTATACTTAGTATGTAGATGTGCTATGGTGAAAAGATGGACCCTATGATTTTTGGTGGAGGTCAAAGGCCATCTGGGGTCACCAGAGGTAAAAAAAAGCAAAATTTCCCAAGAATTCCCAAGAATATTACATGGGTTCATCAGACGTCAAAGAGCAAAATTTCCTGAGAATTCCCAAGATTGTCATCTGGGGTCACCAGAGGTCAAAACACAAAGTTCCCAAGAATTCCCAAGACTAAATAGGAATAAAAAACTGTATTTTTCCAACATGTTAAGGTAGCATTTGACCATTGACTGAAAGATATGGGACATCATGGCTTCATTTGGAATAGAACATATATCATCGAAACCTCACTGCATTTTTACATTCTGGTTTTTGAGTTCTGGCCAGAATCAAAAATTCATTTCTGGTGCATCCCTAGAAGCTATGAAGAAACTATAATTTATCAATCATCACTCTAGCCTACAAAATATAAATGTGTCACATACAACTTTGTTAGGGAAGTGTCAAATCCTTCCTGGAGTTTGATACAAAATCGCACTTTCTTTTTTCGAGTGTGCTAGTAGATTAATTTGCATGGGGTGGCTGCTGAAGTTTCTTGCGAAATGCCATCAACAATTCGCAATACTTATTTAACAATGGCTGCAGTCAGAGCTGCTGCTTGTGGCGGCCGTGTCTTTCTCCACTGAGGAAGTCATGCAAATAATCTGCTAATCAGCCATTCCCATATTTGTTTACCAAAGAGATCATTGTGTGACTGACAGGGGGAGGGTATGGTCTTCATACTCTAACCCTGTCGTTCACCTTATGCTAGATGACTCATAAGATTGACATTTTATTATCCACAAACGTGCTGATCAATTGGCATCAAACTTGGACTTAATTGGTAGCATGTTTATGACAACATACCAGTGTATACCTGTTTTTTATGATATACCTACAATTACTTTGTCACTATGTTGGGTAATTTGTCTCAATATCTTTGCAACTGTGTGGTGGTTCTTTCCATTTACAAATTTCTCAGTTGTCTGGAAAAACTGACAGTTTGAAGAATTATTTTATGAAGAAAAAAAATGCAAGTGTTGTTAATGAGAAACACCATATCCTTCCATCCACAGGTGTGTATGTGAAGATGGCTGGACGGGTACACAGTGTGAACTTAGTGTTAATGACTGTGTCCCTGAAGCTTGCCTGAATGGTGGTACATGCAGAGATCAGCATCAAGGGTATTCTTGTATATGTCCTCCAGGTATTACATGTAACCTTTGACCTGCTCTCAGGCATGGTACATGTCATGACATTACCATGTAACCTGTGCTGGTGCTCTGACCTGCTCTTAAGCATGGCACATGTCATGATAGTACCATGTGACCTGTGCTGGTGCTCTGACCTGCTCTTAGGCATGGCACATGTCATGATATTTCTTATGCTAGGCTGACAGCGTTCTAGAACTGCAACACTATACCTGCACACATTGCATTATATCTGTCTGCTTTTAACCATAATTGTCCCTTAATGGTCTACTTCCTCTGTAAGACAGTGTCAATGTATAACATACATTTCTTGTCTTTGCAAACAGTAAGCCACAAATTTTGATCATTTTTGAAAATTTGTTGGATCCTTTTGATGTAATAACAGATGTAATAACATCCTTATACATTTGCTTGCATCACTGCTATAGTTCAACCCCCAATCATGCTGCAGAGGCTGACTGTCCTCTTCCATAGTAGTTAGTTAGTTAGTTAGATGAGGTTTAACGTCCCAGTTTCCAACCAATTGGTTCAAGTCGAGACGACCACGGCCTTTTTTCCAGTTGTGGCTCACTGATGGCTTGTTTTTCCTACTCCATTGCTTATGCTGAGCACCAAGCACAAAGGCAGTAGGTTCCATTTTTAAAGTCTTTGGTATGACCCGGCCAGGATTTGAACCCTAGACCTTCCGGCTGCAAGTCGGATGCTCTAACCACTTAGCCACTGCAGTCGCTTCCATAGTAGAACATTTTTTGTAGGTTACCTTGGTGTTAATATTGTGTACATGTATGGACTGTTTAATAAAGTATAAAATTAAACTTGTATAGGAGTATTCAGTCTTCAGTAAAGAACTCCAAAAAGGCAAGAATGCCATCACAGAATAAACAGTCAACAAGGGAGACACAACCACCACAAAAAGTGCAAAAGTGTTAAATATATAAACAAGACCACAAAACTGGGAAACCACTAAGTAACGAGTGCAAGTAAAAGTAAACAACAATGGCGCACTATTGAGCTGACTAGGTGAGGACACATGTGTTTTTAGCAGGGTCTCTGATCCAACTAAAGGGGAGGATCCCTTTGGAGGTAGCGGCACGGAAGGATGAAACAGATGGTTTAATAAGAATTTGTTGGGGAACAGTATTCCAAAGGCGAACACTTCTAACAAAGAACTGGTATTTGAACCCCTCCGAGTGCAGGGTCTGTATATAGTTATAACAGTGGGCATGTCTGACAGAAGGAGTAATAATTAATAGGTGGGAATGGAATGTTCACAAGGTTGTTCCTAATTTTGTATTAAAAACATACAAAGATCAGCTAAGGCCCTACGATGCTACAAGGGTTGCCATTTAAGGGTGTGGGAAATTTTTGTTGAAAGATCAGCACTTGAGCTATAGTCATAGTAATTTAAAGCAAACCACACTGCACGTCTTTGGACTGCATCAATTTTATCTATATTCAGCTTAGTGTGAGGATTCTAACATGTGGAATCCTCACACTAAGCTGAATACAAAGGCAAGAATGCCATCACAGAGTAAACAGTCAACAATTGAAAAGCCAACAAGGGAGACACAACCACCACAAAAAGTGAAAAAGTGCTAAATATATAAACAAGATCACAAAACTGGGAAACCATAAGTAACGAGTGCAAGTTACAGTGCAGGATGCAGTTACAGTGCAAGTGCAACAAGTGCAAGTTGTAACGAGTGCAAGTCTTACAGAGGAAGTAGACCATTAAGGGACAATTATGGTTAAAAGCAGACAGATATGATGCAATGTGTGCAGGTATAGTGTTGCAGTTCTAGAACGCTGTCAGTGCTCCCTGTGTAATGTGTACCTTGTTTAAAATGCATGTCACTTACATGTAGTAACTATGTTACCATCTTGTGGGGTTTGTACACAGTAGCTTGTCAGTAGCTATTACAGTTGATGCAATTCTCACTCATAAAGCCAGAACATATAATTATTATTTTCAGTCATTGTGTCCTTTTAAACGATCAAAGGTAATTATTTCAGACGTACATTATCAAAAACTTTTTTAACTAGAGTATCTGGCTACATAAGTGTGTTTTACTCATCACTCAGTGTAGGGAATAATTTGAGAGTCATAAATAACTTTGTCTCATCCTAATTCCCATTATACAATATTGCGCATAAAGAATGAATCTTTCTACAGGTTTCACTGGTGAGAGATGTGAGGGCGATATAAATGAGTGTTCCAGTGATCCCTGTGTAAATGGCACCTGCATTGACGTGGTGGATGGATACCGGTGTACCTGCCCAAGGGGCAGGGCAGGGAAGCAGTGCCAGGTCCAAACCAGTATCTGTCAGCCCAATCCTTGCTCTAATGGGGGTACCTGCTCCCTGGATGAGAATACTGATAGCTACAGCTGCTTCTGTATTAATGGTTTTGTTGGCAATCACTGTGAGGTCAATGTGGATGATTGTGTGGGACATGAGTGCATCAATGGTGCTAGGTGTGTTGATGAGGTTAGTAGACATACAATATTAATGCATGTAAGTTGTTGAAGGGGTTAAAATATGTTGCTCAGGTTAGTATGCAGGGCTGAACTTTAACACTCTTCCTATCATCCGAGACTAGGAATATTTGCACTGGACAACCACTTTCTCTCTTTGACCATGTCTGATGGAGGAGTAGATATTATTTGTAATTGAATAATTCATTACATCAGCAAGAAAGTATGCCATAAAAGTCCCATTCAGAAGTGGTACTGAGACTGTGGTATGACTGTCATTCATCATTGAAACCAAAATAAAAAGAAAAAGTTGATTGGGAAGCATAAGAATTTAAAATAAACATTTGTCTAGTATGGCACTGACATCAATTGCAATTGTTTTTCTCGTGTGTGATACTTCCATTCGGACAACCGAAAAATATTTCCAACGACCAATATTTGGCTTCAAGTTGCCGATGGACAAATTGAAAGTTTTCTTTAAAATCAGGCCAGGTATGAATGCCTCAGTGGTGTTAAATTTGTTGATGAACCTAGCGTCAATGCAGTAGTCGTGTTTAATTTGTTTATGAGATGAATATGAATGAAGCAGTGATGGTAAATATGTCAATGAATGATGCAAAAAGAGTTGATTAGATTAGTATTAGTGTAGTGATGGTGCTGTGTGCATGTGAATGCTGTATGTGTGTGTTAAAGCTAGGTTGTGAATGGATATGCACTACTCCTACCCTGTAAATTGCAGATACACGGTTGAAAGCCTTGCTAGTCAGTGTGTGTGCTTTTACAGGTCACTACACCCTCCTAGAAACTATTTATTGCAGAATATACAGCAATAAAGTGAACAACTTTGAATGAGTGTAGACATGTTTAATAACTAATCTTTCACTTTTTGATTTAAAAAAGTAAGCTTTTAAGGAGAATTTCAATTTTGATGTTTTGAAGGGTAATCAAATGTGATCAATCTGGTGAAATTTTTATTCCATTCCCATCGGAGATTCTCAAGATATTAGCTGATAAAGTTACTATATTTGTGACTGAAGTAAATTTAAAGCAAGGAGTGATATCACCCCCTCACATTGATGGGCAATATTTATTTTCTTTGTTTGCTAATTTGTTTAATTTTTTTTTTACTTTAAAGGAGAGTTAGGGTTATGAGTTTCTCGTAAGGAATGTAAGGTTTCTGTAATTCCCAGGCAAAGATGTGACACTATGGAGGAGAAAATAATTTACAAGGTTTAAGCAAACACAAAACAATTTGATTAATTTGAGGCTATGCATGATGTGACATTTGCTTGCTTCAAGTCCCATTTAAGGTGAAGAATGTGATGACTTGATCTGTTATTATCTCCAGAACCTCAAACTATTTTTTGAGGTTCAGATGTAACCAGAATGCTTAGATAAATTATGCACTAATTAAATATATCAAAACTTTGTTTGAGCCTTAACCCATCTGCTAAGAGACCTCTCACCTTTTTTCAGGTCAATGGCTATTCCTGTTTGTGTACACCAGGTTATGATGGTGATACATGTGAAGAGGTTGTAGATCTTTGTCTGGTGTTTCCTTGTCAGAATGGAGGTACATGTAGTGTAACTGAAGGTCAAGTAGAGTGTGCTTGCCTTGAAGGTGAGTTTAACCTGCTATATGTTCTTCCCTTTGAAGTGTCTTGCTTCTTCAGATGACACTAAAAATACACTTTTCTTCTCAAATGACCACAACTAGGAAATGTTGGAGTTTGTTGGTGTACATTGATGGTCTCATAGTAGTTTGTTGGTTTTCAGAACAAAAGTCATAGTCTTAGTGTTAAAATGTTACTGATTTGTATGCCATGTAATTTGCATAAATATTAAACACATCTTTCCTTAGGGTATTAACTGTTTTGTAAAATTCCAACCTAGTTAGGTGTGTCCAACTTTGTCAAAACTGTGTGACATGCGAGATGTTAAGATTTATAGGTAATGCTGATTTGGATAGCTTTGTCACTTACAACCTGGTTCCTTTAAATAAGATGTGTTTGCTAGCTTCACCCTTCAGCCAGAAGGCTGCAGGGCAATTCTGGTAAATTCTTGAAAAATTTAAAATGCCACCTGTTGCCTCATTGACTTTGTGGTCAGTGTATGAAATGGGGGCATTTTTGGTAGGTTTTTAACTTTTAGGCTCTCAAAAGCTGACTGCTTTTACAGCTACTGGGGCTTGGCAATGTTGTAGGAGTGAATTAATGGCTGTTGTGAATTAATTGTTGGAATTAATTCTTTGTGAACTGCTTTGAGGTCTACTTCTAGTGTTAGGTGCTGCATAAAAAGAGCATCATTATCTTTATTTGGGTTCCACAGGATATGAAGGAGCTCTGTGTGAGAAAAATGTGGATGATTGTTTCCCAGACCCTTGCCTGCATGGTGGGATATGTCAGGATGGACTGAATGAATTCACATGCGAGTGCGCCCCTGGTTACAGGTATGTTCTTAATGTGGAATAGTGTGTGCACTGGTTTTCATGTGAAAGCTAGATGATAACAGTTTGTAGAAAATTGGAAATCCTGTGTTGTATGAAAACATTGGAATTAAATGAAAAATGAATTAGTAGTATTTGGAAAAAAAGGAGGAAAATGTCTTTGGAGGGAGTTTGTTGGGAGCACACCTATAAAAATGTCACCTAAACTGCCCTCAGTATTAAAATAAGCAGACCTGCCAACCATTTCAATTTCAATAGCATCCACTCTGATTTTCCAGTCTCTACATATAACAAAAATCAGAGTGGTCTGCTTTCATATATCAACCCCAAAATAGTACAAGAAATTCCCTTGAACCATTTGCAGATCTCTTGGGTAATTGTTCAGTAAGTGCTCGTACAGGCTGAATGATGTAAATGAGCTAAGTGATTGAACACTTACAGTGAACCCTTGCACTGAACACTAGTATGACCACTTCTTTGAACACTGACATTGATAAGGGTCATAGCTAAGTGTTCTTAGCTCGTTTTAATGATTTGATCTGTTGGAACACTTGTAGTGTTCGTACCTTCCAAATCATTAAGAGAGCTAGTATTGTAGAATTATAGTATGTTTTTTGTTCATGTATTGTTCTTTGTATTGCTTGTGATGTGGAAATAGTTATTGCTCATCATGCACTGGTTTTAATAATGTGAATTTGTTTGTTGAATAGATTGTATGTTTGATACTGTTAAACATTTCTGAAAGGGTAAAATATCACAGAAAATTATTTATTCTGTGTTAGTAGTAATGTGACATTATGAAGCAATTTCAGCATACCCTATATTGGTTGTATGTCTGCTTGCATGTAAATTTTAAAATTTAGAGAGATAGGATATACTAATTACTTAATGTTCATGTTAAGCTCATAAATAATAGAAACATCATGTAATTAGATGTGATGAACAAGTCAGAGTATAAACAAAGAAAACAATTACAGAAGAGGAGTTTTAGACAATAACATTTAAGTTTTATTTTGAACTGATTGAAAAACAAGAACAATAGGTATAAACATTGGATGTTATTCTTAAGGTGCTAGACAGCAACAATAGACCCTTTTCCAAATAGCAATTACAAAGGATTGTGGGATCGAGTTTTGGTGTGCGTCGTTTTCGTCAATGGCATTTTACTGTGGCCAAAAAAATGCGTACTTAGCCTATCCCATAATCCTTTGTAGTTGCTATTTGGAAAAGGGTCTATTGAAAAACATCCAAGAAATTAAACAGCTGGAATAAGATGACAGTTACTCTTTATCTTTACACAGGGGTGATGTATGTGAGGAGGAGATTGATGAATGCCTGGACAATAAATGTGATCTTGTCGGCACCATGCTTTGTGAGGATGGTGTGGGTCAGTACACCTGTATCTGCAGACATGGGTTCTCTGGCCCTCTCTGTGAAACAAGTAAGTCAAGTGCAATGAAAAAAGTTTGCCATGTGATTAGTTCTTGCTACAGCTTTTATGTTCTATGTGAAGACAAAGGCTGTCAAGCAGACTGTTTGTAATTCTTTTTATTATTTTAGAGTCTGTTGATCTCCCCTTATGGGTTTTACATGTGGGTGTCAATGTCGACAGTTCTTCATCTTCTATAAATTTTCCACAATGTTATATATTTAATATTTTCTCTAATAATTTGATGTACTTATCATCAGTTATAATTTCATTGAGATGATAACTTGAGACTTGAGTCTTTATCTTAGTCACAAGACTATAGACTTGGCTCATTCAAATAACCAACACTTACGAAAAAAAAAAAACAACAACAACTAGAGTATACTTTTAATTATGCCGATTGAATTTTGATCTCTATAAATTGTACACCACAACCCAGCTATGCAAAACTTCTTTCTTCACATGGAAATGAATTGTCTGTTTTTATTTTCAGTTGCTAAAAGTAACTTTGACATGATTTTCACTGCCAACCAGACAGCACAGTATGTTCTCCTGAGAGATTTTTCAGAGGAAAGAACTGAAAGTTTCACTTTAGCATTCTGGATACGAACTACCAGTCCTGATTCCGTCATTTTCTCCCACGTCTCAGAGGAAGAATACAGCCTCACCTCTGCTCGTCTCCTCCTTGGGATTCCTGCTTCTCTTGCAATAATCATTAATGGGTAGGTTGAGTGTGTAATAAGGCTGTCCCATTCATGTGTAATTTGCCTTCATTTGCATAATTTTAGGCAAGCCAGGCAGTTAATGTTTCATAGTGCTTTGTGTCATATAAATTTGGAACTAGTGAATTAATCTTTGTGCAGTGTGAGTCACTCACAGACTTCTAATATGTATGGACAGAGGATCATGTGACCAAAAATGTCACCACCGAACAGATGAAATGAGGGTTACCAAGATGACACCATGCTACTGTCGTTTGCATAATTTGATGATGAATCTGCAAAATTTTAGATAAAATGGAAACATGAATGGTAGGAAAATATCAAAGTCCTTCATTCTATTTGCTGGTTCCAACCAAAACATGCATTTTTTTCCAAAGTTTTCCAAGTTTCTCACATAATCTGCATGTCTATACCAAACCACTTGAGTAAGACCAAACTTTACACACAGGGCATAGGAGACAGCCATATTGGTAAGCAGAAACATTTACGTATGGCACGATACTTTGTAGGCAAAGTAGGTGTTGCAATATCCTAGATCATGGTACTGCACTCATCTTCATATGTTATGTTTTGCTGTTGACAATATTACAACAAATTGTGGACAGAAAGTTGTGTATCACTATTTGTAAGGCAATCAATATGTATGCTTACTTCAACAAGCATGTAGTTGTAGTTTAGACCATGCATACATACACACTAGGCCAATATTGTCAAATATTTTTTCTGGATGAGATACTTTCAGTAGTTAACATATTTATGAAAAACTATGTGTAATAGTCATCAGTATGCTGCTTATAAAGCTAGTGTACCTTTCAAAGTTTAGAAATGGATACCTTCTCCAAAGAAGCCATTCTTGGATTTTCAATTGTAATATTTTATAGTGTCATGCAGTTGTGTTGGTATAATTTCATTGCTGATAAAGTTAAATGGAAGGTTATATTGTAAACAGCTATGTAGATTCAATTTCTTCTCTCACTAAATGTCTCTTAAAGTATGACATCTATAGCATATTTTAATATTTGATCCACAGGATCCCAATATTATCTGGAGTCTCCATCAATGATGACATATGGCATCATGTTGCTTTGACATTTGACCAGGAAACCTCCCTTGCACAGATCTATGTTGATGGCATTGAAGTGAAGAGCCAAGTTACAGAAGTTTGGGAGGATGTTATCATCCCAAGTGAGCTGTTCATTTTGGGTAGACTTAATGAAGCAGGTAAGCCCTGAAGGGCAAAGTCAGTCATTCCAAGGTGGGAAACCACCCCAGACATACTTAATAGCTGAATGTATCTGGTTTTAGCCATTCTTGTACTTAAGGGTCATGCAAGTGTCTTTACGTCATGCAAGTGCCTATAATTATGTGATGCAAGTGTGTTTGTGTCATGCAAGTGACTTTATGTCATTGTGGGTAAGGAAACATATTTCACTGTGGAATAAGAATGCGATAGACATGTCTAGATTAGATAAAATGTTGTAACAGGAAATATCCCCCCTCCCGCCATCAATTTTCTGTTGAGTACTGGACGTGTCATGAAGTGAACTCTACATTACTCATTACTTTATAAAATGGATAATCTGCTGTCCCGTGGGGCACTTGGCATAAATTATCAACAATAATTTAAGAAAATAAAGACATTAAAGTGGCTGTATTTCCCATGTCACTAAAGAGTCTTTTTTATCTTTGAAACTGGACTAGTGTCAGTAAGATCCAAAAACAAAGCAATTCAAACCCTAGCCAGCAAGTTACAATTCCTTCAAATATTTTGCAAGTGAAATCATGAAAACTGATTTCAGGCCTCTTCTAAAAAATATACAAGGTTTACCAACACTGTTCCTTGTCAGATAGTGGTACTGCCTACCCTTTACTTACTACATATTGATCCACTCTCAGAACATATGCAATTTGCTTTCACAGCATTTCTAAATTTGGTGTAAAAAGCAATGCAATCAGCCTGTGTTAGTTTCAGTTAGTACTAACAGAATTGACATGGTTTATTATCATAATACTAATCTCTTAAAAGTCGAGCTCGGAGTCTCTTTCAAGAAGAGCAGCTCTGTTACTGCCATTGAAGTTTACCTCAACTCTAAACTGTTAAAGGGAGAAAGCAGCCGCCCTAAGAGTATTTTAAAAAATCTGCAAAATCTTGCAAATAATCTGTTATTACACTCACAAGTATCATTCATTTAAAAGGTGTCTGTATAAAACCATTGAATATTGAAAGTGAAGCAAGGAGTTATTCTGCACGAATTTAACAAGTAAGTAACAAAATACTCTCATATGGTTGATAGGAGCCATTCCTGAATTATGATGATGGGGTACACTAATACAAATTGGGGAGACCGCATTTTCCCTTTAATCAATACATCATGATTTGACAACTTCGAATCAATGGAATAAAAGTCTGAAGCACAAGTAATTTGTTTCATTCATCCTTGAAATCACTTGAAAATGAGAAAGACTGCCATGAATGTGAAAGATATTGAAATTGGGTTGCCCTTGGTTGCTATGATTTATACAGGTAGCCAGTATCATGAATCATATACCCCTATTACCTCCTCACTGTAACTATACCAACACCAATGGACCCACTACATCAACAGTTCCTGTATCTTTACTAAGAAATAACTAACTGTATGTAGCCTACTCTGCATTGTCTTATATATTTGGTAACTTCCACATACTAAAATAAGAGGACCCATCTACTACAGTTTTGTGTAGAATATGGAGGGAGAGCAATTTTTTCATGTTGGGGAATGTTTTGTAGGAATTATGCCCACGAGGGGGGGGGGGAGGGGGGAGGGCTGTCCTCTAGGAAGTCTTCACCCAGGAGGAAAATTAAAATTCATATTATGCAGGTAGAGCTGAAAAGCTGAGCTCGTGCAACACTTCTTCACATTGCCCTCACATTAATATTTCATTAATTGATTTCACAGAACAATTGACAGATTTATCACCCTTGTCAGGATCTTTAAGCAGATTGAATATCTGGGATGAAGTCATGACCTCTGAACAGATTGCCAACTTGTCATCAGCTTGTTATGTTCCAGTCCCTGGGAATGTGATTGGAATGGTTGATTTCCTGGATGGGAAGGTTGGAGATGTCATATTTGAAGATCCTTCATCTTGTGATGGTAAGTTATGTATGATGTAAGTATAACTTACTGACCAAAATTGGGGAATTAGGTACGAGTTGAGGGCTGGGGAGCAGGAGAGAGTGGCGGAGGTCACAGTACTACAGCAAGGAAAGCAATTACTGAATGCAAAGCAAGGGGCTTCTGTGAAATGTTGCAAAACTTGAAATAACTTTAATTTTAGTAATCAGGTCATGACAAAGGGAGGAAAAGCCACAACACTTAAGAAGTTCTGTTTTTGTGATTGTTATAAAACATTTTCCACTCAACTGTTGAGAACATGTCAAATTAAAGTTAGATTCATGTTAGAGAAGAAGTGACCCTGTGTCATTTTACGTTACATTATGGTTTTGTAATGTTTCATCAGCTGTAGACAACTGTGAAGGCTCTCCCTGTAGCAATGGTGGCTTCTGTTTGGATCAGTATCACAGTTTCCGTTGTTACTGCTTGAAGGGATTTTATGGTCCCACATGTCAGGAGAACCCTGATGACTGTCAGGATAACCTCTGTGAAAATGGTGCTACCTGCCAGGATGGCTTAGCCACATATGATTGTGTGTGTCCAGAGGGATTCACTGGAACACTCTGTGAACTGGAAATAGGTAATTAAAAAACTTTTTAATTATTCATATTTAATTTCTGCCAGAGTTAGTCAAATGTATGGCTTAATTTTTACTACTTGAAACCAATTTGAAACATCATTCTTTTAAACTAGGAACAGGGGGAGGGGTGGGGAATATTAAATCTATTGTAGTTTTGAGTGAAATAGCATGTATAGAGTATAAATTAGCTACAGGAATTTTCTTTCCCGTTAAAGAAAGGGTGGTTAGTAAGAAATCACACACAGGTGCGAGCATTGATAGAGATATATTTATTTAAGAAACAGTCATGTGTGAGATGTTTGCTGTTTTCAAGTATGTCACTATACTATTTATAATGTTTCATGGCCACTGATAAGCATTTGAGCATCTGGTCTCTTCAAATTGTGACATATTTATTTTTAGTAATTATTTCACTTTCTGAAGTGTGAAAAGTGAACTGCTGCAGACTCTGGTTTTGCATTATTGGACGTGATTTTAATGATGCTAATACCTGCAGCAATGATAACTTATTCTTTCAGACAAGAAACTGTCAATACTGGTTTCACATATTTAAATGTGAATTTAAAGATTTGTTGCAATTTAATACCATTTTCCTTTTTGTTTAAGCTTATGATCTTGCATTTTCATTTTTTTCTTTTTTTTTTTTTATAAATTTGTGACTTTTCGAGGACTTGGTTTCTTTGATTACAGTTGACGGTGGCTGGAGTGAATGGACTACTTGGTCTAACTGTAGTCAAGCTTGTGATGGAGGAACGCAGACCAGAACTAGGGAATGTAACAACCCTTCCCCTGAAAATGGTGGTTCACCATGTGGTACCAATGACGTAGAAACCAGAGTTTGCAACACTGAACCATGTCCTGGTAAGATTAACAGATGAGTCAGTCTGTGGTGATAATTATTTATAACACTTTCTGTCATTCCAAATAAACATGGATTACTTACTGCATGTATTTAAAGCAGTCTATGAGAACAATTTTTTTCTTCCTACGCAGAAGAAAGATCCTCTATGAGCTAGGGAGGGCAGTAGATGATGTAAAGAAAAGCATGGAAGAGTAATGTATAATTGTATATAAATTTGCAGTATTTGTGTAATTCAGAAATCTTGATATGTTTCAATTCAAACGAAATGAAATCCCATCTACCCATTGTATCTTGGATGTATGCAGGGAATAATTTATCTGGTATCACATTGCAATTTGCTACGCAAGCTGGCCAAATTTCTTCACAAATGCAGAACTGTGTAGCACTTTTTATGTGCATAACCATAGGGTTTTCAGTGGCTTTTCATTACAGAAGGAAAAAATTCTCAAAACTGCTGAGCAAAGTTTGAATACTAAATTATTCCCTGACATGTCAACTCTTACCTCTGTTCTGTGAGTTTTGAAACAATTAAGTCAATTGCACATTGTACTGGACTGTAACACTGTTTGGCTTGGTGTAAAGTAGTCTGTAAATACTAAGTGAGAAAATTTTTGACCTACCCAATAAGTCAGGTTGCTGAGTCCTACTTGTAATGCTGCATGAAATTTGAACATTGGTCTTGAGGCATGCAACATTGCAATAAGGGTCATATTAAGGTTTTGTCACAGGTGCATTTTGTACTGTGTTTCGTAAAGTCATGCATCCAACTCATGTGAGAGACAAAAGGGAAAATAAATCCCATCTTGAACATGTCTTATTAGACAAGTGATTAAGTAAAATAAAGACTGAACAAGGAAGTAATAATAGAGAGCTGTGGCATCACCATGATTGTACAAAAATTGTTGTTATGGTACCTTTTAGCAATTAATTCATATGTTCTATGAGAATGCTGCCCAATGTGCAGAACTTTGTTTTTGTGTGATCACAAAATACTAGTATGTTGCAATTAGTTATCTTTAGGGTAAGCCTTCTTTTAAGATGCTGTAGTGAATGTACTGGACACTCTAAATCTTTCACCTCCAGCGTGCCGACCATTCAAAGACCCCCGCAGGGGATATTCTAGATGTGTGCAGACAGAAACAGGTGACATGACATGTTCTATCTTTTGCCCGCCGGGATATGACTTTGGTAGACCTCCCCTTTATGAGTACATCTGTGGTCCAGGCACCAACTATCTTTGGAACCATGAAAGCACCAATAACCCACACTTGAGAGTCCCTGCATGTACAAGTAAGACATGAGATCTTGGAATGTTGGCATGTAGTTTGTTTTTCTTTATATTTTTTTCACTTTCTTCAACTCTTTATCTTCTTAATACATGTTAAGCAAACATTGTCAGTTGATATTTATTTCTTCTCATTTTACAAGACTGTTCTTCTTTGTCAAACCCACATGAGTTATAAGTACATTTCCTGCACACATGGTCTTGTATTATTGAACTGTTTCATGTATGATTTGTCGTGATGTGAGGAAAACTAAGTAAACGAAACATTCGTGAATGAACCTGAGATGTTGGGTTTAATCATTTCAATTACTTTAGGCGTAAGAGCTATGATATTGCATCACTATTTGGAAAGTGGTCAGGAGATATTGTAAATTTAGTGAAAGGGAATAGGCTGAAGATTCACTGTAAAGTGGGGTAAGAGATGGGGCAAAGTGGGGCAAGCAAGAGAAAGACAAATTTAAACTTATTATACAGCCATCATGGCAATGTTGAATACAAATCTGAATGATTGAAAAACCATAAAAGATTTGTTATTGTGCATGAAAGAGAAATATCTTCAAAAGTTTGCCATGTATGCCCTCTTGACTGTAGTAGAGATGTATTTTAGGAAGTTATGTTCTCTCCAATGATGGACTTTTCATAGCTGCTGTATGGAAATATGGCTACTGGTACTTGCATCAGTTCAAATCATATTTGTCTGTTTTAATTCATTGCAAGAAATAAGAGATTTTGCTTCATCAAACGTTGCAACCTTATTTCATTGTTTTAATTTGGAGCACACTACTTAGCAATGTCACAGTGATTTTCCCAGCTTTTCCAAAGAATCTGCAAACCATAAAATGGAAAATTGCAATTAATCAATATTGCTATATTTTATTCCTACTATAAATTATAATTTTGATCATATTGTACAGAGTACAGCAAACCATCACGGTTCCAGTTAGAAGTAATTGCACGTTACCCTTTCTTGGAGTGCAGTGTCCTTTCTGGCCAGGAGGCAGCTACAGTAAACAACAGAATAAGTTTAGCAGCAACCAGCACCACCCAACACCTGGGTTGCATCTATTCAGGGTTCTGTAACCTGGCATCAGTTGCGACAGCTGGATGTGTTACAAACATAATACAAGAAAGCACAGGCAGGCGAAAGAGGGCGGTAGAAGGTGTCACCGTCAGAATGACCTTTATCCAGGATGTTAATGTTACTGACGAGAATGTTGTGCACAGTAATGATAGTGAGTTGATGATTTTCAGTGTTGCAGCAAAGCCATGGCCATTCACATCAACACTAACAAATACGTGAAAATTAGCATAATGTTAATCAAGGAGAATATTCAAGGGGGCTTTCAGCCCCCCCCCCCCCCTTATCGAAATATCTGGATCCGCGCCTGCCCTGGCATGCTGTTTCTGAATCAGCCCACTAGTTTTATTAATTAGCACCCAGTTTAGATCATTTGTAGCTGACAATGTATGCTAGAGAATGAAAACAAGATCTGCAATCTTAGAACATCATTCTTGTGGTTAATGCTGAATGCATTCAAACTGTAGCCTTATACAAGGCTGGATTCACACATGTGGGGGTCTTGGGTATGAATATGTAAGGGCCCCTTGAACACTCATATGTAAGGGCCCCTCGAACACTCATATGTAAGGGCCCCTTGAAACTCATTCGGCTGTTAAGCAAAAATGATGTAATAGGCATACGAACATCTTCAAGTAAGGATACAGATACACAGTGCATTGCAGTAAACATTCAGATGTGTGGTCTAGTCTGCATACTGCCACTGTCAAGATTTTTTGACTCGGACAGATGAAATGACAGTATTAGCCAGAAATGTTAATAGTTAAGGCTAGACCTCATCTCCCAGTAGACTGAGGCCAAAAATGTGATAGCCTACATTGTGGGGGTGTTCTGTAAGAGTCCCTCTGGATTTAGGCTAAAAGTTGTCTCTGGATAGTCCTTTAAGAGTATATTCTAGTTTGTGGAGGCTCCTTTGTGTGGGGCTCCTGAGCATGTGCCTTTCTGCACCTTTCCACCAATCTGGCCCTGGTTTTATACCCTTTATGTTCCCTAGCTATGGCATTGAATTTTGTGGTCAGGATGACAGTATAGTAACCCATGTTTGAGTGTCAAGTGTTTTTCTTTGATGGATGCCCAAAGTTCAAGTTGTTAATGGCAGGTACCTTATGTCAATAATGATGGCTTTGGTATTGCAAAAGGCAAATATGTTGATCCCAGTCCATGAACAAACTTAATTATTGATCAGGGTTCTTATTTCTTTTTCCTCCAGTGGGCCTCCTTTCAACTTGTTTTCTAGGAAAAATTTCCCCCTAAAAATGTTAACGGTGGCTATCATGGGGTCATGAAAAAGCTAAGGGCTACTTTTATCCTTTATGTGGACAGTTATTTAGGATTGGCAGAGGGTGATTTTTACACATTTCTTAACATATGGCATTTTTTGCATTTTCCCTCTTCATCTTCTTATAGGTTTTTTTGGCTGCTGTGAGATTGTTGCATATTCCATCACCCCCTATGTATTTTGAACACTGATATGTTTTATATGATGCATACTAGTGAATATCTGTGGCTAACTATTCTATAATTCCATCTGAAATACATACTTATACTTTGTTTTCTTATTTTACATTTTATAACATTAAGTGTGGTGAAATAAGTAATATTCAGGATTTATCATGGCAATGCATGTAGAGGTAATATAGCCATTACACTCGTCATTTGTTCTATGCGGTATTGGGCTGTAAAGTATTCACTGTTACTGTACGAGGGTCTTGCTATACATATAAACTGTAAACCAACCTTCAGATGGTCTGTTCCTGACAGTAAGGGCTGGTACAAACACAGGGACACCCTGATGTGGTATGAAGAACCTCCATTCATCCATGAATGATTGAGGTATTACTAACCATGCATGTAATTAACATTTCATGTGCTCCTTGTTAATATCAAGCCACTGCTTGGGTGAAGAAAGGAAGTCCTGTATGAAGCATAATGCCTTGAAAATATTAAAAACATTTTCACCATTTTCATTTTTTTTTTTTTTTTAGTTGCTGAACAGCCAAGTGCAGCTTTTGCTATAGAGAGTTTAATGGGCCTGTCAGATGACATCATCAATTTGACAGCCAGTGGTGGTTACAGTATCTCCACTAATGGGCAAGTTCACAACCTTGTTTATGAGGAAGACTTTGGCCTTATCAAGTGTGGTGCAGGCTCCATACCAGTGTTTAACACAACTGGATGTTGTAAGTGTAGTTATGTATAACATTTTCAAGGCATGGATATCAAAGCTAGGATGGTGGGGGTGGGGGGTGGGGTGGGGGGGGTAAGCAATACAGATGCAACTGTTATTAAACTGTTAAAAGAATTGCTTCACATCTTTAAAGTCTCTGGATTGGCAAGACAATCTTTGATACATTCTCCTGATTTTATATGCCATTTCCATGGCAAATTGAGTATGTGAAGTTTTCTCATATCTTACTATATTTCAGTTAGAATATCATTGTCACAGTGCAATGTTTTGTGACACTCACTGACAGTTTTATCCTTTTTGTATTTTTAAAAACAAATCTGATTAACGGTGAGTTAAATTGGTTCCCTCTACATCTGATTTTGCAAAAGTATACAAAGATTGCAGCAGACTAATTGCTCTTAAGGTCAGGTCAGGACTATCTGTTCTGAGAGAGGGCAATTTTCCATCTCATTGCCACTGAATATTTATACATGAATACACATTGACTCTCAACAGTGATTTGTGAAGCAGGGACCTATGAACATGCAAAGAGCTGCCACCAATGTGACTTTGGCTCCTACCAACCTGAAGAAGGAAAGACGTTCTGTGAAGTCTGTCCAGAGGGAAGGAAAACTACAGGATTAGGAGCTATTGCAGAAGAAGAATGTCTACCAAATCTTGAAACAGTGATTACATCTAATTTATAGATGGACTTGTTAATGGTGGAGGGATAAGATATAATTCAGCTTTTTTCTGTCCCATCTTGTCATGGTGTTTACACAAGTCAGCTTAAGGTACCTACATTACCAATAAATTTATCTAAGTCTTCCTCTGGTCTTAATAATATAGTGTTCTTTCGTACTAAGCAATAGTTATCATTGTATTAAAAGGACTGTTACAGAGAGATTTTCAGCATATGTTCAATAAAAGACAAGTCTAATAGGATATTCCTGGACTTCTTGTGTTGGCTTTTATTGTTACTGTCACATCTTTGTTTGGATACACAAGAATGGACAAACCAGCTAGAGAGCTAAAAGGCTGAGTGACTTTTTGCTACTTGAAATAATTTTAGCAACGTGGTTTCCAGTTGATACAGTTTCTTGGTGAAGTTACTGTCCTTAAATTTAGGGATAAAAAGCAGATCAGAATGATTGATATTAAGTTGACAGGGATATAAATCAGCTTCTTGATTTTAATTTTGGGCATTACATGCCAGATATACCATCCAAGCATGTGTCACGCTTGAATCATCATGTCTGCAAGGTTTTTCAGTTGACCTTCGATGTTCAAAGAAGACAAAAGATTATGCACTCTTCATGGGGCACCTACATACCCAGCATGTAATTAATAAGGTAGTGCACTAAGTCTTCTAATTCAAGGAAATTCCCAGTGGAATTTACTGTATTATAGTACAAATTTAACAACCTAAAATTTTTGGTGGGGGGAGGAAGGCACAGTATGGACCATGTAACTGCAGTGATGCTTCAATTTTTGATGTGGATGTGGTGGGTAAGGAACTGAAGAACCAATTTTGCAAAAATAAAGAAAATTGGAAGATATTTCAGGCACTATATCCTTCTGCGATGCACAATGAATTTGAATTCCACAGGCAGGAACTGCGCCACCCTTTTATACAAGCTCTCAAGGTCATGGCACACAAATTTGAAATTGATGTAAAAGGCCTACGTGTGTGCTTTTGTATGAGGGGTAGCCTGAACTCATTGAAAACTCCTTGTAGGGTCCCCAAGGCCATGAATGGACCAAAATTAGTCAATCAATGGAGGAATAATAAGTGGTGTGCTACCATGTAGGACATCTTCCTTGGGATATCATGAATACCCTCAGTCTGACCTCCAGTGACCTAAAAAGACCTTTCACCTCCCAAAAGATAACTATGGAGGTCATTATCTCAACATTTGAAGCACACCTGCGAAGTATGAGATTCATAACTGTTTTGCTTCTTGAGATACCATGTTTACAAGGTTTTTGCAGTTTGACAACTCCCGGTGATAGCAAATGACCTTTGACCTTCCCTAAAACTGAAAGATATCGTTTACTCAATATGGGGCACCCTTATGAGATCTGTGCACATTTCTCTTCTTGAGATATCACATTATAAAGATTTTTGCAGTTTGACCCCTGATGATCTAAAATGACTTTGACCTGGACAAAAAACATAGCAGATTAACTGCTTTATATATGGGGAATCTGCATGCCAAAAACAAGGTCCTTCCCTCATATTTATCTTGAGATATTACGTTTATGAGTAGTCTTCAAGGTTTGTAATGTTTGACATCTAGTGACCCAAAATGACCTTTTACCTCACAACAATCCTTAGATTACTTCTTGTTAATATGGGGCACTCACATAAAGTACCACACATTTGTCAAAGTTTCACTTTTGAGATACTGAGTTCACATAATTTTCAGTTTGTCCTGTGGTGAACCCAAATGATCTTTGAATTGACCAATAACAGTATGGATCATCTACTCAATAAGGGGAACCTGCATGCCAAATATGAGATCCCTCATTCTTATCCATTTTGAGATATGTTCATAAGTAGTTTCAAGACTTACATCATTTGACTTGTGGTGACCCCATATAACCTTTGACTTCCACTAAAACCAACAGCATTCTTCAAAGTCATGGGGGAGCCACATACTGTATCAAGTATGATCTCACTGAGATTTACCTTCTTGAACTACTGTATCTTGCAAACATGTCAAACAACTTGACAGCAGTTTGATCTGTACTGACCCCAAATGACTTTTCACCTCCATCAAAAATGATACAAATTATCTACTCAACATGGGGTATTCACATGCCAAGTATGAGACCTCTCACGGTTACCCTTCTTGAGATATCATGTTTACAAGCAGTGTCACATACACACTTACACACACACACACAAACACTATAAAAATTATCACAAAGATGTAGATTCATTTTGCCTCAAAAACCTTTCATATTCTTTGTTAAATCCATGAATGGAAAATTTCATCGATTGCAGAGAATTGGGATTACATGACACAGGAAAAGAAATGTAAGAAACAAAGGGAAGAGAATACACAACCAATTACTGACATGGATTGTAAAAGATTGGCAAAGGAAAGTATTATTTTCCATTGACCAAACCTTTAAAGGTCAGCTGAACACTTGAAAATTTTAGCTACTGCAGTTGTGTGAAGATTACAAACCAAAGTTGTATGTAGTATGACAAGTCTCAATTTGTAACAGTTCCTTTCAGTGAATGACTTCACATGAAGAGGAAGAAATTTATCTGTTTATCAATGAAAAAAATGTGAAAGAGAAAGGAAACCTTATGTTTTCTGAAATTGGCTTTACACAACAATGAGAAAAGAACCCATCTGTAGAGAGGTAAACAACTTGTACATATCTGACGACATGATCATCTAGAGAAGGACATGGAACTTCCTTCAAACTGGCAAAAAACATACAGAATGTGATCTGCTTTAGCAGTGGAAGACTTGGGAGTGGTGGTGACACCCCTCCTCCCAAATCCACATGAATCCTACCTAATGGGGTGCCCCTTTACACCATACTTGTACCCCACCCAAGGTAAATTCAGTACTGTAGTACAAATTGATTTCTTACAATTTAGTTAAGTTCAGTCTAGGCCACTGGGCTGCCAAATTTTCTGACCACTTATCCACTTTTGTCTCATCTGTGTCCCTCTTTCAAAACGAGGTGCCACACGTCCCCCCTCCTTTCACCTCAAATATTCCTGGATCGACCAGCTTAACTATATCATATCATCTTTACTGGTAATCTTTAATTAATACATACCACACATATTGGTGATTGATGGATTCCTCTACTATACGCCAGTGTTGTAACAAGTCACCCAATTTTGCAGTTGAGTCATTTACTACTCTGAATGTGACAGTCGCGTCAGTGACTCAAGTTATTGTATTATTTCTATGAGGAAACTTATGTTATAATTGCTGAATTATTTTCCTTTTGGAAAATTAGTGACTTGAGCCATGACTCATTACAACACTGTTACAAGCCAAAAGAGGCTTCCTTTCCAATGCTATTAGACTATTGTACATTATGCAGTACAATGCACCATAATGATAATGTCCACACTACTTATACAATAACTTGTTGGAGATACTGTAGGTACTGTAGGAGAGATAATTTTTTTGCATAAACCGGGATGTGTTAAGGACTTTCTGGCACTGAGCATACTGATTTCTCACCTAGGTGAGGGATCTAATAGCAGGAAATATATTATTAGAAGTTAGTCAGCTCAATTCATGATTTTAAGTTGTGCCATACTGTATGGGGCTGCCCAGTTTGGGCACATCCCTACCAAGGACAAAACTGGAAAATCCATCAATGACTTCAAAAGTGAAAATTGTAAGCTATGGTGTCCAAAAGCGATTAACATGTGTACATAGCAGATTGCATACATATGAAATGCAACTGTAAAAAAGTGTTTGCTTTGATAATCATCAAAGAAGTTTGGAGCTCCTACAGACTTGCCTCCATTGCCCATCCCTTGTGATTTGTCTTTCTGAAGATGGCAACATACGTACCACAGCTTGATGCCAATCAACCATGAGTTCAGTAGATGATCCAAATGAATGGTCCAAAAAGCTTCCTGTTTTCTCAAGCACTCTTCACCACCACGATAGAATCCATCACTTCTTGTTTTCCCAAAAGTTCTTTCCCTAATGTATTTGCCTAGAACATACTACCATCATTCCTTTAAATCATTCTTTGACAGAACTGTCACATGAATCAGATACATCTGTTTGGGCAGTTCTTGTGCTTTCAAGTTTTGGCTTTCGAATTAGTTCTCCTGACCATGTGACAAGCGTTTCTTCATAGTCTCCATTGGGCAAGCCCTGATTTAAGGTGAGCGGCTTCACACGAATCAAGTGTCGAACAGTTGTTAGGTCTTTGTTGAGTTCTGGTGTATTTTTGTGGATAACAGGCTGGAACCTCTTTAAAATTAAACAGAACAAAACAAAATAGTAAATTTAGAGTGATGGTGCAAAATAATAGCAGGAAAATTCACTTAAGTAATGACTGAGAAATTAAACAACTTGAGAAAAGATTCACTAGAAAACCAAAAAAAAAAAAAAAAAAACTGAAACAGAAAGCCAAAAGGCGTAGTGATTACTTGCCAAGTTTTGGGGGAATATCTCTTATCACTGTAGTTTCGAATTGATACAGTTGCAGTGTGAAGTTACTAAATGTCTGCACTTAGATGTAGAAAGAACCATGATCACTGATCAAGACATGAAGCATGGTATTATCATATTAACATGGTCTTATTAAATCAGCTTCTTGCATTACCCATTTGGCATTACATGTAAGATACAGTATAAGATTTAGACTGTTTTTCTGCTTAATTTATCTTAAAAGGTGTTCACAGTTTGACATAAGGTGAACTTTTAGCTGTGAGGACTGTGCGTTTCAGGTATAACAATGAGAGACAAAGTTATGCGAATGATAGGAAATAGTTGTTTCTAACAGGTTTGGGTATTAAGTTTAATAAATTAGGATTTCACCATTCAGTTGTGCACTTTGTTATAAAGTCAACCACACCACACTCACAGCCCTGAACAAATAGGGGTACAACCACACAATAGAGCAGATGAACAAATGAGAATCACTTTCATGCTGATGCATACAGCATCTTGAAGAACCAGCCTTAAGTTCTATGACCAACTCAATGGATGCATATTTGCAGTCAATACTCTATCTTATGATTCATGACACTATCAGAGAATATAGATCATACTTCAACTAAAATGACCTAAAGTTGTAGTTAATGAATCTTTATAAAAATTTTAGAACGATCTATACTTCTAAATATATGTAAGTGTAACTCTTAATTGGAAGCCATCTGCAATAAAGGTATTTTCAGTGGCATCTCCTAGGTGTTGTTCCTCTGTGAAACAAAAAAGAGTCAGTACACATAACCCTAACCAATTGTGAATGTAAAAGGAGTTATTTGCAACAAAGTTACTGCCTTAATCCAATGCCATAACTAAAACAAAACTTGGCACAGTAAAATTGCAAGTGAATTGGAAATTCCATGGTAACTTACATTCTTGAGACCAAAGATCAACACCTCAAGAAGCTTTTGTAAGGTAAGAATTTTTATTGACAATTTAACCCTACTGTAACAAAAGCCCCCATTTTGGAAAGTTTTATACCCCAAGCATATAAATAGAGTGAACACCCCATGTCCTTCAAATCCTGTAGAAATACTCCATTCTTCACGTCAGGTTAGCCTTTACAGACTGGTAATGGTACTTTTGTCAAGATACAAGCCTACAAAACCACCAGTTCTTATCAAGTTCACAGATGTATTAGGCACAATCTCTCACCGACCTTTCATTATTCTTTGTAATAAATTGCCCTGTCTGTTCTTCAAATTTGATACTACTGGGGTGTTTGAATATCTTTCCATGTATAAGTATAAAACTATACCACATATACAGCGATGGTGAGAATTAAGTCAATTTTTGCAAGTCCAAGTCCCTCTAGGGCCTTATTTGGTTCTGTCACAAGTCAAGACAAGTCAACTCATCACAAGTCAAGTCACAACTCATCACATTAGTCAAGACAAGTACAACTCATCACAGGTGAAGTTAAGTAACAACTCTTCACAAGTCAAGTCGAGTAACAACTCACCACGAGTCAAGTCAAGTAAAAACTCATCACAAGTCATCACAAGTCAAGTCAAGTCAAGTCATTTGGTACTCAAGAACTGAAGATACAAATTTGTCCAGCTGCTATTAGCAATCAGGTGTCAGCCTGCTTCCAACATGCATTTTAATCTTGTTGAACAACAAAAGTCACGACTTAAGAATTGCGCTTTTTAAACTCAGTTTCCATGAAGGGGTTCCTACAGTTTGAGTTTCTTCACTCCAAACACTTTGTACAAATTCAAAAGATGAGCAGTACAACTGGAAAAGTAAAGTTGTAACTGTTAAAGATGGAACTGTAAACTACTCACAAAACTGGAAAATTTGAAGATATGAATGAACAGAGCATGACACAGATAACAAATGCTTGCTTTTCAGCATCTCAGTGCCTCCAGTATAATAAGTGTCACATGCTGACTCATAAAATAAGTTTTGGTGGTAGTGATAGACTGGAATTTGTGACACACTTGAAGTTTTTCCTTGCCCCATCTGACCATGCATTATGTTTGAGGTGGTACTTCCATGATCCAAACAATAGCCTCCTAGTGAGCAGTGATTTCACTGACTCGGGCACCCGGGTCAATGATGCACAACTTTTGATTTTGACGCACAGAGACAAAATCTCTGGGTTCAAACTAATGCACAGCTTTTTCACCCCAATGATCAATAATAAGAACACAATTTTCCCAATACATTTACAAATTAATGCACAAAATGTAGCACTTTCCAGTTCCCATATTGTTTATCAACAGATTCATTATCGTATCTTACAAGGAAAAGATAGTGGCAAAGCATCTCAAATACAGAAAATAAATAAAAAATAGAAATAAAGTTTGTTGCATGAAACTCAAATTCTTTCTGACCCCTTCTCTTTTAATTTTTGTAAACGTATTCTAAAGGGTCTGTGACTCCTGAAAAAAGATGATGAGTGAAAACCCTGGTGAGGATGTTGTGGTACTAGGGGCATGAAAAAATAGATGGTCTGAAGATGTTAGTTCCTAATTAGACTTGTGCATGCTACAATGCATGCATGGGTACCCTGTGTAACATACAGTAGCTAAGTGCAACAGCTTTGGAGTCAGGTCTGTTTGGTCAGAAGAATACACAGAATCAAGTTTTCCATAAACAAACTGTTGCACTTCACACAAGATTAGATGGGGACTGCTCTTTGTACTGACATCTCTTTGTTCCTGCATATCTAGATTGAGGTCAGTGTTAAGATAAGGATTAAGTTGGGGTCAGGTTACAATTCGAATATTAGGGAACGGAACATAGAGTGATGTAAGAACAAAAAGGTGTAATCAGACTAAACATATTGTGCAGTTACCCCGCTTTGCTCTGTGAGGTCTCATGATGATTCCCCCATGACTGAACACAGGTTCCATGGGGAGCTCTAGCAGGAACAGCGCCCTCACAGCAAATGGTCAGGGTGAAGGAAGGGTTCTTATATTTACAACCATGCAGACTTACTTTTGAAGGTGTTTTACACAATTTATCCTAGTAAGGTTTGTCCACAATCAACAAATAATAGCTGAAGCACAATCTTGCTTTTTTTACCATCCATTTGCAGTCATTCACCCAAATCATCAACAGATATTTTTAGGTTCTACAGAGTCATTTTAGGCAAGTCCACATCAAGAAATCAGTGCACTGTGTTTACATCTGCATCTCAGAAAAACTATTTTGGGAAATTTAAGTTCTACCTCCAGTTTTGAAAGTATCAAGTATAGTCACAAACACATGCCTTCATTATTCCATCAATTACTGTCAACAGGGCTGGAAATAGAATGGCAAGGATGTTATCCTGTTAGCTTTATTAAAGGGCATACAGTAATTATGTATTTCAAATGTGGCACCAAGGCCTCAAAGATTCCCTGTTAACTTGTATGCCTATAGTTAAATTTTTTGGGAAAGGCAGCAAACAAGGCAATGAAAAGATTGGAGACCCACTACACCAAGATGACCGAAATCTACTTTGGTAAAAAGGTAGTGTAGGGTCAGGATTGGGATTAGATACAGGATAAGGTTTAGGATTAGGTTAAGGACTAGCCTCCAGCAGGGATGGGGCTTGGGTTAAATGATTAAGTTTAGGGATAGGATCTTTGGTCTTGTGAAGCTTCCATCTAAAGGACCGTTGATCTAATTAACCCTGGCCTCGAAAATTACTGTATGTCAATTTTAACCCTCCAAAAATCACAGGTTAGGTACTGTAATCTCTTGGAAGCAATGTACTGCCTTTGAAACATGGCAAAAACAATAATACTGCAGACATAACCTGGATGATTATTAATTAGGCATGGATCCAGAGAGGTAATTTTCCAGGTTCAACACCCCCTTCCCCCCCCCCCCTTTTTCGGCATCACTTTCTGAGATGGTCCCAAAGATGCACTTGAAAATTTATGTATATTATTCTGATTGCTAGATGCCAGGAAATACCATTTAACACTGTCCTATACTCCTCCCCAGAACCCCTGCAACCATCGAGGCTTCAAACTTTGCCCTCAAGGAGTTAACCCCCCCCCTTTTTAAAATCGTGGGTCCACCCCTGTTAATGCTATACACCATTCAGTTTCAAGAATTACCAACTTTGCAACATGGTGAATGGCCCTCCCCCCCCCCCCCCCCCACATATCCTCATAAATTACCACTCTCTTCACTCTTACACATGCAGTATACTTCACCTTCTCAAGGCCGAGTTTTGTGACCATTTTTTTCTCCCAGTGTGGTCTCCCAATTGTGCTTCGTATTCTCCAAACCACATGTAGTAGGTGCGGTTCCTTCCCATCTTCTGAAGCATGCTGTGCAATCAAGGCAGGATCCGGTTTAAATCTTCGTAATGAATAAAACCTGCAGGCTGTCCACCATCGACACAGTCCAGTCTGAGAGAACATTTTAAAATCTGATGGAAGCAAAATTATGTTAGTTTACTATGAGTGTGGATCAGGGAATTCACCATGGACTCCTTTTACTTGAATGAATATACTTTCACATGTACCTACAATAAGGTTCTGGTGTAATTCTAGGATGTTGACTAGTTGCCCCATGCATCTCATTTTAGTTGTAACTTGAGTCAAATACCTTGACCAGTCAATGGTCAATAGTCAACTTGAGTTTGACTCAAATCTTAATTTTAGAGAGAGGAACAACAAACTCCTAAGGGTTTAAGTCTATCCCCTTGACATACATCGAGCTATTTTAGAGACTGGAGTTCAAACCTTGTCTAAACTTGAATCATCACTTGCACAAGAGTCAACTCCACTCCAATCTCTTGAGCAGGGTAAAGCTTGAAAGACTCACTTTGATGTTATACTGTACTGCAGACTTAACTGTTCATGATTTGCTGGCATAGTCCTTAAATTGTATATCACAGACTGATGTGTTTAGCATGGATTTCTCTAATGGGAATATGAGTAGTAAATAACGAAACTAATCGTGACAGTTGGTATAGAACTGAGATGATTTTTTTCTAAACCAACCTATTGAATTATCAAATTCCTTTAGTATGTACACTTGATGTTAGCAACCTTGACTCTGACAACTTCGACGTCAGTAACCTAGATCTGTCTACCTCTCAACTTCTTTCTACCCCCTTTGCTTCCTTTCCTAGGACTAACACTAACATGACCTACCCCAGTCATCCCTGCTATGATCAAAGATCTTTTAGACCTCAGTCTAAACCTACAGTAGGCCTCCTAAAACCAAACCTAAACATAAAGATAAAATTGTTGCCATCGTTGTAAATTTTAAGTCTCGTTTCTACAAATAAAAGAGCCAGGCTTGCTGCCCTGCTTGACAGTACATCCCTGACATCTTACTGGGTTGTGAAACTAAACTTGATGACACAATACCCAACGGTGAAATTCTTCATCCCAAATCTTAGCCTCTTTAGAAAAGACCGCACTCGTGGAGGGGGTGGAGTTCTCATAGCCTACCGTACTGATTCGTTCAGGGTTCCTGCACTTTCCAGGGAATCAATTTTCATGACTTTCCCAGGACCAAATAAAGAATTTCCATGACCTTTTTTGGCAATTTTCGACAGGCAGTATAAAATATGACGTGAAGAGAATAAATTTTGATATTATGAGTGAGATTACATTTTGATTTTACGAGTGATAATTGGAAATATGTCATTTTGTGAAAATTTCCATGACTTTTCCAGGACTTCAGACAATTTCCCTGAATTTAAAGACTTTTCCAGGCCTTGAAATATATTTCCAAATTTTCATGACTTTTCCAGGTTTTCCATGACCGCGGGAACCCTGATAATAGCAACGCAGATCAAAGATGACACAAACTGTGAAATCAAATGGGTCCGTATTACTGCCACTCATAACAGGTCTATTACATTTGGTGTATTTTACAGACCTCCAAATACCCCAACCTCTACTATTGATACTCTTCAACAGAGCACAACTGACATTTTTGTCAAACACCCACAAACTACCCCCATCTATTTATGTGGCGACTTTAACCTTAAGGACATTGACTGGACTACTCTATCAAATAAACCAAGAGCTGCCCACCCAGAATCCTGTAGAAAATTAATTGACATTGTGTTAGACTTTTCTCTTGACCAACTGGTCTCTATTCCCACCTGTGGCTCCGAGATCATTGACTTAAGGCATTGTCTGGGGGCATTTGTAGGGGTCTTATATGAAAGGTAAAAACTTTTCATTACATGTCATCCAAACCTCATATCAAAACTCCATTCCTAACTCAAGATATCTCTTCCTAAAGATTGGTTACTTTTAATAAGAAATACCTCCAAGTTTCCTCAAGGTCACAAAATGTGATCCAAAGTGGGCAAACTGCCTCAGATTCCTTTTGTTATTCTTTATAATTGGCTACAATCTATATTTTAACAAAGTACTAGTCTGATACAATATATAGTGCCATGGATCAGGGGATTGAAAGTTCCACAGTTTGTAAAGAGCAATATAGTTGTACCTTGTTTGTCCTGAAATTTGATACCGTTGGAATGTTTAGATGTTTTTCCTTGTAGATAGAGTGAAAAACTGTTCCATACTTATGGTACAGCAAATAAAGTTATGGAATATTCAATATAGTGATATCAACATTATAAAGAAATACAAAGGCTACATCAAATCCATTTGCCCAGATGACATCACAGATTTCCCATCATGCACTGGGGAAACTGAAAATGTAGTATTTCTTCAAAAATTTGTATCTTCCGAATGCAAAATGCTATTGAGATGGGGTTTTCACTGCCTAACACAGAAAATATTTCTGCTTTTTTTGAAAGCATCAAATATGGTCACCAGACCATGCTTTTAGTGCTCTCGAAAAACCGGATACTGTTATAAATCTTAGAACTATTCCTGGTCTGAGACTACAGTTGACCATGATATTATTGTGACTAACATTCTGTGCACTACCCCTGTAAATAGGAAACTCCCTAGGAGAATTTATCAATAGAAAAAAGGTGACATCACTGGTTTAAAGCTAGTTGCTTCAAACTTTGCTACTAAGTATTTGCGTGATTCCAATTTAAGTAGAACTGTCAATGAAAATTTCCATGTTATTCAATCTTTTCTTCTTGACAGTCTGAACAAATTCATTCCTACAAACGTCATTTCAGGAAAGTACAGTTATCCTTGGATTACCCCTTTTAATTTCTCAAAAAGAAAATTGCCAGAAGACAATGTCTTTATCAATCCATTCTTGTCAAAGGTAACAGGCCTCATGACAACCAGAACTACTGTATATTCGCTACTCTAAACTAGTAGATCCACTAAATTCAAGAATCCCACCGGAATATAGAAACAACTTATTTAATAAACAAGCTACTGACACTAAAAACAAGAAAAATCTATTCAAATTTGTCAAAAGTCAAAGAAAGGACCAATATGGTATCCCTTCCCTTTAAACACGAAGGCAAAACCATTACTGATGCTAAAACTAAAGCTGACCTATTAAATAATTACTTTACTTCAGTCTTTACTCTAAATAATCATAAAAGCATCCCCGATAAAGGCCCATCCCCATTTCCACCTATGCCAAATATCGTTATTACTGCTCCTGGGGTCCTCAAACTTCTTTCAGAACTTAAAACTAGGAAAGCAACTGGCCCTGACAAAATACAATCAGTTTTGCTAAAAACTGTTGCCACTGAGATTACTGTGTCCTGATTATTGTGTCCTTTTTCCAGCAGTCACTAAACACAGGAATCTTCCCTGACGAATTTAAAAAAGGCTCATGTTACCCCAATTCCTAAGAAAGGTTCTAAAGCAGATGTCAAAAATTATTGTCCAATTTCTTTAACAAGCATCCTCAGTAAATGCCTTGAACATATCATGGTCAGCAATTTCATGAGTCGTCTCGAATCCAATAGCATCCTCACCTCTTACCAACATGGGTTTCGTAAGCACAGATTGACTGTTACTCAACTTTTGCTTACATGTAATGATTCTGCAACCTCCCTTGATAATCGTTTCTAGGTTGACGGTATCCTGTTGGACTTTTCAAAAGCCTTTGACAAGGTATCTCACAAGCATCTTTTTTATAAACTGAGTTTTTATGGATTAAGAGGAAATTACTTAAACTGGTTTAAATATTATCTCCAAAATTGTACTCAGTGTACTTTAATTGATGGGCAAACTTCCAACGATAGCCTGGTCACCTCTGGAGTCCCCCAGGGTACCGTCCTTGGACTCTTGTTCTTTTTATGCTTCATAAATGATCTCCTGGATGTTGTTGCCTCTCAAATCAGGCTTTTTGCTGATGATACCCTTCTTTATATCGGTAGATCGTTCTCCAATCGACCAAAACATCCTGCAATCTGACCTTGACTCTCTTTATACGTGGTCAAACGACTGGTGTATGGAATTTAATCCTAATAAATGTTGTGTTCTTACTACTACCTTGAAAACTAACCCCTTCAATTATACTTATAAACTGGCAGGACATAATCTTGAATCTCTTAAGTCATCCTGCTAGCTTGGTGTTACTCTGGACTCCAAACTTTCTTGGTCCCCTCACATTAACATCGTAGCTGCTAAAGCACCTACTGTAGGTCTTTAAATTTTCTCCCCCATATTAACTTACATGCTTGTCCTTCCCATGTTAAAGAAAAGGCTTATCTTATCTATGTGCATCCCCAACTTGAGTATGCTTCCCAAGTTTGGTCTCCTCAAACTACCACTGGTACAGTAAAAAGAAACTTGAGAATATTCAATCTGGGGCTGGTAGATTTGTCACTGGACGATTCAAGAGAACTGAAAGTATTACAGACATTATGTCATCCTTGAATTGGCCCACCCTTGAATGCAGACGTAATATTACTGATCTATTTACTTGTCACAAAATGTTACATAACCAATTTTGCAATCCCTACTCAAAATACCTTTGTTCCCCACACTAGTTGAACTAGAACAAACTCACAGTCTTTCAAAAATATTACTTGTAATGGCATTTTGGCAATTCATACTTCCCAAGAACCATTTCCAGTTGAACAAGCTCCCCCCAGACATAGCCAAACTGGATAATGAGTCCACTTTCAAGAGGGTAATAACTATTGGTTTCAATCTCAATAATTACAGCAGCACACCAACTTTCTTCCATCGAATGCCCTGCTCAGGCGCATTGGAGTACTCTTTGAAGAAGTGATAAATAGGTCTGATTGTGTGTTGTAATAAATGCTTTTTAACTGTGGATATGAGGTAGTCAGATTTTTTAACTCTCAAACCGGACTACCATTAGGAGGGTTTCACCAGATATTCCAACCCTTGAACTCTTACAACCCGGACAATTCCAAAATTTATCCGTGCCTCACCCTATCCCCTAAATCAACACCTGCATTTTCAGTGATGTTTCTATTTTTTCTACTGTTTTCCTTTCCTATTTTTTTTTTTATTTCTTCACACATTTTTTTTCCAGTAATGGAAGAAGGGTCTCGGTCCCTATGGTCCCTACGTGCCTGTTGAACGAAAAGAGGATTGAGATAAGTCAGGCATTCCCGATAACATTACGGAAAATGTATGCCTAAGGTAGGCTCACCCATGGCCCTGGGCTATGTTCTGCGGATAAATGATGTGGGCTACAGTACATTCGTCTAAGAAGGATTAGGTTTACTCTACACTCAAGCATAAAGTGTAAAGAAGGGAACAAAGAGCTTCATTTGGCACGTAGAGTGTGCCAAAATTTTTAGTTCCCATAAAGGAATTTCCACTCATATTAAGGATGAAAAATGAACCGTCAGGCCGTCTGACCCTAGTCGGGACATACACTGTCCAACTTTTAGTGCACAAAACATTTTCTGGAAACCAGGACAATTAGCAGGCAAACTGAGACACAGGGAAAGCATACTCCAAACCCGGATGGTCCCGGTCAAACCGGGACGGTTGGAATCTTTGCTTCACTCACCCACCAATGCTTTCAGATGGCCAGCGGGCATCTGCTAATTTCGAACCCTGTCATTCCATGTAGCACTATGCAACTGGAAGACACAAATCAGTTCAGGCATTCCGCCATAAAGTTCCAGCTCCAACAGGACTAATATGCATGCACACACCCAACCCTGCATATCTGACCCCACCAGGGGTGTTTGGGGTAGCCCTATTATAAACTCTGTGACAAAGTCATGGCCGTTATGCATGGAATCTGTCACAGCTGACCGTCACGTCACATATTAAATTCCACTGAAGTTATGCAACTTATGTGTAGTAATTACTAAATACAGCTACTGCACATTACTAATTAATGTGTACATTTAATTGTGCTTTAGCCTAGGTCTATGACTGTGTAAAGTCTGCTGTATTCACTTTACAAATGGTATAGTTATTAGAATAGGCAAAGACAACACTGCTAACACTACCAATTGTTCTTTCGAAATCACTGAGAAATATTAACAGAATCGCCAAACCTGTCCAGTGTTTCTGCATGTTTTTGTCATGTACTATCACTTACCATAATTTCACGGCATGTTTGAGTCATATGTACAGTATGGTGTACAGACATACATTCGAATGTAACGTGACATGCATCAGGACCAGGTGCACCTTGCCAAGCTAATACAACAGAACAGAATGTCACGGTCACGGAAATCCATGACGATAAGCAAGGTGAGAAATCATTTGAACTTTAGGGTTAGTTAGTTCTAGGTTTTAACGACACACCAACACGAATGTTGTTATATAGTGTCCGTTAGATCAAAAGGTAAAGTTGGAATACGGTTTCAAATACGGTTCAAGTTAAAGTTCGGTTTCAAATACAGTTCAAATATGGTTCAAGTCCTCCCCTTTAGTCACCTCTTACGACAGGCGGGGAAAACTGTGGGCATATTCTTCGACCCCAGCCCACAGGGGGCTTGAACTTTAGGGAAATGTGGCTTAGTCTTTCTCTCGGAATGAATGAGTCACAATCAGAGTGGTATATTGACAAACTCATTGATGCTTAAATTTGACAAATTTACAAAAGTCCTGACTTGTTACGGCTGAAGAGCACATTGTTATCAGAATTTTATCCGTCCTGTGCATTAATTGACTTTGGGAATTCTTGCGAATTTCTGGTGCATGATCTTGGGAATTTTTAGCGCATGATCTTGGGAATTCTCAAAAAATTCGCTCACCACTGTTCGTATCCAATATGTTCAGTACAGTACAGTATATGACTGTATATATGTGTATATAATATTACTCATGTTTCAATTTGACATGCATGTCTACTTCCACTGCTGATGACAACTCGACAACTCGGTGAGAAGATACTTCACCAACCAAGAAAGACTAGGAAAATAATAGGATTGAGAAAGATTAAGGGCAGCAGGCAGTCACCCAATCAGAGGAGTATGCCCTGTCACTAGCTAGTTCATGATTGGCCTATTTTGATCATGTGACAATATTTTTGTTTTGAATTGTGAAATTCAAGGAGAATTTCTCCTTGCTTTACCTACTGTTTGTATGTTCAAAACGTCTTCAGAGGTGCTTGTAATGCAATATGAGGAGATTTGCAAGAGTTTTCTGATTTTTCAAAGAAAATTTTGGGGCGACTGCCTATTGCCTTTAAACTCTATTCAATGACCATGCAGCCATAATTCTGGCAAGAAAGTTTGACCAGTACAGTCTTCATGTTAGTTACTTACTGTAAGTGTAGGCGTGCTTGTTAGTTTACCGATACTTTCCCTAATGTTACTGTGCGACTGAGTTTGGCAAGGCCTAAGTAGTGTCACGGTATCGTCACAGATTTCAATATTCGTCACGCTCGTTACGTCATGGAGTTGTCACAGATTTTATCTGCAGAAGATCCTGGATGTTGTGCAGTATTCATCCAGATCCAGATCCATGGAATGCATCCTGGACCCTGCCCATCAAGAGCAACTGCAGGTTAAGTTGATGAATACATTGTGCAAAACTGGTCAAAACTGCTTTTGTTGTTTACGACTTTGAGGCTTTGAAAGAAAGTGGAGCCAGCTTCTCCCTTGGTGTTGTACGGGCGGATGGGATCACAGTTTTAATATTCAGGCACCTTGGTAAGTTGGTATGAAAATTTTGATGCACCAGCAACCACCAACTGGTGAGCTTCAAGGTGATGTGCACCTTGTTGGGGATGAAAACCCTGAGAGGGAATGAGAGGCTAAATAAAGAACAAGCCCAATTTAGTGTGTAAGTCAGGGATTCTCTAGTGCTTTCAGCTGTGGGCTGAATTTCCTCAAAATTTACTTTATCACTGCTGTAGTAGTCAGCATGGGGAAAATCCACGGTTTAGAGAAAGGGGCTCATTCTTAAGGGTAAAGCCCATACATAAGATCACCAAAAGTGACTGTGCAGGGGTGAGTCTAGATACCTGTACAGTACTACTGGCATCCCTACTTTGGGTGGTGGTTTTTTCATGTAGCACTCTAACAGGTTTAAGCCTACTGTACCATAGCCCCACTCATATGAGGCTGATCAGGTCTTCAGTCTTCAGTAATTAGGCTAACTCCAAAAAGTCAAACAGCCATCACTGAGTAAATAGTCAACAGTTGAGAAGCCAACAAGGGAGATACAACCACCAGAAAAAGTGCAAAAGTGCTTTTTATACAAGACCACAAAACCAAGAAACCACTAACTAATGAGTGCAAGTAAAAGCAAACGACAAGGGCACTACTGTTTTGTAGCAGGGTCTATGATCCAACTATTAAAGGGGTGGATCCATTTGTGAGAAACTTTGACATTTCAATCAAATGCACTAGATTGCAGGAAAATGAACTCTGCCACAGAAATTTGCCACTGCACCTCATAAAAGTTCATCATTTCTCAATGTGTGCGTCGCCACTATGAAGAGAAAATTTGATATCCCAACCATCACAGACTGTAAAAAATTGGAATTTGCAAACACAATTTTGTTATTAGCCTAGAGCTGTGCATTTTACCATGCGTGGGTTGACAATACAGGAGAAAAATTGGCATCCCAAATGCTCAAGATTGGAGGAAATCATATAATTAAGCATAAATTTGTAACTACTGTATCCTATAGTAAGTAATCATGAGTCGATCAGTATCATGAGTCGATCACTGCATTCTAAATGCCAGTACAGCGTGCAGGCGCGATGTGATTGCAATGTATGGATGACCTGCAATGCATTTTCTCCAAACAGTATCAAAAAGAATGATTTGCCTTATTATTTTTGATGTTTAAAGCAAAAATGTTTCTCATGGCCAAATTTCAAGTTTTGGCACAAGTATGAAATAGAAATTTGCAAAAATTACCAAAAATGGTGACCAAAGTGTCTTTGATGAAGCTCTGGTTAAAAATTTTGATAGAAAAGACATTTTTCTCTAAGATTATTTGCATAACTGTTCCTGAATGTGGTAATTTACAGGATTTTATTTGCTTGTTTTTTGTAGCGATTGACTCAAGATTCCTTCATAAGCATTGTTACATGTACTCCCACCTACATTTCAAAATTCATTTTCTACGGATTACGCGATCCGAACAACACCAAAATATAGCACAATGAGAAAGACATATAACAAAATATTACTGCAAAGTTTTATTGATTTTTGTAAATGTTTTAATATTTTTATGGTCACAATGTTGGTTAGGTTGTAGGGATCAAGAGTATTACACAGCTGGGTATGTATATGCCTTGGGTATTAGAGGGGATTTCATGTGTTAATTGTATAGGTGCATTGTGTTTATGTATTGTGTTTGTCATAGCTGTGTTGGATTGTTTGTTATTGCAGTATGCACAATTGTATAGGGTTCTACTTGGCAGCTGTACACTAACTGCCCATGCATCACTAAGTATTATTGCACCTGTTCTAGCTATGTATAATCACTGTGACTAGACAAAGCTTTAGCTCTCTCATAGGAGAGGAGTTGAATAAAGAGTCAGTCTACTCCAGAGCACAGGCGTGTCCACATCTCCTTTTTGAGTTGCTTGTCTCTCCTCCACCCACTCTCTAGGCCTCTACAAGGTGATCGACTCATGATACGCCCAGTATACATGTTTGCATTCCAGCACGGACTTCAATACATGGACAGAGGATTACGCAATCAATACGGTCGCCACCGTTCGAACAAATTTTGGCTAACCAAGATGGCCGCCGGGCTACTACCATTTGCCCAATTTGACGATGAATCTGCAACATTTCAGACAAAATTTCAGTATGAATGGAAGAACGATATCACAGTCCTCCATTCTATTTGTTAAATTTGACCTGAGCTTGCATTCTTTCGAAAATATTACAACTTACAAGCTTCTGACACAATTTGTCGATACTCAGCCACTTGAGCAAGTCCAAACTTTTACACACAAGACTATAGCAGGCAGCCATATTGGTATGCCTATTCGTGTACGTACAGTGGAGGCAATTTACGCATAGGACGTTAGTGCAATATGCTCTGTCCATGTATATAAGAAGTCCGTGCATTCCAGACAAACCGAGTAGGCCTATCGCAAAACTAATACACACATAATGGAGGTGACTCATTGCCCACCATCTGTTGTAATGGACCATTTTCCTTACCTTCTGTTCATAACCTAGTCTTCCGTCAATCATTCGATTCCACAGACTGCGTATGTCGCTCGACGATCTCTTTGACAAAGAAATTGAGCCGACTAGCGAACTAAATAAATTTGAATTGAATTGAATTGAATTTTTTAGAGTGTACCGATCATTTCACCGAACAAGTTCTCACAAGTTCTGCGCATGTTCTTCATGTGGGTGTACAGACATTTGTTTCTATCCCATACATATGTGATGCCAGCAATTTTTAGAAATCCCCAATAATCAAGCGCCATAAATCCAAGGTCCGTAACTCCAAACTGCACCTTGTGCAACCACAAAGTTATTTTAGGTCCTCCTTTGGTTATTGCCAGGCTAACATTAATGATCTTGAGTGGCAGGTTTGCTCTGGTGTTAAGAAGTTTGCTGATGGTACTCCAGTCTGGAATCTAGAGGTTGTACGCCGGACATGTCCGGTGTACAACCTTGATTTTTGGCGTACATTTTGGCGTACAAATTCTGATTTCAGGCAAATCGCCGGCCCTTGATTGATTGGCGTACAAAAGCTACAAACTGGCGTACATCAGAATATCCGTTTGCGGATGTCCGGCGTACAAAAAACATTACAGGTTGATCACAGACTAAAATTGCTGTTTATCTTTGACCACAAGCTTTTTTATCTTAACCACAAGATCACTTATGTGTACTGGAGCACGCGAAGGCACTTGTATAGTAGTAGACAGTAGACAGTGTGCCAAAGCTGTAAGCTCTGCTAATAAGGTACTTGGTATTATTAACGGAACCTACGATTGTAAAAGTAGTAGCAATATAATTAGATTGTATAAGTCACTGGTTAGACCACATCTTGAATATTGTTGTCAGGCATGGCGCCCTTATCTGCAGAAAGATATAGATAATATTGAGAAAGTACAACCTCGTGCTACAAAAATGATCCCAGAACTATCTACTCTCAGTTATGATCAAAGGCTTGAGCGAACTGGTTTAGTTTCACTAGAAATGCGTAGACTTAGAGCTGACTTGATAGAAGTTTTGAAAATAGTTAAGGGACTAGAAAATGTGGATCAGTCAATCTTTTTCAATCTGTCAGAAAGTAGTAGAACCTGAGGACATCAGCTAAAATTTCAGAAACACTGTTGTCGACTGGATATTAGGAAGTATTTTTTTAGAGAATTATTACGGAATGGAATAATTTGCCACAGGAAGCTGTAACTGCTACGACAGTCAATGGATTCAAAAACGTAATCGATCCAATGACGGAAAAGACGGGGGCTCTATAGAAGCCAAAAACGGCTGTCTGCCCCAGTTTTTACGACCCCATCGGCAGTTACTGCCGGTGGGCTCCGGTGAGTTACGGTGAGTATGTACATACATCATACGCAATACAAAACACTGCGTGTACTTGGGATGTTGAACTTCCCGCCAGCTAACGAGTTCGCGTGATTGGCTGACGTTGCGATGACGGTCTAGCTCATATGTGGCTTTTGTACGCTCAGCTCACATACAGTGTTTATCACTCGTTCGCATTGGCCGAAGAGAGATCGACGTCACGGTGGTCACTTCACGTTGGTTACGGAACAGACTCCTCTTG
The DNA here is from genome assembly GCA_029531755.1 of Holothuria leucospilota. Classification (NCBI taxonomy): domain Eukaryota; kingdom Metazoa; phylum Echinodermata; class Holothuroidea; order Aspidochirotida; family Holothuriidae; genus Holothuria; species Holothuria leucospilota. The sequence goes on along the minus strand of CM055975.1, from coordinate 1,434,370 downwards.
TTGTTCTGTGAGTTTCAAAGGATGGATTGAATTGCCTTATGTACAGCGGCGTAGGAAGATGTTTGACATTGCCGGGGGGCCAGACCAGATGTGACTTCTCGACCTTGAACCCCCATCAAACACTAAAACACATTTGCTCAATGTGATTCTTCCGATTTTAATTTGAGCAAGATAAAAATATTCGAAGCAAAAGGAAACCCAAACAACACCATGCAGGAGTGATTTTTTGTTTAGGAGGCTCTGGAGGACTGGAGATTTTGTGGGGGTGACACCAGTTTGCTATCTAAGCGGAGCGCCACCATAGGTTGGCGCGGAGCGTACCAAGAAAATTTTAGATTCGAATACGTCCCAGATGGCCGGAAATGGCACTTCCCAGACAACACACCAGATTGGGCCCCAATTGGGTCCTAATAGGGCTACCGATCGGGCCCAAATTAGGCTGCCCAATTGGGCCCCAACAAGTTTTGTCAGCCAGCCCCAATGTGGACCCAATTGGGCAGACCAACTAGGGCCAGAGTGGGCCATGATCGGGCCCAGATAAGGCTTTCCAAATTTGGCCAGTGTGGGCCCTAATTAGGCCCCAATTGGGCTAACCGATCAAAACCAGTTGGGCCCCCAACTGGGCTAGCCCATCTGGGCTGTATTCGGGCCCAACTGGGCCCCTGCTGGGCTACATGCTGGGCTTATGCTGGGGCAAATCCGTGTTTGTCAGGTGTTTCCAGGTGGGACTCAACTGGGCTAACCCAGCTGGGCTTGTCGGGCCGCAACTGGGCTACCCCAGCTGAGGTCTGTCCCACTTGGGGGTCCAGATGGGTTAGCAATGGAAAATGTGAGGTAACTTTCCTTCTACAGTACTTACAAGCCACCGGCATTGCTAATGCCAGCCACTTTCAAAGGTAGTAGGATATTACTGGAATGTTCATATCTAGTTAAATAGTTTGGTTTGGCTATTATATATATTCAGTGACACTTGTTTGTTATTATTAAAGATTAAGAATGCAATTTTCTTCATGACATTTCAATTTCTCCTTCTTTATGTTGTATTGTAAAATTGAGAAACATGATTTTCTGCAAGAATTCACCATTGCCAGCTTCACTTTATTTCAATTAGACCTGCATTAAGTGATAAACACAAATTTTCTTTGAAAAATTTGGAATGCTCCATTAAGATGAAAGGTATATAAACCTGGTGTTCCAATAATATCACATTATTTTAAACAGATACTTTTCTCAAATTGTCTTTGCAAAAAATTCCCACATGTTTAGCAAAGAAAAAAAAAGATTTATGATAAAATTCCCAGGGCATACATTTTCTGAAGCAAAAAGACTTAATCACCTTAATGAAATTATATTTTGAAAATTTTCCTAATTGGGCCCATCTGGGCCCCAGCTAGGCCCCAGCTGGGCCAAACATATTGGGCTTGCCCAGCTTTAGCCAGGCTAGAGCCCACTAAAACAAAATAAACTTCGAAGATGAACTTAATTTTAAATACACATGCATACCTTTAACCTAAAAGCGCCAATGCTACAAAAAGTTAACAATAGGAACTTTAGAAGAGTGAAACACCATTCATACATGAATGTGTTTCCCCAGCTGGGCCCCAACCGGTTCCTGTTTGGGCTCCTCTGGTTTGGGAAACCCATCAATATGAGTCTAAACACTTTTTTTTATTTGAGCCCAATTGGGCCCCGATGAGGGACCTAAACTCAAGCCCACCTAAGCCCAAGAAAAAAAAATGTATTTATTCCTTTTGTTTAAAAGCTAATAAACTTCATAAAATAAAAAAGAAACAATTTTTATTTCAATACAATGTTTCACGACTGAATTTAAACACCTTTTTTTTTATTTGAGCCCAATTGGGCCCCGATGAGGGCCCTAAACTCAAGCCCACCTAAGCCCAAGAAAAAAATGTATTTATTCCTTTTGTTTAAAAGCTAATTAACTTCATAAAATAAAAAAGAAACAATTTTCATTTCAATACAATGTTTCACAACTGAGTTTAAACCCTATTATTTATTTGAGCCCAATTGGGCCCCGATGAGGGCCCTAATAAAAGCCCACCGTTAACCCAAGCCCACTTAAGCCCAAGCAGCCCAGGTAAAACCCAGTTGGGCCCCAATTGGGCTTGTTTGCTGGGTTGTCAGGCTTGATAGCAGCCATCAAGGTGTGCAATTTTTGTGAAAAAATGTAAAGCTTGATTTGATTTTTTTTTTATAAAACACATTTCTGTGAGGACAGATTAGTTGAGCTGGCCTGGACGTGCATGGGGTCCGAGGATTGGAAGTTTGAACCCCATTTACTATCTAAGCAAAGCGCCACCATAGGTTTGCGTGGACGGAGCGTACCGAGAAAATCCAAAAATTAAACGAGACTTACCTGTAAGTTGAAGTTTGGTTGGGATTTTACCAACCATCATGCGACGGTGCGGGATTACATGAGATGCATTCAACCGATCAGACTTCAGTGTTTCAAAGCCGAATGGTCAGCGACAGTGATCTAACAGACGGGTTGGGGGTTGCAGTAGTATAACTGGGAGGGCATGTAATCCCTCACCGTCGCATGATGGTTGGTAAAATCTCAACCAAACTTCAACTTACAGGTAAGTCTCGTTTAATTTTTGGATTTTACCTCCCATCATGCAACACCTCGTGATTCCATGAGATTTCAAAGTTGGAGCTGACCATTTGAAAAAAGGTAGACAAACATAGAAGATTGTAACATGACTCAATGTTGTGTACTTTCCATGTTCTTTTGGAAACCTATTAGCAGAAAACAACACGAAACCAAACCAAAACTAAATTGAAGTTATTATGTGCCAATTGACTTTCTGAAAAACTGCAACATTTTGTTTAGTCGTAACTTTAACATATATACAAACTTTTCTGCCGTAAAGCTTTTTAGTTGTAACGGTAATATTGGACACTTAGCGTTTACCTTACGACTAGACAAGCTAGAGCAACATATGTGTGGCTTTACTATACTGAACATAATAGGCTGTAGTATTAACATAAATCAACTGATTTTGCTTTCTTCGTAGATTAAACATTTGTCGTAGAAGATAGAACACTTTCAGCAAACGTTCTTTGAGAATGCAATATAGGTTTTTTTGTAAAACTTTGCAAAAAGTTCTCTCTGAACTCCAACCTACTGTGCTGAGAATTGATTCCATCGGAACACTACTATCAGCAGCAGCTGAAACTGAAGCTGTTCTCGTACTATATGGGCCTTATCATACTTGCATATTAACCCCCGAAGCAGCCATCACGTCTCTAAGCCATCTAGCTAGCGTGGTCTTGGATACAGCGTTATGTGGCTTTACATGACTAATAAAAAGCTTTGTTTCTGATCCACGTAACGGTCTTGTAACTTCTAAGTATCGAGTCAAAACACAAAATACACTCAATTTTTCGTCGTTAGGGAAATTTTCCAAAACAACTTGTATTTGCTTCTTGCCTGGTTTTGATTGTTTGATAAGTTCTCTGACAACAAAGATATACGAGTTCTTTGTCTTCTGCATACATTGAATATCTAGCAAGTGAATTGTTTGAATTCTTTGTGCCGACACCAGAGCAATTAACATTAAGAGTTTATAACTAAGATTCCTCAAGGACAATGACTGTAGTGGATGCTGTTTGCGTAAGAAATTGAGTACTAGAGATACATCCCAAATATTGGAATATCTGCTTTGTGGGGGTCTAAGTTCAAAAACGCCCTTCATGAACCTGGAGACTAACGGATGAGAGCCTATTGTAGCCCCGTTACATGACACAAACGCTGAAATGGCACTTCGAGCCGTATTCAAACCACTGTATCCCAAACCAGCACTGTACAGCTGTGTCAAATACTCCAGCAGGTTTCCTACAGAGGGGGAAAATATGCTACATCCTTGGGATTTACAAAATTCAATCCACCGTCTATGGTACGAATTATACTGCTTTTTCGTTCTTGTTCTCCACGATGATAAAATAATGTCTGAGGTCTTTCTTTGTAAACCTTTCCGGCTGAGGGACGTTCGGATAAGAGGCATGCGATAAGTTGAAGTTTGTTGCCGAGGGGGTGAGATTGTTGGCTTCCTGGAAGTGAGAGTAAAGTTTTTGTTGGAGGCAGAAGCCTTGGCGTATCTATGGTCATTTTCAATAGCTTTGTGTACCACACTTGCGTAGGCCAGTTTGGAACAATGAGAATCCCCTTCGCATTGTCCTGGCGTATTTTGTTGAGGCATCGTACGATCATGCTGAAGGGGGGAAAGGCATAGAAAAAATATGGTGACCATCTGAATGAAAAAGCGTCGATAAAAGACGCATTCACGTCCTCTTTCCAAGAAACAAAGGGTGTAATTTGGTTGTTCAAACTTGAGGCAAACAGATCAATGTCAGGCATACCCCATAGCTTAGTGAGCCTTGAAAAGACTTTAGGCTCAAGCATCCATTCTGTGTTTCTATTTCATTTCATTTTTCATTTCATTTATTTATCTATTAAATTTGCGAGACAAGGTGTCTGCCTTTATATTCCTTTTACCTGGTACAAAACAGCTAGATAACCAGATATTCTTCTTTATACACCAAAGCCAAATGGTTTTTGCCACTTAACTGCATTCAACTGAGTGAGTGCCACCCATTTCATTGATATAAAGAGACTGCAGTGGAATTATCACACATTACTCTGATATGTTTATCTTGAATCTCTCCACACAAGGTTTTTAAGCCCATAAAAATGGCAAGTAGTTCTAATACATTAATGTGATTCACCTTTTCAATGGGAGACCAACCCCCTGCAGATTTGCAACCAGTTGTAGCACAAAATGCTCCCCATCCAATGCTTGAAGCATCAGTAAATATGATCACATTAGGCTGTGGATCATTTACAGGCATGAATGCAGTTTCTAGATTCAATATCCACCAATTGATCTCTTCTTTTGCTTCTTGTGAAATTTGAGCAATGCAATCAAAATCTCCCGAACTATTTTTCAGAGCTTGAATCTTGTCTAGTTCCAGATTACGATAATGGAGTTTGCCAAACTGGACTGCTGGTAAGAGTGAAACAATTACTCCAATTACGGGGGCTAATTCCCGAGCTGTACTTTCACTAGATGCCCTAAATTTGAGTAGTTCTTTTTTAACCCGAACAATTTTCTCTTCTGTCGCCCGTACAGTCATATTAGTCGAATCCAGCAGAAATCCCAGAAACACTAGTCTTTGCGTGGGTTCTAGGACTGACTTTTCATCATGTATAATAAAACCCAAGCTCTGAAAGAGGGCAACAGCTTCCAACACTGTGTTAGCACAACCTTGGTAAGTATCATGTTGAAAAAATGAATCATCAATGTAACCCAAACAGGTATGTCCTTGACATCTTAGGCAAGAAAAAATTGGTTTCAATAATTTTGTAAAAATTCTAGGTGCTGACGCAAGGCCATTGGGAAGGCAGGTATATTGATACAGACTTCCTTCCCATTCAAATCTTAGAAACTTACGACTAGAGGATGCGATAGGTACAGAATAATAGGCGTCTTTAAGATCTATTGAAGCCATGTAACAATTTTTGCTCATTAAAGTTACTGCAGTTTGAAGAGTATCCATTTTAAAATGGTGATACTGTACGAAGGCATTGAAATTTTTCAGATTCAGAATCATGCGTTGACTGCCGTCTTTTTTCGGCCGCAGAAAAATTGAGGAGACAAACTCCCCCTTTGTATGACAAGTAGGCTCTAAAACCTTTTTCTTTTCGAGTTTTCTTATTTCTTGCCTAATTAAAGTTTTTTCCTCTTCAGAGAAAAAAGTAGCTCTGCTTATAGAACGCTGAGCTGGTTGGTCTGTTTCGAATTCAATATTATAACCTGAGACAATTGACAATATGAATCTATCAGAGGTAATCTTTTTCCAATTCTCATAATAATTTTTAATTCTGCCTCCCATGGCTCCAGTAGAACTGAATGAAAAATAAGATTGTTCTAATGGATACTGACTTACCTCATCTTTTATCGGCGGGTCGTCATATTCTTGCCTGGGTATGGAGGTCTTAGGCTGCCTCTCGATCGACCTCTCCCTAAAAAAGGCCGATCCGGGTAGCGCTGATACCGTGGCTGTCTCCCTCGAGAGCTGCCCCTGCACCTGCCTCGAAAAGGCATCATATCTCTACGACGTGAAACATTGTGATCCAGACAACGTCTGCTCACTTTATTTGCATCAGAAATGTCAGTAACTTTCTTAGAGACATCATCTCCAAAAAGTTTTGTAGTAAAAGGCACTGACGAATAACACAAACCCTGAAATTCAGTTTTCAATTCAGGTTTTATCAATTCCCTACGGAAAATATTCAAATTCAAATTCAAATTCAAATTCTAATTTCCTGCACAAAAACGCAAGAGCATCTGTCAGTCCCTTTAGCAACGTTTCTTTGTCAAGCGAGGCTTTGGAGCTCGCCGCATCATTAAGTAAATAAGTCAAAACTGTCATGCCCTTAATATTGAAAAGCTGTAATTTTTGCAACTTAATATCCTCCCGTTTAGTTTTGAGCTGAAGATTCTGCCAAAACAGGTTATTCACTGTTGTGGCTTGAAGCATCTCAACGTTAGACGGTCTGTGGTATTTCCCCATTTTCTCTTTTAGTTGGGACTCAGCTAGCCCATCCGAGCACAGCCCTTGTATTAGCTTGCCAAATTTGCTTGAATTGAGGGCCCTACGGTTTTTTTCTTGTCCAGGTCTGCAATCAAACTGTTAAGAATGACCTCGGTTTTATTCTCTTCAGTAGCAAAAACTGAACTGGTGCCCTCATTCTCACTGTGATCAGAAGTTAGGAGCTCCTGAATCTGTTTATCTACAATCTTGGACAAAACTGTTGGGACACTTTGTCATAATATTCTTGAATCTCAGTTCCCAGGCTTACATGAAACCCCCGCTCCCCCTGTCAATGTTGCGCAGAAAGAGTCACTGTATGCCGTGAACAGAATAACTGAGGCCAACATTGACAGGGGGAGTGGGGGTGTCCCAACGAGTTTTGTCCAAGATTGTCTGAGAATTTCGAGAAGTTAGAACTACTCGCGGCACACAGTAAAAGTTGTCACTTTGGGCTGGATTAATTCTTTGGATAAGAGGACAGTAACACAGAATAATCAGCATATCCTGGGTCCATATTGAAGTTCTTTTTAATATAATGCTATTAAGGTTGATAGCACAGAGGAGGTAGCTTAACGAGCTCAAAGCGCCCTCTATTTCAGGAAGCTATTTTCAAAAGTAGTGTATTTTGGGCTCACACTGTCTGAACGGGTACCAAGTAAAACATTCAACAGAAGTACGTGTTAATTTATTTATTTATTTAAATTTATTCATAATAGTAACGTGTTTCTTGATAAGTAACAATACAGAACGTGTAACAGAGCGTACAACAGATGGTGAAACTAAAAAATAAATACCCTGATGCAAGACAGAAAAGTTATATACATATTCATGTAACGGTGACATATTTCGACTGTAAGGTATGCGCGATATGTTGAAGGTTTCCTAGACATCATTACTGTTTTCACTGCAGTGTCTATGCGCTTCCAATACTATACAAGATTTTACAAAATGGCGGGTACCGATAACGAGTTAGGCGATCGGCAGGTCCGACAAGTATATTTAATTACGTATAGCCAAGCTAATGAAGATTTAGTTACGTCACGTGAACACTTTTCTACCATGGTGTTGGCTGCGTTTGAGAAATCGTTGGCGGCAGCAAAAGTACTTCACTGGGTTTGTAGTCAGGAATACCACCAGGATGGTGGCATTCATTACCATTTTGCCATCAAGTTGAATAAGTGTCATCGATGGTTAAAAGTTCGCAAGCATTTAGAAACCGTAAATGGCATAAACGTGCACTTTTCCGACAACCACTTTAACTATTATAGCGCATGGAAGTATGTCACCAAAGAGGATGGTGACGCAATTCAATCACCCGATCACCCTGATTTGGGAGACGGTCAATCGCAGCAAACTGCAAAGGCATCGAAAGCACATCATGAGATGAAGAAAAAACAACATGAATCCAGTCCTCGAAAGAAGGTCCGCCTTTCATCTTATGATGTGTCTCAGATAGCCGTATCAAGGGGGATTAAGACGCGCCTTGCACTGCTTGCATTGGCCAACCAACAGAAAGCAGAAGGGAAAACTGATTTGGCAGAATTTATTATAAATAGAGGCAAACGTGTGGTGAATGAAGCAATTGAGGTGAGTTTAAATGAAATAGTTAAATAGCGAAATGGGGCTAAGTTGGGTTGGGGATGATTTTTAGGTAGGCAGGGGGAGAGCGTGGAGACGGATAGAAATAACCCTATCAACATATCTCTCACACCACACTAATGTCATTTTGATTCTTTATTGTTGTTTCCCAGGCAGGATGGGAGATGGAAGAGGCCGAAGCACTCCTTCAGAGAAGTCGACTCTCTCGGCTGGAGATTCTGCAGAGTGCCAAAGAAGAAGAATGTGTTTGCGCCGGTCTTTGGAGGAAGTGTGCAGAAGACATTTTGTTAAAAAACGATATTTCTCCACAGCTATTTGCCAAAGCAGTATTAACTTTATTAGAGAAGGGTAGAGGCAAATATAGAAACATTATAATCATTGGCCCTGCTAACTGCGGAAAAACATTTATTTTGAGTCCTTTAACCAAAATATTTAAAGCCTTCTGTAATCCAGCTACGGGTAGTTTTGCTTGGGTGGGGGCCGAAAATGCCGAAGTTTTGTTTTTGAATGATTTTCGTTGGAGCAAGGAAATTATTCCTTGGCATGATTTTTTATTACTGTTAGAGGGGCATTTGGTACACCTTCCTGCACCCAAAACACATTTTACAAGTGATATTACTTTTGAGAAAGATACCCCAGTTTTTGCTACAGGCAAGCATCAACTTGTGTATGTTCGTGGCGGTGAAGTTGATGACAGAGAAACAGAAATGATGGCCGTAAGATGGAAGGTGTTTCAATTCTTCTATCAAATCCCTTCTGAGGTGCAGAGAGATATTGCTCCTTGTCCTATTTGTTTTGCTCATTTCATTTTGGAGAATGCGGTCCTATAAAGAGACATTGTTGTATCCTGCCTATTATTTCATATTAAAGTAATTTACCCTTTTCCATAGTAATTATTATTGTTGTTGTTGTTGTTGTTGTTGTTGTTATTATTATTATTATCTCTTTTCTCTTTTTCCTCACAACCTTTCTTGGTTGGTATTCATTCTTTTGTCCCTCAGACCTCGGGGTCCTACCCGGACCCTGGGAGGTCGAGCACTCGTCTTAGTATTATTATTATTGTTGTTGTTGTTGTTGTTGTTGTTGTTGTTGTTGTTGTTGTTGTTGTTGTTGTTGTTGTTGTTGTTGTTGTTGTTGTTGTTGTTGTTGTTGTTGTTGTGTTGTTGTTGTGTTGTTGTTGTGTTGTTGTTGCTGTTCTGCTGTTGTTGTGTTGTTGTTGTTTGTTGTTGCTGCTGTTGTTGTTGCACTTGCTGTTCTGCTGTTGTTGATGTTGCTGTTGTTGATGTTGTTGTTGTTGTTGTTGTTGTTGTTGTTTTTGTTGTTGTTGTTGTTGTTGTTGTTGTTGTTGTTGTTGTTGTTGTTTTTGTTGTTGTTGTTGTTGTTGTTGTTGTTGTTGTTGTTGTTGTTGTTGTTGTTGTTGTTGTTGTTGTTGTTGTTGTTGTTGTTGTTGTTGTTATTATTATTATTATTATTATTATTATTATTATTATTATAATAACAGTAATCATAATAACAACAATAATAATAATATGCCTTACTTAGAACTCAATCGGAAATAACTTAGAAAGAATTTGAATGCATATTCATTTCACCTCAGTAGCGCAGTTACTTTCATTTGAGTAACCGAAACTATACAAAATATGCCATACATTTTAACTTGACGAGACCGGCCGTGAAGGCTAAGTTAACCAAACGGTCTACCATTTGTTTTGAAAGCAAATTTGAAAGCAAAACGTAAAGAAATCACTTCGGTTGAAAGAATACACAAGAGGTACGTTACCAGCTTCATATAACGTGAAACCTGCAGTCACAGACGTCAAATTTTCCTCAAAATATGTCCAAAACCATCCCGAACTAACGATCTACCATCGCTATATTAAAAGCTTGACTTGCAGTTCTGACTTTACCCATTTTATGGTAGATCGTGGCGCTATTTCAGTTAATATCTTGTCTTCTTTCCACCAGTTTGCAGTAGGAGTGAGACTCTTCTATCCATGGAAGAAATTGTTTTGTTTATAGTATCTATCGGAATAGAACGTATCGTAGCAATCACCCGGGCCTGAAAAGCTTCAAAAGTCTCCTTCCGTATTTGAAATCTTAATGCATTGGCTCTCAAGTTGTCTCCAGCAAGTTTAAATATGTTTTCAATTGGGTTTAAATCGGGACTACGAGGCGGAATTGGTAGGAGTTCTGCGTTTACCTCTGCCATGGCATCACGAGCTGCCTTCGAATTCTGGCTTGGGTCACCATCCTGAATAAACAAACGACTCCCATTTTTGTTGGCTTTAGGAAACATGTCTTGAAATTTTCGACGCACAAATTCCGCAAAATAAGCTCCATTCATTTCTTCATATGGCTCACAAGCAATTACACCTTCTGCGTAGGTTATCGCTACCATTAACTTCACCACTTTGCCCCCTGTTCCGACTTTGTTGCCTTTTGCGGTGCAACCCGAGAGTAAGCCCTCAGAACGTTTTCTCCATACTCTTCCACGAGGGGCCCGTGCTTGATCCAAAGGATTGGTCTTATATATGAACGATGTTCCATCCAAATAGAATGCAATTTTGTGCGTGAACACGTTTCTTGGGTATCGGCGTCGAACATTCTGCGCAAACGCAACCCTTTTCTTGAAATCGGAATTTACAAGTAGTCCTTTTTTTCGAGCCTGTAGAAAGTGATACCCATTGCGATTAAGGCAACGTCGTACAGTTCTGTCTGACAATTTTAACAAACTTAGTCCACTAATTTCCATCAATCTTTTAGAAGAGAAGCCACCTTCCTGTTCCCGCAGCTTCCTAACATTCCGTATCAAAGTTCGTTCCTGGCGATATGATAAGCTTCGTTTGCGACCCCCGGTTCTTTTTTCTTTCGCGATGTTGCAGACTGGAATATCACAAATTCTATGCACAGAAGCTCGCGATACCTTAGTTTTTCGAGATATTTCTCGTATGGATAGTCCCTGTTCCCTTAAAAGTCGCACAAATGCTCTCAATTCTGGGTCAATGAGTTTCTTAAACACCATATTGACAAGTACTACTATTACTGCTACTGACATACGTACTTTGCAGTTGAAGTTTCTTAACTGAATAACATCGAGTATTACACCTTTAGTTTCCCGATTATTTGGTTACTTGCATTGTATGTCTAAATAATGCCTATTTCCGGCTTACAATTTAAGAAGAGCTATCATCCTCCTTTTAATCTGCTAAAAATGCAACGCTGCGGCTGCCATAGGCTTAATCGTCGCTACGAAATGTAAACATTTCTGCCTGGCATTCCCAGCGAATACCTCGAACAGTCTATTCATTATGATTGCCCCAACTAAACCAACAATAATTATAAAACATTATCCAAACAGCACATTCAAACAACATTAAATTCTACTTTCATTAGGCTAAAATCCTCAGACCTGTAAACCTCCGAAAAGACTTTCCTAAATACGTGCTCGAAAAATCAACCATTTTCTATTAAATTTGTTCTCGCAAATGTCTCGTTTGAGCTCAGACAATCTTGGACAAAACTGTTGGGACACTTTGTCATAATATTCTTGAATCTCAGTTCCCAGGCTTACATGAAACCCCCGCTCCCCCTGTCAATGTTGCGCAGAAAGAGTCACTGTATGCCGTGAACAGAATAACTGAGGCCAACATTGACAGGGGGAGTGGGGGTGTCCCAACGAGTTTTGTCCAAGATTGTAGGTCAGCAGACGCTGTTTCCCGATCAGGTGAAGATAACTGAATAACGTCTGACGGGTTATTTCGGGCATCATGAGACGATGAACCCCGTTCTTGCAAATCATTTGACTCCACTTTAAACACGAGGTCATTAATTTGCTTTTTCATGTCCAAAATAGTCTGTCTCTTCTAATTTATCTCCTTCATTTAAACAATCTTCAACAGCCTCTGAGAGTGACTCTTCATAATCTAAGTCCTCCGGAATCTCCATGACATGAACTTGTTGTAAACAACCTACTGAGCTTTAAGAAGGTCAGAGGCAAAACGCCACTCTAGTAACAAACTGGGTTGTTTAGTAATTTGACAAACTCTCGAAACCTGTACCGAAGGCTTTAAGCGGCTAGAAGCCAAGCCCATGCACACAAGAAAAAATATTTAGGTATAGGGCCTGCAATGGGACTTTAAATGGCCAGAAGACGAGTCCACTTCTATATGAGATGCTTTCTTAAAGGCCAGAAGCCAAGATTCTCTCTTATCGAAAAAGCCCTGCAGTTCCAGTCCCAGTCAATCTCGATAGGACTTTCAGTGGCCAGAAGCCTAGTCCTGATATAGATATTAACAGTAAGTAACACACCTCAAAAACCAAGACTCAAATTCTCTCTCGTTCGAACTGTCAATGGCCAGAAGCCCAGTCCTGATGAATTTGCTAAAACAGTAAGTTAACAAACCTCAAACTCGTAATAGCCGTTGTAGCCTACTGGCGATGCAAGGTAGTTTCGTTGGAGACTTCTCAACGCAACACACTGTTATGTTGGAATTCGAAGGAGATGAGAAGAAACAAGCCTGAACAATACTGCTAAGCCCGACAAAGGAGGAAACATAAAGCGCGACTCTGGTCTATTGAATACTGAGTGCGAGCACTGGACTGGCTACAACACTCAAACACAATGAAGCCGCAGAGAGGAAGCGGGACGTCTTCTCTCTGTGGGATCGGAATGAACACTGAAGTCTGATCGCTTGAATGCATCTCATGGAATCACGAGGTGTTGCATGATGGGAGGTAAAATCTGAGATTTTAATATATCCCAAATCACCGGAAGTGGCGCTTGCCAGGATTTTTGAAGCCATCAAGATGTGTCCTTGTTGTGCAAATTTTGTAAAGTTCGATTTGAATTTAACACTTTAAGTCTGTTACAATCTATCCGACTTCATTCAAAATTTGGGTTTCAGTGGATTAGTTGGAACTGAGATTTTCTACAGCCAGAGTCTGTTAACTTATTATTGAGTTGAGTAGAGGTAGCCCCACAATTTGCCCGGCGAACGGCCAACGACCCGAAACTCCGACAGCCCCAGTGCCGTCGAGTATTGGTGAGATGGGATTTGAAGAAAGCCTGTGCACTAGCCTCCATTTCATTCGGGTCATATATTGCATAAAATTTGTATATACTAGAGAAGCTAAGTTCCGAGTTGATTAAATGTTTTTCCCGGAATCTAAACTGTAAAACTGCAGGGCGCGCGAAGCGCGCGAAAATTTTTCGGGTCATTTTTCACAAAAAACATAGGCCTATGTGATTATTAAAAACAATAAGAAAGAAAAGCTGTAGGGGTTCTAGACTGTATATAGGAGATAATATGCATTGTATCGAAACTACCTTGACTATCCGATGAAATAGCCAAATATTGCTCGGTGAGTCCTTCACCAACTGGCCGTACCGCATGACACACAAGAGAACGGTAGCTAGGCTTTGCAATATGGGATGAAATTTACGACCTCTACATAAACTGTGTACTTTTCCTACGTGTTATGGTAAAGGGGAAAGTACTTGCGCTATCTAGTGATGTAGAATGAAACTATTGAAGAAACCAGAATATCTCTCCTGCGCGCGTAGCGCGTCGAAAATTTTAGGTTTTTATTAGAGAAATTGTCCTCTTAAGAGCAAAAATGGGTAAAACGAAACTGTAAACTGTCGCAATTATTGGGGGGCCAAATGACATTTGGCCCCCTCAAAACATATTGGGGGCCATGGCCCCCTTGCCCCCCCCCCGGTTCCTACGCCACTGAATGTACAGGCTTATTATATTACAAACAAAGCAGGTTTTGTGATTCGATGCGTGTTGTTTTATTTACGCCTACTTACTTCATACAAAGGCTACTTGATTAATGCAAGTATGTAGCTAGTACACTGTAAACTTTCATGGGTTTTAAATATGTTTTTTTCTTTGATGGTAGGTGTATAGTGCACTCCGGCTCAGGACCGTGATCACGACTGCGGAGCTCCTCGGCGGGACCTGTTCTATTCAGCCAGTCTAGAACGGGACCACTGTCGGGTGGTGTCAGTTAAGTCAAAGTTTGTGTCTTGGGGACGTTGTTACTCCTTCAGGGAGCAGAACTCCTTCGGTAATATTGTTTGGTTTTCGCCCCTGGCTCTTCGCCAGAGAGTTGAGTGCACTCCGGGAAGTTTATTTCTGTTGAAATTAATTAACAATAGCCTTGGGGCTCACATATAATATCAGGTATTAATTCGAACCCTCCCTCATGATGCTCCCAATCATATCTAAGCAAACGACGGGAGGCCGACCGATGTCTGTGTCCTTGTTGGCGTACTAAACCAGTGGTTCCCGGGGAAGGGATATCATAGGCCAGTGTTGTAATGACTCGAGTCACTGACTCGACTCGAGTCGGACTCGAGTCACGATTTTTGATGACTCGACTTGACTCGAGTCAGAAGTTTGAGGAAGTGCAAAGGACTCGATTCGAGTCAGTATGTGGAAGAGACTCGAGTCACTATGCTGGATGACTCGACTCGACTCGAGTCTTTTCTCACAATGACTCGAGTCAAACATATTGGCAGCCAAAAATTAAAAATATCCGACTTTCGCACTAGCCGAAAATATACACAATACAGTTGTATACAGCGGTTTCACCTTTCGGTAACGGTAACGTGTTTACATGTATAGTTGCTTCATGAATACTTTTATTGAAACCTGGTGGTGTGGCATCAGCATGAGCTTCCAATAGATTCCTGGATGCAAAAATAGAAACGACCTGTGATCCTTAAAAAGGGGGGGGGGGGACTTGATCACTAAATTAAGTGAATTTGAGAGTAAAAGTAAAAGAGTAAACAAATCTGTTAATGGTAGAATTCATCATAACTTGACACTCGTTGATATATAGACATGGGCGTCCCGAAGGACGCCCATGGAAGGACGCCCACTTGAAAATCAAAACCTTAAAAAACTTGAAGAAAAATAACATCATTTTTTGTATGATATTGCTAGAAAATTTCAAGAACATGAGCTTTCAAAATAGAAAATGATTAGATGCAACTCACAAGGCCTGGTAAATGCTACGTTCCGCGATCTGGGAGGCATTTCGGCCAAAATTTTGTTGGCGCGCCAAACTATGGTGGTGCTGCGCTTAGATAGTTTGCCTACAGGTTTCGCCCCCACCTGGCAAATGCCTGGCTACACCCCTGTAAAAGGCACCGACATTTAGCAATTAAGCTCTTTTCTGGGAGAAAAAATTTCCCCTGATTTGATCAATTAAAAGTTTCCCCCCCCCCCCTCTAAACTTTTTTCTGCGGACGCCCATGTATATAGATGAAAGGAGGAGACACAGTTCCCCCCCCCCCACACACACACACACACCTTTGTTTCAGGATCAGGAGTGACCAAGACAGCATGTTAAGCAATTGTGTAAATAACTCGCTTGTCTGGTCTAGTATTGTAGGTCAATTGCAGGTCAATATGCTCAACTGACTCGAGATGACTCGAGTAGACAGAGTGACTCGACTCGACTCGAGTGTGGTTGGGGACTCGACTCGACACGAGTTCAGTTGATCACTCGACTCTACTCGACATGACAAGTGAAAGACGCTGACTCGACTAGTAGCAGACTCGACTCGACTCGAGACTCGAACTTCAGTGACTCGATTACAACACTGTCATAGGTATCATGGGATGAATTTACATCACAGGAAGGTGAAAAAAGATTAGGCGTTAATAAGGTGGTAGGGAGGCGTTTGAAAAATATGATACTATTCTAAACGGGGATTAAACAAGACTATAACAGTTTTCTCTCTCAAATTAATTTTCAAAAAATGGAAGTAAATAAAGTGAAGGTGCACAACTATGGTAAAGTTTGTACATTGCCAGATGCAAGGGGATATGCATATAATTATATTGATCCCTGAGGAAAGACCCCTATGTCTCAGCAATTTAATGCATGATCAACTTTGGCGTGACCTACTCCGAAATTGTAGTGAGGTTCCTATATGTACATAATAGTACACGATTTTGTCAAAAATGTGTTCTTTTTATATCATACCCCTATCCATAATTGTCAAATGCCCGCAAACATGAAAAAGTATTTAATGTTACTTAAACACTGCTTCTAAAGAGGCCGTAAGTGACTAGGATCGCAGGTCATGAACCCAACTTTGAAAAAAAAATGAAGCTTTCTCACCTGGCATGGGGTTACTTGCTAATCATAAAATACACAGTTATAACGACAAAAGTGACAACTGTAGAGAATTTTTAAATTGTAAAGAAAACCATAGACGTAGGCCTACGACCCCGTGATATGGGGCTGCATTCCTTTGAAATCCCATTTCTGGGCAGATTTTGTGAAGAAATAGGTAATTTATCGAGTGAAAGGCTCAGCCTCACAAAAGTGAACCTATATGCTTATGAGTAAAACAGAATGTTTATTGAAACGCTACTTTTTCGTTGCGCTAAGCACGGCTCGGTGATGTGTTAATTTGGTGCACAAGTTTGGAAAAAGTAAGCTTTTATTGTCATGGAAGGCCGGCGTTCTGTCAAATCATGAACAACAACGAATAACGATCTTTCCTTTCTCACCCTTCACTCAGTGGCGTAACAAAGGGGGGCAGGGAGGGACAGCCGCCCCTCCCTACACGGACCAGGGGGGGGGGGGGATGAAGGTAGGCCTAGGTGAAAAAAAGAAAAATAGGGAAAAAGATAGGAAGGCAACGAATGAGGAAAAATGGAAAGAGGAGGAAAATGAAAATGAAAACTGGTGTACTTTTAGCGCCCCTCCGTCTCCGGTAGACACTGCACTAAGCTGTCTTTAAGTCCATAATTGTCTCAGGCCTATGTATGAGTTCCTTGCTAAATACTGTATGTTGAAAATTAATGATGGTGTTGCCCATATTCAGCCTTCAGAATTCAAGCAAGTATATCAGTCTTTAAACTCCAAGGATGTTGTCGTGGATTCAAGTTTTGCTCGGGATTTAGAAGCTGGAACTAGTTTTGGGCCGTATATTTTTTGCTCCTATATGTTAATCATAACTGCAAAAATGCTCTTTTGTCGCAAGAGAATGACACCGTCAGCTGGGTCTTAATAGGAGTCTTGCTGAGTTCCCACATGGGATGATCGAACCAGTGGCGCCGGTACGGGGGACATGGGGGAGCGTACCCCAATTGACTTCTGATTTTTTTATTTGGAAATTTTTAAAATGATCCCAAAAGGTATTTAAGCTATAGATTTCAGTAGGGGTGAGGGTGAGGTGTGTTTTCAAACGAGTGAGATCTATTTTTATCATTTTCTATCACAAATAGTTCCCACACTCAGAATTTTCGCAAATCCTTCGCAAACTATCACACGCTCCGTGCGCTTCAAGCCTCTACTCAATGCTGTGCTTATTATCAACCTTCCGATAACAATTCCCGGAGAAGCAAAGCAACAAGCGATGAAAAGTTTTTACGAATTTGAAAGTGGAAGACTCACTTTCTGATGGGCAGATAGATTTGTTGGGGAATTGACAGTGCCTAGATGTAGAGCCTGAATGCAGTCGTGGAAATTATATTTAATGCAAAATTTCGGAGTGCTTATAGTGCATTCATCACGGTCTGCACTCCATCTCATACAGTGGCGTAGCTAGAGGGGGGCAGGGGCGGTCGCCCCCCCCCCCCACAAAGCCTCCGAAGGCCTCTGTCGGAAATTTCTAGTATCTGTCGGAAATAAATAAGAACAATTCATTTGAATCACTTACAACACTTCTTATGTTTTTAAGCAGAATTACCGACTGCAGTGGTCAAGTGGTTAGAGCATCCGACTTGCAGCCGGAAGGTCTAGGGTTCAAATCCTGGCCGGGTCATACCAAAGACTTTAAAAATGGAACCTACTGCCTTTGTGCTTGGTGCTCAGCATAAACAATGGAGTAGGGAAAACAAGCCAGTGAGCCACAACTGGAAAAAAGGCCGTGGTCGTCTCGACTTGAACCAATTGGTTGGAAACTGGGACGTTAAACCTCATCTAACCTAACCTTAAGCAGAATTACACATCGAAATGGTTACTGACAAGGCCTGGAAGTGTCATTCGGAGATATTTTAATCTATGTTTTCCGCGCGCTACACACCAGATGATGGTGGCGCTACGCTTAGATAGTACATCATAACTGCAAGATAATAATCTGTCGGAAATTTTTGGCTTTTGCCCCCCCCCCCCCCCACAAAAAATATCTAGCTACGCCACTGATCTCATAACCATTATCAAAGTAATGATAGAGGAATTATTCTGATCTCAACAATTTTCAAAAAAACGCTACATCTTTAACCTCTGCCAGTCTGTAGAGGCCTTTGAGTAATCTAGTTTGTCGCATGATGTGAAAGAATGGTGTACTATTTTGCCGTTTTACACTTTTTTAAAAGCAATTTTACCGTGCGTTTCACGTGCACTTATTGCAGATGGTAAATGGCAATGCATTTATCACGGAAACGCGTTCTGAAATGCGCTTGTTAGTCCTCCCCCTTTACTCTACCTATCAGGGAGTTGATATATCCTGTACCTGTACTCTCCCTTGCGCTCATTCCCCTTTGCTGGAATCTAATACTGGTTCAAATTTAGTAAAATAAGGTCGCTGTAAAAAGTGCTTGGCTTCATACTCTGTAGTGTCATTTGGATGTCAGGTAATAAGCATCATATTGGTGCCCCCTTTTTTTGTGTAATTACTGTAATCCAAAGCTTCCAGGAGGCCCTATAGTAGCCTGCTGTAAGCAGGCTATTGTTGAGTTTTATCAGCTACAAGTACGATTCTACGAAAGCCTATTAGTGCCATCTATATAAATATTTTTAATCTGTAATTACAGATTAATAATCTGTTATTACAGATTATTAATTTGTATTTACAGATTATTAATCTGTATTTACAGATTATTAATTTGTATTTACAGATTATTAATCTGTATTTACAGATTATTAATCTGTATTTACAGATTATTAATCTGTATTTACAGATTATTAATCTGTATTTACAGATTATTAATCTGTATTTACAGATTATTAATCTGTATTTACAGATTATTAATCTGTAATAACAGATTATTAATCTGTAATAACAGATTATTAATCTGTAAAAACAGATTATTAATCTGTAATAACAGATTATTAATCTGTAATAACAGATTATTAATTTGTAATTACAGATTATTAATCTGTATTTACAGATTAAATAATCTGTAATTACAGATTATTAATCTGTTATTACAGATTAGTAAATTATTTGTACAGATTAGCCCAACAGATTCTTGGGCTAGTATGTTGGGCACTGGCTAGTAAAAGGACAATGGCCAACGTTCGAGGTCGACTGATCATTTCATATTTCGACCTCGGCTTGTCTTATGACGAAATTTTGTCTTTTCTTCGAGATCTTCACGGCTTTCAAATCAGCAAAAGGCATTTGAAGAGAATATTAGGCCGTCTGGGACTGTTCAGAAGAAAGAACCACGATGATGTAGTTGATGTAGCATTGCGTATCGAGGAAGAAATTGAATCATCTGGACGCTTGCATGGATACAGGTGGATGCACAATAAACTGAAAAATAATGGTTTTAACACGAGCAAAGAGACTGTCCTGGAGCTCCTGAGAATTTTAGATCCAGAGGGTGTGCAGATTAGAAGGAGACGACGACTACGACGAAGACGTTTCAACGGCCATGGCCCGAATTTTATTTGGCATTTGGATTCTTATGACAAGCTTAGACCATACGGGGTTTGTATAAACGGGTGCATTGACGGTTATTCAAGAAGGGTTCTCTGGCTTGAGGCGTACAACACCTCTAGTGATCCAAGCCTAATCGCAGGCTACTTCATGAAAAAGGTTCAGGAATTAGGAGGCACTCCGAGGGTTGTTAGAGCTGATATGGGGACTGAAAACGGCACAGTTCGGGACATGCAGATATTCCTTAGGTGGGATGACGCTGATCAACTTGCAGCTGAAAGAAGCTTCATGTACGGTAAAAGTACATCGAATCAAAGAATAGAGTTTCTTTGGGGTGTACTTCGCAAACAGACCGCTCAGTTTTGGATGGATCTGTTTGGGTCTTTAAGAGGTTAGGTTAGGTTAGATGAGGTTTAACGTCCCAGTTTCCAACCAATTGGTTCAAGTCGAGACGACCACGGCCTTTTTTCCAGTTGTGGCTCACTGGCTTGTTTTCCCTACTCCACTGTTTATGCTGAGCACCAAGCACAAAGGCAGTAGGTTCCATTTTTAAAGTCTTTGGTATGACCCGGCCAGGATTTGAACCCTAGACCTGGTCTTTAAGAGACGAGGGTCTCTTCGATGGTGGATACATTGATAAGGCTCTCATACAGTTCTGTTTTTTGAGACTGATCCAGGTAAGAACAGTGTTATTATGCCTACTTAACCGAATGTAAAATGTGCGGGCTATCTATAGCTTGAAGGGCAATATATAGCCCCGAAATGACTGCAAGAGTCTCACGCAGTCATACAACTGAATGTGCTAGAGATAAAAAAGTATTGACTGCCAAATAAAATTGGACAGTTATAAATACCACAAAAACAGTGAAGAGATATAACTCACCCCACCCCGTCAGTGTCACTATAAATGCTTGCAGATTAAAATGTGAAATAACTAACTGAATCTTCAGTTTGATTAGCTTTCTACACGAACTTATTTCCCAAAGCATTAATTATTATTGTTGGGTTTAAAAGGTTATTTGTTGTGTATGTAATGAATAGCTACAGAAATAAAAAATGTAGGCCTAAGCCTCTGCTATGGTCAACTGTTTGATGGTACTTTATATAAAAGTACACCCTCAGAAAATTCTGGTCAATCGGCTGGTCAATCGGACATAACCAGAATCTGGTAAAATATTTGACTATATATTTGGTTAAAAAGTGAACAAATTTGATATTTTTTTGTATCCAATTTTATGATTTACCATACTTCGAGTCAGCGCCCGTTTGATGTGAGATTAAGATCAGATTTAGAAAAGGGTTTTTAGTGCACTGGTAGTTTGCCCAATTTTAATTTTTTTTTTTTTTTACACTGCGCTACTGTTGCTGAACAAATACAAGCAATAATGGCCCTTAAGGGCATATTTATCTGTCGTATTTATTCTTTCTTCGCAGAAAGAGCTGGATTCATTTGTAACGCAGTGGAACTATCATCGCATAGCCTCTTCAAGAATGAGCAATGGTCCATTCGGACGACCTATTGTCATGTACTCCTTACCGCATCTAAACAACACACACGATTTCCTTCATGATGTACCAATAGAAGAAGTAGACGTTTGCATTGATGAATGCCGTTTCAAGAGTCAAATACCATGTTGCTCGTTGATATTCAATATTTCTCACATTATCATGTCAGAAAATAACTTGGGTATTCCATATGATCCAGAAGAGGCGACTTACCTTTATCAATTCCTACGAGCAGAAATTGAAAACTTGCTTTGAATTGCATGGATTACCAGTGGTTGATATAGCAACGTGTACGCAATTTGCGATTTGAATCATTCCAACATGTGTTATCAGGACATATTTAACCGTCTAATCTATTGCTACTTTCTTAATTACATTATATTATTAGGGTTCTGACACAGGGCCTTTGGTTGTGGCCTTTGATCCACTTTTTCGATTTATTAGCCAGACTTTAAAAGGAATACAAGCCAAAATTGCCATATCTTGAAAGACATCACGAGTGCATGTATTAAAAGGTGACAGATATAAACCAGACCTAGTTGAAACTTATTTTTAAGTTATTGTTATAAGTAACCTTTTGTTTTTGCCAATATAGTATTCGTTTTCCTAGTGCAGAGCGTAGTAGATTTCGCCAACTATTTTGAGGTTTTCGTAATTGTTGTTGAAACGAAGGAACCTGCAGTGCTTCGAGTTTAGTCCACAGCTACTCTTACATTACCAGAGGAACAAAGCAGGGGCAGAGCCTACAACACTGCTCAATTCTGAATGGGCATGATCATTGTTAACTATAAGCACAAACGTATTGACCAGAACCCGACTTCAATTCCAGTAACTCCCGAACAATGATGTATTGATGTACACTAACTTCCCCTTGATGAAATAAATATGCCAGTAGATTTTCCAGTTGAAGTATTCTGTGGGCTAACGAAACTCTCATCCCAGTTTTATTTTGTTAATTGTAAGTGAACAAAAGTATAAACAGCACAGCTGCCAGAAAGTGAAAGGAATTGTTACACATTAAAACTTTCCAAGAAAGAATAAAATTACATTCATGCTTTCTTTCATGGTAACTGCTCACAATTTGGTCGTAGGAAGCTTTTCGTGACGAGGGGGGAGGGGGGGGGGGGCTGAACCCTGTTTCAGATCGCCGTCCTGGGGGAGGGGTCTAAGGAGAGGGGTATTTGGAGGGTCCTCAGATGCAATTTGGTGCAACATTTTTGACAAATTTTACGGAAAATTACTTCAAATTTTTGACATTTCTTACAGAAGAGACAAACAATTAAGGGCGGGTTAGTCCTTGGTTCTTGGGGGCGGAAGCATATTTCAGCCCCCGCATTTTTAACTGAGGGCTAACGCCCCAGTCCCCCCCCCCCAGTTCCTACGCCTATGTTTGGTCTTATTATATGAAATGAGGGCATGATGCTTTTGCGTGGTTGTGTGTGTGTATGAAAAGAAAATCGCTTGCATGCACTAATCCTTTGGTCCTCGACACGGGTGACACGTTCATTGACTCTTTGTGGAACCAATTTTCAGTACACTAATAAGTGCCCTGAAAAAAATTTACTTTTGAAACAAGATGAACAACTTGGAACAAAACCGCTTCTTAAGAAAGCATGTTCAGTACAAGACTAGGCAGACAAGTACTGAGAGGGGGGGGGCGAAATGGCTTCTACGAGAGGTGACAAATTTTGGGGGTGGGCAAATGTCAGTGTAAAAATGTATAAGTCAATGGTTACTTGAAACTCTCTAGAAGGACGAAAAAATTTCTAGGGGGTTCGCCTCCTGTCCCCCACCTTGGCTCCGGGTCTGACTCGGTATTCCTGAAGTGTGGACAGGATTAAGTAGAATCACTAGGATTAAAAGCATCATACTAATGTCCCTATTTTGAAATTACCCCGGAGTTTTCAGGAGGCCGTATGCCGGTCTCATAGTACCAACATTCAATATGTGTTACTGTCACAGCAAAAATATCACTAAAGAACGGTGATTCCTTAACATGTAATCAGTTCAAACCTTTGCCAAAGATAGCACCATGTAGCATTCAAGCCACCTTGCTTAAAGAAAACTTCTCAGGGAGAGGAGTTTCACTCTCCTTTACTGAGACACCACACCGTTCCCTAACACCTAACAGCAGTAAGAACAATTCACTAGAGTATGAGGATTTTTTCAAAATATAATCAGTTTCAAACTTTGCCTAAGATAGCAATATTTTGCATCTAAGCAGTGGCGTAACTACGGGGTTTGGAGACGCCCCTCCCCACTGGTGATCTGGGCAAAAAGAAAATATCACTCGACTTGGCTCCTCAATGTGGAAAATCTCCATTCCAATCAATCCACTAAAATCCATCTGGATAACTCCACTCTGAATAATTTTTAATAAATTCGGATGGATTGTGACAAACTTAATTTGTTTGAAAATTTTTTACACAAAAACTACACTTCTTGATGGCTGCTAGCAAGCCTGGCAAGTGCAATTTCCTGGCGATCTGGGATGTATTAAAATCTCAAATTTTCTTGCTACGCTCCTAGCCAACCCATAGTGGCGCTCCGCTTTAATAGTAAACAGGAACCCCCCAATCTCCATCCCCGCAAAGCCCTCAAGAGCCCCCCAAATCCTACTAGCAACGCCACTGCATCTAAGCTACCTGTCACAAACAAAAGTTTCTCAAAAGGTATCCCTTCCGTTAGACTTCTCCCCGGGATGGCATATCAGCACTACGTGACAAAAGAAGTATCCACTCCTGGTGCAAAGTATCGTAGATGCCGATATGCACACTTACACCGACTTTCTGGGTTAATCTGGGGTCGGATTACCACAACATCTGCTGTGGTGCCCCCAATCATCAAATTCTGGCGGCGCCACCGGGACTATAACTGAAAAAGTTGCTGATTCTGCTTCTGAAAAGGACATAACTTCCGCCATTTTAACGTCTGTGATTTACGTTGTAAGATTCACTAAAATTACGTGACATTTTCAAAACAACACATGTTGGGAGGGCGACACCCTCCTCCCGAACCCTCCCCATTGTCGC
The DNA here is from genome assembly GCA_029531755.1 of Holothuria leucospilota. Taxonomy (NCBI): domain Eukaryota; kingdom Metazoa; phylum Echinodermata; class Holothuroidea; order Aspidochirotida; family Holothuriidae; genus Holothuria; species Holothuria leucospilota. The sequence continues at coordinate 1,409,980 of CM055975.1, read as the reverse complement.
TTAGCGGTTCACTCCGTGTCTTCGGTGGATACCCCCTTCTTTTAAATCCTACACCCCCTTTGGTGTAAAATGTATGAGGTGTGTTTTACTTCCGTATGTCATTTTTTCAAATTAAATATTATTGTAATATTACTAATTTTCATTCTAAATTAAGGAAGTTTAGCACTGATTGCTATCAAATAGCAGGACCTTTCTGGAAAATTAAGTAACTCATCATATCCTTGAGATAAATTAATTTAAGTTTGATGTGTGAAAATAGCTTGTTTTCTAAATCACAAGTAATCTACAAACATCACAAGTTTCACATTTTTATTACTGTATATACATAAGCTATAAACAGTTTATTTTACATCAATGTGGCAGCTTCTCCAATTAACATACAACAACATGTGATGTCATGTTTCCAGTTTGATACAACTTAAGTTTATGCAGCCGACGAGGAGGTTAAGACATCAAATTCTTCTTAAACGATAATTTTACATTACATAAGCTCTACGAGCCATCCCATGATTCTGTTAAATTCTTGGAAATGAGTGAAGCAAATCCGGTTATCAATACAAGTTAAGTTAATATTCGTATAACGCCTTTATTGATTTTTTTAACTCCTTTCCCATTGCCATTGTTCTTAACATTTTACGTTTGTAGAAACAAACGCTTATCAGAATGCTCTAGTAAGCCTCAAATTAAACGCTATTGAAAGCAAGGTGACGTCAAAATTTTTCAGCCGTGGTTGACGTGATTATTATGAGACTAGACCTATTAGTCTCATGTTCCATAATCATCTAAACATAGGCCTACCAATAAAACTTCCCCACCCCAGGCTTGTTCAGCCATAAGTGAGTCATTAGAGTCACCCCTAATTGAACGATGGAGGGCATTAATAATGAAACATAAAAAATGGTGTAGAAGTATATGGAGATTTTATCCTCTACCACCAAAGAGTGGAACAGATCCCCCGCCCCTTACCCGTTGACACCCATGAAGTAAGTCATGAAACTCCCAACAGATGATACGTAGCATGGAGCTACTTCTTAGACGTACACACTTCAGCCTCACTGTGACCACAATTGGTACGAATCATAATTAAAAGGACAGCAACAGTCGTTCTAACATGGACACACTAGACATTTCTCCTTGGGGCTAAGCCTTTCTTTGCCTAGAAACAAAACGTGTTCTAGTTGCGAAAATTGTCCGATTTTTTTTTCAAAAAAAAAAAACCGTGAACTTGGATGGGGGGGGGGAGGCTGTACCCCCTGGCCACGCAATGAGTTGCAGTGCATAAAATTAAAAGCTCATTAAAAAGAGTTATTACATGATCGTTAGTACCATATGTGATGTACCCGACACGGTATGAACATTCAATGTTGGATGGCTACATGTGTTTTAGACTCAACTTTTGGTACTGTTGGTTCCAATCACCGTCCCGGCCCCTCCTGACTAGACGCAATCCCAAAACTTCTCTGCTAAGCATGCAAAATAATTACCTCGATCATGTGACACTTTAATATGGTTTGGGTACGCCCGTCTTACGTAACGATTACATGTCCATAGCTACATTGAAGGAGTAGCTAAAAGGGGTCGGGGTAACTAAAGGGATCAAGACAATGTTACGACGTATTATGGCAGCTATTGGTGTAAATTTTTCTAGCCGGGAAGGAAACATCCCCTGGTCCTCTTTTTCTACGGACTTAAACTATAAGCAGTAGGTCATCTTGTATAATTTTGATTCAGATGGATCAATTTAATTTGTTAAATCACCTGTAAAAGCTCTCAGATGCTTGTTTTGAGGGAAGCAGATGTTCTACTGCAAATAGTAAACTGCTGGCTTTGCTAAAATTCGTCAGTGTACAACTGCACACTTGAGATAAAGTGTCACCATGCACGATAACCCCATGAACACATGCAGAAGGAGGGATAGACACTGGCGTAGAAAACGGTCGGTCAGCTTGGGGTGAAGTCATGATGCTTTTGCCCCACTTCTTAATTGTCCACAAAATATCATTCTTTCAATAGATTTACCTCAAAAGATGGATAAAATGTAGAATAAGTTGCAACTAATAATCCTTATATATTCATTTTTCCAAAGGGAGGGGGCGGGACACCCATTTCCCTTCGATCCCTACGGCAGGACGGTGGTCTGAAGCATCCAGTACCACCAGCTGAGGGCGACTTCTTACGCCTATAGAGATAGACATCACGCTTTCTCGTCATCACTAGGCCATCATCAAACCAAGGGGTGCTAAAATCTTTCCTGCAACTCCACAAGTCTTCCAACGCCAAACCTCTCTCCTTCCATCCTCTTCATTTTCATCTGTAAATATCAAAACATGAAGATGACTGGTATATTAAGTGCAAACCTCTCAAAAAATAAGCATAATTTATCAGGCAGTGACCAGGACTTTTAATGGAGGGGATAGGGGGAGTGGGGCACACTGTAAAAATTTCTGTAGAATTACAGAACGAAAATAAAGACATTTATAAAGAAAACAGGAAACGTGCTGTAAATTTGTTCTAAAACTTTAAAGTACTTTTCTGTTCCCCCTTTGTATTTCTTTATTTTTTGTTCTGTTATTTTACACAGACATTTTTTTACAGTGCAAATCGATGGAAATGAATCTTTATACGCGATAAACCTAAATACACGAGAACATCATGTATGAGTTCCAGGCTTTTGGTCACAGGGAACATTACCTTGTATCTTGTATCTGAAGCGGTATGTATTTTTAGTTTTTCAATAATCTATAGTCCTTTGTTAAATAGTTATGTTGGTTCACAATCTTTTATTTACCATGTTTTCAACTTGCCTGACTTTTTTCTATTTATAAAATAGTACATTTCTGGTACATTCGTAAAGTACACCTTTCTTAGCTTGATGTGCCACCACGCCCCCTCTCAGCCCACGGTTAATGAACATATTGTGATGGAATAACCTACAAATACAGGGACAAGTGCGTTGTGAACTAATTATAATACATTGGCAGCTGGTGATCAGAAGTCATCATTTAACTGGCCATGGTTACCGAGGACTCTCCCAAGTTTATAATCTAACTACAAATATTTGCTTTTATTTTAGCCTTGAGGACAGTTGATGGGTATGCATACAGGATTGGTTGAAGTTTAAGGCGGACATTACCACCATATGGGCTTTCAGTTAGAAAATACAATACACAACACAACCTGCCAACACAAAACTGACATTGATACAAACTTCTACAATCTTTTTAGAAGGTTAGTATGACCTACCATGAGTCCGACAAGTGCGACAAGGAGTAGCGCCACCATTATGGACAGTATGGCGATTGCAGCAGTAGAACCCCTACCAGGATGGTAAGTGGAATTCTCCTTTTCTTTGACAGAAGCTTCCTTGTTTGCTGAAAGTAAGGTAACGACAACAGATTTTTTACATGAAGAAAGTGCCAATTTGAAATGATGCCAGTACAGCATAACAACAACATGAGTCAAAAGTATACTGCTTCCTTAAAAGCCCCCTTCCCACATTCACGATTATGCTACGGAAGAGCACGATTTTTCAAAGTGGAAAAATCTTGATGTACCGTAGCAATTCGTACTCAAATATTTAAGGTCAATCGAATTTGCAAGTCTTGTCAAGACGATATTAAGGTCCAGTACGGCAGTAGTGCAACAATGTCACGAATTATGACGGTAGAGTTACGGCATTGTCAAGATTTGTCTTGTTCAAGTTGTGCTAGACCGCAGCACCATCGTAGTGACATCGTATTATCACCGTAGCGAAGTCTTGGTTTGCCGTAGGTATTCTGGCCATTGCGAATGAGTACGAATGAATAAGACGCCGTCGAGACACACCACGACAATGTCACGACGACGTTACGCCTGTCGTACGGTGCTGCTGCGGTGGAACACGATTTTTTCCATATATAGCTACGACAGAGCAAGATTTTTTTGAACATTCAAAAAAAAATCGTGTTGCTCCACGGTGGCGGCACGAGTCACTACGGTGTGCTACGGTGGACCACGATTGGCCACGAGCCGTGTGTACGACGTCGTTGCGATTGTGAATAATTGAAAAATCGTGTTCTACCTTAGCAAAAATCGTGAATGTGGGAAGGGGGCTTTATTTGACCCCCTTTAAAATAAATTCTGGCTACGCCACTGTAAAATGGCCACAAGGTACCTTTATACTTACAACGTGACGGAAACACAGATTTCTTAACGTTAAAGAAAATGAAACATCTTAACCATTATCTAGACAACTACATACCCTCGTCCAGCTTAATTGCTTTAAGTATCACGTCTTTGTGGTGTTCGAGTAGGCTGCCTTTTCCAAGCAAACCAACTTTCGTCACACCTAAATAATACCACAAAAACTACTTTGTTTTACCAGAGAGCTAGCACTTCATTTGGAGTTGCTTCATATATCATGGCAGCCAAACTCATTTTAGTGAAAAATGAAAAAAAAATGCCGAAGAAAAGATTTTGGAATTTAAATGCAAACAACGACACACTTCTTATGTGCATAAAAATTTGCAACAGGACAGTGGAATATAAAATGATCTCATTCATAAAATGAGCTTGTAATCACTCAGAGTTTTGAGTGTGTTTAAGTGTATATGTATTCTGTCAAGAATAACGTTCAGTGCAGACAACTCCAAAGCTTTGTTTGTGGAATGTAACAATATATGTGACAAAGGATTGCAATTTTTTCTCTAACTGTTAAAGAAGTGTCGGCAGGACGACTGGTTTTATCTTATATTAATAAAAAAAAACACTCTACTTTTTCGGCGGATTGTGTTGTCTGATCTGACTGACGCATTCTGAATTCTAGATATAATCATTTGTTCTCTATAATATTTACCAAACTGCTGACTTGGTAATAAATCTTCTGTTATGTCAGTGGAGTACAATATTTTGAGATTTTCCTGTTATCCTTTTTTGAAATGTTTAATATAGACCCAGTAAATTCACAGTTCATAGATGCAAAATTGGGGATATCATGAATCAATCCACAAATTTTACTAGTAAAAGAGAGTAATCAAGAATACAAAGGAATGTAATTAATTTAAAGGTAATTTTCAGAAACCAAATAACATTTCTGGCAGTACAGCAGAGATTTGTGAGACAAAGAGCCACTGAAGCAAAAGTAACCATAAAGAAAGCATGCAAAACAATGGGATTATATCCAAAAAGAGGGCAGGTGAGATACATCCCCCTTGTCCTCTCGGGGATTCAGCCATAATTTCTGGTGGCAGTTTGTGGTGTCTTATCGATCATTTTAGCATGAATTGCAATAAGAAGTAGGATTCAACTAATCAATCGACACAATTCAAAAAGTCAATTATGAAAGAATGTCTTTACCTTGTTTTCCATCTCCAAGGTTAGTATTTATCTCGTTGCCTTGGTTTTGGTCAGTATCTGCAGAAAATTTAATCGGAGATCACAGTTAGTCTCCGGAATTACAGATTTGAGGGATACAATACATTTCGACACATCGGGTACATTAACAGCTGTTATGCATGAATAAGGATTGTTATATAATTACCTTTTTCTTCTTTTGTTTTTTTAGTTGGAGGAATATCGTTTTTATCCGTCTTATATGGTGTCGTAATCTCTGTAAGAAATTTAAACGGAAAGTGCCCCATTTCTGATGTAGAAATATATTTCTTTACAACTTGAAAGGGTCATAAGATCATCCAAGACAGTTAAAACTTCTCCAGATTAACTACAATTCTGCAATTGAAAACAATCTGTCCGCTGTTCCTACCATACAAGCTACAATAGCCTGAGCAGAGTAAATTTCTCAAGGTTATATCCTGCTTAGCACATCACCATGTGTGATCTTAATGATTTGTGATCTGACCTGTCTATGCACTGGGTTGCACTACATCACATTCAACTGATGTGCACAAGTCATAATTAGAGACCAATCAGAGGGCTTTAATATTCCAAAGCTGTTGTTTGAATTTATGTTAACAAAGAGTATTCACCAGTTGTGATTATAGATACCCGGGGTCTCTAAATATGTTTGCGATGGTATGACAGCTCCTTTAATACTAACTTAAGATGGAGATCCAAACTACTACTTTGCATGTATGGACATATCTATAAAAAAGGCTCAAGAGTAAAACAAGGTGGAATGATTTTAGCAATAGTTAATTGAGGAGAATTATGGTCCCTGTTTATCCAAATCATACCGTATTCTGCAATGGCACTTAACACTCTTCAACAGATTCTGTCTAAGATCGAGATTTTTTAAGTAGTCTTTGACAAATCATTGCAATTTGGTCACGTGATGTGATGGTTTTATAAGAATCAATATCAATATAGCAGCACGATCAGGTGGTACCATTACCCCAATGCAACTGTACCGCATGATTATCACGCATTAAGTTGTTCTTCTCTGTTCTGTAATACGATACTTTTCATAGCAGTGCAACGTGGTTTTAATATGAAGTAACATACTCTCCGGCTGTAGAGTTTCTCATATAAAAGTTAGGAATTTACCTTTACTTGTCGTCTGGTCAGTACTGGTCTTGGTGCTGGTCATTTGAGTACTGGTTACTTTTGTCGTCTCTTGCCGTGGTTGTGTTGTTGCTGTAAAAGATAACATCAACAAATTTTAACTTTAATTACTGATTCTTGAAAAGATAGTCACTCGATAAAACTTTGCTCGCAACTGTTTTTTGATTTATATAATAGTGGGGGAAGAAAGAAGGGGGAAAGACCATGCTCGATTTCAACATAATCATGAAAAACTCCTTTACTTTTTACTCTAATGTAAGTTAAATGCTTTGGGTATTTGCTGTTAGCCTTATTAGCTTCATATCAATTTTCAGCTGGTTTCATCCGTACTAACGATCACCGCCAACGCAAGGCTAACCACGTACTGATATGAACAGCATAGGCGTAGGAAGCTGTTATAGATGGGGGGGGGGGGGGAAGCTGAACGTCATTTCGGACCGCCGTCTCCGGGGAGGGTTTTAAGGGAAAGGGTGTCCCCATACAGAGTTATCGAAATTAATCAATCTTTTTTATTCTTTTTTTTTTTGCATGACTTATCGAGAATTTTTTCACGAGAGTCAACCAACATACGGTACATAACAGGACTTAAGTTTTCCTTTTTTCTTTCTCTTATGACTATTGACCAATTCTTTGTATTTACCCACTTAAGATATGCGTAAACCGAAACTACCCAAAATCGAAGTCGGCTTTGGTCTGTCTCGGTGATCTTCGACCGAAGGTTGGGTGGTCGGAACCTGCCATGAAACAGGTGGTATTTTGGTCTCGAGTGGTCCGACCATTTTAGACCCGAACCCAGAAAAACTTCAAAACCTCGACCATTCAATAGGTATAAATGTAGGCCTATTGCTTTACCTTCAGTGTACAATTGCGACCCCCCCCCCCCCCGCCGCTATAACACAAAATGCTTTTAAAACGTATAAAGTGGTGTTATAAAACGTTTCATAACACCACTTTACACGTTTTTAAAACGTTTTGTGTTAGCAGGGCCGTAGTACAAAAATGCTTAAACCCTGCTAAAGGTCTACCTTAATCCTTCGATTAGTGAATTCTGTGTATATTGTGCGCACTCAATTTACACATCATGGAGAAGATCCTATCAACTACAGGCCCAATACTTGTCTTATATGAAATATATAGAATACGTGAACAGAGTGTGTCTGCTCTGAAGACTAAAGCAGGAGATGACACAAAGTACGAGGTTTTTCGCTGAATCGCAAAAATTTCTTACTAAACTTTTTGTAATTTACTCTATACACATTACAGAAAATAAGAAATGCGAGTTTTACAGCATGTATTCTCTGTATTGAGAAGAGCACCATCTCTTGTAAAATACAATCTCCTGTCCGCATGTACTGCACGCTTGCAGTACATTTACTATTCACTGTTGGTTAAACAGGGGAGTTGTTATTTAGGAGATAAAACGGCATCTCTCCCCTTTGTACCCAGGTTGTTGCCGCCAAGGTCACTTGCTTTGTATACCACCTAAGGATACAATGAGCTTAAAGCTATTGTTAGTATTTAACAAAAGGTTCATGTCGTCTGCTACGTTGAAAAGAAATGTCAACAAATTTTGCCTATATGCTATAGCATTGCCAGTCGCTTTTTTTTTAAATTAAATTGCAGCTCCCAACGCGATGCAACGCTTATGACAATAGGCTAGTTAAATTTTATGTGACATGTCCATCATGCACTTACTATTCGGATATTGCGAAAGTTTGCGGAAAGTAATATAATCTTAAAACAAATTATAGTCTCACGCCTCTCTTTAGTCATTTACGCATTCTGCCAGTGTAAGACCTTCTTCTTATAAGCTAGTCTTTCTAGACCCCTTAGGTAATTAGCAGTCGTTTTGATTTAATAGACATTGTTTCTTACTTGACTGTCGGTAAAAACCTTCCGATCAAAGCATTGTTCCTCCTAATCCTATTCATACGGTATAAGTAGGTGTATAAAAGGTTTACTTGGGTATCATGTATCAATTGAAAAGGATCAGACAAAAGAGGTGTGTACCCTAAGCTCTAATAATCACTCATGAATGGAAACTATGTAAACGATGAGGTGGATCTAATCAGATTACCATAAATTAAAGTTTCCTCCGGATTCCTCTGGACGGGGACGGGGAACGACGCCCTCACTTAGAAAGTGGAGGGATGCCCCCTTACTTTTTTCCAATATCCTAATGAAATAGTAGGCAAATTTTTGATTCTGTATCTTGCAATTCAGCTAATTCAATGAATTCAAACTCGAAAATTGTGGAAACAGCCTGAAGTTAAGCCCGGATTTCTCTCGTCTAGATTCGCGATTCCCGCCGCTGGAAGTATTTCTGGTCAAGTTCACCCCCTCCCCCCTCTTTTTGAGACTGTTGACACTCATGCAACCACATAACAGAAACTGATATGACTATACGCCTACGTCGCCTACCTCTTATTGTTATCCCTTGAGTGGTGGTCCACCTTGTGGTTGGTGTTACAGATGTTGTTCCTATGAATTTATAAGAAGAGAAAATTGACAAGAAAAACCTGTCTTGTAAGTGAGTATTCCTTAAAGTGTAACGCAAAAAGAAAAGTAACTTTCCAGAACTCTTGTATATACTACGTATTAATATGAAGTACATAAAAATAGCATTTGTCAATATTTTACCTCTAGTGGTAGTTCTTTCCGTGGTTGGTTTTGTGGTTGGTACAGTTGTCGTTGACTCTACAGTAGAAAGAAAAATTAAGTTTTAAAATATATTGACAAATTTCTGATTTCAGTCTGCGAAAAGGAACTACAACTGAACTGTGTTGATCATTATTTAGATTACAGAAATCATTTAGTTCAGTTTACTCGTGAGTAGCCAACGTTTCATTATAACTCGTACTATTTTCGTTGTTGAAAAGGATTCGGGTGATTAAGAATCTCCAATGAAAGTTTTCAATCCCTCTGACTGAAAACTTTAAAATCATGAAACCTGTAAATCAACTCACTTTAGAACTAATGAGAACATCTACCACGTTGAGAAAATGCACGATTTATTTACTACATAAACTGCAAGTGTTCATTTACCTGTGACATCAACTATTGCTGACCTCACCGCGGGGATCATGACGTCATTAAAGATACTTCCAAAGCTCAGGAGAGCTTGACAGAGATATTGTCCGGCATCTTCCAGGCCCACATCAGAAATTTGAAGAGTCGAGTACCCTTGGGTGAAGACGTTCGTTATAGTTGTTCGGTCCTCTGAAAAAAATCCAGGCCCGGTTTTGCTCCATGTAAGGGATACGATGTGATCGACGGGTAGATTAACTTTACACTTGATGGTTAAAATACCGCCAGTGGTGGCGTTGATGACGTCATTTTCCATTTCCACTTTCCACAAAGCTGGTGAAATAAAAGTGGGGAAGATAGCGGTAAAGTCCTGGCATGAAATGGAGGTTTTAAGTATGAAAACATGAATTTCCTTCTGAATATTGTCTCTTGTAGCTAAGACGTGGTCATTCAATTAAGACTGTGACCCAGCTGGTGGGGGTGCCTCATGACCAGGCTCCACCAGGAGAACAGCCAATATTCATTTACGAAAATTTTGTTTTCATCTTCTTTGCTTGAAGGCATTATCTACTGCCATTTGAAGGTCCTATATGTGAAAGGGAAATGTATCAGGACATGTCCACCAAAACTCTGTGGCTATTAGGAACTCATAGCGTGCCTGCAGAAGATTTGTTAACTTTGTATAAAGTACCTCGTCCTTCTCGAGGTATCGTTATGTGATTTTTAGCGCGTCAATTGACTTGTACTCTTTTTGCTTATTTTGATCGACTTGTTTTCTCCTTGAAATTTGACAGCTGTTGGAATGTTTGAAGAAAGTGGGAATCTACACTTCCCTCGTAGGTTAAGTATTAACTTCGCTTCAGGAATCTGGTCAAAAATGTTACTAGATTCGGTTAAAAAATGAACCAATTCTGATCATTTTTTGAACCAAATCTAGTCATATAATTGATCAGATTCCTGTTCGGTGGCCCTCTGATTAGAGTTGATACAAATTTGACCAGACCTTTTTAGAGTGTATACGTTTCGGTTGTCTTCCAGCTTCCTGAGCAGAGTAAGCTGTTACTGTTCCATGATCTTTCAGCTATGTCAATTACAACAGCTATGCCTGAACAATTGTAAATGTTATCTTTATATAGCTTGGTCTGGCACTATATGGAATCTCTGAATTGACTCGCCGATAAAATGTGTGGACAATTTGTCTCTCGGTGGGTAACGATATAACTGCATATCGACTCACATTACCCACCTAAGTCACATGTCATTCCAGGAAACTGTTGAACGCAAATACACTCTCCTGTGGTATTACAGGCTCCGCCAGCCACGCAGTACTGAGTACACTCTGTATGTACACAGATGGTATCATCTGTTACTTCAACATCCTCATCATCGTCGAAGCTTGAACCAGACCCAACACTGTCATTTGCTCCATCACTTCCGATTCTTTCGTAGCAGGCTGCGAGAGACAAGGAAGACAAATCTCGTTTACTCAAGACAATTTTATACTTCAAGAAAAAATCATCAATATCCCATGCGTCATAATTGTTATAAGTGGTTGTTTAATATTTAGCAGGCAAACTACGTCTCTAGTGTACCATTATTTTTCTACCGTTGATAAATGTGGTATTTTGGCACCCACTAGATACTTGTAGTAAGTTTTTAAAAGCTATCACTCATCTGAAACTTCACAAGATGGCCTTTTCACTCTTTAACAAGTTAATACACAATGAGTCTTGAAATTTGGAACTAAGTAGGCTTTTATCATAGGGTTGTTAGTTCCCCTTTGATGGTCCATTGAAACAGGGAATTGCTATTTGGACCCGCTCATTTAAAACCCTTTTTTACGGAAGAATTTAATGCAAAATAACCGCAATACCCTCAGTTTCCCATGGTTTAGCATGATAAGCGTTTCAATTCTTTTGCCACATCATTTACATCACGGATTAGGCATGTTCTCTCAGCCACATGGTCTTCACCGATGCACAAAAACAACAATACATAAATACGTCTAGAAACACCGCATGTTAGCAGAAGACAATGCAGCCTCTCGATTTACTTATTAATCAACAATTGGCAGCATTTTACCAAATTTCAGTATTTTCACAAACGTGACCAGTGCTGGAGAAATTTTACCCAATTTTCTTTTCCAGTAAATTTCATGCTTGACTATATATGTATATAGGGCAACATCAACTACTGTATGTGGGGGTGCAGAACTCTATTAGAAGCTAAGAATACCGTATTGACGAATATATAATGCAACGCGTAATGTAATCAAAATAATGAATATTCGTATATTATAATGGTACAAATTGCCAGTTTTATGATGAATTATCGTTACAGATCGCATTGAGCCGGAGTCCCAAGTCTGAAAATAATCTGATGTGCACGCAGTGGTTGAACGGGGCTCCGGTAGGGTATCATCATTGCATGCAGGGCTTTGACTACAAAAGCAGTACATTTTTCACTCTTTGAGTTTTCATTAGAGAGACTGGAACGCGATACATTTGGGGGTGAGAGTGGTGCAAACCGAAAATCCCTAACTTCGCCTCTGCGTGTGGGTTAAATGAGTAAAATTTTGTTATAAGCCTAGTTTGCTGGAATTTACTATGATGTACAGAATTGTTATTTGCTTTAAGTAAATCTGAATTAATCCAAGTCAGAACATAGGAGTAAAGGTATGCAACAAAACCTACGAGGTATGGCACAGGTATACATATTTTTATTTGTAACGATGTCGAATGGAGGGGAAGGATCTCCGCATGGTTGGTCATTCCAAGTTGCATCATCGTAGTGGAGAACAGCGCAATCCTCTTGGTCAACATTATTTGGTTCTCCAGCCCTCCAGTTCCTGCAGAGAAAATTATAAGAGGCATATGAAAAAAGGAATTTATTACAACTAGGCTGGTCAACGCAGTTCTTGTTTCCCTACAGTTCTTGGTTTTAGGTTTACAAGCAAGCATATCCCGGGGCATGGGGATATATCCACCACTTTAATGGAAAAGCTCCCATTGGCTTTCACTTGAGTTCACACAGAACTGTGCCTCAAGGGCCTATCATCCAACACTAGTTTTCACACAAATCTCCGCTACTGCAAACAAGAACAAAAGTTTACTAACATTGATCTACCAGGAGCTATCAATATTGCAGCAGCCCCTGCAGCCTTCCACAGCCCCTCCCCCTCCTCATATGAGAGAAAACTGTAGAAATATTGCTATTTTTCAAAACATATGATTTAATTTGGGCAAAAGTGTGACAATCTTTGGTCTGAACTTCCTTGCGAAAGAACTTATTCCCAGTGCTTTAACACAGCGCTTCTCAACCTTTTTTAACTGAAGGACCACTTTCACTCTCAGAATTTTTCTGAGGCCCACCTTACAAAAAGTTTATTCTTTTTTCTTAATTTTTTATTTTTATGGCGGATCTCGCTGCCCACCTGTAAGAGCTTCGGGGCCCACCGGTTGAGAAGCGCTGCTTTAACATACGATTCCGGTTCGGACTCGACTTCACACTCCAGTCCAATTCTGACTGGACCCAAAAATGCCCGGGAGTGGGAGGCCCCGTTTCAGTATTGGCTCGGAATGGGGTGCAGCACACAACTGTGAAAGTTACTTATCTTACCTTAACCTAAGGCTACATTGTTATTGATGCACAGTTTAAATACATGAATGTCCACCCACAGTCACCTAAGTTACAGGGTGGACCCAACTATAGAATTGACTCCTAAACATGACCTTTTAAATCACCTTTTAAGGGGAGCTACCTTTTGCATGGTTTACAAGTACTTGTATGCTATGTCACATTGGTAAATGACCGGACTCGGGATTGGTCCGGAAACGGAGGCTAATCGACACGGAACCAGCCTGGAATTGTGGCCACTGGAATCAGAATTAGCTCGGAATAGGGTAAGATAGACTCGGATGCAGTCCTTCGTATGCCCCTCTTTCTGCTGCAAGCGGCCTGAGGATAGATTTGCCTACGAATGTTGTAAACAATTGTTACTCAAAGTTGAGGCCGCGACCGTTTTTGGAATTACCAAAATGTTTCGAAAGGTCTCAAACCTTAGACTGTGTAGATACAACTGGCAAGTCCTGGGAAGTGTCATTTATGACAAACTTGAATCTTTTTTGTAAAGACATTCCTTGTATTACGCACCGCTAACAGTTAAGCTTCAATTAGGTATTGTTACGTACTGGCTTTGCCTTAATTAAATTGAATCTCTCCCACAGTTCTGACACTAGAGCAGCATTCAATATTTAGAGGGTATCTTTTCAATAGTTTTTTGTACAGATTGCCCATAGTTCACGGGTGCTAATTTGGGTTGTTTTTATTGTTTTTGCTGACAATTATTTTGGTCACATTTGTTACGTTTTCGTCTCGTAAACGTCTCTCTGGGGGATATGGGGGAAATTACGGCTGCTGGAGGGGGTGTCTGTCGCCCCTGTGTACTTTGTACGCTGTACTTTAAGTGATCGCAAAGATGACCAATGAAGAAAGTTTGGTCACCAAGAAGAAAAGTTTCAATGTCCTGTTGTTAGACACTGTCTATCAGATCTATCTTCGGGAAAATTAGACCCAACCTGCATAGACTGAATCAATCTAATTTGCCCAGCTCATGTCAGTGTGTCTTATGAAAACTATTCATTACAACGTTATGTAATATATTTTTCTTTTTATGTATCTTACGAATATTCTAAAGGAACTTCGTCAATCCATTTCCACACATGTTCCTCTGTTTTATCACTTAAACCGAGCCATATACCAGGATACACCAACCGAGATAGAAACATCTGAGGAAAGAGAAAATGAGTGACATATGTACTTGAAGTAAAGTACACAAATAGTAAAGTATCATAGTTAATTGGCAAAATAATAAGGTAGCCTTTGTTCGGGAGGGCGGCATAAGAAATCATCATCAAACAAGAATGCATCTTTTTTGTCTGTATCAAGTGTCTTTGTACAAAATTTTATAACGTATCTTTAACAGTCGGTGTAATAAAACTTAATATATTATTTCCAAAGGTGCCAACTTACGTTTACTTCTGCGTCCCTAGCAACGACTAGGCGAGCTTCCGGTCCAAACTCGTCTTGACATGCCTGGTTAGCTGCCGCCCAGGGTAGACCGCTGGTCCCACGCCAGTAACACCGATCACGGAAAAAGGTGCCGCCATTTGGACACATAGGAGCAGAAGCTAAACAACAAAGAAAATAATAAAATCGTTTTTTTTTTTTTACATTGGGCAAGTTATATTATAGACCTAGGAAGTTTTTATCAGCCGGCGGAGAGAGACGAGGGGCGGTGCTGAACATTTAAGCACACTTTTCTAGGGTGGGGTCTGAAAAAATGAGTAAACAAATGTTTTTGTCCTTGAAAAGTGAGAGCCGAAACCCACTGCAGTCCCGTAATTTTCACTAAAAGGACTTTTCCCACTCTTTTGCATTACATCGCTTTAGATTCAGTCAGTGATATTAGTTGTTCAGATCTTCTCAACAGCTAGGGCTTGACATGGTAATCTTACTTTGTGTAGCAATCATAGTGACTCCTTACAAAATAAGTGTTTTCACACAAATATTAGTAATTTAAAACCTCTTATAGTTTGACGCCTTCTGGTCTTGTAGGGCAGTAACAAAATCATTCCGTAGCCATGCATAGAATTTTTCGAGGACGTATCGACACTTTAGCCTCCCAGCACAACTTTCCCTGTAAAAGTACTCTTTGTTTAGTTAAAGGTAAGTTTTAAGCCCAGCCTCTTCTCTCTTCTTCGCAAACACCACTTTCGCAGAGAACCACCCCGTCACTATAGAGCAAAACACCCTAGGCTCCCTTCTCCCACCTTCGCACCCGGTTGTACAGGAATTGTACTATTTATGTCGTCCTTAATAGTGACTGGGGCTTCTCACTCTAATAAATAAAGAACATAAACTGTCAAAAAGAAGAAACGAAAGAGAATCTAGTAAACAAACTTAACGACAAAAAAATTCCTTAGAACAGGCCGGAAATCCCATTTATTTATATACCACACGGCAAAAATGTGTTTTTACCTATCTCAGTAGAGTATGCCCTCCCGTTTACTTCCAAATATTTTCACATATTAAGTCATGCGCTGAGCCAGGGATATTTCTTGAGTTTGGGTACACTTCCCTTTTAAAAAACTCCCTTTTCCTTTGAACAAACACCGTATACCCCTCTTTACACCCAGTTGCACAACTGTACTATAATTAAATGCTGTCCTCGCAGGAATGTCTTTGGGGGTTCTCATCGGAAGCATAATTGACATGACATGCCCGCAAGTAAAAAGAATATATGAGATAAACAACCTTTAAACTAGGCATATTGGTGGTAACATGAGCAATAAACTTCCACAGAAGGCAAAGATAAACTTCCTCAGTTTGTAGAAAGAACCTGCAGCAGAATGTCTGGAACAAATTGATGGCAGGTCTTTATCCAGATCTTCATCAAGACAAAATCCACTGTCATTTTCTCTTGCGCTGGCCGTGCACTCATAGTAAATAATTTTACTCATTTTTATTCCCTGATTAGGTGAAATTATTCCAAAGCCCATCATAGGCTGACACCTGCAGTGTGCTAAGGGCCATATGCGGCTACACCAAGTGCTGGCCTCCCGTTGGAGGGGGAGTGGATAAGACAATGTGTGTAACTCGCAACGGTGGACAGTTACCTCAACGGTTTGCCTGACTTAAAGGCAATAGGCAGTCGCCCCAAAATTTTCTTTGAAAAATCGGCAAATTCTTGCAAATCTCCTCTTATTGCATTACAAGCAACTCTGAAGATGTTTTGAACATAACTATTACAAACAATAGGTAAAGCAAGGAGAAGTTCTCCTTGAATTTCACAATTTAACAACAAAAATATTGTCACATGATCAAAAAAGCCCAATCATGAACTAGAGTGACAGGATACACTCACTCTGATTGGGGTGACTGCATACTGCCTTTAAGCTTTGCTCTCAAAGAGAACAGCTCCATCAATACAATGCCAACATTTTTGGCGCGCTTCTGGAGGATCAAAATTTCGTTTCTTTTCATAAACTGTTTGGTTTTCGTATCGGAAAATGTAACAATCTCACCTTCCCATTTTCAAATAATTAATAAAACGGTAGATATACGGTTTCCTATCAGAGACTGGTAATTTTATTTCTTCCCTCCAAGTCTTCTCTTGTATCTGTTGTAATTATGGCAAACAAGTCTGGTGGTCTGGCCATTTGGACTGACAGATGGGATGAATAATTTAAAATGTGCGATATTCCCAAAAAGGGTCAGTTCTATTCTGCTCTCAGTGCGCACAGATTCTTCCATACATCAGTAAATTCTTGGCGTTCTTGGCGTCCATTGCCATTAAAAGGCAAGTAAATACTTCATTTGATGCCAAAAATATTGTGAATAGGCCAGAGGTTACACGCCTGCACTTTCTATTTTCTCAGGGGCCTCCAATAGGAGACCAATACTTGGTCTCTTATACCCAGGACTTCGGGTACCTCTCAGGATCCAGAGTCTTTTTCGCACTCCGTTCGGTGATTCCAGGCTGAACTTACAGTGCAAATTCACCCAGTTGCTTGATGCCAGTTAATATCTATGTGCCCACACGGTTCATGTCTTCAACCTTGACCAATATGATGTTCACCGGGAAGCAAGAGTCTTTGCCCCAATGGGCGCTCGTATGTACTCTGTATGTCAGACTTCCCAGTAAACCTAACGGTTCCATATCTCTATACTTCCAATTTGTACACTCGATGCCAAATTTAATATGATATGGAATGACTACGTGTAAAAGTTATACCCACCCAAATTAAGTATCCAATTAACTGCCTGCTCTCGTCCCCGCTCCTAACATTTTGCTTTCCTCGTACATTTTCCTGCCGTTGTTCTCCCATATCGGGGCATTAGGTTGTCGCTCATCGTTGTTCAATCCTGGCGCCACCCTATATTACCCTCCTCCGTTTCTTTGCCAATATATATTTGTGGAGCTTTAAATGTTTCTCTTCCAGCTCCCGTGATACATCTCGGCGAAACCGCCTTTGAGCAATCCTGATTACGCGCCTGGGGAGTGTCCTTGCTTCTCAAGCCCAAAATGCTTTAGATCCTTTCTTTCGCAACATTGACTTCCCAATTCCTCTACATTTACACTATCACTTGCTAATGCTGTTGTAATCTAATACATAAAAATAAAAGGTGGTTTTTGCACCTACCGATAGACATTTCACGGGACTCATAATTTCTTAAATTTGAAAAGCGGAACCTATTTAACGAAAGGTAGCTGCGTGCTTCGTACAGATTAGACTGTTTTCCCACAGATTGTTATCTAAATATGAAACGAATGAAGTTCCTCCGCATTCATCCCGTGAATGGGATTATATGGAAGATATCATGGAGGATCAAACCGAGTTTAGATGATGTGCCTCCTTCAATTTGGACCACTTCCTTTTTGTCGGTTAAACTTTTCCTTGGTCGAATTATTTATAATGATATAATATAAATAGCTACTCTGTATGGGTGCATAAGTAGTAGGCCAACATAAACTTACAAAGCGTTTGATTGATACATGGTTTAAACGGCAGATGTCCTCAACCCTAACACTTCCAATTCTCCCAACATAGTGCCTTTTAGCCCTTCCCAAAATTGTCTTAAATAAGCCCCTCTTTATGCAGATACAAACCTAGTTTATTGCCATATCCTGGTAGAGTATACAAGGCCCAAATGTGTGATAAGAATACCCAGGCTCTCGGCATGCCGTAAGATGTGAGTAACCCTGTATCTCTTGACTTTTATGGCATTGATGTCAATCTAAGAGCCGTCACCAATTGCAAATTTTGGTTGCCCCTTATCAAAAATATACTTGGGGTGATGAGTGTCTGTCTTTAAATGCGAACGGATATTGTTCATACTTCATATTGTTCGAAATACTTACGGAGCTCAGCACAGACAGACTTATAACTTTTCTTGCAACCGACGTCCCTCCATAAATCGGCGCCACGATACATAACGGCACAGTTCTGTAACTCCGCGTTTACGATTTCCGGTGCACCGGGCTCCCAGTTCCTGTTAAAATTCCATTATTATGATTAGTCTTTCATCAACAAAGCTACCTGTTGTGGGTAACCATAAAGTTTGGTTTTTCTTAATTCCTTTTAAAGTCTCCCAAATAAATCTAAAATGATTCACATATGTGTCGCAAACGTTGAAAACTGAAAATCCTATCTGCACAAGACATATCTGTGATAACAGGAACATGTTAAAGTTTATATTTGTCACAATTCTGTGTTGTCTCCGTTATACTACCCTGACTGACATCTTCTTTCTCTCACACACCTTGCTCCATA
Organism: Holothuria leucospilota; assembly: GCA_029531755.1. Taxonomy (NCBI): domain Eukaryota; kingdom Metazoa; phylum Echinodermata; class Holothuroidea; order Aspidochirotida; family Holothuriidae; genus Holothuria; species Holothuria leucospilota. Next base: position 1,391,120 of record CM055975.1, on the reverse strand, counting down.
ATAGAACAACTGCGTTATTTTTGAAGAATGGCTTTGCCCTGTTCACACGATTTTAAAATCCCAGAGATTCGCCTCTTTGTTCTCAACAGGGGCGTTCTCCCTAGACCCTACTCCCTTGGGTGGGTGAATGGGCCAGAATGGGTTCAGAAATTTTCGAGGGTCCAAGATGGGTAATTGTAAGTGTACCAAAGGTGCACCACGAATGCGGAGGGCGAGTTTGCATGCGTGGGGTCCAGGGGCCCCGTTAAGGTCCCTGGCGGGGGTTCATCGGCGGATCCAGGGAGGCGAAGCCCTCGGAAGCAGTCTTGCAACATTACATAGTAGGAAGCAGAGAATTGGCTTCATTTATCTGTTCAAATTTTTTTTTATATCATTTCATATTTTATAAGGCCGAGTAAAATTTATTATAAGGAAACCTGGTTTAGTCCAGGGGTGAATCTGAAGTTATTTCAAAATTTGGACACTAGCATGAAGCGTGAGATGTGCATTTAGTTTTCAGAATTTTTTTTTGTCATAATGAATGTTTTATTTGCGTTATGTAAGGTTAGTCCTGTCGAGGGTGTGAAAGACAACTGCGCGCTAAACGCGCCTTAATTTTCCACGCATGACAGCGTTTTTCATGGTAAAATGTGCATTTAAGCAGTGCTTCGAGACACTTTAATTTCCTGACAAAGATGGATCATCCAGGAAGACAATGCTTTGTAACCCTCTTAAGAACACTATGTTAGTGTCATTCAAATAAGTTTATCTTTTCAAAACTAGTGGAGTGGTAAAGAATTCCTCTTCTTCACAAAGTTTGCTCTTGCATAGTCACGCCTATGCATAAGACCATAACTGCAACTCCCTCAGTGTTTGAATGAAGTGAAACGATTAGATGTTGAAGAAGAAAACGGAAAGGAATTAAACATAAGGTGACGGCGTAAAAATTTAGGTTGTTTGTTAAAAAAATTGTGATAGAAAACGATTCAAATACGTCGTCAATCATTCATTCCTTAAGACATTTCACCCAGCTTAGGCCTACTGTAGAAATTTTTTTAGTTTTCTTTGGGCCATATTAAATGTCTATTGGAAACCGTAAGGTGTGCAATCCCCCCCCCCCCCGTGCTAGTCTCTGGCGTCACTGTTTGTCGCACTTTGATAAGAGATTTGCAAAATCGGGAAAGCTGCTCAGTAATCCAAACAAAAGCACTTTTCCTTGCCACCTGGCGTCTGTGATAATCCTAAAACACATGTATGGCGAACCTCCCAATCCCCACGTTTTTACTACCAGTTCAGTATAGCAAGCTCTGCACTCTCCACTACGTGTATCATTATGTTCGAGTCCGTCATAGATCTGTAGACTAGCACCATTACTCAGCCACGCAGCTGTGGTTTTTACATTGGAGCCCTCTGTCTCGTCGTTAACTACGGATTTTACAGGGATGATTCCAACTAGTAACGCTGCACAACCCATGCAGAAAGATATATTTTAAACACGTTTTTCGAAAATTTGATTAGTTTTAATTCATCTTCTGTCTCTTCTTCCTTTCTTAACTTTCCTTTTCTCTTCTTTTAGCCCTTTTATTTTTATAGAGGCAGGAGTGGGACGCTAGGTCCCCTAAATCCGCCCCAACTGGAATGGGCTATCCACTCCATGTCCTCTTGCCCTCGGTGCCTTCTGCGCCAATGGTTTATTCCAACCTGAACCCCTGCACTCCGGTATGACAGACACCGTGGCAACGTGCCTAATACCAGTTCATAGGTCTACGTATAAGTCTTTTCTGGGTGTCATAATTATCACCCAGCCTAAAAACTGGGTCGATACGGACCCCACACCTACCACACTTTACAACTGGCCTCAAATACGGTGTTGTTGGTGATAAGATCAGATCCAGGATTGAATCTAAAGGTACCCTTTGTACATGGGTAGGCTAAGAGGATGGAAATTACACCAATTTGCTTTTTTTTCAACCTTTGTAGCACTAATTTTTATGATGTAAGAGTTCAAATACACTTCAAGTATTTCCTTTGCAATGATTGTTTAAGCTCATGGGGTCAAAACAGTTATGGGACAGATAAGTTACGTTTTGACATGGGGTTATAATTTACCTAACGGAAAAAGTTGCCATAGACTTATAGACTCTCCCTTAAATCAAACATCAATCCTAATATTGTAAAGTCCAAACAGACGACTTCATTACTTCACTATCCTTGAACGATATATTTAAACATTTAGACCTAAGTAAATGAAACACATGCATGATTATAAATCGGAATTGAAATATGATCTTCACTTGCACATCAAATCAACATAAAGCATTTGTTCCTTGAGTAGCGGGAACACATTTTGTTAAAGTTTCCTTAAGCTACTGAGACAGAAAATAAACCGTCCCAGTTTTATCGATTTACAGTTACCTGTAGTTTCCATTAGCTGGTTCCGTATTATCTACCCATCGCCATTGTGTTTCTCCGTGAGCCTCATGTAAACCTATCCACACTGTTGCAGTAGTTTGACTTCGAATGAATTCCTGAGAGACAAATACAACATGAATCTATAATAATCATGGGCGTCACCAGACATTTTTAAAGGGGGGTCGTATTTTGTGTGAAGGAGGACGTTATTGCAGCGTTAGCGGCAATGTTCGCGCGTAGTGCGAGCACTACGGCGTTGGGTCCAGGGGCCCGCTTATGGGCCCCTGGTAGGGTCCAGGGGCGAAGCCCCGGGAGCTCTGAGGAGTTAGACATTTCAAATGCCCATAATGCGGTGAAATTATCGTCAATATTGCTAGTTTCATAATGCCCAAAATATGATTTCATATAAAATCAAAACGTGAACCCATGGATGGAGATCAAAGAGAAAGTTTTTAAGTCTGAAAATAACAATGGCACCAGAACTTTTTCTTTTAAAGTTAGAGGCCTGTCATGGAAACCATGGGCTCGGTCAAGGAAACCAACTGGTAGGATCCAGAGGCAAAGGATTTCCTAGACAAAAACCCTCGGAAGCTCGTGGAATATAATGAAATATTCAAGATTAAGGAGGTAAAAATAGCTAACCTCAAATAACAAATCACAGCAAAGTTTTAAGCAAACTGAACTCTGCAATGTAAAGAAATTTAAGAAAATTGTTCAAATCTGCAATAAATAGAGTCTCATAATTGCTTAAGTTATCAGGCTCTATAGAACAGAACAGTAAGTTTGTGCAAAATGTGATTTTTACCAATTTACTTTGTTTTTTACTTTCAACCTTTCTCCTTCAAGACCTAGAAAATACTGTAGATATAATTTATTCCATTAAAACAGGTAACGGAAAATAGTAATTTGGGGGACTCGATCTGTAATTGCCATTGCATTGAAATTAAACACTCAACACATTAAAAGAAATTTATACTTTGCAATGGCAGAAGAAACCTCTTTCCATTTTTGGTACATCCTTTAATCTTTTCTGTAAAAAAAAGCTCAAAGGGGGTCGTTTGCACACCCCGGCCTCCCCTTGGTGACGCCCATGATAATTCAACATACAGTTATAATAACTACGCCATTTCTCGTAAAATCGCCCTGTATGTGTTCTTTCCTAAGACTATGGAAACATTTCCCTTCCTCCCTCTTTCCGTTTGGTATTACCTCACTTTGCCAGAACAATTATTGAGGGTGGGGGTGGACTCTTTTACTTATGACACCTTTACCTGAAAGGACATGAGAACTCAACTAATTAACCTTACAAGTGTTTAATCATGCAGGGCCTACTACCTGGACAGGAGAAGACACTTTGACCTTAATTTATACCAATCCAGTTAGATCCAAACATGCTTGCGGAGAAAATCCTGCAATGATCGATGATATGAGACTTACGGCTTTTTAGTTCTTTTTCTGGCACTTACGATTTACACTAATTTTCTTATCCTTGGCAACCATATTCATTTCTACTGGTACACTAACAAATGGATTAAATAGGATAAGTCATTTGATATCGAGGAAATTACCGACAACTAAATAAGAAATTCAGGGTGAAAATTCAAAACGACTGGTTGATTGCTTCGTAAGAATAGATGCTGGTGCTAGAAGTAATGTCAATACCATATGCAAATGAGCAGACTTGTGTCCACACTCTAAAAACATCTAGTCAATTGGGGCACGAACCGGAATCTTGTCAAATATTTGACAAGATTTGTTTCAAAATTGACTAGAAATGGTTCAAAATGAAATAATTCGTTTCATTTATGAGCCGAATCTAGTCAAATATTTGACAAGATTCCAATTCTTGCCCCTATTGATAAGATGCTATTCAAATTTGACTAGGGCATTTTTAGAGTGTATACTTTGCAGTTGGATTTCTGATAATTTTCGCATTATTTCGCATATTTCAAAGGGTTTATACATATTCAGCGGCGTTTTACAAGGAATCAAAGCAACACTTATGTATAAGCGACACTAAGCGACAAAACGAGCAATTTAATTTGCATTTAAAGCGACTGGCAATGCTGAAGTGATAGGTAAAATTCGGAGATGTCCTCTTCAAGATGGAGCAGATGATATGTACATATTGTGCTTAGTTCCTAACACCTCTTAGGCAGGGCCGTAGCGAGCGGGGGGTGTGGGGGTGTTACACCCCCCCCCCCCATATTTGGTCGCCCGTCGGCAAATTTTCGGTTTGTCGGCAAAAAGAGGAGAGGGAAAGGAAAAGAAGAGAAAAAGAGGAGAGGAGAAAAAGAAGAGAGAAGAAGGGAAAAGAAAGGGAAAGCAAGGGAGTGAAAGGGAAAACGGAGAATGAAAAGAAAAAAGAGAAAGAGAGAACGGGCCAGTCTGTTATCGGCTCTTTCGATTTTCGGCTCTTTATCTAATTGGCCCATTCAAGTTGAGGCTCGTCGGCAAATTGATTATGCATGTGACGGCCATGTACGGCCGTATCAACGGCCGTCGGTGTAATTGGACGAGGGACTGAGTCCGTCGGAAACTCGGGAAAAGAAAGGGAATTAACGGCTTCCGTATAGGTGCACGACTTCGGGTCATATGACATTCTTGAAAAACCACTTTCTGCACATTATTCCTCACTTTTATGGGAAGCAGCGCTCGATTATCCATGGAGAGGGTATCCTTAGCCCGTCTTCTAAACCCTAACCTTGACTTCAAACACATTTTGCAAACTTCTGAGGATCTGGTTTACCCACAAACATGTCCTCTCCAGTAGCGTAGCCAGGAGTGTGTCATGGGGAGGGGTTTGGAGTACGACATGAGGGAAAGGTCTAAGGGGAGGGAGAAAAACGGCTATTTTAGGTCTCCAGATGCAAAATGGTGCAATGTTTGTGCCTCATATGTAATAAAGTTTATAGTGATCATGTGTTTTTTGCAATTTTTTTTCAAGGTTGGGTCATGGGAGGGGGTTTCAACCCCCAAAACCCTCCCCGTGGCTACGCCACTGGTCCTCCCTTCACGGCAATCTCAGGCTTTTAAATTTTGATCACCGAAATGAAACAGATACAGAACCCATTTACAGATTATGGGGTTCAAAGCATATTTTCAACGCTTGTGTTAAGATTCTGAACACTTTTTCTCCCTTTTTGAACGCCGGGCGCCTATCCACTTATCGTATTTGAACGCATGACGCATCTAGTGTTCAAATGCTGAACAGATAGTGTTCCAATTCTGAACGACAGATTCAGCTCCTGAAGTATAGTGGCATGACGGGAGGAATAGACTAACACATTAGAATTAACCGGAATCTTTGCATTGGATAATACATTATGAACCAAAATATACCAATCCTGCATGAGACTTAATTTTTAACGAGAGATTAAGCTAAAACCTCAGAGCGTCCAGGGGCTTCGCCCCCCGGACCCCCTATGGCCAGCCCAGTGTTTTAGCCAGCCCCTGTTTATGGGAGAATGTCGCATAATCGGCGACAAATGTCGCACAAAAAAATCTGAAACGCAAATTCTACCCGGGTGTAAATTTTGAGTTTCCTCATTTGGGCAGAAGTCCACTCAAATATTGCACCATTTGCGATCTAGGCACCTTTCAAATTCCAAAAATTTCCAAAGGGGAGGGGACACCCCCTCCCCTTAAACCACTCCCCCAGGCCACAGATCAGTAAATGTCGCATTGAGAAAACGTCCAGGCTAAAACAATGGCGGGCTCTTGATCCCAACCGCTTAAAACTATAGCGGCCTGACGAGAGGGATAGCCTAATACATTAAAATTAATGGGAATCTTTGCATTTGATGATGCATTATGAACAAAAATATATCCATCCTGAGACTTGATTTTTCACCCAGAGATATACTTAAACCTCAGAGCTTCCGGGGACTTCGCCCTCCGGAATCCACCAGGGTTCCTTAGGCGGGCAAAGTGTTTTAGCCAGTCCCTGTTTGTGCGACAATGTCTCATAAACGGCTTCAAATGTCGCACAAAAAAGTCTGACGAGCAAATTCTACCCGGGTGTAAATTTTGAGTTTCCTCATTAGGGCAGAAATCCACTCAAATATTGCACCATTTGCGATCTAGTCACCTTACAAATTCCAAAAAGGAAGGGGGGGGGGACACCCCCTCACCTTAGACCCTTCCCCCAGACCACAGATCCGTTGATGTCGCATTGAGAAAACATCCTATCTAAAGCACTTACGGACCTCTGGATCCCAACCGCTTAAAACTGTAACGGCCTGACGAGAGGAATAGGCTAATGCATTAAATTAGTGGGGATCTAGTTTGTATTTGATGATGCATTATGAACCAAAATATATCCATCCTGAGACGTAATTTTTCATCCAGAGATATACTTAAACCTCAGAGCTTTCGGGGGCTGCGCCCCCTGGCCCCCACCAGGGGTCCTTAGGCCCACCCGCTAAAGCTCGTTTTCGCACCATGCATTACCAGATCCGTCGGCAAAACATAATCTCCACACCACCCCCCCCCCCCAAAGATAACACCTTCGCTACGCCCCTGCTTTTAGGCTTATTGAATCTTCAATGAAGTACAAAGAAAGGGATTAGCGGTGTTAACTACTTTTATGATCTTAAATTTCGCGGAAAGATCGTCTTCTTCAAAGGGATTTGGGAAGTTGCTTCTCCTGACCAAGTATTAACTCTATGGTTTAATCCCCTGTATCATTTATTGCTTTAAGCTTGCTAAAACCTAAAGGTGTTTGAGGAAAGGCTTCACAACGATGTTCTTATAACAGATTTTCGGCAAGGTGGCTCCTGCCTGAACGCGACAGCTTGCTGACTATGGATGGTTGTAAAGACAATTTATGCGCCAATATATCGGAACCTGTAAGTTCAAATTTTAATGTGGGTCAATTGTAAAAGAAACATCTGCATCGATGATTGTAAAGTCAAACGTTTCCTGACAATATCCACGTCCAATACGAAATGAAAGAACCAGCATTTTAATTTGAAATACTTTCTTAAGTACGTACTACCCCTTGAGATGTGTTACTCTGTCTTTATGTCTTCGCAATAAAATCAATAAATAAACATAATTATACACTCACGTTTGTTTCTCTGTCTTTGATTGTAACCAAGGTTACATGATCGCCATAGAGATTATGACACAAATGTCCAGCGTCGGACCACGTCTTTTTAACTAGGGTGAACCAGAAACACCGACCCCGAAAATTCACACCACCGTGTGGACAAACGCGTTCGTTCCCTTGCGCTGCGACTGCAAAATAAATGTTGAAAAATACCCGTCAGTCGTCACAAGTGGGAATATTTTGAACTTAAGGCGACTTTTTCCTAGGTGCTAAGGAATTAATTTTAACAATAAAGATATTTAAAAAGCCCATGCACATTTCAATAAAGTAATTAATCTGGGGTATGACAAGTTAAACTTGTAGCACATAAGAATTATGCGGGAATGGTTTATTATCTCCAAGCAACTAGGCTATTTCCAGCAGAATAGTGGTTCAATTAGGATCAGTCTGTCAGGCCCGTAGCCAGACAAGGTACTGTAGGGGGGCAAAAATTTTTCCAGGGGGGGGGGCAAAAATATTTTAGGGGGCCAAATGTGTACAAAATAATGTATTAAGTCAATTATAAAATTCAAACTCTCTAGGGGAGCCAAAAAAATTTCAGGGGGGCGTCGCCCCCTGCCCCCCCTGAATACGGGCCTGCAGTCTATATGAGATAGAAGATGGTTGCTAAAGTTATTTTCACCTTCTTCACAAAAGATGTCCATGGCTGGACATAAAGGGAAGCTTGAGAGGTAATCGTTATTATTTAGCAGAAAATTTTAGTTCTTAGTACAACGTTTTCTTCTTCTCTTGGGGACTCTTGTATTAACTCAATTATATCCCGTGGGCTCACTCTTACCATTTTTGTTACCCTAGAGTTTTATTTTTCTTTGCAACTGCGTTAAATCTTCGACAGTAATCAGCTGTGTCAGCCTGGATAGTTTTACCTTGAACTTTACCTCATAAAACGGAAAAGGGAAAGCCATATCTTAGATCAGAGAGATTAACTCTCTGTTAAAATTTAGTGATCAGATGCCACAAGCAGAAGATTTTAATTCCTTGCTTACATTTTCCGGTCTTCTAATTCTTGCTTCCTTTGGATAATGGACTAGCCGAGCTCCATATGTCTGGAAAAGGTAATAAACTACTACAAAGCCATTTCCTGGGCCCACGCCATTGTCCTGAAGGTTATGGTTTGCAGGTTTCTTGTGTTAGACTTTGTCTGAAGTCGCAAGTTGATGGAAGAAACAAACGTCAACCTCAGAGATCAGATCGAGCAGTGACTTGCCAGTTTATGTGATTGTAAGGTCGACTGCCTAAAGCAGGGGTGCCCAACCTTTTTTGACCCAGGATCTACTTTCAAGTTGCCAACCTCACGAGATCACAAAACAAACACTGTCATACAGTTACACATAAAAACATTGATTTTTTTTTCATTTTTTCCTACACCCCTCACGGTCGACTTGGAATCAGTCCGCGGTCTACCAGTATAGACCGCGATCGACTGGTTGGGTACTCCTGGCCTAAAGGTTCGAATCAGCCGTTACCTAAATCCATTGCAACGCGTGGCCTACCTACCAGGAGGTCGATGTGCCTCTCACAAGTTAAAAGTCTCCTACGCAACATTACAATGGGTACTGGAAGTTTTTGTAACACGTTAAGGGAGTAAGACTTGGAAATAAAAACTGGAAATACCCGAAAAGTTTTCTCACAGCTGAACTTGTGGACCAGAAAGCGCACAATCAAAAGTTTTCACGGCATTATTCTGATAAAGTTGAATATCTCCCTCACCTCCTTTCCCACTTGTAATGTACAACAGTGACCCTTTTAACTACATAAACAACTGGCTAGTGGTGGAGTGAGGGTTTTCGGCCAGAGGGGCGAGCATGGTGATTCGAGCGCCCGTAGAAGTAGCCGGATGCCCAACGCCCTCGACACTGTCTGGCGTGTGCAACATTTTGCCCAACTTGACCACGTTTTACGTTTCTGTGATTGAGGACACAGGCGAGTAGCAAAGGGGAGAGTAAAAAGGATGACTGCCCCGGCCCCCCTTAACCACACTTTTCTTATTTTTTATCACTCACATCGCTACTTTGGTGTGTAGATGGACAGCTTCTTCATGTAATCGGAGGGGAAACAATACAAAGATGTCTTAAAAATGGTAATCTTAGCGCTTCGCCCGAACCCATCCTAAATATGCGGTTTTCCATTATTATTTCATGTAGGACAGCGTGGGTCAAATTATTGTTCCAGAGTCCCCCAACTCCCCTCACCATCACTCATCCTCTCCCAAACGGCCAAGCCCTCTGCATCATCAATCCCGGCCTGCAGCTAGTCAATCTGATTGAGGCTATAATTATAACAAATAATTAAAAAAGTGTTAGGTTAAAATTAAAAAAAAAAGTATCAAACTGTGATTTTTGTGGTAATTTGTTTTAGTGCCCTTGCAATGTCATTTGAAGAAGGTTAAATGCATCGTTTTAATACCCAAAATTTCGTTGATGACCCAGAGCTGGACGCTCTGAGACGAAGACTGAATACGATGTCTGGCTTAAACTACTATAGGTCTCCGGAGATAGCCCTTCCCGATGGTATAAAGTACCTATAACGAGTATAAACTTTACGTAACATGTTTATTCGGCCTCAAAATACACGATTAAAATCATACTCAATTGGAAAAAATGTTCATAATAGGTAAAAGAGGACCTGAAAGCTGAAACAAGACCAGCATTGTATTTCAGTCTGTCGGGACGGGAGGGGGCTACCGGTCCCTCTGACGATATGGAAGCTTCACCACTGACGGGAGGGGGCTTCCGGTCCCTCTAAAGCTTCACTACTGTAACTGACATTACAGACTACATTTTTCACTTGCTTTTATAGGGATTCTGACCAATACATCTTTTAGGTGCTAGTTAGATATACGTAACTGTATCGTCTCTGTTAATTATTTGTAATTACACTGATCTGATCCCATGAGTTGGATGTGAGTGGCTAAGTCTAGTATTTAAGTAATCACTTGAAAGTAAAATGCTATCCTTTCAAGTTTCATTCATTCATTTCATTTTTGTTTCTTTACAATGTATCAATTATCTTAGAAGTTATATTACTATACAGACTTAAATCTTCAATAACAATGTGAAAGGAAGTGCTCTAAGAAACCTTTGTATAGCTTGACTTGTAGTAACACTCCCCGAGTACATAGTAAGAAAGAAAAATACACAAAGAATAAGAAAACATAGCAGCATTCAACAAGTTCGTTAATGTAAAAAGTTAATAAGTATTTAAATAGTAATTGAACAGTAGTTAGTTGTTGTTATCAAATTAAAAATCAACGATGAATGCATGATCAAAATGAGTGTAACCGCGTTACTAACCAAACTTATGAAGGATGTGTAAAATAATCCACCATTCTCTTCTTCTTTTAGCTTTCGACAACGTAAGCGATTACAAATAGGTCTACAAGCTTATCACACCTACCACACTCGTTGTAAAGAATCACCACATAATTGGTATCCGAGAACAAGTCTTAATTCTTCTTAAAGTGTACCTAAAGTCTGAAATTTCAAAAATATATGTTACAAAGCTTGAAAAATGCAACCAAATGGTCCATCTCCCATCTTCACAGGACATTCCTGAACTGAGATATAAAATGTTGAAGCTTATTCACTCAATTTAAAATGGTGGATTGCACAATAATTTGTGATGTCATTCTTGTACTACTCAAATTACAGTCTTTGTTGTTCTTTGTTTTTTCGAAAGCCACTGCACCTTGTGCCAAAATGTGATCACTGTCTTACTGTTACAGGGTGACTTGGCTATAGAAGTCCTCTGCGTACAAGATACCATGCAAGGGAACTGTAATTGTTTCAAGGTCCTATTAATATCTTAATTTCAAAAGGAAACAAAAGCAGTTCATGTGAGTTGTACAAGAAGGATTCCACAAATTATTACGCATTTAACTATTTCAAATTAAGTGAATAAATTCCAACATTTTATATCTCAGCAATGGAGTAAGCTATGAAAATGGGAGGTGGATTAATGAAACTCATTTTCCAAACTCTAAAATATATATTCTTGTAATTCTAGACTTTAGGTCCACTTTAAATACGAAATGCAGGTGTTTACTTCTCGACATCTCTTAACCATGAAATTAAAAATTCCCCTACATTTAACGTCCTCTTGCAATTTAAAACATCTTCTGAGTAGCTGTCAGATGTAGCTACTTTACAGATTTTCTTTTCCCTTCCTTATTTCTTTTTCCCACTGTATTCTTTTCTTGCACCCCTTTTCTGATTGTTTGTTCCTGTATGTCGATATGTAAGATAAGGGACCCACCAGAAAAATTTAAACTTATTTCAGATTCGTCTACTTCCATCTTTTGATATGTTTTCTGTGTATTGTTACACATTGTACGCAATATACTTTGTTGTTTACATATGTACAAAACACTTCATATGGAATGTAATACATAAACTTACTTGAAACCTAAAAAATGCTATTCACACCTTTGAATCCTGTAGAATCAGTTTTTGGGGCGTTGTACTCTTGAAAGAATAAATCAGGAGCAGACTTATAACGGCGCACCCGGCGGGAATTACACCGCGAGGATCTCAAAATTAGGGGTGAGACTGGATAAGAGGAAATGTTGGGGACAAAAAGTTGTGACTGCATTGCTCCTTTAAAATGTATACCTTTGTACAGGAGCGAAATGTGGGGCACTTGGGAGGAGGGGAAGAAGGCATCGTATGGAGGGGAATCACCCCTGGCGGAGCCACTGCTCGGGGCCCCGCCTTCCTTCTATTTGGTTGCTCAGATAAGAATGGCGGGCCCGTAACTGGAAAAGGTCCAATAGTTAAACTTGGAATGTCGGCTTGAGAATAGGCCAAGTGTATGTCAAGTATGTTTCAAGGTGGAATAAATCAGTTATACCTTAACCTCCCCTCCCCTTGTTACCGGTAAGCTACCGCCCTGGTGTTGCCCATGATATAAAATTGCCACATAATTGCCTCTTGTTGCAAGCCTAAAGTTGAACTAACGTTTTCGGAACTTGTAGTTCAACTTCTCGCCAGAATAATTCCGTGTATTATCGTCTTAATAATGGTGAACAGTCGCGATTGCGCGCATTCATTAAGGGCGGGTCACACTACAGCGATTTTCAATCCGAAATCCGATCCGAATTCTTCTAAATCGAACCAATAGTTTTTTATTCAGACTCTATTATAAGAATGGTCATGCTGTATCGATAACTGATCCTAATTTGTCTTACCAGGGAGTTGCAAACAGCTCCCTGGTCTTACGATAACTGTTCTGCTACCATAACTTATACCGCTCTCAACAGAGCGGTATTTGTTCGAAATTCAGTCCGATGTTTGCACGCATATCCTATTAACGCTGTCTACCGATGTGACGTCACAAAATAATTAGTTTACATATCATTTTCGTAATCCTCTGATGCAAATCCTGTATTTACACAGGTTGGCAAATTTTTGGCTCTTTCCGACCAGGGATGGAGAAGATTAAAACTCACAAAATCGGACTGTAATCCTATCCGAAATCTCTCTAGTGTGACCTGCGCATGAGAGTAGTTATGAAACGTACCTTTGAACAACTGTGTTTGGGATAGTAGAAAACATACAATGGAAGACTTAAAGAAAATCGATTGGGGCATGCCACTGGTATTATTATGCAAACTTTAATTCAAGACTATTTAATATTTAACTCAGTCCAGGATTAAAATGTAAGATTGTACTAGATCGTGAGTAGTAGTAGGAGAGTTTGGCGGCCATGGCCTGGATTATCAAACAGACACAAGTAGGCATTGTAAATTGGGTCTACCAAAGAATGGGTCCGTAATAAAAACTGGGGCTTAAGAAGAAAATTAGGCCTATGAAAAGTACAAAATTAATGTTGAGGACTTTTTGCATTCAACTCTTCTCAGGCCTAGTGCTTAGTGCATATGAAACACTTTCTGGGACATTGTTTGGCCAGCGAACCTTCCAACAAGCCTTCTTCCCTCAAATGCTTATAAAATTCATGCGGGCTATTAACTTGCAGACGAAAATCTGAATTTGCTGCAAAAATCTGCAACTCATATTTAACACAAAAACATATATAACTGTATTAACCTCTACGGGGTTAAGTCGACAATTTCTGCATTGTTTCAAGAATTGATACAGGGGATTAAGAGAATGGAAACAAGTTTTCAACTCACCAATTGGAAACATGAAAAAAGATAGTATTGCAAGAAATCCCGAAAGAACCGTGAAATATGTCTTTAGATCCATTATAACAGACTTCCAGTCACTGCATTACAAGGGTCCAAAATAAACCGTGGCTGCGACAATTCCGTCGATCTATGAGGTATAGTCGAACATGATGGATACTTATACAAAGTTGTTAGACTATCTCCATGTGACAGGGTTCTCACATCCGCCATTAGAGTGATTGCCGGAAGGAGGCGTTTCAAGTACTGAACGGCCGGTTGTATTTTCCAAGTACAATCAATTGGGTATTATCATGCAGATAGTATATTCACCTGTTCGCAACAAGTCCCTTCTCGCACAGAACAATGGGATGCATCCCGTAGGTTTTCCATTGATTCTCGAGAGAACCCGGCCAATTGATTTATTGAAACATTTCTTAGAAGGCATGGCATTGTCTTTATAACCAGTCACGTTTTAAAGAAACTTTGAAGAAACAAAGCGTAATGTGTTTCAGATTAAACGGCACACGATTCAATTTTTAGTAGCATATCAAATCAGTCCTTGTGTAAATGTGATATGAATGTCACGAAGTTTTACCAATTAACAGGGTGTGTTGCCCTTGCCCTGGGAACGACACAGGGGCATTAAATTTTGTGCAAGAAGCAAGGGGTACACACAGAAGGTGAGGGGATGACATATCCCTGTGCAAATCAAAAGTCGGTCTCCAAGAGATTCCAATTCGGTCCGATAAGTAAGGGGAAGGAAAACAGAGGGGAGAAAATACATTGGAATTTTAATACTGATAAAGGATAAGATTCGAAATCTAAGATACAGGCAAAACAATGTCTAAAAAGTGTTATTTTTATAATAAGCACTTCGCTGGCTCTCATCAATGAAAAGCTATCACGGTGTTGTTGAATAGGGGGACTCACACTAGACCGAAGGTTTACTAGATCGAAGGTTCCCTAAACCAAAGATCCCCTTGAACGAAAATCTACTTTGGGTTAGACGCGCAGGGCAAAGTTTCTGGTTACAAGCGATAAGGTTCAGGAGTAGGCTCAGGATCATCCTCGGGTAGGATTAGGGTTTGGGTAAATATTATGGTTAGGGTTAAGATAAGTTTAGAGTTACGATCTTCGGTCTAGTGAAAGTTTGATCTAGCGAACCCTCTGCCCGATGTGATGTCAATACTGGTGCTGTTCCAAGACGACACCATTCAACAGCTACAACCATTCATCCTCTGGCACACAAGCCTTCCACATCATCAACTGGACGGATGGTTGGCGGTTAAAATGTTATTTTTGTTGCAATTCAACTTGCCATTTAAAAATAGTTAAATACCAAAATTTTGTTTTGAAAGCCGTATCTTCATTGGGCTTGTCCCTGATCCTCCTTAGCCCCGGGCATTTCCGGTTGAACCACGTCCTCTACACATTTTAATTGGAAAAGAAGCCCATTTACTTCAACATAGCATAGCTAGAATTATCAAACAGCTAACGCGTACCTAACTTAGCTGTAGTTCAAGTCACGTTGGCATTGTGAGGTCAAGGAAAAACATATGTAGAATGTCTTAAAAAGCGGCTTTTCTTCCGGGCGAAAGTTGCAGTTTGTCACATTTATCACTGTCTGTTGGACGCTTGAGGGAGAATCGTTGCTCTGAAGTAGTATGCAAAACCTAACAACGTTCATCCTGTCCACCCATAAACTTCTGCGTCATCTGATTGACCAAACTTCAGTCCAAATTAGGTTATTACAAAACTAGAACGTGGTGACTGTTCTATGATTCCTTGGCGAAAGAAGATAGCACATGTCACGTTTTTCAAGTCAGAGCCGTGCGGGACGGTGCTGGGCGGTGACAGACTGTGCCGGCAGGCCCTGGATGTCAATAGGATGAAAGATCTTGACCTGTGCCTGTACATGAGATTTACTGTACTCACAAAATTTTAAAGTTTGACCTGTGGTGAGCTTACATGACCTTTGGCCACCATCGAACACTATTGGATCTTAGGTTATTAGGTTATTACAAAGCTAAAACGTGACGACTGTTCTATGATTTCTTGCGGAAAGAAGATAGCACACGTCTAGATCGCAATGTGAGCATCTATACATGCAAAGTATGAAATCTCTCAAAGTTATCTTACTTGAGTTATCATATGTAAGAGGTTTTCTCAATTTGACCTCTAATTACCTCACATGACCTTTGACCTCCACCAAAATAGCTACACTTTTTGAACGTAATGTGAAGCTTCTATACATGCCAAGTGGGAGATCCCTAAAAGTTTCATTTTTCGAAGTATCGTGTTTATGAGTTTTCAGAATTTGACTTCCGGTGCCCTCAAATGACCTTTTACCCCCCACCAAAAGCGATAGTCTCCTTTAAATCAATGTAGGGCATCTGCATGCTAAGTATGAAATCACTCAATGTATTAACCTTCTTGAAATGTCATTTTTAAGAGATTTTCACAATTTGACTTTCGGTAACCTTAAATGATCTTTGAAACCCATAAAAAAGATTAGAAGCGTCCAGAACTTAATATGGAACGTCCACCTTATAACTGCGAGATCATTAAAGGTTAAAGTTCATGTCATACAGTGTGCACGAAATCTTCCCCGTTTGACCTCTGGAGATCTCGTATGGGCTCTGACCGCCACCAAAACCATAGGGGCCTTGTACTTAATGTATGGCATTCACATGCTAAGTATGAAATCGCTCAGTGTTAGCCCTTTTGAGATATCGTGTTTACAAACAGTTGAAAAGGTTTTCATAGTATCACCTCTGGTGACATCAGATGAACTGTGAACTCCAACAAAACAGTACGATTCTTTCTGAATATGACAAATCTATATAATAAGTATTAAAAGTATACATCATTCCTTTCATGAAATATTGTGTTTACGGTTTTTCCATATTTGACCTCTGCTAACCTCAAGTAACTTTTGATATGTACCAAAAACAATAGGGACCTTTCTCTGAATGTGGCAA
Source organism: Holothuria leucospilota (assembly GCA_029531755.1). Taxonomy (NCBI): domain Eukaryota; kingdom Metazoa; phylum Echinodermata; class Holothuroidea; order Aspidochirotida; family Holothuriidae; genus Holothuria; species Holothuria leucospilota. The sequence goes on along the minus strand of CM055975.1, from coordinate 1,374,511 downwards.
ACCTATATTCCAAATATGAAAAGTACCCATCATTGTTATCTTGAAATATCGTGTTAACAAGCAGTTGACGAGGTCGCAGTTTCACCTCTGGTGACCTGGAATGAGCTTTTACTTCCCCCAAAACAGTATGGTCGGTTCTATTTCTTAATATGAAAAATTTAAATACTGCGTATTCAAAGTATTTATCATTCCTATCTTGAAAATATCGTATTTACAAGCCAAACGTCACAAACATACACACATACAGATACATACGCTCGCCCGCCTGATCGCATAGATACCCTTTGTCTTCGGCAAGGAATCAAAAAAGGTCAATAGTCAGGTTGTGATATATTGCGGTGTATTTAGTCAGGGAGCAACTCCCTGGTTTAGTGCACATCTAGTGTTTTTTTTAACATATTCCTTCAATTTTTTTAATACCTACAGCTTCTAAGCACTTCTTACCTGATCTCTCATCGGGTGTTTCGTCGGGAACCAGTAAAGATGCTGTGTACATGAGAATGTGAATGTTGCTCTGCATTCTTACTTCTAATCATGAAAACTGCAATCTTTTATCCCCTCTACCCAGGCGCGCATCTGGGGGAGTGTCAGGGAGTCCTCCCCATGCAGGTTGAAAAAAGAAAGAGAAAAAAGAAAGAGAAAAAAGAAAGAGACAAAAGAAAGAGAAAAAAGAAAGAGAAAAAAGAAAGAGAAAAAGATAGAGAAAAAGATAGAGAAAAAGAAACAGGAAAAAGAAAGAGAAAAAAGAAGGAGAAAAAAGAAAGAGAAATAAGAAAGAGAAAATAGAAAGAGAAAAAAGAAAGAGAAATAAGAAAGAGAAATAAGAAAGAGAAAAAGAAAGAGAAAAAAGAAAGAGAAAAAAGAAAGAGAAAAAAGAAAGAGAAAAAAGAAAGAGAAAAAAGAAAGAGAAAAAAGAAAGAGAAAAAAGAAAGAGAAAAAAGAAAGAGAAAAAAGCAAGAGAAAAAAGAAAGAGAAAAAAGAAAGAGAAAAAAGAAAGAGAAAAAAGAAAGAGAAAAAGAAAGAGAAAAGCAGGAAAAGCGAAAAATTGAGACAAAAAAGAAAGACAAAAGTAAAAAAAAAACAAAGGGTACAGAAGAAACGAAGCAAAGATGTAACAGTGGTAAAATGCTATCGTAAGCATCTGCAGGACCATCATGTGTTTTAACAAAATGATCGTATTAAGTAGTATATGATACTTATCATAGGATCTTTTTACACAACAAGCACATCTTTCACATGCATTTAGTGGTGGCATCATGCAGGAGTGCCCCAAATTAAAATTATTCAGGGGTAGGGGTACATCTCGTCGAAGAAATGTTTGATGTAGCCTATTTTAATTGTTTTTCATCACAAATCTTTCGCAACGAACCACAATTTCGCCCCCTTCACGATCTTTAACCTTCACTTTAATACTCTATGGTTTCCGTACATAGGCGTGTTTACGGAGGTACACGGGATTCTTGCATAGACGTGAAGAAGGGGAGTTCATTCCCGGTTTTCCTGTAATTTGGGGAAGGCACATTTGAAGAAAAATTGAAAACAACGCACAGTGGGCATTTTAACTCAAAGCTGTCTTCGTATAGGAGATACGTTTAACTAGAAAATTAATATTGTCCAAGTACAGGGCGTGTATGCAATTTGTATCATTGAAAATGATTTATAATAAAACTTTCAGCCCGCTCCGGGCGCAATTATGCATCTTCCAGGCCCCTCCTCTCCATGACTGATGCCTATTACTGTATAAGAACAATAATAAGGCTATTAGGAATCGTTCTGGTGATTTTTTTTTTTTTACAGATTTAGGTAAACTTCTAACCTCCCTCAACAGAGACCCAGGTAACCGAGTCGAAAGCGGATCATGAGGCAAATAAATATCATTCCTAGCGTGTTGTACATGACTTACGGTACACACATTTCTCGTTACAAAAAGTTTTACACATCCGTATAATTTTTGTTTCGGTGCGCTTCGTGCGTTCTCATTATCGCTAGTCTACGGTGAGGTTTTATTTTACGGTCACGCTTTCAAAGAAAAAATGCTTTTAAGTCCTCAATACCTTTGTCATACCTGTACTCCCTTGTCGGTTATACCACCCCTTTTAACTAGCTGTTCGTTTGAATTCTCGTTCGAAATTATGACGATTACTGAGAAATTTTGGGGGTACTCTCAATGTAACGTGTGTAAGCTAAACGTTTCATGGTAAATGCCCCTATTTGTAATAACTCACAGAACTACCCTTACCCAGCCAGTAGTGGAAACATTTCAATAAATACTTTGCAAAAGTCTACTCTACACTGCTAGCCAATTGGTAGTGCCGCTCCACGAAGTGTCAAAATATCACTCTTAACTCTCCAGGTCGCACGCTCTGTTAAATTGTCCTTTAAATGTTTTGAATTTAAAAAGATTTTAGATGTAAAGTAGCCTTTCGAGATGCTGCTCGAACACGTGCAATAATAATTTAATCCTCAGACTGAATGTTATTTAAATGTACTTGATGAAAATATCCAAAATGGCTGTCGTCGTTATGAGCTAGGCTTCACATACATTAGACCTTAATATTCCTCCTATTTTATGCAATGAAAAATTTTAAAATGTGCAGTGAAAAATGGACGTGGTGAATCATAAAAATGCGACTTTGTAAAAGTATGAACATATGTCGCGTGTGCAATTACTTCAAAATAATAATATCAGAAATTTTTTATGTTGAGAGGGCAATTATGTTAAACTATGTCACTAACAAAAAGATCCTTGCGATGGGAGAAAATGTGGAGCAAAGTATAAAGAAAAGCCCCCCCCCCCCCGGAATTGTCCACTAGAGAGTAGATAAATGGCCATGAAGATCTTTTACTATGGGAACTTAGGGTCCAACTTACGAATTTGATGGGCCTGAGAGGCTGAGCTTTGATCTCGAGAGGCCGGGGAGACAGACTTTTGAAACTGCTTAACTATAGGCCTACCTTACTGTTTTAAATCCATTACAACCGTACATGCAGGCGTATTTATTTCGCAAACTAAAATACTATTATGGCGTATGTATGACTCGGAGAACGAAAAGAGAGTTAAGAGGTAATTTTCACAACACTTTGGGGCCTTTGTAGGAAACTTTCAGCCAGGCCCGTAGCCAAGCAAGATACTGAAGGGGGGGGGAGCTTTGGGGGAGAGGATATGTTTAGTGGGCGAGACATACATTAAGCCAATAGTAATTTTGAATTTTCTAGAGGTGTAAAATTTTCCAGTGGCATTGCCCCGTGCCCCCCCCCACCCCGCCCCTTGCTATGGACCTGCCCTCAGCAATCACTTTAACACAGCGCTTCTCAACCGGTGGGCCGCGAAGCTCTCACAGGTGGGCCGCGAGATCTGCCATAAAAAATAAAAAATTAAGAAAAAAGAATAAACTTTTTGTAAGGTGGGCCTCAGAAAAATTCTGAGAGTGAAAGTGGTCCTTGAGTTAAAGAAGGTTGAGAAGCGCTGCTTTAACGGGTCCTATAGGCCATCATGGGTTAGTATTCAGGGGCAGATATCTCAAGTTTAACGATTGTATCTGATCTTGGTTTCTGAATAGTTGTTGTTTTTCTTCTTATAAGAGTTCGACCTGATGACGGGTTCTCTCTCTTTAGAAACGTTAATGGCCAAACGTTAATGGACAAGTTGTCGTGAATATATATCAGAGCGCATTGTGGAAGCAACGTTCCATTCACCCAGTGGCGTAGCCAGGGGGGACGGGGGGCGAGTTGCCCCCTCTGAAAAATTTTGGGTGAAATTTTGAAAGTGAATATATGGTGAAATTTGTGCATGATCTGATAAAATTTTAAATTGCTCAACCAGTACACTTTACTTATTTAAAAGTATATGCCACACTGGTACAACCAGTCCTCATTAAGGTTTTCAGAGATGGAATGATGACACCATGCTTATAGCTGTACTAGTTATGTTTTACTATCTGTTTTATACAGCATGGGATCTCTGGACCTCTGACAAGGGACTCTGTCCTTTTACTGTATACTTCCAATGTTTCTTGATAATTAAAGCGGCAGCATTGTGGTATATGCAGTTTGTTAGAATGGGTCAGTGGTCAAGTGCTATACTCTGCTACAAGGGCAGGTCCTCGTAAAATTTTTACTGATTGTGGCGAATGTGGTGAACTGATGAAAGGAAACGTGTACAAGGGTTCACTTAATTACTGTACTTCACCCATTGTGATTCTGATCTACCAGTAGGACTCAAGAAAAATTCACCAAGACCTGAAGACAAGCAAGATAAAAAAAGCTTCCTAAAAAAATAGGAATTTTTGGTGATGTATTCAGTTTACATTTAGCACCAAATGTGGCACCATTTTGCATCTAGCCCACCTTATATGAGCAAAAATTTTCCAAAGGGGAGGGGAGACCCCTCCCCCAGGACAGCGATCAGTCACATCAGCCAGGTCAGAGGGAAGCACCCCCGGACAAAAATTTGGACCTGCGGAAAACACTGATTATTAGGAAGCAGATCACTAAATTGGGGGAAATCTTGGTGCTCTTGCCCCCCCCCCCTGACAAAAAACCTGGCTACGCCACTGCATTCACCTGTCGACATGGTTCCCCAATAGTAAAATTCCATTGAGTACCAAGCATTAGATATACTTAGGCTGATTACGTAGGCCTATAATTTAAGGAAGTACTTCATATCAAACTATGTAAACAAACAAGGAATTTGGGTCGAAAACGGTTGTTTTACGAAGTCCTTCAACCAGGCTAACTACATGTAGTATGCACCGGTGTTACAAGTGTACCGGTAAAGGTCACGGCAAACCAGGTACCTAAATCAGAATTAGTTTCCGGTAAAATGTAAAAAGCAGAGAGGATGTTTCGTCAAAGGAAACAATAAGGAGTTCCGAACGGACGCAGTTGTTTCCTCTTAAAGACGAAAAAAGGGAAGGCGGAAGCTGTTTAAAGATAAATAGTTCCGGTTGTTCAACAAAAAAGAAGTAAAAGCCATGACACTTAAAAGAAATGCTTACAGTTCAGGCAATGGAGCTACTGACCTAATCAAATGTAAAGTACTAAAGTACCTACACTAAAGTTTCTTACTCAGAATGCATTTTTTAAAATAATTTTCACTAGTGGGTCAATAGATGGGCAAATATGACACTGGTGGAGAAAAGTGAAAACCAAAGCGGCACAACCAAATGGGGCAAGGTTATTCTGAAATAGAAAGGTCTTCCAGAATTCATAGTCGAAGGAAATGATTTAACCAAAATAGACTTAAAACTTTTTATGTCAAAAGCACAGCTTCTAGTCATGTCGACACATCATCACAGGATTACACGATTTGGGAAAATAAATAGTTTTATTCTAAACATCATTTACCGTGCTTCAGTTTTTGGTCATTTCCCACACTTTTACAATGATGATATAGTCTATACCTGTGTCACACTTTTTTGAAGGCACTGAGACAAATAAGTGACCGAAAATACTGCCAAATAGCCATACAATACCAGTTTATAAAATATGTTCTTAAGTTCGTGCATTTCCTCACCAAGGATACAGTAAAAGTTCCCCTTTTGATAGGATTAGTCCTAGTTGCTTAACTTCTTTATTAACCTAGATGTTTCCATTGATGCAATGGAGGTAACACGTGATTATATTTCAGCCAAACAATTAAGTTTAATGAGCTGTAACACCTACATCATGGTAACACTCCGAGAATTTAACAGCTTATCATAGGCTGTGTAAAAGAATGAATATGACTATGATAGCTGAAAGACGGACCGTATATGTACACGCGGCCAGATCATGAATGTAGTTGGTGGTTTGATCAATTTCAGAGAGTTGAAGAAATTAATCCTTATCCCCTCGTAAAATATGAAACTCAGGTTTGCCTTTGTCGGCTGTAAAGTGGTAATGACGATGTACACGCTATGCCTATTTCACAGTTGTTTCCTCGAATTTCATCGAAAATTAATTCTACACTTGATAACTTAGGTAATCCAATGTAGCCTTCAAGTTTCCAGCAAAGAAGTTTGACAAGTCATTAACAAAGATTGGCCACAGAATAGGGTAAAGAGGGCGGGCGACTTGGAATACGGGCGGTGATGAAACAATTTTCTTACAATAACTTTCCCTTTCCCTTTACCTTTCCTTTTAGGCTATAGCACATGTGAAACGTGTATAACCAGGGAGGTGATATTAGATATATCACCTCCCTGGTATAACCTTAGTTCACTCTCCGAGATTAGTGCTTATACTGGTGTTTCTGTTCGGAAAAACATGAATTTGCACATACCAACGCGAATGAGGAGATCTCGAGAGGAAAAGTATGTAGGTCCATATACTGAAAGCAAAGATAGATCGACTGTCGGGCGACAGACCCCTTACTGGGATAACAATGTATCGTATCTATCCCCGTCTGGGCGCCCGAAGAAATGGTCAAACCTTCCAAGCAGTTTTTCTGTGTAGCATGGGCGTAGATCCCGGGAGGGGATAGGGGGATACATCCAGTGGCGCCGCCAGGATTTGGTGATGGGGGGGGGGGAAACAGATATGTCATAATGCCACCTCAGTTTCCCCCAAGTCTGCTTAAATTGTACCATTTTTTGTGCGTCCCTGCCATTTGTACACAGAAGTGCGGAATCCTTTTTGTCAATACATCAAGGTGCCGCCCTGGGGGAGGGGTCAAAGGGGTGGGTATCCCCCTCCCTGTGAGAAAGTTTTGTTTATTTGAGGTTGCCTAGATGTAAAATGGTGCTATCTTTGGGGTATTTTTGGAAGTGATCATATATGACTGGAAAATATCCTTATTTAGTGAATTCTAATTTTTGGTTAGGTGAAAGAAGAGAGAAGAGAGTTTGCGTCCCTGCGATGGTATACAGCAGTGTGGAATCCTTTTTGTCACTACATAAAGGTACCGTCCTGGGGGAGGGGTCTAAGGGGAGGGGATGTCCCCCTCCCCTTTGAGAAATTTTTGTTAATTTAAGGTTGCTTAGATGCAAAATGGTGCTATCTTTAGGATATTTTTGGAAGTGATCATATATGACTGGAAAATATCCTTATTTAGTGAATTCTAATTTTTGGTTAGGTGAAAGAAGAGAGAAGAGAGTTTGCGTCCCTGCGATTGTATAAAGCAGTGGGGTATCCTTGATTTGTCACTTCATAAAGGTGACTTCCAGGGGGAGGAGTCTAAGGGGATGTCCCCCTCCCATTTGAGAAATTTTTGTTAATTTAAGGTTGCTTAGATGCAAAATGGTGCTATCTTTAGGATATTTTTGGAACTGATCATACATGGCTGGAAAATATCCATAATTTAGTGAATTCTAGTTTTTGGTTAGGTGAAAGAGGAGAGTGTGTTGTCTTAGAGAAGGGTATGTTGTCAACAAACCTCCCCAAGCCCCCCTTTTGGCTTAGACTTTAATGCCTTCTATTCGGGGTAAGTTTTTAAGACAAATACGTGGGTGGAGTCCACAGAAACATTCTTAGACTATTACGAAAGTTTTTCTTTGTCTCATTTTGCATTATAAAGGGGTTTCTAATACTGACAGACACCGGTATAGTGCCTCCTGGAAACTCTGGATTAATTATATAAAATGGAGCACTGAAATGATGATTATTACCTGACATCTAAGTGATACTATAGAGTATAATGCCAAACACGTTACAACAATGGTATTTTTATTTAGTTTGAACGAAAATCCAGACGAACATCTTCCATCAATGGGGAATGAGAGAGAGAGAGAGAGTGTAGGTGCAGGGAAGTGATATTAGACCTCCTTGATAGGTAAAGCAAAAGGGGTTAAGGAATAAAAGGCGCGTTTCAGAATGTCTTTTACGTCGTAAGTGTATTAACAATCACCATCTACACCGGTAGAGGCTGCGCCCGAAAGTCGGTAAGAATTTTTGAAGAATGTATAACGGCAAATATACGCACTTTCAACCTTCCACATCATGCTACAAATTAGACTGAAAGATCCCATAGGCCCCTACAGATGTTGGGGATGTACTTCTGTTTTTCGGAAAAGTGTTGTGATCAGAATAGTTGCATGTGTTATAATCTTAATAATGGTCATGAGTTGGAGTGAAAACCGTGACGAATGCCCGCAAAGCGTGCCGAAATTTTTCATTAAATAAGATGGCCATGACAAAACCTGCATTCATGCTCTGCATCGAGACACTTTCAATTCCAGGACAAACCTATTTGCCAATCACAAAGCCAGTCCGAGTTTACCTGAGAATTCGTAAACAGCTTTTATTGCTGTGCTTCTGGGGGAGTTGCTACCCGAAATTGTTGATAATTAGGACAATATTGAGGTAAGGTTTGAAGCGCGCGGAGCGCGCGAAAATTTTGAAAGTTTGCGAAGGATTTGCGATAATTCTGATAGTTTGAGAACGATTTATGATGGAAAATGGTTACAATAGATCCATCACTCGGTTGAAAACACACCTCACCCTACCCCATACAGAAATCTATAGCTTAAACGCTTTGGGGCATCATTTTAAAATTTTCAAAAAAAATTTTCTGAAATCGATTGGGGGGGGGGGCACGCGCCCCCATGCCCCCCCGTGCCGGCGCCACTGGATACATCCCCCAACATTTGACTAGGGGGGATGGCCCATGTAATCATCCCCCAATGTTACGGTCTACAGATACGTGTATTCTGGAAAGTACATTTTGTTCCTCATTTTCGTAAGAAATTCTTTAATCTCTGCTTCATTTTCTATCACAAATGTAGTTCTCAAACTATCAGAATTTTAGCAATCCTTCGCAAACTATCAAAATTTTTGCGCGCTCCGCGCGCTTCAAACCTTACGTCAGTGTTATTCTTATTAGCAATATCTTTCGATAGCAACTTTCGGAGAAGTACGGCATCAAAAAGTTGAAAGTTTACGAATTAACAGGTAAAAGAATGGCTTATGGCAGTGGCATGTAGGTTCATTGGGCTTTTGAAAGTGTCTCGATGCAAAGCCTGAATGCAGGTTTTGTCATGGAAATCTTATTTAATGAAAAATTTCGGCGCGCTTCTTGCGCATTCGTCACGGTTTGCACTCCATGTCATGACCATTATTAAGGTAATAACACATGAAACTGTTCTGATCACAACACTTTCCGAAGAACAGAGATACATCTCCAAACGGCTGTGGGGACCTCGCATCAACATGGGATCTTTCAATCTAATATGTAGCATGATGTGAAAGGTTGAAAGTACGTATCAGCCGTTATACATTTTTCAAATATTTTTACCACGCGCTTCGCGCGCACCCATGATCGGTATTCATGGTGATTGTTAATACACTGACGACGAAAACAGCATTCTGAAACGCGCTTATTAGTCCTTCATCCCTTTTGCTACACCTATCAGGGAGGTTAAATATCACCTCCCTGCACCTATACTCTCCCTCCCTCTCATTCCCCATTGCTGGAATCTGTTCGTCTGGATTTTCGTTTAGAATTAGTCAAAATACGATAGTTGTGAAGTGTTCGGCATCATACTCTATTGTCATTTGGATGTCAGGTAGTACGCATTACGTAATTGCCCCCATTTAATGTGATTAATGCAGAGCTTCCAGGAGGTCCTATACAGGTATCTGCTAGCCTTAGATGCCCTTTCATAATGCACCATGAAGGAAAGGATATATTTCGTAATAAACCAAAAATGTTTCTGTGAACTCCACGCACGTATTTTTGTGTAAAAACTTCCCCAAATAGAAAGCAGTAAAATAGACAAAAGGGAGGAAGCTTCAGGAGATTTGTTGACAACGTGTCTTTCTCTTAATAGACAACATATTAACCTCTTTTACCTTACCAAAAATTAGCATTTACTAAATTATGGACATTTTCCAGCCATATATGATCAGTTCTAAAAACATCCCAAAGGTAGCACCATTTTTCGTCTAAAAGACCTTAAATTAACAAAAATTTCTTAAAGGGGAGGGGGTTCTCCTTTCCCAGGCCGGCACCTTTATGTTGTGACAAACAAAAGATCAAAACTGCTGCATACAAATGCAGGAAAGCATTAAAAATAAAGATGCAATTTACCCAGACTTGCGGGAACTGAGGTATTACTACGTCATCATCTATAGTGCCCCCAATCACAAAAAATCTGGAGGCGCCACTGATCTTAAGCCTTCTTGCAGATCTTGTAATCATCTCCGAATTCAAAATCCAGTTGTCTGGGATGGCCCTGTAAGTTGATCCCTGCCTTTCCAAGCTCAACAGGACATTGTTGCTCTTGTACAATTTCAATCCAGTGCAGCTTATCATGAGGTTTGTGCTTCAAATAACATGTCCTAAATGTAGAAATATACCAATACCCAAGAACATTAGCTCTGAAATTTACCCCTTAAAACAGTCTTCCTGGCACTTCTGAGACATTAAAACCCAGAAGCATCCGGGGGCTTCGTCCCCTGCACTCCCAACGGGGCTTTGCCCCTAGACTCCACCAGGGGCCTAAGGCGGGTCCCTGGATCCCACCCGTCATGGGCTTCGCGCTCGCGCTCGCCGTGCACGCTTGCCGTGCACATTTTCTAGATCTGCGATAATTCACCTATCCCCCTAAAGTTGAAAAGAAATCTACGTCCCTGCTGTGCAGCATGGTAAGAACAAGACTACGAGGTCTGAGGATAAAATACACACAATGTTTATAAATAACCCGATGAGGGTAGAGAAACTGTACTATTTTAGCACATAACTAAACCGAATCTCGGAAGAATTAAGACAACCAAATATAGGGAGCAAAGTGCTCAAAGAATTTTGTGGTAGGCATACTGACAGTCTGAAAAATCTGCCCCCTCATTGAGAGCAAAAATACGTTAATCGTCGGTCAATATGGTTCCCCAAAAGAAAGTGAAAATATTAATTTAAACCCGGTGAAGGCGGAAAACAGTCCCACCCTCCCCTTAATTTTGTTGACACCACCTTTGGGTTAATATTATGCTCTGTAATGTGTAACCAGACAACTCTAACCCCGGCGAATAACTCCCCCAGTCAATTCCCCCCGACAATTTACCAGGCAATTGCCATCCGGACCATTCCGAGCCCGGACAATTAGCCCCCAGACAACTGCCCCACCAGATTTTCAAGACTGGGTGGGGTCAGATTGAGGAACTTATATGCGACACTATTTAAGCGATGCGCCACCTTCAGTTGAGGGGTAGTGTGCCACGGAAAATGTTATCCAAAATGCCTCCAGGACTGCAGAAAATGACACTTACCAGACCTTGTAGGGTTTGAACATTCAGCATTTGTAAAACAAACTTTATGCCTCCAGAAAGAAAAAATCTTGAAACCACGTCGTATGGGATAATAGTGAATTACTCTGTGAACTTATATAAACTTGGCACCATAAATCAATCAAATACACACAAATGCGTTGACTAAGGAATGCTAGAACGGCGCTAAGCAGACAGACCTATGATGTAGAAATCTGAAGGTCACGTTATTAAGTCTTAGTGTCCCTTGAGGATGTAGCTCCTTTGGGGAGCAGATCTCTCAGGGGTACGCTTGGTTTTCAACCTTTGAGAATTTGGAAAAAGGATCTGCCCCCTCCCCACCTCCTTTTAGGATTCTTTTAAACATGACGATGCTATGAAGTAAAAAAAAAATGTATTCAGCTCGCTTCTTTTGTACCCGTTATGGATAGTTCATAGTTGTTCATTTATTCACATACGACAGCCTAAATCCTGTTTCAGGATATTGTTTCCATTTTCGGGGGGGGGGGGGTAAACTTGCAAAACATGACATCTTAGAGAATAGTGACATTGATATAAGTTACAGCTTACAGGGTATATGGGAAGTACCATTTTCGGTCATGTAAAAGTGCATACTTCTCTACAAAATTTCTTGTTTCACCTCTCACCAACCGAAGGCCGCACTCCACCAAGATTCGAGGCTTTTGAGAGGCTGTCCTCGACTTGCCCTAAAAAGAAGATCGGGAGCCCAAAGTTTAGATAAACCTTCATAGTACTCGATGAAATTCTGGCTAACATGACTGCTATAAAGTAAGCATTCAGTAATGCCAGGATCGGTAGGGACTTCTGTTGGTTGTACTGAAACTTGTGTGACAATACAGCACTCGTTAAGCAGGTTTTCAAATATTAAGCATTGTTTAGCAGATTTGAAAACTATCTTGCGAGGCACACAAATTTGCTTCTGGGTGAAAGCCAAAATTGGTCACCCTCAAACCTCAAAAATAAAGCTACTTTTATGGAAGTGCTTCACTTTTGATTTACTAGAGTACTAAATAACGGTTTTGAATCAACAAAAAAATTTTGGAAACTTTGCGGTTTTTGGTAGAGAAGTTCAAAATGCAAAATGTAGTTCCTCATGCGCGAGGGACGGAATTTGATTAAAATTACCTAGCTATAGATAACAATGAATGAGTTAAGTTTGCTTTTCTGTACTTTGATGTCCACAACCAAAGACATTTAATAGCATAAAAATGTTCCTAAAATTCTTGGGCAAAAATAGGGAAGAATGGGCAAAATCGGCCCCAATTCCGTCCCTCGCGTTTATTGACACCAAAGTTTTGTTTTCAGAAGGAAAAATTGACACGATATATGTGAAAATCTCCAAAGTATCAAGTATTTGTGACCTTAACACCTGTTGTGAATATGGAAACAAAAAATTTTTTTAAGGGGTGTTATCAGTGACGGAACTTTTTGCGAGGGACGGAATCCGGTTAGCAGGGGTGGCGCCAGGATTTCCCCGACAGGGGGGCCAAGCTCCCCGACGGGGGGGGGGGGGGGCAGCAACCCAAAGTCTCAACGAAGGAAATAAAGTGCCGAAACGATGTTTGAAGGAAAATTTTGGCGCGCGAAGCACGTGGAAAATTTTGGGCTCTTTTTGGAGAAAATTTGAAAAAAATACCGGCATTTTCCATGGAAAATTTGAAAAAAATGGGGCTTTGAAGAAGAAAATTGGAAAATTTGGGGTTTTTATTGAAGAATTTGCCCTAATTGAGACCAAAATTAAGTAAATCGTAGGGGCGACTGGGCGTTATCGGGGACTACATATTTTGTCGTATACATAACAGCTCCCCACGAAACCGAAAAATTTCCCCGACGGGGGGGGGGGGCAGCCTTCCCCGACGGGAGGGCCATGGCCCCCCTGCCCCCCCCCCCCGCTGGCGCCACCCTTGCCGGTTAGGCCCACTTACATGTAGATCAGTGCCTGTTTGTGCGAGGGATGGAATTTTTGTACATTTTCATTTGTCCTATTGTAGTTGTTGTTAAATCAGAAAATTTTAGTATGTGATTCAATACAGAGATTGCAGCACATCTGAATAATACAATTTAAAGGTATCTAAGATAAAGCATGTTGCTATAGCAACAAATGTTTATTAGCAAGAAGGATGCAATGAAGACATTCTGGGGATGTATGACTTATTTTTGTCACATGTGACAGGAATTCAAAGTAATTTATGCAACATTTATTAAAACCAATACAGTAAAATGTTTGTGAGAGGGTTGAGAAATTCCCAATTTTAAGTTGGAATATGAAAATTAACCAAAAAATGAAATATGTTAGGTGAAGAAATAAATGCTAGACTTGACATTCGGCTTTCAATGAAACAAGGGCAACTGGAAGCAAGTATTCTGTGAGGTAGAAAGGACAATCCCTAGAGGGTTTATAAAGACAGTGATATTTCATAGCTGAAGGTACTGTCCAATATAGTAGCGATAAGTGAGGTAAAGCAGGGCTTATTGATAAACAAATCAAGGTTAATTTTGTTCAATTTATTCTCACATTGCACCCATATACTGCAAGGATGGGGGTAACATCTGGACTCAATATGTATGTGGGTTCAATGGTTCGTTCTTTTATGGGGCAATGTGAGATAATTTTAGCCTTTTATTAGACACCTGAGGCGAGATTAAAGAATAAGATTATAATTGGTCAATCTCTTTCTCCCCCTGCACATCTACAGTACAACCATAGGATGTAAGCTTTAACTAGTGTTTATACACTCCCTCTAATCCCCCAGCCCCTCCCAACCACCCTGTCCTTCCCCTAAGTTATGTACGTCTCTGAACTGGCTTATAAAATACTGATTCTTCTTTTTTGACTGAGAATTTAAGAAAAATGGGAGCTTTGTAATAAAAATGAGGAAATCAAACGGTTTAATCTTCATTCCATTAATAAGCATGGACAAAAATTCCGTCCATTGCATTTCGTCCCTCACACTTCCTTTTTTTTTAAAAAAAATTGCATCATACCCTATGCTAGCATTGAGATTTTTTAAACCGCTTTCAGTTAGTATCACAAAGGTAATTGAAGTTGTTATACATGTTGTAAATTAACTTCAACACCAACTAAATTTGATAATAATAAAAGAAATGTTTGATAAGCATGGACACCAAGGTTTTTCCATTCCGTCCCTCGCGCCAACTTATATTTGTTGCTATGGCAACATGCTGAATCTTAGATATCTTTAGATTACATGATTTTGTTGTTTGTAAGTCTCTTTACAAAATCAACCATTGATATTTTATTACTTAGCAATTGATTAACAAATCAAGGTTAATTTTGTTCAATTTATTCTCACATTGCACCCATATACTGCAAGGATGGGGGTAACATCTGGACTCAATATGTATGTGGGTTCAATGGTTCGTTCTTTTATGGGGCAATGTGAGATAATTTTAGCCTTTTATTAGACACCTGAGGCGAGATTAAAGAATAAGATTATAATTGGTCAATCTCTTTCTCCCCCTGCACATCTACAGTACAACCATGGGATGTAAGCTTTAACTAGTGTGTGTATATACTCCCTCTAATCCCCCAGCCCCTCCCAACCACCCTGTCCTTCCCCTAAGTTATGTACGTCTCTGAACTGGCTTATAAAATACTGATTCTTCTTTTTTGACTGAGAATTTAAGAAAAATGGGAGCTTTGTAATAAAAATGAGGAAATCAAACGGTTTAATCTTCATTCCATTAATAAGCATGGACAAAAATTCCGTCCATTGCATTTCGTCCCTCACACTTCCTTTTTTTTTAAAAAAAATTGCATCATACCCTATGCTAGCATTGAGATTTTTTAAACCGCTTTCAGTCAGTATCACAAAGGTAATTGAAGTTGTTATACATGTTGTAAATTAATTTCAACACCTACTAAATTTGATAATAATAAAAGAAATGTTTGATAAGCATGGACACCAAGGTTTTTCCATTCCGTCCCTCGCGCCAACTTATATTTGTTGCTATGGCAACATGCTAAATCTTAGATATCTTTAGATTACATGATTTTGTTGTTTGTTAGTCTCTTTATAAAATCAACCATTGATATTTTATTACTTAGCAACAATGAAGCTAAAAACAGTGAAAAACATGCTCCAAATTCCGTCCCTCGCACTTACAGTACGGTAGTTTTGGCTTTGGCCCTTCTGCTTTAAACTCACACGATTTTATTTCTGTTCCTTTGTTCTACAGCCACAGCAGCAAACTATAAACAAACCTAGTTACCTTATTTTATCAAATGAAATAATTTACTTTTGGACCAATTGAGTGTTGTCATCGATGCAAAATGAAAAGATAATTTTCTCTAGACATAGACCTCTAGAACAGAAACGCACTATGAGAAGTCCCAGGAACAGTGGCGTAGCTAAAGGGGGGGGAGGGGGCATTCGCCCCCCACAAAGCCTCCGAAGGCCTCTGTCGGAAATAAATAAAAACAATTCATTTGAAACACAACACTTTTTATGTTTTTAAGCAGAATTACACATCGAAATGGTTACTGACAAAGCCTGGAAGTGTCATTTAAGGCAAACTCGGAGATATTTTAATCTAACTTTTTCCGCGCGCTACACGCCAGATGATGGTGGTGCTACGCTTACATAGTACATCATTACTTCAAGATAATAATCTGTTGGAAATTTTTTGCTTTTGCCCCCCCCCTCACAAAAAACATCTAGCTACGCCACTGCCCAAGAATACTAAAATAGTACTTGGGGATGACATATGCTATGGCAATGCATCTGGATGTTCCAGGGCACTCGCAGAAGTGTGGACGCAGATATACGCCCCTAATTGTTCCCAGTTAGAAGGGCACTCTTTAGGCTTGGCTGGAAATATCGTTTTATTTTAACTGTCACTGAAGAGTGAGCGAAATGCAGAACTGATCGAGTCGTAGTGAGGAGGAATTCCGGGATGAGGAGTTAGCTAGAAAGCTAGAACGTTCAGAGATGTTAGTCCCAGCCCAGAGTAATAGAATGCCAGAATGGTAGGCCATATAATCATTACATAATCAGAGTGTACAATCTGTGTGTAAGGGTTGGCTAACATGAAGGCAAAATACCTTGCTTTTGCACCTGAAATTCCTTCAAACAGGTTTTTTCTTTCTCTAAGGGAATTTGTACACATCACTGGTTTTAAAGATAATTGCTGCCATCAATATCCTTAAATGAAAATGTCAGTGTTTAGGGTTAGCTTGTATATCAGCTCTAGTGAAGCAGCTGTCACAATGTGTCCACGATCCCTGCAGTGTGCTATAGTGATGTAATAATAGACACTTTCCTTGCTCCATAGGGTTGTCATGATTATACTGTAGTTTCTACTTCACATATTGGGAATACATGGCTTGCTCAAACCCTCCCAGACTGGAAAGTTTGCATTTGCGCAGGCACGTAAGCTGTTATTTCTCATCTGATGTGGGGCCATGGGCCAGATTCACAGACCTTGACCTCTGGTCAACTGTTGGTCAGGTCTTGCCACCATACGGGCACTGTCGGGCAGTGAGTTTTGCATTAGCTTTCAGGTAGGCCTACCTTTTTCCTTGTAGCATTGTGGCCGTGACCAATTTGCATCGCATGTGTGGCCAGATCTATGACCCGCAATTTTTTGTGAAGCAAGGTGCCAAACCACAAAGCAAGCTGCGCGGGCCAGACCTTGCACGCACAAGGCAAACTTTCCAGTCTGGAAACCCTCCCTCTAAATTACTGTTTTAATCAGGAAAATATACAGTGCAGCATCAAAACAAATCTTAATTTGGTCTTCTATATTTTTGGTGTCCTCATGAGAATTCTTTGGACTTCTTGTGAAACTCAAATAAAAGAAAAAAAAAACAATTTTCACTTTTTCAGCACATATATTGAAAAACAAATACTGTACCCAAAACGAAATTACCTTTGAATCAAGAAGACGTCGATATTTACTTAGACAATGAAAGCAACTCCATTTTATATTATATTGCAACAGCCATACAAAACTTTCAGTCCTAAGTTGACAAAATCCACTAATGTTACAAAACATCCACTGCAGTAGTCACAAAAACAGAGCATTGATACTAAGTACCAAATTTAGTCTTCACATGACATGTGGTTTCATTCTATTTTCATTTAAATCTGTTTCACAATCCAAAAACACTACAGTAAAATCAATTGACAGAAAACTGCTACCAACAAATATCATGCTTAAAAAATTTTTACAAAAATAATTCTGAGTTGCACTTAACTAAATGGAATTTTGTGGTAATTTTCTTTTGTGCATCACATTTCATTAAAGTAAGTGATAGCCTACACTCCAATAATGGTTATGTGACAGGATATCACTTTAGTATGGATACTGTGAAGTATGCATATGTGATATCCTGTTACGCAGACATCAGATCCATGTGGCTTTAGAACATACCACATTCAAAACAGATTTCATTGATAGTCCACTCTTATTTTACAAGAAATCATATTAATCACAGTTGATCTGTAGGTCTTACTATCAGATATAGTAAAAGGGATATCCTTTTAAGACATCAAATGTCCAAATTAAAGGAACACTATTCTCAACTTATTAGATATCATATTATTGATATCCCTTTCTTATGGCATAGATATATTACAATACATCTTCCATTCTTACAGCATCAGAAACTACACTGCTACTGTATCTAACCTACCATCACAAGATGAGGTATGATCAATTTACAAAGTATTTCTCTACAAACAGGCCTCAAAGGGTTTCACAAACATGGTCGACCACAATGAATCCCAAAGACAGTCTCTCCACTATTCCTCCAGGTGGCTGCAGTTCCCTGCCACACCTAATGACAAATTACCTTACAGGCACCAATCTAACCCCTGGATGGAGGAAAGTATCTTGCCTGAGGTTACAACCTAATGAGGCAGGCATCAACAAGCAAACCTTAATTCAGAAGTCTAATACCAAAACCAGCAGTCTGCCACTCTCCTGTGTTATGAAAGACTTAACTTCATTATGACACATACCAGAATATACATCCATCACACACTTACCCCCACCACACAGCCACAGTGATCGGTTCCCATTTTAGGAGATAATGTAATATCTTACTAATATGACATAGAATGTCACATAATTAATATAAATACAGAACACATCATGCAAGGCTAAAATGCAGGCGACATACCATGCTAGGCTCATAACTTCAGTCATAATATCTTGTGCTAGTTCCAAACATGCATTAACCCTGTCATTCTATACGTAAAACTTCAAAAAATATGACAGACACCAGTGTATGTGACTTCAAACTGATAAAACAACATTGTGTAGACTTTTAAGATTTCTCGAACCCTGAAGGCGCTTCTAACGACTGTTTGACTTATGCTTTCAAGACCATCATAGGCCAAAAAAAAACAGTTCTTGTACCTTATAATTTAAGACTATGCTTCATGAATAATATGCAAAATTCTGCTAATAAATTTGAATGATTTAATCCAATTTGTTTAAATGACATACTCCATTTCAAGAAATTTTGCATTTACAGTATTACTCAAAAAAAAAGTCGGTGAAAAAAACTTACTCCTTATTTCAGAACTATAAGATCTTCATCTTGGTTATCTGTGCTCTTAAACTTATTTACAAAAGAAAACAAAAAAAAAGGAACGGATCCCCAAATCAATGGTAGTGTAAAGTGGGACTGATGCCCTATCTTGTGCTGCCAATTGAGATGTTTTGAGACCTCTATTTGTGCCACAAGCTTGACTCTGACAATTGAGAAAGTTTTTCACTTTTTCATTATGGGCCAATGAGTTACTCCAGCAATGCAAATGAAAAATTTCATTTATATGTAAACAATACAACCATTTTATGTCCCAGAATATCACAATAACACAAAAATCACGCTAATTAATAATGTAATTAAGGTTGTCTAGAGCCCCCTAACTTAATCCCCAAACTGCTTGGTCCCTCTGACCATATTAGTGTCTACTCCTGCTCAAGATCACACACCTTCAGTACATGTACGGTGTTTCATATGAAAACATCTGGATGATTGCACACTTCACCATGCAGCATCCCATTAATCATCTCAATGTTTTAAAAAGCCCTATATACTTAACCTAAAATAACTTTCTCGGGGGGTAAGTGTGGGGGTGGGGGGGTTGGGCGGGAATTAAAAAAACAACTACCAACTTGACTTGAAAACCTGAATGGACATCGGACAAGAAGCCACCAGATAGCCCTGCTGTTATGCAAGAAAGAGCCATATTGAACAGTTTCAACAAAGTTTGACATTTACCTTTTCTTTTTCTATTACACGTCAAGTCTATTGACAATCTTGTTCATAGGATTCCATGCTGCAAGGTCATTCCTACACACTAAATAAGACTGTATTTTCTTACCTACGACAACACACAGAAACTCCTTGTAACCTCTTATATGAGTACGAATATTTCAAACTAAAAGTATATTGGGTTGAAACAGAACCAATATTTTGTCTATATTAACAATTAGGATACACTTACAGTAAAACTCCTACAGCCTAATGCTTTCTCAACATGCAAATTCATACACAATGACCTAACAGTATTAATAAATATTTGCATATTGATATCAAAATGATAAATGAAGGAAAAAAAAACAGGCAGAAACATATAAAAAAAATCTTGTTCTCTGTAAGTTACTTGCTGAGGATGAATCAATCCCTCCTATATTTGCTACAAGAAAAATAATGAACCTGTAGGACTATTTAAACATTAAATGTTTGCATCTTGTGTACAAAGTAGCAGTTTCACATCACAGTGTACATAACTGCAATAAGCTCTTGGAACTATCTGATGCTTGTCTTATGTGCTCACATTACTAACTCATTTTAGCAATAGATAACCACTGACTGATGAAGAACCAAGCTTGGAGAACAAGACGAGACACATCTTTGTTTAAACCCTAGATATGCCAAGTAAACTGAAATAAATTTACTGAGGCAACCATGGAAGAACAGAAGGGCAACCATCAGTACAATACTATCAATGTTATAGCAGTACAGTCAATGATTTTGAAATAACAGTAATTCTCTAAAATTTAATCTTCTGTTAAACAGCAAAATTATGGATGTAAAAAATATAACTAGTCACAAATTTATCATACTACAAGTCAGACAAATGTCACCATGCACATCAATGTAAGGACAGCAATGACGAGAGACAAGAGTTTTCCATTTTCTTAAAGCCAAATTCTGTTTTGTAATGCCACTTTGTACATTACTCCCATTGAAATAGTGTAGTACCAAAACATCAAATTCGTTTTCTAATTTTACAAACGGAAGACTCTTGTCTCTAGGCCAATGACAACTTACAAGAAAACCCTGTAATTCCTCCCTACAAAGAAGAGGCAGGGTATATATAAAATGAAAACGATACTTAACACCCCTTCATAGACTTTGTTTCATGTGACTGGCATTGGCATTTATTTCCCATGTTTGCATCAGCCTGATACTGTAATTCAAGGCATCTTCCCCAGGGACTCAGGTTGATCCTGCTATGTGGCCTGGATCTAGGACAAGCTGGACCCTGTCACCTGCAAGGAGAATATGTACCAAACATACTATAACATGTGTAACTGGAATAAATGATATTAAAACTCTCAGCAGTCACTGACATATTCTTCTAGTAAGCAAAATGATCTGAGTAATTTAAATCAGGGTTTGCTTATTATTTCTCCAAGTTTTCTATGATGAATTTTCAAAATTCAAGGACACATTTTTCCTACTTATTTCCAGTGTTCCCATCTTCATACCCCAGAAATGCTGTTCAGACATGAGACAAAACATAAAGAGATTAATCTTTTGGACCAATCAAATTCCCAGACCTTCATCTGATTTGAGGCATTTTTCTAGAATTCCATGACTTCTCCTTAATTTAAGCAGAGAGAGTATCATTTTCAATGCTTTCCCTGATTCTCAGGAAGGTTGCAAAACACTGTAAATGAAACTGTTCTCTGCATGACATAGGCAAATGTTACTTACATGCCGTTTAGCAGTCATCATCCTTACTAATCATTCTTGCTATGCTTCACACCAAAGACCTATTTCATGTTTATGTCACATCTCTTAAAGCCACACAATAAAGCTGCCATGATGACGGTATGCATACACTAAAGTTGTAGCCCACTCACATATGGAAATTGACCAAAAGAATTCAGGGTGCATTTAACACACTCTTCATACAATCAATCATGCTTTTCAGATACACACTGTCTCCAATATGAAGGCTTAAACAAAACCATCACTTCACATAAAATTTGCCTGTTTAACTGTAGCTAAACCGTTGAAACCTGGTTTGCAAGGAATAGACCCTTTTCCAAACAGCAATTACAAAGGATTACAGGATAGTGTTTTGGTACGTGTCGCTTTTGGCAAGAGTAAAATGCCATTGACAAAAACAGCTCACACCAAAACTCTGTCCCACAACCCTTTGTAACTGCTATTTTGAAAAGTGTCTATATGCAGTCACCCCAAACTTATTCTGAAATAAAGTAAGTCTTCCGAAGTACTTTGCATTGTTTCTCTTAAATGAACTAAACAATTTACAGTCAAAAATACAGTCTCAAGACTGATTATAACCTGTCAGTTAATTCATTTTTGGGTTGACTGCTTGACTGAATTACCCCACAATACAAAAACCATACATTGGCAGGCGTGTTAGAAGTCAAGAATATGGCTGTGTTATATATATCATGCTGCAATTCAATCCAATCTTTCTCACAAACTCTACCAGGGAAGGATTTTATAGAGCTGAAGTGACCTATCCCTGAATGCACAATATATCTACCATAGTTGCAGGTCAGTAAGTTGGGTTTATTGTTACTTCTGAGGCATTAGTTCACATTGCATGAGGATAAACAAACACAACTACCAATCTGGAAGGATGATGTTACTTGTAATTCAATCAGCTATAACAGCACGCAAACAGGTGAGAACAAAACAAGTAATGGACAACTTTATATAATTTACTTCTATACCAAAGCTGATTGTTACCTTAAAACTGCTCTGCTAAATTTCAACTACTATAACAACTTAAAATAATTGACTCAAAATTCTCTTCAAAAGCCTATACAAAAAGAGACATTTTTAGTGGGTTAAAGTCTATACCAAACGTACTATTGCTGTCTCTGCTTTTTTTCAGGGAGAAAAAGTACCAGAAGGCATGAATTCAATTGAAATTTCTCCCATGCAGCATCTCACTACATCCCTATTCAGGTCAAAATCTTAAATTTTATGGATTTAATGTCAAAACATAAGCCCTCATCCACACAATGTATGCAGGGCACTATTGTAGACTTGTGAAAATAATGAATAGTCAGAAAGAAGGTGCAGCACTTTTTGAGCAGAACTAAAATTTAATTACTTACAATCATTGGAATGTGCTGTCTCTTCACCAAAATGATACAGCTAAAATAAGAACTTTGTTTACCTTAACTCTACTGTGCCACCAAAATCAAACCAAAAGGAACCTCTAATGACAAAAGTTTAACATAAAATTTCCTGTCATTTTTGTTATTTTCTTTCAGAATTTTTCTTGATGGAATGAAATAAATGACAGAGGCTACCGAGGTCATGCAATAGAAGGCCACACATGCTTGACACGATTCCCATGGCAAGCAATTAAAATCCTCTCAAAACAGATAATGTTACAAAAGGAAGTGTTTCATCCATCTGTATTGAGTGCCTCTAGCCCTATCACCTTCACTATTACAACCAAACCAAACTTGAAATTTTAACTGCTAATCCAGTTTGCATGGTTATGACAAACCCTGAATGAATGTGAAACCTCTTTTTTTCTTTTCTGTTTTTTGTGTGCCTGTGTGCATGTGCATGTGTTTCTTTTTTTTGCACTGGCAATTAAGGTAATGAGTTAAGCAGAAAGTGATGTTACTTTTTTTGCAACAAAAACTTGTGACCTCCTTTTCAAACAGTCACACCAAATATTACGTTACAATTTCACACCAATATTATGTGCAGCAAGTGTCTCCCACCACCACCTCCTCCTAGGCACATCAATCAAGTTTCAGACAGAACAACTCACCACATAGGAAACTGTATTAACACAAAGAAGAAGATATGAACACTTTAAGCAAAAAGTTTTGAAAGTGGAAATAAAAAAGCAGAATCCTTCAAAAGAGTACAGGCTGATTATTGATATTGATCAAATATTAGATTAGATTATTAGATTATCTTACCTTTATCAGTCCAAATTAAAGTGCATACAATCTCATCCTTTACCTAGTAGTAGTAGTAGTAGTAGTAGTAGTAGTAGTAGTAGTAGTAGTTGTAGTAGTAGTAGTAGTAGTAGTAGTAGTAGTAGTAGTAGTAGTAGTAGTAGTAGTAGTAAAATTTATTGATATTTATCATAAAATGACAATATAATAAAATGGACAACAAGCAAAGACGTAGAAACGTAAAAAACTACCTCTGTATCATACAATTCAAAACTTTCAAACTCCTTGGTAAAAATGACCTTCTAAAACGTTCCGTACGCATGCGTGGAAGGGTGTAGAGCCTACGTGGTTTTTACGTAATAATCAGATAGAGGGTGCTCAGAATCCTCAACTATAGCATTAGCACACTGATGGAGCATGTGATCAATGTGATCATCAGTAATCGAATAATACATTTTAATAACTTTGTTCAGATAAATCAGTTGAGTCTTACAACACGAGGACAGCCACACTGGGCCACAATACACAATAAAAGAGAACACCATTGTCTGAAAAAGCCAAAGCTGCTTATCAAAATCTAAGCCGAAACCAGCAAGCCTACGTATACAAAATAATCTTTGTCTGGCTTTAGACACCAAATTATCAACATGGGTGCTCCAAGTTAAAGAACTACTGAAAGTAATCCCTAGATACTTAAAATCGGAAACAACTTCAATCTCATTATCACCGATAAAAACTGGATCATGACCTTGATGTGCACGAAAATCTACAATCATCTCTTTTGTTTTCTTGTTATTTATGAACAAGTAGTTTCCCTTACACCAGACCAACGAATTCTTTATGGTTGCATTATAATTTGCTAAAAGTTGCGGATTGTTATCATTGCACAGACTAATAATGGCAGTATCATCGGCATATTTTAAAATGTAAACATTGTCACACCATTGCTACTTTTTGATATGAGCTTACTTATTTACTAAGCCCCAGACAACTAACTGAATGCCTGGGCCAATGTTGCTCTGTTAGTGAAGTTCTGTAGCCTATCTCATACTATGATCTACGAATGTAATCCACATTGAATCAGACAGTATTTTGAAAGTAGAAGACTGGCTTACTACATGTTTGGTATTTATGTCCATAAAACAGCCAGTCCACCCCCATTAAATGAGTACTGCAATCACACTTGGTGCACCAAAAGTTGTACTAATTATAACACACTGTGCTTACTATGTTTTGTTTTGTACACTTCAGGGACAATAGAACCTTTACACTTGGCATTTTGTTTTGCAATGGTAAATGGAAAAACAGCAACAAATTCATGCTTATCACTAGCAACAAAACTAAGCATGAGCAAACTTTTCATGCTGGTGGATCAAAACTGATAAAACCAAGCACAGAATAGCTTGAGATGACATTACAATTACAACAAAAGTTCATCACCTGCTGCTGGCCTAAACAAATCACCTATGTTCCCTCCTCCCTCCCTCTTCAACTTTCCAGATCCTTCAGATATGGAGCAATGTTAGCATATCAAGATACACTTTCATATGGTAAAGCAGGTGCAATTTAGCTTGAGCTTTTGTAACTATTACAAAGTGTTTGTCCCATGTGCTATCCAACAAGAGTCATCTCTGACATCCTTCCCAAGCCCCATCCTGACCCATTTAGAAAACCCCCTTCAAGTCACTCACTGCTAATGTTTACATAATGATAAATACCTGTACCAGGCTCCATTGGTACCACTACATCATTGTTGGTACTGTTGTATGTGGGACCAGCTTGGATGCTCTGTCTTATCTCTTGCTTTTCTGGAAGTCAAAGAACAGTAAAGGTTTAGTATACTATACAAATGACTTTAAATCTGGATCAAGAAGATCATTTCAGGATCATCCAGGACCCTGTAAAGTAGATCAAACACCAACTGGGTTTACTGAGCTTGTGGTCCACAGACCCTGGCCAGTAGGTTTCACCCCAGGCTAGTAAAAATTCTAGCAAGCAGGCCAAGTGGGCCAGTTGATTTTCAGGGTATGCTACATACATTGAGAAAGTCAGTCCTGTAAGTTTCTAGCCAGGCCAGTAGCTCTAAAGCCTCACTGGCATTGATGGTCAGCAGAAAATACAATCTTAAATTGAATCCTACACTGATGAGATTGCCTATTATCCTTTCAACTAGTGTTCAGTAGATACACTGCAGTGGCTCCCAATCCTGCAACAAGATGGTCATTGTTGAATCCTACACTGATGAGATTGCCTAATATCCTTTCAAATAGTGTTCAGTGGATACAGGGCAGTGACTCCCAATCCTGCCATAGGATGGTCATTGTTGAATCCTACACTGATGAGATTGCCTAATATCCTTTCAGATAGTGTTCAGTGGATACAGGGCAGTGACTCCCAATCCTGCCACAGGATGGTCATTGTTGAATCCTACACTGATGAGACTGTCTAATATCCTTTCAACTAGTGTTCAGTGGATACAGGGCAGTGGCTCCCAATCCTGCCACAGGATGGTCATTGTTGAATCCTACACTGATGAGATTGCCTAATATCCTTTCAACTAGTGTTCTGTGGATACAGGGCAGTGTCTCCCAATCCTGCAACAAGATGGTCATTGTTGAATCCTACACTGATGAGATTGCCTAATATCCTTTCAACTAGTGTTCAGTGGATACAGGGCAGTGGCTCCCAATCCTGCCACAGGATGGTCATTGTTGAATCCTACACTGATGAGACTGCCTAATATTCTTTCAACTAGTGTTCTGTGGATACAGGGCAGTGGCTCCCAATCCTGCAACAAGATGGTCATTGTTGAATCCTACACTGATGAAATTTCCTAATATCCTTTCAACTAGTGTTCTGTGGATACAGGGCAGTGGCTCCCAGTCCTGCCACAGGATGGTCATTGTTGAATCCTACACGAATGAGATTTCCTAATACCCTTTCAACTTGTGTTCAGTAGATACAGGGCAGTGGCTCCCAATCCTACAACAAGATGGTCATTGTTGAATTCCACACTGATGAGACTGCCTTATATCCTTTCAACTTGTGATCAGTGGATACAGGGCAGTGGCTCCCAATCCTGCCACAGGATGGTCTTTGATGTCTCCACCCAAGGAGGTGTTACTTTGACAGGAGATCCGACTGAAAATGTAATTTATTCTTTTCCTGTTTGATCGGATTGAGAGTGAGGAGATTATCATTTAATGATGGATCATAAGACTTCAGGGCCTCCAATTCTTTTGTCTAATGCTTACAACTTCTACTTCCTGTCCTAACCAACCTTTGTCCATGACTCTAGTATGCTGACAAAAGGATTATCAAGAACAATCGTTTCATGTATAGCATGTTGCCAACAGTCTAAGTAAGCGCCACTGTTTTAACATACAAAACGACTAGATCTCGAGACAAACCTAACAATCTTGGTAGTAAAAGTACTGCTTATGCTGTTTGCAAATGCAGAAAAAAGGAATGAGACTATATATTCATGTTGATTTTCCATCAATTTGCGCATTATTTCGCAACTTAAAGGCAGTGTTTTCTTGTTCAAAATGAAACATCGAATAACAATGTGGTATTTTTAAAAGGACCACAACGCGCCAAAAAGGTGCATTGATTTGTGACTGTAACGACCGGCAATTTACAAGAAATGGGCAAATTTTCCTGTGCCTGTTTTTAAGATTTAGCAGACGACGTGAACCTTTGTGTTTAGTTTTTTTAACCTTTACAAGCCTTTTACATCTGGAAGATTACTACAAAAAAGGGATTACTGTCGACTAGTTAGGTTCAAAGAGAGTGTGGCAGATGTGTCTCCTATCAAAGTAACACCTCCCTGCTTCACCTAAAGGATTAAAGTGTATTCAATTAGCAGACAAAACCTAAACAGGGCAATGAAGAAAGCTCTTTCATATACTCCTTTTAAAACCAGTCAGCACCACTGCATTAACATTTACTGGACAAGTGGCACACCCTACAGAATTTGGTTCTACTAGGATTTGATCTGGGAACCTAGGGATTGCAAGTCATACATTCTACTGCTCCTTAAAAGGCAACAGAAAAACAGCAGGCAACATTAGATCAGATGGACTAGAAATGCAAAATAAGAATTTTAGTCCTAGAAAGGACTGAGACTATGTGACAAGGCATCCTAGGTTTTGCCACAAATGCTCAGCATTACTGTGCAACAATGAAAACAATGAAAGACATGTGTTTCAAGGTAACCACTATAAGTTGAGCTCTTCACACAGAGAACATTCTGGAGTAGTGCCCCTTAAGTCACTGCTACGATATCATTTCAATTTGCAACTTATTTTGGCAAGTGGTCTTTTAAATAAAAACTTTTCCCTTCCAAATGCAAACCTGATTATGAACCTGGCAGAGCAAAATCACTGTCATATGAAATAATGAACAAGCTGGAGAAAGAGCAACAACAGCAACATAGTTCAAACTGTATGGTACAAGCAGCTGACAAAATATGGATGTCATATTTCCTTACTTAAGGATCTTTTAGGAAAATTTAATATAATCCATTCCATAAGCATGTACAACAATGGGTGTACAAAAAAAAGTAAAGATACACTTGTATCCCCCCCAAATACATTTGTGTTTTGAAACAACTGGTGATTACTCTTTGATTAACATGTGCAGATCAGTGAAATGTGAGATGTGCAGTAGTAATCTATCCTCCATCACACACAGTAATGTGAGATGTGCAGTACTAATCTATGCTCCATCATGCACAGTAATGTGAGATGTACAGTAGTAATGTATCCTCCATCACACACAGTAATGTGAGATGTACAGTAGTAACATCCTCCATCACACACAGTAATGTGAGATGTACAGTAGTAATGTATCCTCCATCACACACAGTAATGTGAGATGTACAGTAGTAATGTATCCTCCGTCACACACAGTAATGTGAGATGTACTGCAGTAATGTATCCTCCATCACACATAGTCCTGTGAGATGTGCAGTAGTAATGTATCCTCCATCACACACAGTACTGTGAGATGTACAGTAGTAATGTATCCTCCATCACACACAGTAATGTGAGATGTACTGTAGTAATGTATCCTCCATCACACACAGTACTGTGAGATGTGCAGTAATAATATATCCTCCATCACACACAGTAATATGAGATGTACAGTAGTAATGTATCCTCCATCACACACAGTACTGTGAGATGTATCCTCAATCATACACAGTACTGCGAGATGTGCAGTAGTAATGTATCCTCCATCATACACAGTAATGTATTCACATGTAAATGGGCTTTTAAAATAAAAGTTCATGAAGGTCTAGGCTTTTGTCCTTGCTCTGCCTAAGACTGTAAGACTGTTATGCTTTTATATGCTGAAGGGGTGGGGGAAAGGAAGAAAAACTTTTCAGACGGGAGAATTTTTAACTGTCTGAGAAGAGGATACTTAGACTTTAGGTAGAAGTACTGATGACAGGAAATAAATGCCACAAATTGAAATGAAAAAGATACTGGCATATCAAATGGCTTACCAGTTAAGAGAGCAAAATGGGATTAAGGTGTTGTGAAATGATTGAAACTGGGTATTGCCTGTTACATACATTAAAAGACATTTCCATGCAAAGAAAGACTGAATGCTACATATCTTTATGCTAATTCCTAAATACAAGGTTACAAAGTTTTACCACTAGTGACCAAATATAGCTGGTGATATCAGTAAAAACAGCAGCACATGTACTAACCTCTGGTGGGTGTACCTTCACTTGGACTCTGTAATTCTTCATCCCTGTCATCATCTAGAAGACGATCAGAATCCTGGTCCCTGGCCTGAATAGGCCAATTTACTCCATCACCAACACTGTTTGCAAGATACAACAACACAACATCATGAGAAAAATACACAAATCCAGCTGACAAACACAAAATACAAGGCTCTAGTTTACTCTTATTTACTTTCAACCCAATTTTATTAGCCCAGTCTGAGCACCTTAGCAGCTCTGAATGTATCAATTGATGATACAGCAAAAATCTGAGATGTTGTGTACATTTCACCTCCACTGTTTAAAAGCTTTTGTAAACGAAACTGAGGGGACTCAATAACAAATAATAGCTAGATATTATAGGTTTCCACAATGACAATCTTTCCTTTTGTTATGATGAAAATAATACCACTATTAAATACCGTAAGTTACATCTTTGGCAACAAGTGTGCTTTAGTTTGATTAATATGTTGCTGAGAGTATATCACAAGCAAAAGCATTTAAAGTACATCTGGTACAAACCAATTATGAATGGAAGTGAGTTCCAATCAGAAATCATAATTCACATTTAATAACACTATTCTGAGACAAGGCAACAAATCTCAAAATCCTTCCCCACTCCCTTGGCACCTCTCTTCCCACATCCCTCCCCCTTGAAACAAATAAATGGAACTACTACTCAAATCTGTAAAATAACTTTAATCACTGATTCAAAGAATGAATTGCACTTATCAAAGATGTTTCACACACATTATAACAACTCATGAATATTCATAAGATACATACCAACTTTTTGAATCTTTTATTAGTTAAACAGTTCCAGCAATTTACTTAAAATTTCATCACAACTGGTTAGATACAAGCTGGCACAATTAAAGTAGTTTGAGCGTCTTTCATAAAAATAGCACTCCCCCTTTGAAATGGATGACTAAAACTACTAATTAAATATGCAAAGTAGCCTACTCATGAATTTTATGGAAGACTGCTTTTAGCAACTCTCAGATATAATTTTGAATATGCATATGACACAGACAACAATTTAAATCTTTACTAGTGAGGGGATTGCAACACTTACAGCAAATCTTAGTGTCAGCTTACAGTTTAGATACAGACTGGTAAACTTAAAACATTTAACAACAGTATCATGATAAGCCTCAGAGATTATATGTTCCGCTGTTCTGGTTATAAAAGTATATCATTCTGTAGTCATGACAACAGTTTTTGTACTTAACCACCTCATACAAGACACAGGCATATAATCACAGTCACATACTAAGTTTATCATGAACACTCTTTAAAGCTGTTACATCCTTCCACTGCTAAGCATTTTTGGTTTTATAAATACTACACAATGAAATTATGAAGAAAAACACATATCACCATTATTGTCCAACTTGGCACCTTACTTTGTTTTTTGTGTAATAGAGTAGTCTGAACCCATAACAATGGGTTCATATTAAGCCATCCTGTGAATACCCAATTATCACAGTTATCAGTATGTCCCTACAACACGGTCATTAACTCATAGTCCTACAACTCCAGTCTTAACTTCCAGTCCTACATTTATAAGCAACACAAGACACTACAACACTACTATTTAGCTAACCTGGAAAAGACTGGCAAGAACCACTGATATTTGTTGATACCAAATATGTCTCTAAAATTAGCACATGCTGATCCCCTGCTGAACCCTTCTTTGTCTGGTCCATGGCGGAATACTGGGGCTCGGAATGACTCTGAAAGTATGAGAAAACAATGCACTGGAGCTTAGTATTCAGAAAATAAACGATGACGTTTCACAGAATATTATGGTGTTCTACAATTATGCTAAGAAACATCTTACAAGATGAAGATCATATCTTGCCTGATTTTACAAAAATAAGTATGGTATTTGAATCAAAATATTACTGCAATTCAACTTATGTTTCAGTAAAAACACCTGCCGACTATTAAAGTCCTTTCTTTGCTTTCTGATCATTTATTTCTTACGAAAGACGAGTATAAAGGTCGATAACTTTTCATGTCAGAACATGTCCAATACAAGGACCCTTTCACACAGAGAATGAATACTGTTAAACATCACTGTTATGGTATTTCATTGTGAATCTTCTGTGATTTTACAATATGTATAAGAGGAATCACAAACATTTAATATACTACAGATGACAGGTATACTTTCTAGGTCCAAGTAAAAAGGAAATGAATAGCAGTACTCTTTTGTCTCTTATACTAATGCAATGTGCTGTGAATGTGCATGAATTTTAATTATAAATTTCAGACCTCACTATTCAGGCAGAATTTTGGATTATAATTCACATTTTGCAAATGAAATATGCATCTGATAGCAAAAATAGTCAAAAATTATTATGATATAAATACAAGGTCAACATGACAAATAAAAATGTAGAATAATGTTAAATTCCCACAACCAACATGACTAAATACCTACTTCAAAGTTATGCACCCATGAAAAATTGGCAACAAAGTTCTGCATGCAGAATGTTTACAAGTGATGGGATGCGAGAGGGCATGGGGACAGGACTGCAGTTTATTCTATGCTACTATTAGCTGGTCAGACAATGGTCATTGCACACAGAAAGACTTTTGAGGGGAGACACATTTTAGAATGGTGAAAGGCACTCTGGCACTCTAGGGTTAACAAAACTAGCAAAGCTGTTTATTGACATGACTAAAACAAATCAAAAGTTAGTCTAAAATGAAATTTTGTCTAACTTGTAGAAGATTGATGTTAAAGAATGGTTTTGCTCTATGGCATGAGGATAAAGCAATGTACATAGATATTAAACAGGCGGGAGGTTATTGTGGAGTCTGGATTCAATTCCATTTTTGATAACCAACAGCAGAATGAATACCACACAATAAATCAGCTCAATCATGAATATTAATCAAACACGCATCATTACAAGATAACTTTATTTCACACCTTAAAACATTTAAATCAAGTGTTTTAAATATTCCCAAGGTCTTTTCCTTATTAATTAAAATCAGAATCATGCAGTAAGCAGATACTCCTAACATGGCAATAGGGAGAGTGGACAGGGCTAAAAGAGTCAAAGTGTCTCAGCTTGCAGTAAGGCTAACTCTGGGTAGCAGATAGGCATTTTTGCACGTAATATGGTTTAAGAGAGGTGGTATGTACTTTATTGTCAGATATTTCTCAGCTATGCTGCAGCTACCCTTGAGAACAGTGATATTTGTACACCACTACATACCCAAAGTACTCTGATTGACCAAACTCAGTCTGATGTGCATGCAGAACAGAATCGTCACACTGATAGCAAACATGGCCGCCGCCAAAAAGAGGAAAAGGATGTGAAAACGTGCAGCTGAATTGGAACTGATCTCCTACGTGGGATAAAATGAAGAAACCAGATGAAAGAGTGCAATCTTTCCTTTCCCATTGACTAACAAATTTGGATGTTTCTATAGGTAATATCTAAAATAACCCTTTTTAAATGCAATTAACAAGACAAAATAAAGCCTTGTTTTGAATGAAGGTGACAAACAGCTTCTTGATGACATTCTTGAAAGTTCTCCCACATGGGTAAATGAAGTGATGTTCACCTTATATTAACCACATGCTTTGGCACATTTTGGTCTACAGAGTAAGGACAGGTTAGGGTGGAATTACAGGATCTTCACCAGGAAAAATGATAGTTATCTGCTGTGAGATGAAATGAAGGAAAGTCATCGGGGATGTTGTTTTCACATGGAAAAAGATCTATAGATGCAACTGTTAGTGAACAGCATTGGTAGCAGGCTTAAACAGTAAGACCAGACTTTGTAAATGCCCAGAAAGACATCCAAAGCAAACTATGGGACATGCATGAAAACATCTGATACCTGAGAAGCTACTTGCCAGGAAATTTTGGTCATTTGAGGGAAATTTTGTTAACTGGAAATCTGGCTTTTTTTCACATGAAAACTTGTCAAAAATTTTACAAAACTTGACTTGTATTCTTGGAAATTAAAATTTTTCACACCCAGCTAAGGGACCACCTGAAAACAGGTCCTTCGTGATAGAAAAGCTTCAAAATACACAGCTCTGTAAAAACGAACTTGAGCACAACATGGCTTCAAATTTTGAAACATATGACTAAACTCCCTTGTCAGTATCCCTTCTTTGTACTCTTGATAAACTGGAATATTTCAGTAATTATTGCTTTGAAGTATTTCACAGTTTGAAAGTAAATCCTCTATTGTATTATTCATTATGCTGCTTAATTAACAATATCTCACTGCTTACTGTTTAATACCACTACCATTGTTGACAGGATGAACCAACATTTCCTCACTTCCAAAACGTTTCTGGAAATCATTTCTGGAAGGTATTAAAGCCAAACATGCATGCAGAAATTCCTATATTTTTATAAACTCTGACAAGCAAAACAATGCTATGAGTAAAAACAGTGGAGGTAGGGGATGTAGCAGGTCTGCTTCCAGATCTGGTCAGATAAATTTTGGCAATAAGGAAAAGTTGGAGAAAATGACTAAAATATGGCAACAAAAAAATAAAAATTGATGAAACAAAGAGCACAGTCTAAGAGAGGGCTAAAAGCATCCTGTTGGTATCAGTACCTAACGTTGACTGGTTTGATAACGTAAGTCGAATGTGTACACACAATAATGCGATAACACTGAGGCAGAACATTGCTGCCAAGAGGCATAGGAAGACAGTTTGAAAGTCTGCAGCTGTCTGCTCCGATAAGCCTTTCTGTAGGGGCAAAGGAATTTTTGAAAAATGACAAAAGAGGCATATAAAATTAATGATGGAAATTTCTGTGAAAGTTATGAAACCAAAATGCAAAATTGCATGGAGGTATCAATGACTTCATCATTACATGAAACTGGTTGTTCATAAATAAAACATCAACATGTTATATAATACATCAATGTTAAAATTCGCAGGTTTCTTTTTTAAATCCCTGGTGACATCAGATGACTTTTGACCCCAACCCAAAATGGCAATGTCCAATTATTTAGTCTATTTAAAGTATTACTACAGGTAAAATCTTGCACCTATGTAGTACTTCTTGGTGCAGCTATTCAGATGTATACAGTGTGCCTTTTTGAATAAATATCCTTCTGTTCCCCTTTCCACATAAGTGCTCTTTGTTAATAGTCTTTTTTCTTTCAGTTTTGAATGACTTGTCATGATGTGAAAATATCAGCAAACCAATGAATAATGGGCATATAATATACAAACTGACAGCACATGAGCACTCAGTGTAGCCCCAAAGAACAGAACAAGTTTACAGCAACTTTCTGTATGTACTGTAGATGGAATCGTGTCACCTTTGTTCTGCAGTACTGGTAACAAAACTGTAAGCAATGCAGACACCAAAAGCAAAATGATCTACACTTAAGTAAGGTTTTTAATTTTCAGGCGGAATGCCAACTTTTCCAGGATGGTCACCCCATATTCAAGAACTAAAATATGTCTTTCTTTTGCCAACATTTTCCCATTTTCACTGCAAATGGGAGCCCTGTAAAAAAGTTTTTAGAATTTGACCTCTGATCTCCACCCTAAAAGCAAAAAAGTGTTTTTACTCAATACGACAAACCTACAAATCAAGTAAGAGAAAAATCCGCATTTCCCATTATAAGGATATAATAACTTTTGAAACCCTTGAACTTTTTGACTTCCTGCATTGCAACCAAAATGATACTTCCACCTCTAAACACATCCCAAGTTCTGCTCCACCCTATGCATCACATACTAAACATCAGAATTACAATATCCATGCCTCCTACCTCCAGATATCATGTTCACCAGGTTTTCAGGGTGAAAAGTCTAATGACCTCAGATAACCTAGATACAGCTTCTCAGAAAACTAACCCAAATTTTCTACTCAATTATTTCAATATGACCCATCACACACCACATATGAAAAATATCTGTTTTCTTACGTTAAGACATGTTATTAAAAACAGGCATCACATAAAAAAATAAACACACACACACACACTCATCACAAATGCATTGCCTTCCACCAGTAACTGAAACCACAAACTGCAGCTATACAGAAGCATATCTACAACAGTTTAAGATTCAAGAGAACCAGCAGTGTACGCACACACCAGAGCAAACAGAATATGAAACAGTGAGGACCATTCATTCAGAGCTCTCCCTTTATGTTTGGTAAATTATAAATGCTTTGATATACACAACACTGAATTTATAGGAACTTTATCATTGATAATGAGCAAATTCACAATATGCATTCCTCTGATGCACATTAGTAACTGGATATTATTGATTTGGACTTCATCAACACCAACAATACAAAACAACATTTCTCACTTTTTACAGCAACATCTTTACAATTCATTTGCAATTTTCTCTTGATGAAGAAAAATTAGACTGAGTATTTGCTAAAAGACTAATGAAAATGACACTAAAGGGTGTGCCTACCTTCCAAAACTGAATAAAAAATGGCAAAGTTGTAACAGCGACATATAGGCAGAAGAGTAAGGCATACATGAGAAACAAGACAAAGAATTTGTAGTTGCGATACCCAACACAGTTGTTAACCCATGGACAATGGTGATCCATCTTCAAAATACATCTAATGAAAGAAGAAAATAATATTTACTATAACTGCTCTGTACAACTGCACACACTAACTTAAATGACAGTTAAATCTGATGGGATGGGGGGGGGGGGGGGAGGGGGAGGGGAGTTACCAGAGAATAATAATTGGCAAATTGCCAATTGTACGACAAAGTACTCCTTTACCACTGGTTCTCAAACTGCTTTATACCGAAGGAACAGTAAATTTAACTGCAGGGAAAAACACATTTTTGAAGAATCAAGTCTAGCAACCCTACAATGAAACAAAGATTCTTATTTGTGTATATACAACTATACATGATACTTTCTGTATGAAAGAAGTGACACCTTGCACCATTTCTGTGAATGGCTCCTTTGGCAATATGCAGTATAAAGTTACACTATTCATAAGTTCATGCAATGTACTACATATGACACTGCATTACAAACTTGGAAGTCAGCCTTCTAGGAAATCAGGCTTCTTCACAATCTAGTTTTAGTGCTTGCAAAACACTAAATGTTGTCATGGATACCAACAGTACACAACTGATACAGATATTCCAACAGTAACAACTCATAAGAAGTAATTCGACAAGCTATTAAGCAAAAAATTAAAAACAAAAATCTAAATTATGTATTCCAGTAAACCATGCAGGTATACATCTTTTACTGTGTTTTAAATAGAAAGGGCAACTAAATGGCCAGTTACCTTTCCCCAGACAGGCTAGAATATGCTCCTAATTAACTTTATTTCTAAACCTCCTTCCATAAAACAATACAAATGAAAAAAATAAGGAAAAAAAAAACAAACAAACAAAAAAACAAATGAACAAAAACTAGAGCAACAATGGTGCAGAAACTCAAACCCGTCAAATTTCGTCCAAGCCAACAGCTTTTCTAGGAAGATAATATCTTTACTGGCTTGCATTATTCCATGGACCCCGAGCAAACATCGAACCCACTGATAGAAGGGCTCAATTTTGAGGCCTTACTAAAAGCCAGGTTGCTTAATTCTTCCATACTAGTAATTCTCAACAAGGGCACAAAGGCTGCTTTTGCTGATGGAACTTGAGTGACCTTTGAAAATTTGGAGACTTCAAATGGTCACTATCATCACAATTTCTTGCACCAATATCATTTTTACATCTATGAATCTTTTAAAGGCAACTTTTGAGGACCCTACTGATCGTCCCCATAGTGCTACCATAAGTTTTGGCACAAAACACTGATCGCATCTATTCAGTTTTATGTATCCAACAATCTTTGCAAATTTGACCTCCACTGACCTGTGATGACCTCAAACTGACCTCCAAAATTTCTGGCAATTTGATGCTGACTACATCTTCCAAGTTTTGTGTAAAAATCCTATAACAATTGCTAATTTGATCTCCACTGACTCCTGATGACCTCCAATGACCTTCACATTATTTGGCCCCAAATGTTGATTCCACACACCAGGGTCTGCCTTAAGGATATTGTTTTGCATAGCAAAACTGCTATGCATTTTTTATTTTGTACAGCAATTTATAAATTTTGCAAAGCAGTTTTGCTGTGGACAAAAAGTAATCTATGTCAGTTTAAAGAAAAAACGTTGATTTTTAGTAAACATATTTTCATAATGATGCAACTTATTTTGAATGTCTAAATGAACGATCAGGGGTTTAACAACGCCGAATTCAACCAAAGACAAATTACCTTTTAAAAATACAACAGAAGTTTAGCATCTTTTGCATCCCATGTTTTGCTTCGATATCTTTTCATTTAAATGGTGTTTATTTGCCAATTTAACGACCAAATGAGGCTTCGACAATAAGCTGTTGTACGTTGGTGACTCTTCATTCATAGCATATAACTCTGTGATCTCACCTACTAATTCCCCCAAACAAAATGGAATGCCTTTGTTATCCTGTTTGTAGCAGTAGCCCAAACCTGCTTGTAAATAAACAATAGGGCTTTACAAATTGATTCACACCAAGGCTTAAGCCAGAGAGCAGTCCAGGAGTCATTTGGACTCCCAAAATTTTGGATTTCCCCATATGTATAATATATTTTAATACACAAACTTCACTAGAATTTACTGTTTGGACTCCCTGATCTCAACATGCTGGCTAAAGCCCTGATTCACACTTTCTCAGTTTACTGCTTAAAACATAATCGTAGCCCAAGTCTCTCACAGCATGAACGGTAAAACAGAAATACTTAGATGCCCTCAATTTTCAATGCAGTTACATGGCTATTTCACACCATCCCAATGTGTATTACCTATAAATAAGCAGAAGATGTAGGCTTACACGTGTTTGTTTCATACAGTAGTACATAATGTATGCACACACTATATCTATTCCTATGTAAATATCTGTTCGATGCTGTGCGCAAATCAATTTGAAGTCGATCAAATACAAAACTGAGTGTGTCAAACTTTCTTGCACAACTCATGGATCGTAATTGCGTAAATAAAAGGCACACTTTATATCACACAAGTTAACATGTGTTTTCATAAAAATCACCCACTGTTACTGCTGCAAACTGTGAGGTAACAACTGGCAATTAAGCAGTAAAAACAGTACATCTTGTGATGTACGTCAACTTCTCAACGGAACAGGTGCATAGCCTAATGTATGGGTGTTTGCATACAGTTACAGACATATACATGCACTGACTTTACTGTGCTTTCATCGTGAGTTTCACTTGAACCCTTGTGCAGATTACGGATATGTCCAAAGGCATCGGTGCTTTCGTTCATTTTGGCCCTATACCAAATGTACTATTGGTGACTACAAATTTGACATTCAGTGTTCGTGCATTGATAATTTGGGGGGATAATAAAAAATTGGTGAAACGATCGCTAGACCTCAACATACAGGTTTAAAAAGCTTGTGCATATTGCAAACGTCATTGTGCATGGTCAACAGAGCCAGTAATGCATTACACAGTTGATGCTGAATGTGGACATCATTTAAATGGTAAACCAATGTTTATTTGGGACGTTTAAATGTTTAGGAGATTAAACAGTAATTGACAGCCCTAGTCATTACTGAATTATTTAAAACTCATACAGGGAACTGATTCCTTTTAATAGTAGTATTTAGGTTGGAATTGAAATGTTAAACTAAGTTGTGAAACGAAGTCACGTCCAATCGTAATGTGGATGCCAGAATGCCTGTACAAATTACTTCAATCGTTTGCAAGTTTGTGTCGCAAATCTGCGAGGCATTAAAATTTTTGTATCGCTAATGCTTGTCAGGTGCATCACAAACTGCGATGCCATGCCGGCTATTGTAGACCCTACCACACATCAAGTTTAGTTTCCATCCAACTAACAGCAACAACAAAGAGATTCCAAATCAAAGATTTTTCCCCCTTTTCACATTTAATGACCTTAAATAACCTTGCCTGCACAATCTGTGTACACCCTGACAGCAGTATTACTGGAGTAACATTACGACTAACTTCCATGAACGTAATGTGCTGGGTGAGAAAAGGGGATTCATTTTTGAGATTTTCACATAATAGCCTGTAGTGACCCTAAATGACCTTTAACCTCCACTTCCTGTCGGTCAAAAGTTGCCCCACACCCATTTACTGTTGTGTCTAAGTTTCATCAGAATTCTTGGAAAAATGAATGTTTGAGAGTGCGTTGAACACCTGCTGACAGACAAGACAGACCTACGAGTGACAATGGCTGATTGCAACTTACATGGCCAAAGACATTCTGTGGAGGACATTCCTGTCAGTGATTTTAATGTTACTGTAACATGATCTGTCTGCTTGGCAATATGGGCAACACTACATCACATTTCAATGATCTGTGCAAATCATCACTTAACAATCAGAAAGAATTATATTACAGTACATTATATTATATAGACCAATTTTATGTCTGTGGAAGTGCAGTACCATTTGAGAATGTAATATGTTGAGGGTGATAAAGAGTGGCGTAAAAATCCTATGTCACTCAGAGTGATGATTCTGAAACATGCAAGTACCAACTTACACAGTACCAAACAACCATGGCATCACCTGTGCCTAATATCAAATACTTACTGATCACAAACTGAACAATGATGACACCTATCAGGCTTGATGATTTTACAGATATGGCAGAAACGGATTCCTGTCAAAAACAAAAGAAATTGAAAATATCACGCTTATCAAATGGTCAACATTAATTACATAACCTTAAGCTCAATAATAAGAAAATTCAAACCACAACTGACTTTAGTGACATCATATCTATGACCAGGAACATTCCAAAAATATGACAAAGCAAAAGTCCAATTCCATCATCAGGTGAAACAGACAAAAGTTGAGTGTATACAGACCTTTGATAACACTTCCACTAATGGCGAAAGGAATACGTTAGTAAGATGAATGTTAGTAAGAATGAATTCTAGCTACTTGTCCACTTAACTTGTCCACTTCACTATGTTGCTAATGGAAGACAAACACAATAAATGGGCACAATCTGTTACAAGTACTTGGCACAGTTTGCATTAGAAAATGAAATCAAAGAAGAATTTCTCCCTTATAAATATCTTTGGTGGGATTTCTCAAGTTTTGCAGGATTTTTTACATTGCAGGTGCTCCTGTAACTGGACTTCATTATTTGGCCAAGACTTTTGAACTGATTTGAGTAGGAACCAAAACCCATGAAAAGAACACCATTAACCCTGCCTAGATGCCTCTCAAAAATACTTGGGTGGAAAATTAAGGCCATAATATCCATCATGCCTTATGTATCATTTCTTTTGTAAGTGACATGGTTGGAAAAAATTAGAAGTCAGGGAAGCTTCTTGCATGAAACTATTTGTATTTTGAGGGAAATATGGTAATCTGAGGGAAATTTGGCCTTTCTGTATATGAAAGCATGCACACAAACCCCCCCAAAAAAAGGTTGTGACAAATTTGATCTACTTCCTGTGATATTGACTTTCCCTAGCTTTAGTATGTTGTGTCCCATGGTTTCTTAATTCTGGCCTTGCTGCACTCTCCCCTCCTCCTCCCATTGTTTGGCATCAGGTGATGTTCAAACATATTTTCTACCACTGTTCTGCATTTCTGCTCTTTTTTACCAGCGTACCAATGTGGAACCTTAGAAGCCTTATAGAGTAACGCAGTAACCAGTAAAAGGCCAGTACTTCATCAGACAACAGCCCCACCACATCATTTCTCCTGAGTTACAACATTTAATATAGCATATAATACACTGTTCATTGTAATCATCTGTACAGTGCTGCAAGATACTGTGCATTACTCAAATATTGACTACAAAAGAAAGGGGTCCATTGGCCTACAACACATTGTGTACATGCTAACCATCATACTGTGACAATGCTTGCCTGATGGTGCCATAAAATGGTACAGTTTTAATCATCTCTATTTATACTGTCTCACGAAGTGTCAATATGCACCACATCATATACAGTACAGCAACCATGCAGATGAAAAGACTACTGTACCCTGGGATGTGAAAGGCAAGTGCAGTTGAAGATAATACTTTATCCAGTATCCTATCTCCTTTTGTTAATCAAGCTGGTCAGACTGTGACACAAAAGCAATGTACCAGCAGCATTTGTTTTCATGAGTTACCCAAAGGCAGGAGTTCTCAAGCTTTGGGCCAAAGGTCACTTTTTTACATGAGTTGTACATCACAACAATTATAGCAGCTTGCAGGTTGGTCCATGGTCTGGAGAAAAGAGGACAGGGGAGATTCATTGGTGGGGAGGGGGGGGGGGTAATGCTCATGCTACAGAGCATCAAAGGATCAACTTTGAAAGGTAATTTAGGAATTTTTCAGAGGGGATGGCCACTGCTTGAGACAAAAGCCCACCACAGTTGGAGATGAAGTTAGAAAATTTGGCATTATGTAACATTCCAGACTGCAGGAAGTCACACCCAGAAACACAAATTTATCTGTCACAACAGTTGAACCTCTAGATTACTACAGGTATATGGGGTGCCATTATGGTAAGAATGGGGCAAAAAATTTGTCACTGGCAGTCATGAGGCTTCTTGTGGCAAAATTAAAAAAACAGAAGCCTTACTGAAAATATGGTCCTCTGTTTCTGAGGGCCTTTCTAGTTTCTACCACAACAAGGACAAAATTTCATGCTTGAATTTCCACAGGCCATTGTGGGCTGCAAATCTCCAGCAGACAATCATTTAAGAACTAATACAATATGCCATAGGGTTATAAACAACTCTGCCACAAAACTCACACTGAATCTTTTACCAAATTTTTTGAAAAAAGTAAAATCACATGATTAATCATGCTTGAATCCACTTACCACCACCATAAGTTCTAGTGTAAACAGGCAATGCTTTATCCCTGGTAATTTCTTTCAGTACTTCCTGTTGTAAATCAGAGCGGTCTTCAGCTTCTACCCTCTGAACCTCTCCACTTGTTAAGTAAAACTGAAACAAAGAATTATTAGATCTTTCCAAACAAATGACTATAAAATGCATGTGCTATGGATCTGTTCCCTTTAAGGAGTTTAGAACAGACCATAACCACAGAAAGCTTAGGGGCATAGCCAGCACTATGTTTATTACTATTCATGCTCTGTAAAGAACCTTCCTGAGATCCCTCTGCTACTCTTACATCACATTTATAGTTTGATCCAGCATGCCATACAAATTGGAAGCATTAAGAATTTTTCTCGATTTCTACTGTGTTGTAGTTGAGGTCTAGAAAAGCTTCCATGGAGACACAAACCCTTGGATTTTGCAGTAAACCACTAGTAGAGACTAATATTCTAACCCATTTCCTGAAGAAGAATAGCCAAAACAGCATTTTCCAAAACTTTCAAGAATATACCCATTAATTCTTCACCCACATTATGAAACAGTCATTTTCTAAATTTCAAAAAGGAGGGTGCTTTAAATATGACATGAAAGAGCCACATCATGAGTGGTACCATGTCGCACTCACTGCACATGTAATGTACACATATATTAAAGGAAGTACAGAAACAGGGTTTGAGCCTTTAGATGTTAGAAAAGTAAGCTAGCCTCGACATTAGGCCTACCTATGACTAGATGGCAAGTTGCTACCAGTTTCAGCAATTTCAAACTATTTTAGGGGTTTCACATAACTCACTGGCACATGTTGCCTCAGTTCACTTCTGTAATCCACAGTACCTACTTGTCCTCATGCACTTTGTCCTGTTTTCTTTGCCTCAAGAACTGAACAAATGGGAGTTAGAACAAAGAATTGTCTGCAAATATTTAGGTGCATTTGCAAAAAAATCACTGTCACCTAACATGCTGGTGGTTACCTGGCTCCCCACTGTCATAGAAAACAGACAAAAACAATTTCCCACTCAGTTGAAGAAATGGTACAATTAAGTGTTTAAATGTAGCAGTCAGCATCACCTTCACAACAGATCCTGAAATCTGTCTTGGTGTTTTAAATCATCCTCTGCAAGAGATAAGAGTTATTCTGCTTGCATACATGTCCCTTTTTTTCAAACAACGAAGCACAGTGTTTTAAGTTTGAACGTACAATGTAAAAATAGCAAGATACAGAGTAGGCCTACATCTTGCTGCTGTGAATGCTATTGTGTACTATAGCTGTACAGTTCTACACTGCAACACTACAGTATATGTACAGTATTTGAATCAGTGTTGAAGTGTACAGTGAAAGGTGATGGTGTTGCCAAGTCACACAAACTATATCTTCTGCTCTTGTGAAAACTGTTCCTTCTCATTTTCAGTTTTAAAATGTGTGGTAAAAATACTGGAGAAATAAACCTTAGCTTTTTCTGCATCAAGACTAACATTTTAAAGTACCCCTTTTCCCGAAAGGAGCACATAGAAGGCTTGAATACACTTATTTCAGCCTTATGATATTTATGTTGCTACTAGTTCATGCTATCGTTGTTTGAATTCTACAGTACCAGTTCCAGGATGCACAATGATGAAAGCAAGCCTCATATCACATTACTGTACAACAGAAAATTTAACAACCCACCCAAAAAGATATGAATTGCACATGCTGTGGAGAATAACTATACAATGCTTGACAAAATTCCATTTGCCACTTATAATAGGGAATATAATTCAGAGTATCATATTAAATATATTTTCTTCACACATTATTTAAGAGAAATGAAAAAAAAAACAGGTTTCACAAAAGTAGAATAAACAGTTTGCACGACTTGGCAACAGCAACGTTTTTCACCATACTTTGCACTACAACACTGATTCACACACATAAGTACAGCCTATAATACACTGTGTAGAATTGTAGGTCATTACAGTATATAGGGGTACCATATTAAACCTAACAGCAGCACTTAGCAGGACGTAGTCATAGTCCTTACCTTAGATGGTCAAACTTGAAACAGTACACCTAGTTATTTGTAAAAGGAAACATGGATGCGAACAGACTTAAATGTTACTGTATGTGGAGCCTGAATATGAACTCACTGTAAACATTAAGACAAAGAGAGCAAGAGGAGGATCTGTTGTGAAGGTGGTTGCATATGCTTAGCACTTGTACTCAGTGCTGGATGACTTGTAATGGTTTTGAGTCTCGATTTTCGTGATTTGTGATGCTGACTCGGTGCTCAGGACTTGGACTCGAACGACATGACTTGGGGACTCAGGCCAAGACCAGGTAAGAGACCGAAAAAAATGTGACTGCCATATATGACTGTGCCTCCCTTCCAAATCCTGTACATAAAGGGTGACCATTTCCAATCCCAAAAAGGAGGACATTACCAACTTAATTATGCCATGTCAAGTCTACTACCTACCCACTGAGCTACTGTACACGTTGTACCCATTGCCCTAATCTGACTGCACAGCATACTGATAACAATATGGTCCCCTGCGAATGAGAGTGACGAACACCACTTACATGTTGAGATATAGCTGCAGATATTCTTTACATGATAATGTTGTGTATGATAGGAATATATTTACTCGAGATTGAATTTTTTCATTAATTAGCAATTTGTAAGGTATTTTACTGTCCTCGCAGCCC
Organism: Holothuria leucospilota; assembly: GCA_029531755.1. NCBI lineage: Eukaryota > Metazoa > Echinodermata > Holothuroidea > Aspidochirotida > Holothuriidae > Holothuria > Holothuria leucospilota. Next base: position 1,329,835 of record CM055975.1, on the reverse strand, counting down.
CCCAAAAGGATGTCTAATGCACACCGGCTTTAAGCAATGCTTGACACAGGACAAGCTGCCCAAAAGCCAGGCAATCTGACAAAAAACTGGACATACAGCCACCCTAACTACATATGGTGTTTAAAACCCTGGAAACAAATTTACTAGACATTAATTCTGAATATTTCACATCTGATAGATACTGACATTATGGCATCAGTATACCATGTGGCTCTTTCACATCACTTTTGAAGCGCCCATTCTTTGAATTAAGGAAATGGCAATTAACATTTGGTGGGCCAAAAAAAGGAAAAGTCTTGAAAATTTTGGAAAATACCATTTTGGCTAGCATTTTTCAAAAAATGTACAAGAATACTTAGTCTCTACTAGTGGTTCACTGCAAAATCTGAGGGTTTGCCTCTCCTTTAATATCAGTCAATGACTTACAGTACACCACATGGCTAAGCACATTAGTGGCATTTAAATTGCATGTACAGATATTTGTTGAGCACTGAAAAAGTTTTTGTATAAAACCCTTGCTAACTCTGTGCATGGTTTGCAAACCTTTTCACTTTCCCCCTTTTTAAGGAATCTGGCCCCTGGGATAAAGAAGGTTATGTTTACTCAAAAGGGAAAGACTCAAAAATTTGCCATTTACATATGAGGACATGTGCTGAATGGACATTACGCTCAGGTTAAGATTACATGCAAAACTCATCTAATCAGGCCACCCAATTTCAATGCTGCTTGAGACCACAAGAGTAAGTACTAGATTCATTCTAAAGCATACTAAACAAATCACAGTTACCCCTGAATCATTCAATGCTAACCTCTCACCCCCAAGTTTCAAGAAAGTGCCTTTTGAGCCATGTCACAACATAGTACATGAAACATCCTAATCACTGTGTACAAGTTTTTTTGTCTTTGTCAAACTGAAACTGCATTCTCCTGTCCCTTAATTACTGCAAAGCACAGAGTGTCAGAAAGTACTGTAAAACATGTCACAGAATGTAAATGCTCAGTTTTTCCAAACTATTTTGGAGATAGAAACAAACCTCTGCAGGTACTCCTGGATGGTCTGTAAATATAGTCTGGTAGTAGGCCCACAGGAACATAATGAGGAATACATGGTAACAGACTAAGAACAGGGCTGACAAAACAAAAGAAAAAGTACATTGTAGATTTATCAAGAAAGAAAGCTGAATACAGTATTAATGCAACATGAACACTGCTATTGTTACAGGATAAGAACATTGACATGTATGTGTGTGGGAAGCACTATACCATCTTAACCTGCCCCTTTTCACACCTATACAATGCATTTCCTGTATACTGTATTCCCATGAAAGCATCTCAGGGTAACGGGAAGCTTTAAAAATTTGTACTAGAACCTGTCAGAGTTAGCCTGACACACTAGCTCCCCTCTTCCATGTGTAGCCCTGAATCCATACACCTTTCACTTCAAGGGCTAGAATGGCCACTGTTTACAACAGTTACCAAAGATCCACAATTTGAAATGCACAGTTCTGTCTATGGCAATAACTAAGATGTCCTTACTTCCTATACCTTAACAACCCTTTTGACTCCAAGCACTTACATTGTACTATGATTTGTTACATCTGACTCCAATTACATGGATTTTTTCTTCAAGTACCAAGACTTTCCTCCACTTGACATCTAGGCTTGCCATCAAACTCAGTTACCAAACCATCAAAGTGCACTGTACAACTGTCGTTATAGGGACTTAAGTCGACAACTGCTTACTTTATCAGACAGCATTTTTGCTACCAAGTACAGTACAGTGAGCCAGTTTTGTGTATAAAGCTACTGAAAGGTCTGTGGACATGTAACCAAAAAAGTTGTACAGCTGTACTACTGGTACTCAACAATGAAAAATTAAGATCCCCTCATGAAAAGTCTCTTGATTATTTGAATATCTTTTACTGCACTCAAGACATGCCTCTTCAAAGTTAGACCATTTTGAAGACATTAATTGTGATGAATGGAGTGTTGCCAAGGTGCTGTACTTGTTTTGTTAATCCTTCATAAATTATCTGTTTATTACCTACCAGCTGATTTCTAGTTTGGTGTCAGACTGTAAATATTTTCAAAGTAAGTCAATAATAACTTCCAACATGGAAACCCCTCGGGGCATGCCAACATTACAAAGTCTTTGGAATGAAGGTTAATTTAAATCTGGTAAGTGGTATTAGCTGGAGATACATCAGAAAACTTTTAATTTATACTAATCCAACTTGATCCATTTAGGCATGTGGAGAATTTCCAACAGTATAATGAGGGATCATTGGATTTAACTGCACTGAACTCGTTTGTGTGGTACCTAGGCAACCTCATCAGTTCCTTCTCAATCCTTACAAAGAGACTTGGCATGCAACAAAGCTTTGATGTCTCACTAGTTGCTGACAGTCAGGTGGAAATTAATGTTCTTGAAAGTAAAACAACTATTTATTGTCACCAAACAAACAGGTGTGTGCAGTAGACGAATACTACTGCTCTATGCAAATGAGCAAAAAGGAATACTGTAAGTTTAAATTTCAATGACTGATTCTGATGACTTCTCGCATCCGCTTGCAAATGTTGGAATGCTTTATACCTTTGTTCAGCATATATGACATAGACACCAACTGGAAATATGTCAAAAGTGTCAAAACGCTTCAGAACATGCAAATTAATTTGCAGCTCAAGTGACTGGCAATGGTAAGGGAATGGGTTAAATGTTCTGACGTATTCCTAAAGATGTAGCAGACAATGTACAGTATTTGTGTGACACTGTGACCCTATTTATTTGTTAAAAACCTGTTAAAGGTTATTGAAATTTCAAGAGCAACATGGAAGGAGACTATAGTGGGCAACTAGCAGAGCAAAACATTTCTCTGATTCCTGTCTCTTCCTAATCCACAATTAAAATCTTATGGATATCGATGCCTTGCATATGCTGCACCCTATTTGTAGAACCAGTTACCTGACAATATCTGTTTCTGCACTGATCTCTCTGCATTTAAGCATAACCTCAAGATTCATTTCTTTACTTGTTCCTTTGAATGTAATAAACAAGTTGTCTGATTATTTGTCAAGCGCCTAGAGCAGCTACTTTTTGGTCCTGATTTGGCGCTATATAAGTCCAATGTATTCTTATTAATACTACACCACTTCCTGATTAAACAAAGGATAACAAAAGCCATATCTCATAAATACAGTACCTCCTTCCACATCACAAATACAGAGCTCATGTTTATTCATGAAAACTGCAGATCTGTCTTATAAATAATAATACTTGATGGGAATTTTGAATATTTTTAACATTTTTAATGCTTTTTACATCATATGGGCAGGTGTGACATCTTCTCACATGTTCACAGACCTAGAGGCATTTACCTCAGATGCATCATGACAGTATCACCTCATACATCCATGCAGTGGGAGATGGGTCTCAACTGTGTATCAAAGCCTGTAGGGTTTTATGCTGAAAGTGGCCAAGACTTAAGTTACAGGTGTCCCTATTTTTTTTTATACTGGTCTCAATTATGAAAGTTCAGTGTATTTTACAGTAGCTTCTAAATGTAGCAAGAGCAGTAAAATTTAAACAATACAGTATTTGACCTGGTGTACCAACCCACCTACTGTAAATGACAATCCAAACTGAAGAGAATTGATATACCACTTTGCCAGAGTAAGTCAAAAAAAAAGGATGTCACCAGCAACTAGCATTAAATCCCCTCCAGCATTTGCTGCTATCTTTTTTCCTGGATGACATAGTGTAATTGTACAGTTACCTGTATCAATATTCCTTCTGTCCTTAATATGTACGTGCCAAACTCTACATAATTTTACACTATGTGCATGTGGGGAGCACAGAACTTTACTGATCCCACCACCTGTTACTGTACTCCCTGTGCACCCTTCTAAACCCCCAAAAATTTGACTGCCCTGTTATGTATAAAATTAGATGATGCAGAGACCTAAGGGCATAATTTATTCCCCAAATGAATGGTACCAACGGTACTGTCTTTTTATATCAAACTGAAAAGTATGCATACGTTAACTTGCCTTCTATACAATCAAAGTATGTGGGCATGTAACCAAAATGTTTGACTGTTTTACCCAACAGCCAGATAAAAGATTTCTTGACAAGAAATGTGTTGGCATTATTTGAATATCTTTCACTGTTTCCACGATTCAAATCTTCAAGGTATGGCATTTTCTGGGGTTTCTCACTGGCCATGCAAAAATTATGACGTACCGTACAGGCAGTACACATTGCACATTGTATTTCTTTTGTTTGAAATCCTATTTAATCGATAAATAATACCTGTCCCTCCTTCTACTGTATATCAGGAATTTGCATACGGTAGTTCATATAGTGTGTCTACCAAAAAGTCTGTGCATTAAAGCAGTCAATATAACATGAATGTTGATGGCATTTTTGGTTATAACACTTTAATTCATATCTTCGAACAGACAGGTAACACATTAACATGTCCACAGATCTTCAATTCTTCATGGCACTTATTGTACACTGTAATAATTTGGGACAGTGTTTAAGAGAAACTGACAACAAATCTTCACTTACCAGCTAATCCATAACTCTTTGAGTCAACAGCAACTGTAACTGTGAAAAAAAGAAAATCACAAAGCCTCACTAGTGACCAGAATATGAAATATATAACATTTACGTTAATATTTAAAATTTATTAAGGGGCAAATTACCTCCCTTTACACAGTTAAAAATGATACCAATTAACTTCAACTAAAGTTTTCTTCAAGCCCTTTCTCCAGTTTACAAACAAAACACCTGCCTCAGACAAAGCAACAGTGACTTTTACTGAGTTTAATTGCTCCAGGTCAAATCCACACCTGTCTACGATGCAATGAGCTACACTACTGATTAGGGCTGCGAACGTGTAGCGATTAATTGCTAAATGATCGTATGTGGAATAAATGTTTAGTACAACCTACAAAGCGATTAATTGCAAAACCTGTGTCCTGTTTTTCATCCATTTTCTATCCATTTGAATACTCTGTAAATTATGCAGAGTGCATAATATTGCCCCCTACGTATAGTAAGTAGTACAGTATGTCATGTTGTGATTACTGTTTCGACTACAAAAAAGCCTTTACATGAATCATGTTTGGGGTTCACGGGTATTACCAATTCATTTTGAACAGTCCTATTTATCAAGTCAATCAAAACACACCGAGTCTTCTGTTGTGATAAGGTTATCGCGATTAATCCCTAAACGATCGCAAATTTTTGCAGTTAAACGTTTATTTTGCCACCCGTTCACAGCCCTACTACTGATCTGCACAAATCACCAGTGGTCATAGTGCAGCTACTGCTTGAACATACAGGTATAGAAGTCAATTTGAGCAGTCACCAAGTGTGATTAGAGATATCTGGAGATTCCTTAATGTTTGGAGAGATGCAAAAGATTCTTCACTACTATAGCAAACTGAGTTACATACATACATAACGGGTATACCACATTGACATACAAAACAGAAATGGCTATTTTTCAGAAAGTTTATCATATGTACATACTTTTTGCCATTTTCCGAGGATGATACAGTATGTAGCAATAGTTAATAACTAACCCATTGGGGGCACTTTTTGGTCAATATTAAGCTCAGGAGACCAAAAATTGTAAATGTATGTCAATGTTACACCCGTTATGAAATTGTGTTCACCCGTTATAAAAATGCTGAGAAAATACTGAAACTCAAAAAGTTTGCTATGTATATATATGGACCTTGCCAATAACTTAGGTTGCTATGTTGTGATGGTTTATAATAAACAAGGTTGTCCAAAATATGATGTGACTAGAACCCATGAAGCACATTTGAAATTATTTGACATACATTTATGTGATGCATATGTATGTCAAACAATTGTAGGGAATTGTAAATTACCCTGTGAACACCATTAATTGATGTTACCATGTTTATAACATGGTAACATCATAACTGAACATAATAAAACAAATGAAACTAATTAACAAAACAAAATATGCATATATAATAATTCTGTGTTGGTTTACTGTCTAATTGCCCATATCCCTGTTCTTCAGTTCTTGTTTTGGAGGAGTTTGCCACTTGACTAGAGTTTGTTCTTGTTTGATAGGTAATATTTATGCACATGGACATTCTGGCTGATTGCTTCACACACAATAATTTCAGTTACGATTAAGATGTATTGCTCTTTGAAAACTGAAATTTTTTTTCACTCTTCAATGTGGATTTTTGTTTGCCACTACCTCTTTATGGACAGCGAAGTGGATACATGGTTTCTTTTACCATGCCTGTCACAGTTGCTGTGCTGTACAGTCGTTTAACATGACCTCATTTGCTTCCAATTTTGACTCTGCCTTTTTGCCCTTTTTATTGAAGTAGTTTCATAAGATAATACCGAAAAAGCCTCTTTATCATCATGCTATTGACAGTCCCCATTATGCCGCTACTTTGATGCTGAATCATCTTCTGGATTCAACAGACTACACATACGTCTTTATACTGTACAACACCTTATACACTGATATAATCTGTCTGTTGTTGCAGATATGCACAATGCCAGCTTAGCATTGGATTAATATAAATTTACTATTATCTACATTATCATGGATATTCAATTTTCATATTTAATGGTAATTTTTTCATGACTATTCATAAATAAATATTTAAGACATGTAAATAAGGGACTTTGCTATCAGCAGGTTTCTATTAATTTCAACTGTTGAAATCCCTACGTGTACGTGCAGCTTGGTGGTGTCTAAAAAAAAAGTAAGGGAGAACGCTGACACAATGCATCCCTGCATGTTTAACCCGAGAAGCCACGAAAATTGTGAGGGCACTTCTGTTGTACGGCAAAAGACCGGATGATTGGTGTGTCTCCGTACCTACAGTGAGCATTTTGCTGCAGAAGTTGTACTGTAGCTTTATATTTTATATATCCGTTTTTCGAAAGATTAGGAGTAATTTTCACAACAGGAATAAGTCATGGTGCCTTAGGTATTTTGTTTTATACTCCTAACTTGAAAACTTGTAGTTTCTTTGCCAATACTTCGGGCAAAAGCAACGACGTGGTATTTGTGTTACTTTATCTTTCATTTCAGCTTTCTCTCCTCTCTTCCACAGCAAGGTTTACTGTAAGAAGAGGACACTGAAAGACAGGATTCTCGGGAATTGCGAGTGGGGATGTGAAAGAGGGGACAAAGGATAGGGCAATAATGAGGTCAAGCCTCAAAAGCTGTGCAAACTGAATTAATTTTGCATGCAAATTACCTACAACTCTTTTAGGTTCCCCCCAAAATTACCCACGCCCCATTTTACTAAGCTAACCTCATCAAAAAAGCGCCCTCTTTTAGACTGTCAGCTTGAGAATGTGTCATAACTTTCGGGTACTTATTCTAATCTAAATTAGCACCACTTTTTTATTGTTAGGCCTGGGCTATTTCTTTTTATGTTTACTGCTGTTGGTGTGAGTAAGTGGAGTAATGAAGATGTACTCAGGCGTCTAGGCTATTTACTTACTTAACTTCGAGAGGATCTTTTATGTTATATGAAGAAAGCAATTTTGTGCAAATAGAAACCTAATGAAAGTTTATATCATTTTGTACTAACTACCACAGTGTCTACTCTACTGCCTTCAGTAATGGCATTCTTGTGCAATCATGTGTCCATGGCCAATTCAGCTGGCTATCGTCCGAGCCAAGCTGTGTGTCATTCTGAATTAGCACTCTCAACGTGCATGCCTATTTACTCATTTATTGCCAAAAGAGCACACCACAGAGAGGGCGACTTGCAGGTCGATAAGGTAAGAGTTCGACCGACTTTATTTATCTGAGCTGTATTTTGATGTTCTATTTTTGTGTTCGTATTATATTTTCTTATGTCCTATTTTGTATTCCTGTACTATTGCCCATTGTTTAGAGAATCTCTACATTTTTGTATTTGCTGAATTTAAGCTTGCACTTGTATTGGTTCAATGAATGTATTCTTGTAATTTGATTATTTGTCGTATACATGTAAATTAATAAGCCTACATGGTTTATTGTATTTTTATATAGTTTTCATGGAACAATAATGTGTCCATCCGTACAGTGAAAATACTGGTCATGCAAATGAACAAACCAGTTCCCATAAGGAAACTGACTCTTGTCATATTTGCCAACTCTACCAATTTGGGCGGTAGAAGACTGCTTTTTAGAGATTTGAACCGGCTACCAATTTTTTAGTCTAACAGGCCTTGAATTTTGAGGCGTGCGAGTGCGATCGCACACCATCACTTGCCTCAAATCACTGTGAGAAGTGCGATTTTTTGCACACCTAGATACAGAATGGGAACTCAGGTAAATCAATAAAGTTTCATAAAACAGCACACCTACCACACTCCTTAATTTCCTAAGGAGTGTGATTTGTAGCACACCTGGAAAATCTAAAACTCAAGGCCTGGTCTAATCTACCCATTTTTGGCAAATCTGCCATAGAATGTATTGAAGTATGATTTAAGTTAAACATTGCTGTTTGCATGTTGCTTTTTGCATGTTGTTTGTAATTCACCCCACAACAGCTCAGAAAATGTTGATAAACATACGATTCATTGATCCAGCTGGCGCTGGGAGATATGGATCGATCGAAACCCGTGCGGGAACGTAGGAAGGTACGTACATATTCAGGGTTTTCACTCATCGTTTTTATTCAGGAGTCACTAACCCTTTGGAATAAATTTACAAGGGTAACCAGAAAGCCAAAAGGCTTAGTGATTCCTTGCCATATGGGTATATTGTAACAAACATGAATCACCCACATGACAAGCATGAGATCCCTCACAGTTATCCTACTTGAGATATCATGTTAATAAGGTCAAAAGCTTTGGAAATCTTGTGACCCAAAATGACCTACATGCTAAATACTGTATGAACCATCCACAGGCCAATTATGTGATCCCTCATAGTAATCCTCCTTACAATATCATGTTCACTAAGGTTTTGACCTTTCATGACCTCAAATGACCATTAACCTGCACGAAAAATAGCAGGGATCATCTACTCAATACGAACAATTAACATGTCAAGTGTGAGATCCCTCACAGTTATCCTTCTTGAGATATCGTGTTTACAAGGTTTTAACCTTTTGACCACTGATGACCCCAAATGACCTTTGACCTCCACCAAAAACAATACAGATGATCTACTCAATATGGGCAATCCACATGCTAAGTATGAGATCCCTCACAGTTACCCTTCTTGAGATAAAGTGTTTACAACATTTTAACATTTTGACCTCTTGTGACCCTAAATGACCTTTGATCTCCACCAAAAATAATAGGGATCATCTACTCAATATGGGCAATGAACATGCTAAGTATGAGATCCTTCAAAGTTACCCTTCTTGAGATATCATGTTTACAAGGTTTTGACCTTTTGACTGCTGGTGACCCCAAATGACCTTTGACCTCCACCAAAAACAATAGGGATTATCTAATCAATATGGACAATCCACATGGTAAGTATAAATTCCCTCCCACTTACCCTTCTTGAGATATACTGTTTACAAGGTTTTGACCTTTTGACTGCTGGTGACCCCAAATGACCTTTGACCTCCACCAAAAACAATAGGGATCATCTACTCAATACGGACAATCCACACAATAAGTATGAGATCCCTCACATTTATCTTTCTAGAGATATCGTGGTTTTGACCTTTTGATCTCTGATGACCCCAAATGACCTTTGACCTCCACCAAGAATAACATGAATCATCTACTCAATATGGGCGACAAACAAGCTAAGAATGAGATCCCTTACAGTTACCCTTCTTGAGATATCGTGTTTACAAGGTTTTGACCTTTTGACCTCTGGTGACCCCAAATGACCTTTGACCTCCACCAAAAACAATAGTCATCATCTACTCAATATGGGCAATATACACGGTACATATGACATCCCTCACATTTATCCTTCTGGAGATATCGTGTTTACAAGCAAATTTCTAGAGTATTTATCATTTGACCTCTTATGACCCCAAATGACCTTTGACCTCCACCAAAAAGAATAGGGATCATCTTCTCAACATGGGCAATCTACATGCTAAGTATGAGGTCCCTCAGTGTTAACCTTCTTGAGATATAGTGTTTACAAGGTTTTGACCTTTTGACCTCCTGTGACCCCATATGACCTTTGACCTCCACCAAAAACAATAGGAATCATCTACTCAATATGGGCAATCTACACGCCAAGTATGAGATCCCTCGGAGTTACCCTTCTTGAGATATCGGTTTTACAAGCAAAAGCGTCACATACACACACACACACACGACATCACCATCGCATAGACTCCTTCGGCCTTTGGCAAGGAATCAAAAACTAAAAAAGAAGGGGTCAAAATAAATTTGAGTTTTATGCAACAATCTTTATTCCTATTTTATGTTTATTCATATGTGATGATTTTCCACTATCTTTTTCTTGTAAGATATGATAATCCGTCAATAAATAATATGATTTCAACTGAGCAAAATAAGAACCTTCGTGTAGACTGTAGCTTACATCACAGACTGTAACTCGAAACTTCCCATGTATTGGGATTAGGATCATAAAGTTTTCCTGCCAAAACATGCACCGTGCACCAGACCCACTTCTAGAAATAACTTCAGTAGATAGAGTTGAAACACATGCTTTTAGTGCTAGTAGCAGTAAGTACTACCAAATACGCATGTACACTAAGGTGACCATATACGTCCCCAGATCCAGTGTTTCTGTCCCCGATCATCAATTGTCCCCGAAAATGTCCCCGATTTGAACAAATGTCCTTGAAATTTGAACTTTCCCAAGATATTAATTACAATGTAAAACATAATGTTCATTTTGTCGATTGTGTAGCCTACTGTGTACCTTTCGGATGGGAGCTGAACGGCTGGCTAGCTTAGTATTACATCATTATCATCGAGATATATATATATTTGCCTATTTTTCACCTTGGGGGAAAAATCGTGTGAAAAAAACATACATTAGGGGGAAAATGCACATTCGGGGAAAAAATCGTTTCCCCTTAACGTTTTCACACACTTTTTATATAGGAATACATAAACGTATGGTAACTTGCTTTCAACCACAATCTACATACTATTACTTCAATGTTGACGAATTTACGGACACCTATCTGTTAACACTAACGGATGGCGAGCCATTGAAATAACGTTGATTATGTCTTTGAACAGTTTTTTTTTAGCTTAGGGGAAATATATGCTTATGTATTTTATTGTTTCATTTTCGCCTTAACGAAAACGCGGTATCGCGGTTTCCCCCAACCTGTCGAATTAGTGTTATATATATATATATATATGTATATATATATATATATATATATATATATATATATATATATATATAAGGTTTCCTGAGAATCCCAGTGAACGTACTTTATTCACCATGGATGTCAGCAGCCTCTATACTTCAATCCCCCATCACGCTGCTTTAGCAGCCATACGCCATTACCTTGATCAACGCCAGGACCCTAGCATCCCTACCACCACCCTCAGGGATTCCGCCAGAAATGCAAAAAAGGGGGGATTAATTGCTCCTAAACCCCTAGTCCAAATTGATGCTGTCCCTGGCTAAAGTTACAAGTGGGTTCAGGGGGACAAAAGCTTGCTTCAAGACCCCTATAAGGTGCATTTTGAAGGGTTTTAAAGGCCATTTACTTATGAAAGTCCAAACATTGCTGCAAAGGTGCCCTCTTCTTAAGTAAGAAACCAAGATATGGACAATTTTTTTAATTTTTATGGAAATGAAAAGGGGGGGATTTTACCCACCTTCTTCTGGAAAGGGGGGGACAAATCCCCCCCTTTCCCCCCTTTGGCGGAAACCCTGACCCTTCTTCGCTTGACTGAACTAGTCCTCACACAAAATTGCTTTCAGTTCAATGGTCGTTTTTTCCGCCAAATTAAAGGAGTAGCTATGGGCACTAAACTGGGACCTTCTGTGGCCTGCCTCACCATGGGCCACTTTGAGGAGCAGTTGTTCTCACGATACACCCGGATCAAGCCCATACTTTATAAAAGGTACATTGACGATATTGTTGGGGTCGCAGTGGGTCCTCGAAACGATTTGGAAGAGTTCATTAACTTTGCTGAAACGTTCTGCCCGTTTTTGAAATTCACTCACTGTATTTCCAACTCCTCAGTAGTGTTTTTAGACACGGAACTATCCATCTCCGACCGTAAAATCAAGTCCAATCTCCACTTTAAGCCCACTGACTCTCATAACTACCTCATGTACCCTTCCAACCACCCCAGATCTTGTACCAATTCGATTCCTTTCTCACAACTTTTACGGGCCAGAAGGATTTGTTCCGACGACCAGGATTTTGCTAAAGTTTCCAAGCAGATTATTTCTTTCTTTGAACAACGCCAGTATCCACAAAGAGTGCTCTCTAATGCCCTGAAACGCATACAAGGAATTGATAGAGCCGCTGCCCTTGCCCCAAAAACTGACCATACACCCACCAGACGTATCCCGTTGGTCCTATCCTTTCACCCATCTGTAACCCCCATTGTACGTGCCATTTACAGGAATGTAGAGACCCTCCGTCATGACCCATCCACCCGTGACCATTTCCCTGATCCCCCCATCACGGCATTCAGAATTGAAAAGAACATATCTAAGCACTTGGTTCGTGCCTCTCAACCTCAAGCAGTAGTGCCTGACACCCCAGGAACTTTTCCTTGCAACCGTGGGAGATGCAATACTTGCCCGGTGGTCAGTTATGACAAAAACCTTTCCATTGTAGGTCCCAACAACAACCGGTTTAACGTTCATCAGCATTTTACCTGTACTTCAGCCAATGTTGTTTACGTTCTCGTATGTAAACGCTGTAATATACTGTACGTGGGAGAAACAAAACGTCGTCTTGCTGACCGAGTCACCGAGCACCTGAGATCAATCAAACAGAACCTCCCAGGGTTCCCGGTAGCCACCCACTTCAATCCCCCGTCAACATGCTCGATCCGTGACTTGATGGTTTCGGCGGCCATCTCGTGTCGAGGTTCCGATCATGACCGCCTAGCTGCCGAAAACCGCCTAATCATGAAACTTGGAACCCTGTCCCCACATGGTCTGAACGTTAGACTTGAACTGTTATAACGCAGCAATTCCTGCATTTTTTTTGACTTGTGGTAACCACTTAACACTGTCTGTTTTCCTAGCCGAGGTTTACCGTGCCCAATTTTATTGTGTATTTTTTAAATTGTACGTTTGGCCGTGTCAACGATCAGTTGCATTTTTGCCACCTGATGAAGGGTTTAAACCCGAAACGTCGTGGAATTTTTCACAAACTTTTAGCACTATTTACTACTTTATTTTTACCTATATATATATATATATATATATATATATATATATATATATATATATATATATATATATATATATATATATATATATATATATATATATATATATATATATATATATATATATATATAGATATATATATATATATATATATATATATATATATATATATTTTGCTAATTTGGGATTAAGGGGAAATATCGTATGAAAAAACCCGCCTATAAGGGGAAATCGTCTATAAGGGGAAAAAATCAGGTCGACTTAACGAAACTACACGCTTTTTCTATAGGAATACGTAAACGGATGGTAATGGCCTTTTCACTACATAATCTATATGCCATTACTTCAATGTTGACCAATTTACGTACACGTATCTGTTAACACGTACAATTGGTGGGCCATTGAAATAACGTTGATGTATATCTGTTTTTCAAATTCTACCAAATGGCGTAATATAATCTTATGTATTTTATTGTTTTTTTTTCGCCTTTTCGAAAGGGCGTCTAGCGCCCTCTAAAATTTTTCCCCCTACCGTGGGTTTTAGCGTTATATATATATATATATATATATCGTAGCGCCCAAGTACAACGCACGTAGGCTAACAAATAACAGGCATCTGCAATCACAGAGATATAAAGTCAAGAGCATCACTGATTTTCTACATTGCTGCTGTGATCACACACATTTACTGTAGCCAATGCACAGTAGCGATGTATATTTTCCTTTCACAGTGCCTGGTCTAGTAGTGTCCCTGATTTAAACCCCCAAAACATGGTCACCTTAATGTACAGCAGTGTACCATGTACAGTAGTCCTCTCTGCATGATTCGATCATTGCCGTAAATGCGTAGTGTACTGACATTATAAAGTAGTATTATACATTCTTACAGTATAATACTACTCAATGACTGACATTTACACTGATGTAGGTTACAGCAGAGCTTTGTGTTATACATGGCCTCATATACAGTATGAAACGCTGTGAGTTGGATTTTATTTAATACCGCAGACTTAGTGTACAGAGCAGGCTTCGACAAATTCTTTTTTCACTACTTGTCCATCAGGCAAGCTGTTCTCTTAGTCCACATGTATATCTACTTGTCCACTTTTAACATGCCTTTAAACTCCTTTGTGGAGGAGACTTCGTAAGTACTTGCGCGGCGGGCTAGGAGATTGAACAATGCACTTGCCCGAGTAACTTTTTACTTGTCCCGGACTGTCGGGCGGGGGATTTGTCGAAGCCTGGTACAGAGACTGGCAATGTGTGTCACTCCGATCATTGCAGCACTCACTCTGATATCTGCTCTTTACAATACACCTGCACTTGTTTCAAGTCTAATCACATAACTAGTAAGTGTATGCGGGTGCAGTTAATTAATGATATGTATACGTGGGAATGGTGGTAGCTCTGTACTGTTGCAGGGATGGTTTTTTATTTTAGATTTTTATTAGAACATAGAGAAAGGTGGAATATGTCTCACAGAACTAAGTTTGGAACTGGAAAGTGCTGCAGTTTGTAAGTAAATTTGCACATTTGGGGTGCAAAAGCTGTGTCCAGAGGTTTTGTGTCTGTGCATCAAAATCAAAAGTTGTGTGTCATTGACCCGGGTTAGTGAAATCCCTGATATTGTATGGGTGTACTATGCTCTGCACAGTATCATGTTAAGTACACTCACGAGTGCGCAAGGATAGTCCAACTGTACTGTACTAGATTGTTTACATCTTTTGTGATCAGAGCATGAGGGAGCTTGTGGCCTGACAATAATCCCATCACCTACACAGACTTCCAAACAAACGATCTTGAGGCACCGCAGCAGTTATTGCATACTTGAAGAATGATAAATTATTTGCCAGCAATATCTGTGTGTATTTGAATTTTGATGATTATTCCTACAAAATAGTTCATAAAATAATAATATGTCTCCTCATACATGCAAAATACTGTACATTTTTATGCACCAAATCACATATTTTCACATGAAAAAGCAAAGAAGCTTCACACCGTGCTAGGGGGGACACCGCTCCCCCTAGAGCACAAGCGCGCTCGGTCCCTTCACTCCCTCCCAAAATCTAACACTATTACTTTCAAATGTTGTCAAGCATGTCATTTCAGCCTTTTCTTCGTTTGTGTCTTCCTCTGCGGCAACAGAAAAACTAGCGATTAGTGATGGCCCAGGGAGTGCCCCCACAGGCCAAATTTAATAACAGTTAAGAGACAATCCGAGCTATTAGCACAGGCCTAGCCAATACTAAGTCTCAACTTTACTATAACTTAATGTGAACTACTCGAAGTACGGCGTACCAGAGTTCGCCGTATTACTATCAGTACAATTAGAGAATACCCTGTCATGAAATAAGCTGTCCATGGTGTAGCAGGCTACGCTGTCACACATGCTTCACCATGTAGCTGGCGTAACCACATCAAGGGAAAGCTTTGGACTCAGATTTTTTTGCAACATTTTTTAACCGTGTAGGCCTAGGCCTAATATGTTAATGTGTATTCGATCAGTAGGATGTCTTTAAATGATGTAGTCGGTGGAGCCGGCATAGCCACTCCAGGCGAAACATTTGGACTTACGTTTTTTTACGAAATGTATTAAAAGTATTTGAAAACATAGGCTAGGCCTAGGCCCATATCTTCATGGTGTAGCTGGGGTAGCCACTTTGGGGAATAGCTTTGGACTTAGTCTATTTTTGCAAGTCCACATACACCTTGTGCATCAGGTATGTTATATTCATGAGTCGTTCTCAAAATAAGTAAGGAATTTAACGATGTAGCCAATTAATTTTGGTGGCCTTTTCACGTGGCGGGGTATTCTATAATTGCTCCTTACCACAGGCATTACGATTTATATGTACATATATAATACACTATACATAGATATACTAACAAGGTACGACAATTTTCTGGACGAAGCTTACAACTTGGCCAATCTTTTCACTCTTACGCTCACTGTGAAACTCTCTGATTTCTTTCAATCACGTCATTCGATGAGAAAGAACATTTAACATCCCTTCGGGCACAACTGCGGGCATGAAATCACTTCTAATCAGAATTATTCGTAAAAAAATGGACTCTCGGCACGCGTTGGTGCTTACACAGACAGATGACGTATGATTATAACCTGCGCAGCCATCTATGCCGTCTCGTAAGCGAAAACACGCAGCGCAAGGTAAAGCAAATCAAAAGAACGTACATTTGCTATGCAGATAGATACGAGTAGCTCCTCATTTGACGAATCCTATGTAACGTGTGTTGTGATTGGCATATAGCTAAGTCAAATTATTTCCACGCCAATCACAACGCATGTTACCTGGATTTGTCAAATGAAGCGCTACACGTATCTATCTGCAAAGCGAACGTACGTTCTTTTGATTTGCTTTACCTTGCGCTGCCTGTTTTCGCTTACGAGACGGCATAGATGGCTGCGCAGGTTATAATCATATGTCATCTGTCTGTGTAACCACCAACGTGCGGAGAGTCCATTTTTTTACGAATAATTCTGATTAGAACTCACCGGGTATCTCACCGATTCCCATCGGCAAATGAGGCTGATGGGATCTTGAACACTTGGGCAGGCAGCCGCTTTTGGCTTATATAAAGCCCCTGTCTTTTCTTCAGAATTGGATCAATTTTGTTTTTAAAACTATTTTAAACACTTTTAGCAGTGACAGCTTCAAGAGGCAGGTTATTCCACTCAGAAATGACACGTTGACTAAATGAGTTCTTCCTAATGTCCAACCTACAGTTGGGTTTATAAAACCTGAAAGGATGCCCACGAGTACGACAATCAGAGCGTTGTTCCAAAAAAATACAAGCATCAATTTTCTCTAATCCATTGACAATCTTAAAAACCTCAATGAGATCTGCACGAAGTCTACGCATTTCCAAGGACAAAAGATTAGTTTCAAAAAGCCTGTCCTCATAACTTTTATGAGAAATTTCAGGTATCATCCTTGTATCTCGCCTCTGCACCTTCTCAATATTTTTAACACCTTTCTGGTGATAGGGACACCAAACTTGTCAGCAGTATTCCAAATGAGGCCTGACTAAGGACTTGTACAATCTCAATATATTGTCTTTACTTTTACAAGAATATGTTCTATTAATGATACCAAGAACCTTATTTGCTGATGCCACAGCCTTAGCACATTGCTTACTCGAACTCAGGGAATCATCAACAATTACGCCTAAATCTCTTTCAGATGAAGTACTTTCAATTTCCTCACCACCAATAAAATAGCTAGCCTTTCTATTGTCATAACCAATATGAAGGCACTTAAGTTTCCCAGCATTAAATGACATTTGGCAGTCCTCTGACCATTTAAACAAACTATCTAAATCTGCTTGCAACATAGACACTTGCTCCATGGATGAAACATCAGAAAGAACTTTTGTGTCATCTGCAAATTTTAATACAAAGCTATTGAGGTTCAAGTCAAGATCATTAATATATATGATAAATAAAGTAGGACCAAGGACAGATCCTTGCGGCACACCACTAGTCACAGGAAGCCAGTCAGATTTACGACCATGCAAAACGACTCTTTGAGACCTGTTACTGAGCCAGTTCTCAATCCAATTTACCACAGATGATCCTATGCCATGTGCTTTCACCTTGTTAATTAGATGTTTATGAGGAACTTTGTCAAAAGCCTTACTAAAATCTAGATAAACAACATCAACAGGGAGTCCTTCATCAATCTTCCTTGTAACAATTTCCATAAAATGTAACAAATTACTGTAGTAAGACAAGACCTTCCAGACCTGAAACCATGCTGAGAATCATTAACAAGATTGTATTTGTCCAAGTGATTTATAATACTATCCTTCAAAATGGACTCCATAACTTTACAAACTTGTGAAGTCAGGCTTACAGGCCTGTAGCTACTAGCTTGGTCCTTTGAACCCTTTTTGAACAATGGTGTAACATTTGCTAATTTCCAGTCAGATGGCACAACATTATAAGCAAGACTTTCACTAAAAATCAAGCTCAAAGGTTGACCAATCACATCAGCAAGATTTCTCAATACAACAGGATAAACATCATCAGGCCCTGGAGCTTTATCATGATGAAGACCAAGTAATTTTTTCAAGACAACTTCCTCTGACAAATCAACATTACAGTACCTAAGACATCTACATCGTCATTAATAAGACTGTCACAAATGGGAATCTCATACATGTACATTTTCTTCTGTAAATACTAAAACAAAGTACTCATTCAACATCTTAGCATTAATCTCATCATCAAGGACAACCTGACCATTACCATCAACTAGAGGGCCAACAGTTTCTTTGGTCCTCATTTTACTACGAGCATATAGAATTGATTTTATGCCCGCAGTTGTTCCCGAAGGGATGTTGAATGTTCTTTCTCATCCAATGATGTGATTGAAAAAAATCAGAGAGGTTCACAGTGAGCGTAAGAGTGTAAAAATAGGCCAAGTTGTAAGCTTCATCCAGAAAATTGTCGTACCTTGTTAGAATAGGCCTATATATATGTATAGTGTATCAGGCCTAGCCTATATAGGCCTATATGTATAGTGTGTTGACCGTCGAATGCGCACTTAAGAACCCTACCATTGCAAGCTTTTTCTATGATATGTTATGCTAGATGCGCACTCGACGGGCCCGCGCAGTCGACGGTCACCCCATCATACTGTATATAAATCAGAACACCTATGCTCCTTACTATCTAGCCTAGTATAAGGAGGTTCATAGTGTTACTCCCCAGCAAAAAAATTTACAATGGTTTACCATAGTTTACCATGGAGGTGTTTGCACAGTATGAAGCAGAAGCTGAAACTGTAACTTATTGTTAGGCCTACTGTTACAACTAGGCCTAGCTACAGTGTGTTCATCCTATACAATTTAAGCTAGCCTAGGCCTAACGTTACCTACATGGATTTTTCTCAGTAAGATACAGAGTTAGGCAAATCATTGGTACTTACAAATGCACAATTCAACGACGTATGCAAAGTAGGACCACAGAATAACAGCAGTTATAAATACCACTGGGAGCCAGCCCACAATTTTCAAGCAAGTTTTGAGCACTCCCATTGCTTCAAATGCTTAGGATACTAACGTTAACTGTGTTTAAGGTTAAACATATGCGATGACTAAATAACGAGCTTGTCTGCAGCATACAATGTACAGTGTCGCTAGTACTGAGTCAGTGCCATACGTAGCCTGTACTACTGTAGTGTGCAAGCACACATACTTTTCAGTCATACTTTTTGGTTCCTCATCGTATATTATGCCTGGTCTACCCAATTAAATCCACTTTTTTCGAATACACAAAATCACAAAATCATACACAATTAATGTGTACCACTTTAGATACTATGGTGTTCAATTTTTATGATTATTTGTGGTATGGTTGATCTTAAAATCTAATATTCATGGCAAAATTATATCGAGAATTCAGTTTGGAAAAATAATTAAAGTATTTTTGAACATAGAATCTCTCGTCAGTGGAGGCATATATTGTAGAGAAACTAAGGCAGTTTTCATTGTCACATGTCAATGAAAACGTAAACCACACCCACTTTAATATTATGACCGTTATTTACCAGTGGTTAGGTAATGATGTGTTGTACGGCTTTGAACTCATCTAAATTCCTTTGAACTATAGTTCAAGGTCACGGTACTGCTGCAAGGGCAACTAAATAGGGTCGGTGCTTGGATTGATCAAGAGGAATTTCAGTAATTTTAGTCAAAATGTTATGATAAATTCGTACAAGCAGTCATGGACAGCGATCCCGGGGAGGGAGGGGGGGGGGCGTACATGCCTCCAGTATTGAGAAATCGCCCAGTTACTTTGATTTTCACACAGTAAATTATTTGAAATTGCTGTCAACCCC
Source organism: Holothuria leucospilota (assembly GCA_029531755.1). NCBI lineage: Eukaryota > Metazoa > Echinodermata > Holothuroidea > Aspidochirotida > Holothuriidae > Holothuria > Holothuria leucospilota. The sequence goes on along the minus strand of CM055975.1, from coordinate 1,309,626 downwards.
CTCCCCACCCCCACCCACCCCCCAATATTGAGAACAAATCGCCGCTCTTGCAAGCAGTTGGTTAGGCCACATCTTGATTATGCCGTGCAGGCTTGGCGGCCCTGAGGCCTAAGTTTATGAAAAGAACAAGTTTCTTCAGTTTGGAGGAGGTTCAGTGGATCGAGGGCCAGCTTATTCCTGAAGTTCGTAATCTTCCTTATCATGATAGACCAGGGACGTATTCAGGACTGTATTTATGAGGGTGGGTAAAATAGCCACGACACTATTTAAGCGGAGTGCCAATTTAAGACAAATTATGCCGGATTGCAGGAAATAGCACTTCCTATGTAATTTAATTGATTTAGGTTGCATTTAAACATTCCTAATTTTGGTATCTCATGTTTTGGAAATTAACAGAATAATTCGGATTTCAAATTATTTTATGAGCTTTTTTAGTTTTGTTTCAAAGGCGTATGTCACTACGCTGTTCTCTCGGCTGTGTGGGGAGTTGAACGTTGTTTCGGACCGCCGTCCTGGGGGAGGTCTAGGGGGAGACCTTCCCCTTTGGAAAAAATTTGAATATTTGAGGATTCTTAGACGTAATTTGGTGTAATATTTTGCAAATTTTAAGGATCTGTTTTTGCTACTTTCATATTTTCATTTTTGCGATGATCGAAAGTATGCAGTCCTCGACGACAACTAGTCGCCTCGACGGTTTACCTGTCTTTTGCTCTCAAGAGAATAATTTCTCTAATAAGCAGGGATATACTCGAGACCGGTTTTTCTGGTCTCGGTCTCGGTCTCGACACCCTGTGGTCAGTCGGTCTTCTCGGTCTTCACCTTGCGGTCTCGGAAATTTTTCCGGTCTCGCTTCGAGACCAGCAAAAAAACTTGTCGTTTTTTTTTTAATTTTTTTTTCAATAAACTCATTTATTTCAAACTATTTTTTACTTCATTTACTTTCATTGAAAAAATTTCATTGAAACAAAATCATTCATCCAGCGAGTCCATACACTATATCTAATGTGGGTTGAACTTTCTTCTGTGAGCCAGTGAGTGGGCCTTTAATTTGGTCAATGGGGATAATAGCAGTGTTGTAGTCGAGACCAGCATATCCGAGACCGAGACCAAGACCGAGACCAGGGGTGTCGAAACCGAGACCAGGGCAGAAATTCGAGACCGAGACCGAGACCAACAAGGTCCGAGACCAAGACCGAGACCGATTGTACATACTGTATGGGAAAATGAAACAAACAGTCCAACTTTCTGAATACCTGACTTTATCACCTTATGATCCACAAACGACCTAGTACCAAGAGTGCGTCGCTCATTGATATATACACCTGTTTTCTATTATCATATGCCAAACATAGTTAACATAATTAATAATTTAACATAATCATGTATTTTTCTAATGCGGCCCTTCTCTTTAAACCGGAGTCATGCAGTCAGTGCTACAAGTGTTCAGTGTTGATGAGCTTGGTGCCAATTAATGCATCATGGTGAGTTTGTCCAACCCACAGAAAAATCAGTCACAGAACTCTAGTTAGTGCCAACCTTTCCTTCGGACCAAACGTGACCATGGAGACTAGTAGTTCAATTACCTGACATTTTGTTTTCGAGCCTAGGGTAGGATTGCAGATAATATGTATGCCTAGCACAGGGGTGGGGAACCTCCGGCTGCGGCGGGCCTTATGCGGCCAGCGAAACAATTTTGTACTGCCCGTAAGGCAATTCATAAATGCAAATTCAGAATCATTTAAAAAGTTATTGATAATAATCTTTTAGCCTATGGTTCCCATCGTTCATCCTGTTTTAGCCCAAGGTATCCACCATTTATCCTGCACCTACCACTTTCTGGATATTTCACGTAATACTGCTACTAACCCTAGTGTGCACAACGTAATATGCCCACTGTTTCGTTAGACAAATCAGGTGCAGAATCCTAATACTTCTAGCGGTAGGCTACACGGCATTGAACAGAATTGCAGTATCACATATATAGGTCTATCTATTACAGTACGTACAAAACTCAGAGGGCACTTTATTTATTCCGGTAGATTCGGAGGGGGGGGGGGGGGGTAAGTGTCCCTCCAAAGAGTGAGTTAAACGGTAAAAAGTAGATAATTTTGCAATTGAAAGTGAAAAAAGATGAAGTTGGCTCCACAATGCGCCATACTTTTTGCACTTTTTATTCACTGTTGCTTCATGCATAAATAAGGAGACAAATGGTCATATTGTGATAGGCTACTTCTGGTCTGAGTAGCCTTGCACAGTCAATCCAATTAAAAGTTAGTGGATGGGCATTCTGTTGCCTACAAATTTGCACAAACTCAATAGCTTCAGGGGGCATCGCACTAGTCCCTTACCTGGGCTTTTCCCCTAACCCCACCAGGGCCTGTTTGGGACTCCTTGGCCTGAGCCCTTTGAGGAAAGCTTTTTGCTCCCTCACTACCTGCGGTCTGCGAGTGGATTTTGACTATTAAAACTGCCCGTCAAGGGAAAAAGGTTCCCTACCCCCGGCCTAGCATATAGTATGCAGTTAACAGTGTGTAATATTTAGGCCTAGACTCATAGCCTTCAGAGTCGCCAGATAGTTGTAGTATCATGTCTAATCATGATGATCAAATGTTTTGCAGTTGCACCTTTTTCTCATCTAAGAAAGAATTCTGGTGGATAACTTAACATATTTATATATGGAACTGGTATATTAGTTCATTCTATATTTTAAATAGCCAAAATGATCATTAGTAGCCAGATTTGGTTAAATATGGTCATGAAAAGGCCATTGGCGTGGATCCATCTCCAAAGGTGTGTGTGAGGGGGGGGGGGGAAGTTTCACGAATCACGAATCGCCGTCCTGGGGGAGGGGAGGGGTTTCCCCTCCCCTTTGAAAAAAAAAAGGAAATTAGGTGTCTTTATGGCAAATGGTGCCATATTTGGGTGCAATTTAGCTTTTAAAATGTAGTCATTCGTAATCTATGTTATTATACAATTCATCACAGTTTTAGTTTTCATCATTTTGAAAAAGTGGGGGGAGGGGGCCTTTTTGGAGATGCCTCCCTTTCAAAAAAGTGAGAGGGACGCGTCCCCCAGCCCCCCCCCCCGTGATCCACGCCCATGGAAAAGGCCAACAGGCAATCCCGAAGAGCTAGAAATGGATAGCACTGAACAAACACTGAGAAGGGGATTTCAACACACACACACACACAGTGAACACGCAATGCAGTGCAGTACCAGATTGCCACTGTTCTGATTATACTGAGTAACCTTACCTGTGTGCTAGTCCAATGTACTATTATCCCCACTGACTAAGTTAAGTTAATTACCCACTGACTAGCTCACAGAAGGAAGTTCAGTTAGTTAGTTAGTTAGTTAGTTAGTTAGTTAGTTAGTTAGTTAGTTAGTTAGATTAGTTAGATAAAATTTAACGACACACCAACACAAATGTGTTATATAGTGTCAAGCAAAGTTTAAATACAGTGCAAGTCCTTCCCTTTAGTCGCCTCTTACGACAGGCGGGAAATTCTACAACCTCCAGCCCACAGGGGGCCAGAAGGAAGTTCAACCCATACTAGATACAGTGTATGGACTCGCTGGATGAATGATTTTTTTCTCAATGAATCTTTTCAACGAAAGTAAATCAGGCGCGGATCCAAGGGGGGAGGGGGGGGGGGGCTTCCTCGGGCTCAGCCACATCAACAATAACAAATACGCGAAAATTGGCATAATGTTAATCTAGGAGAATATTCAAGGGGGCTTTCAGCCCCCCTTTTCGAAATGTCTGGATCCGCGCCTGTAAATGAACTTAAAAATAGTTTAAAAAATGAGTTTATTTAAAAATAAAATGAAAAAAAGACGATAAGTTGTTTGCCGGTCTCGAAGCGAGACCGGCAAAAATTCCGAGACCGCGACCAAGACAGAAACCACAGGGTGTCGAGACCGAGACCGAGACCGAGACCGGGAAAAACCGGTCTCGAGTACTACATCCCTGGATAATAGTGCATTGAACTAGCACACAGGTCAGATTACTCAGTATAATCAGAACAGTGGCAGTCTGGTACTGCACTGCATTGCATGTTCACTGTGTGTGTGTGTGTGTGTGTGCGGTGTGTGTGTGTGTGTGTTGAAATCCCCTTCTCAGTGTTTGTTCAATGCTATCCATTCCTAGCTCTTCAGGATTGCCTGTTGGCCTTTTCATGACCATATTTAACCTGGCTACTAATGAAAATTTGGCTGTCGAAGAAATAGAATGAACTAATATACCAACTACCAACTGAACTGTATACAAACGCAGGGCGCATAAGAAGGTGCAATTTACTCACCGCCACACAGTTTGAAAAACATCCAGCCAGTCGGAAAAATTAGAATTCATTTATGGACATTTTCTAGCCATGTATGATCAGATAAAAAAAAATTATCCCATAAGATAGCACCATTTTGCATCTAAACAACCTGAAATTAACAAAAATTTCTCAAAGGGGAGGGGGGCACCCCGTCCCCCTCCCCCAGAACAGCACCTTTATGTAGTGACAAAAAGGATACCACACTGCTGTATACAATCGCGGGGACACACAGAAAGGTACAATTTACGCAGACTTAGGGGGGAGGGGAGGGACTGAGGTTACGACGTCATCTGTTCTACCTCCCATCACCAAATCTTGCCGGCGCCACTTCTAGGCTAGAAAACAAAATGTCCGGCTATTGAACTGCGAGTACTCCATGGTCATGTTTGGTCCGAAGGAAAAGTTGGCACTAACTAGAGTTCTGTGAATCATTTTTCTGTGGGTTGGACAAACTCACCATGATGCATTAATTGGCATCAAGTTCATTGATACTGAAACACTTGTAGCTCTCACTGACTGATTTAAAGAGAAGGGCCACATTAGAAAAATAAATGATTAAGTTAAGTTGTTAATTGTGTTAACTATGTTTGGCATATGATAATAGAAAACAGGTGTATACATCAATTGAGTTGATGCACTCTTGGTGCTATAGGGAGTTTTGCAGTGGCGTAGCCAGGTTTTTTGTCGGGGGGGGGGGGTGGGGTAAGAGCACCAAGATTTCCTCCCAATTAGCCTGATCTGCTTCCTAATAATCAGTGTTCTCCACAGGCCCAAATTTTGTCCGGGTGCTTTCCTCTGACCTGGATGATGTGACTAATCGCTGTCCTGGGGGAGGGGTCTAAGGGGAGGGGGCGTCCCCTCCCCTTTGGAAAATTTTTGCTCATGTAAGGTGACTAGATGCAAAATGGTGCCACATTTGGTGCTAAATGTAAATTGAATACATCACCAAGAATTCCTATTTTTTAGGAAGCTTTTTTTTTATCTTGCTTGTCTTGGTGAATTTTTCTTGAGTAGTTCAGAATCACAATGGGTGAAGTGCAGTAATTAAGTGAACCCTGGTACACCTTTACCTTCATCAGTTCACCACATTCACCACAAACAGTCCATATTTTACGAGGACCTGTCCTAGTATCAGAGTATAGCAATTGACCACTGACCCATTCGAACAAACTGCATTTACCACAATGCTGCTGCTTTCATTATCAAGAAACATTGGAAGTATACAGTAAAAGGACAGAGTCCCTTGTCAGAGGTCCAGACATCCCATGCTGTATAAAACAGATAGTAAAACATAACTAGTACAACTATAAGCATGGTGTTATCATTTCATCTCTGAAAACCTTAATGAGGACTGGTTGTGCCAGTGTGGCATATAGTTTTAAATAAGTAAATAGCAAAAATTTCCCCACCCTGATTATGCTTGTAACGAAACTTAAATTTGCCTTCTTTTGGAAGTGAACTTGTTTCTACAGCGCGAAATCTCTGAGGACGGTTAGATGCACCAACAAGGTCTGTAAAGTGCCAGTTCCTGCGCAAATTTCACCATATATTCACTTTCAAAATTTCCCCCAAGATTTTTCCAGAGAGGGCAACTCGCCCCTGCTCTCTCTCTCTCCCCCCCCCCCCCCGGCTACGCCACTGGGCCGCGTTTGCAGAGCAAAAGGTAGTAAAGTCAGGTAAAAAAGTATTCAGAAAGTTGAGAAGTTTGTTTCATTTTCCTATACAATTATGTACATTCGGTCTCGGACCTTGTTAGTCTCGGTCTTGTTCTCGAATTCTTCTCCTGGTCTCGGTCTCGGTCTCGACACCCACTGGTCTCGGTCTTGGTCTCGGATATGCTGGTCTCGACTACAACACTGCTAATAAGAACCCAAAATTTTCGGCGCGCTGTAGAGTCACTGTATTTTCTACAGTAGTTCCATTCCACATTGCAGGATAACATAAATCCTGCCCACCTTACCAAGTAACATATAGGTAGAGTACATAGTTTATGTAAAGGTCGTAACTTTCATCCCATATCGCAAACCTAGTTTGTGTTCTCTTGTGTGTGTCATGCGGTACAGTCAGTTGGTGAGCGACTTACGGAGCTAAGTTTGGCTATTTCATCGTGTAGTCCAGTTGGTTTCGATATAATGTATGTTACACCCGATACGGTTCTACAAACCCTACAGTTCTTGTTTTCGTTTCATCATATGTTTCATGTGTAAGCCTATCAAAAATTTTCGCCCGTTTCGCGCGCTTTTCAATTTCACGATCCAGATTCAAAGAACAGAAGAACACTATCAGTGCGCAACTCGGATCTTGAAGTATTCAGTGACATAATGCAAAATGTGCCTGCAATGGCATGGGATAATGAGGTTCCTCCATGTGCCCTTCTCATCTTCCCCTGGAAACACGGAATGTCTAAACTTGGGGTACTTTACATGGTTCGGCTCCCTGTTGGGAAAATTCCGCCGCCACCCATGGTCGGTTTACTTATTTAGCTTTCATAAGAACAATTTCTGGGATAAAACCCAAAATTTTCGGTACATTTTGTCCACTCTTCCTGCGGTTTCCTTATACTTATAGCTAAATATAATACAAACCCTTTTCACCTTTCAAGTTAATAAGTAGAATATGAATTTATGAAAATGTCGGGAATTGAGTCGCATTTCGCTAAACCTGGTTGACGTTCACTTGTGTCTGTCGTACGGTACGGCTAAAGACTCGACGAGGGAAGTACAATAAAGTTATGTCCGATAGGGCCCAACTGTCCGGACAATTGTTCTATATAAGCTTTATATTAGTACAAATTCTTATAAGTGTAGGCTCACCCAAAAAATTGTCGCGCGTTTCGCGCGCTTTGCAATTTCACTGTTTAGATTCCAGGTTTTGATTCCAGTTTTTCCGTCTCTTGATTTATCCTTTTTTTGCCAATATGCGGTTAATTGTATAATCGCTGACGTTTATGGGAACCAATATTTAAAAAAAAAATGAATGTGCCCTTTTATGTTGGACCCCCCCCCCCTCAGAAAAGACATTACAATTCCTCAGCGCTCCTTTCCGTGCAGCACCACGATCGCTCCCCAAACTCGCAGCGAAACGTCCTACCTATCCTTTACTGTGTAAGCCATTCTTTCTTTCCCTCGTTCTCAGCCGTTTTAATTCCTCCTTTCGCGTTCTTAACAATTAACCCTTTCTTTCTCTGATATGTTTGATTGAAACGTAAATAATACCATTCAGCACCGTCATTTTCCCTTTAAAGAAGTAAGGTACTAGAATTCTTGGCTGAAAATGACCCCTTACAATTGCACAGTAAATCCCCTTTGAAAGAGGCCCTGTAGCAACTTCTCATTCATCGAGGCTTTGTGTTACTTTAAGTAGTTCATGAGCATTTCCTCCCCACGGATTTAGAAAGATTACAGTGTCTTCATTATTCTGATATAAGATTCATTGGGATTGGATGAGTTTTGGATCGTCCAATGGCAGTCTCGTTTACATCTGAAGAAAATCTAGCTGGCTGTTGCGTCACAATTTCTCCATAGCCTACACTACAGCATACGTTCTAGCGTCACTGAAGATACTCAAGCAAGCTTTCGTTTAAGCCCTCAGTTTTCGTATTTTGGCCCAAAATTTCATCTGAAACTTGGACACTTTGAAAAGAAACAGTTAAGAACCCATGGAAAGTTATTCCTGAGGAATAATAGTAAAAATAATAAACTCAAAATGCCATTTGTATTCTCAATCTCCCTTTGGAGAACCAGTCTCTAGTGCCGTTGCATTAGGCTAGTCGATGTTTATTTGAGGGAGGTTAAATTATTTTGTGCAATTATCCTGTATAACTTACGTGTTTTTCCTCCAGCTTGTCCGTCAGTGTTTTATACATTAAGTAAATCATGCTAAAAATACAAAATTTTAGTAGAAACTCCCGTGTTAATGAAGTTTCAAACCCTCGAATAAACTTTGAACCCCCTCGTTAATAAATGGCACAGTCTGTACACAGGTTTCCGGACCCACACAATGGATGGTCGTACATTGTTGACATAGCGTGAATAATCTCTGATATGGCATTTCAGAGACCCTACCTTCTTTAAGGTTATATACTTCATGTAAGCCAACCTCAAACTGAAGTGAATAGACACCCACTAATCCTATTCACTTCAGGCTGTTCAGCCTATTCATCTCCCTTCAGTTGTCTATTCACCTCAGTTTGAGGTAGTCTTACATGAAGTATCTCCCTTTTGTTTGAAGAGCGATTTTGGGCTGAATTGTAATGCCTAGATCCGCCCGTGTGAGTTGCTATTTGTCAAGTAGAAACTCCATGGTAAGTATTCAATGCTCGACATTTGTAGAAAGTATATGCCTTGTTCTGTTGCCGACAATTGTGTAAATGCCCCAAAGCTGTCGGGGACTTCGCGCCTGGTCCCCTGTAGAGGGATATAACACTTAAATGGGCCCTGAGGCTGAGACCGTCGCCAAAGACGATCATATGCTCCAACCATGGAAGAACTACCTCGGAGCTATATGACTTGGTTGCTGTGCGGTCGTAGCAGACAAACAAAAACGCGTGCGTCAAGATCAAATTGACATTGCTGATAGTTAAAATGCGTTTCCGGTATTTATTCCTCCCCTCCCGTTATACCTAAAATTTCAGTTCTGTTCTTTTTGCAAAGATCACTTTACAACAAAGTTTAAGGGTTATGAGTTACCATTTCTTGACGTGGATATTTTATCGGGAATGTAACCCTTACTTGTCGGGAAAAGGTACAGCACCCCCACTCACGCATGGGAGTCCGGAGGGGGAGGGGCAAGGGGGCACTTGCCCCCCCTGGAAAATCAAAAACTTGAAAAAACGAAGAAAAAATAAAGAAAAAAACGAAGAAAATATAATATCAACATTTCTTAACAGTTCAATCAGTGTGAATTTGTACTCTCAAAACAATACTTCAATAAAAATATCAACACTCAGGCCCCAACATCTCCCCCCCCCCCCCATTCGAGCATATTTTTGGTATTTTTTAAAGTTTATATTTACGATATTGCTTATGTTTGCCCTATTTATATGCGGTAAATAGGCCTTGGAAGTGCCATTTCCAGCAATCTGGGAAGCATTTTGGGCCAAAATTTTCTTGCGCTCCGCGCCAACCCATGGTGGCGCGGAGCGCTGAGAGTCTGTCTATGGGCTTCGCCCCCGCCCTGAAAAATTCCTGGCTACGCCTTTGTCAACACTGTGTGAAAAGTAGCAGCTAAACTCTTCTGGGAGTAAAATATTTGCCATGAAAAAAGTTGGCCCGCCTAAAAAATTTTATCCCCCCCCCCTTGAATTTTTTTCTGCAGACGCCCATGCACTCACGTATCCTTAAGCTAATATCACACGAAGAAAAAATTCACTTGCGTATGGTTTGCGACTAAATTTTGCAAATTCGCCAAATAGTAGTAAAACAGTAGCAAAACTGTCGTCTGTATTGGCAGGAATCGCAAAAGCATCGCCAGGGGTTTTAAACTTGTTCAAAATTTTCTGCGACCATTTTGCGAAAGTCGAACGCTAAATGATAGCAACGTGTTAGTAAGACATTCTCACTAATGTAGCACTAAAGTCGCGCGCTTTGAAGAATCGTTCCTAGGCCGAATGGCCTCTGGTTTTTCCTAGGTTGTTTCACGACATTAGTGATAAGTTAGTACGAAGTTAGTGCTAATATTTTGCGACTGTTTCACGTAGCTTTGGCGTTCCCGTCTTCACGTGAGACATAAGGGAACTTACGAAACAGGACGGAGTGGCAGTGCGACGGGGGAATCGGCCGACCGTGACCGTCCTCGCACACCGTTCCCGTCCTGTTCTTAACTTTAGTTACGATGCGAAATGGACGGCGACGCGAGGGCGAGCGCGATTGCTAGAATCTCTTCGCTTCCTGGCGATAAACAGTCGTTTTGAGTTTTAGAACAGTGAGTCGAACTTGAAGGTCGGCAACTAGTTGGGCATCAAAGCATTGTTCAATGGAATCCTATTGTTAGATAAGCAGAGTGAGTGTGAATGAGGAAAGGCAAGGTTGGCTGAGAGAATTCAATACTCTTTAACCACATGATCATTCATTAGAAGGATTTTCTCCTCACGCTTAACTGGATCTAATAGGATTAGCATCAATTTAAGTTTCAGTCAGAACTCCTTCTAATAACACCTCCTGGTCATATCTACTTGAGTACGATACCCACCGTCATGCATGGCGAATCTTCACAGAGTTCGAGATATTCTTGTAAGTTGTTATGTTTGTGATATACTGGACGAAGAAGAATTTATGCTTCTATTTGACATCAACGCCCCGACTAATCCAGATTTCCAGTATGAAGACTATTGGTTTGATTTTGACAAATTTAATGATGATGAATGCAACAGTTATTTCAGGTAGGATTCAAAACAATAATTAACGTGTTAAAAATAATGTTATTGACAATGTTAATTTATTGATTAAGACTTAGGTTAGTCAACTGGTGTTAGTAGACCTAACTTTAACGTTACTTTTAACTGTAATGTATTGCAATCGAATAAGTGGAGTAAAAAAGTTAGACTTGTGCCACTCTTAAGCCAGCCGTACACTACACGACTTAAGAGAGCTTACGAAACAGGACGGGAGAGCGAACAGAACGTTCACTCGAGCGGAAAATGGATCTGCGCATGCGCCAATGCGAAACTCTCTCCGTCCTGTTCATTTTCAAGACGGTATTCAGGCGAAATAACGTCCGGTCTGCTAACAGGACGGATCTATGCAATTGTGTACACTGGATGTAAACAAGACGCACGCGTGTATGACAGCTGACAGCTAGCTACTTACGTTGATATGCACGATCACCAAGTCCAAGAAAAGAATTGTTATATTCAGGGGCGTTTCTACTCGAATTTCCGGGGGGGGTGAACTATTTTGAGAGTTTGGGACCGACCACATTTCTTGGAGACCGACTTCCATTGTCACAGTTGTACCGTCCAAATTCATTTCATTTCATTTGACATTTATTTCTGAGTCTTTTTTATCAGTAGATACAGTGTACAATTTCGTTAAAAGTAAAAGTAAATAGACTGGGGACAACTTAAAGAAAGCAACGGCTGCTTGTGGGAATGAGTTACCCCTTGACAAAAACAATACAAAACAGGTACACGATTACTTATATAGTGGAATGAAAAAGCTTACAAGATTCAGAAAGATATAGAATAACACTAAACAAAGCAAAGACACTTAGATGGAAATAAAATATAATTAAGCCTTAGTTCGCATTTAAATTTGCATTAAGTGATCTTAATTTTCTGAAAAGCAAAAAAAAAAGTCCGAAAAATCGAAGATCTCTTTTTTTCTTTTTTTATTTTATTTTATTTTTTTATTTTTTTTAATTATTTATTTATTTATTTTGTTATTTTGCTTTTTTTGCACCTGAAGTGCTGCTCGTGACCGGTCCACTGTTAGAAAGGCACACTGAACTGCATTTTAGACCGACTTTTTGCCTCAGTCAGAGACCGACCGACTTTTGATTTTCACTGGGGGGGGGGAGTGTCACACCCCCCCCCCGCATTTACGACCCTGGTTATATTTAACTGTAAGAAGTTCCAGTCAGTTGTGAAATATGGCTACCAGCACAAGTACTTGTTCGGTGTGTGAATTTGCAGATTTAACTTTGATGATATTGTCCGGCCACATTACAAAGTTTGAACACATTTTTGAGCCTCTCAGATTATCTGACCCTGTAGGCAGCCATGCTAGCTTAACAGCAGCATTAATTACTTTTAAAGTTTAGTACATACTGACATACCAATTGATATTACGGGGATCCTAAGTTACTAAGTCCCCACGTAAATACGTTAAGTTACACGTATACTGTTAACGGCAGGGGTCGCGCACGCGTCGCCGTCCATTTCGCATCGTAACTTCAGTTAAGCTACATTTAACGCTAGCTAGATGGTGGTTATCAATGGTGATTAGCAATGCAATGTGGCTCTCAGCACAATGTGGCTGGCCGCCTCAAATTCTCCAATTCTGGGAGATACTTCATACTACCTCAAACTGAGGTGAATAGACAACTGAAGGGAAATGAATAGGCTGAATAGCCTGAAGTGAATAGGATTAGTAGGTGTCTATTCACTTCAGATTGAGGTTGGCTTGCATGAAGTATATACCCAAATTCTTTCAAAATACCGTATTAGCGTCTTGTTTACATCCAGTGTATGTACACAATTGCAGAGATCCGTCCTGTTAGCAGACCGGACGTTATTTCGCTTGAATACCGTTCTAAAAATGAATGGGACGGAGAGAGTTTCGCATTGGCGCATGCGCAGATCGATTTTCCGCTGGAGTGAACGTTCTGTTCGCTCTCCCGTCCTGTTTCGTAAGCTCCCTAGACATACTCACTTAATTCGCACGTTTATTTTTGCGACTTTTGCGTTTTTGAAAATGCAATAGTCGCGACAATAAACGTGCGAATTTGTCTTCGTGAGATTGTAACTTTACTCAAGAAGACAAATTCGCACATTTGATTTAGCGACTATTTTGCGTTCCAAAACGCAATAGTCGCACAAATAAACGTGCGAATTTGTCTTCGTGAGATACTGGCTTTAGGGACGCCCCTGTGCGTATCCATTACCGTTTGTAGATAGTTAAATGCTTTATTCTAGGTCCCACAATTTTCTAAATACTCCAGATATTCTGGAGGATTCTCCCCTGGTCGTCACAGTCGGTCCACTAAGACGTCACCCCGATCCCCACCAGGGACCCTAAGGTGCCCGGCCCCTGTCCCCCTGGTGATGCCCACTGAGGCCCTTAAACGAAACGTGCCAACCCTTGAACGGTCTCAAGTCGAATGATGTTCATGAATTACCGACTATAGATCAGCGTAAAAGCTTAGTCTTTCCTTCCGTGAAAATGAGCCTGAGGATAATAAAAGTATATTTGACTCCCCGACGACTTCCCACTGATTTTTCCACGACCGGAGGAGCGAGACCTCTCCGACGTGAGGTGGGGCTGTTACTAGGCGCGGGTTTAGGGGACGGACCTAGGGAGCCTACGCCTCTCCCCCACCCTCAGTAACGATGAAAACGAAGGGAAGTGAAATAATCACATCAGATTCGGTGTTGTTGGCTAAAGGATATTCAATCGCCCATGAACAGAAAATTCTTACTGGAGTCTTTGTACCTGAACATTCCAGCCTCTGTGTGCCATTGAGAAGAAGACTTGCCTTAAAACAGTTCAAAGAAGTCATGTTTTAGAAATTTACTTTTCCTTAGGCATGTAAAGAAGAACCATAGTATTCAAGCTGAGGGTAACCATGATATTCTTGGTTCTGAAAAATTTGACTTCGAAAGACAAAACAGGTTTAAAGGATGTTCAGATACATTGACGGAGATTTGTTCTGAAACATGGAGGATAAATAGTTCAATGGCCCCAAAGGTCCGCCGGAGCGCAAAGCGCTACCTTTGAAGGCGTTGGATCCAGGGGCAATACCCGGTAGGAACTCAAGGGGCGAAGCCCCCGGACACTCTAGTATATTTATAAAATTGTGAAGAGTGAAGCAGTTAAATACTTCTAAAGAACATTCAAAGCACACTAAACAGACCATGGAAATGACAATTCGATCATTTTCGTTTGTTACTGGGGTGGAGAGGCAATTCCCTCGAAGAGTCCCAAGGGAAAAGCCATCTAAAACCCTGGGGTATTTGTAAAATTCTGAGCATTAGAATGAAAAGTTTAAGTATCACCAAAGTAAATTGGATGCGTACTAAACAGATCTCAAAAAAATGATGATTTTACCATACCTCTTGCTGGCCTCAGTCGTACGTAAAGAGAGTCAATTTAATTATTCAAAGGACTTGTGGGCATTGGTCTGCATAGCTTAGGGAAGTATTTCTGAGTGCGGAGGCGAAATGAAAATGTATGGTCAGTGGCCTCTTAAAGGGTATTTTATACTGTCTAAGCGTAACCCCACAATGAATTGGCACGTAGTGTACTCAGAAAATTTTTACACAAACTTGCTCCCAGATTCCAGGAACTGGCACTTCCCAGACCTTGTTGGTGCATCTAACCGTCCTCAGAGATTTCGGGCTGTAGAAACACTTCACTTCCAAAAGAAGGCACGTTACAAGCATAATCCGGGTGGGGAAATTTTTGCTATAAAAATACTCATTCGAGTCGACGTCCTTGGGGAGGGATCTGTGAAGAGGGGTGAGCCCTCGTCTTTGAATATTTTTGCGCATCAACGGAGCGTAGATGTAAAATGGTGCTATTTTTTTTATTTTGCCTACCACATGTGTGCACGCACTAGAAACAACCGTTTTTACTGTCCTAGAAAAAAAAAACCTAACATGTTTTGTGAAACAAAGCAAAAGGTAGGAATAATGAAAAAGATTTCAGAACAATGAAAAATAACACTGTTCCGTCATAAGCCAGTCAGCGTTGTTCATTCCTTACTGACACAGCCTGTCTCTCCCGTGGCAGTGTAGTACTGATTTATTGCTTTTGTAAGTGTAGTCGGCAAAAACTGCGGAGAGCGACAAAAATTTGAAATACATGTTGAAAAAAGTCTTTACTGATGTTGAGTAAAAATAGCACTCGCATCGGTAGGGGGCTCAAGCCCCCCCCCCCCCTTTGCTTTGTATCGTGCTGCATACGAGAGGACAACCATGGAATTGAGGATAAACTTTACAAAATTAACTCGTGAGGGCAATCCATGAAGTTGCAAATCTCACCCCCACCCCCCCCCCCCCCCCATATTCCATATTCTCTACATACCTTGGGGTTAAAGAAATTTCTCAACACACTGATATGCAAATCAGGAAAGACCGCTTGAAGGTCAATAACTTCGATCTCGAACTTAAGCAACTAGAATGTACTATTTATCTCTCGATCATCACTCTGCACATATCAAGCGGCTTTATGATCTTTTCCAACCTACTCATGGGCAGATCTAGGGTCTTTTCTGAGGGGGGGTCCAACATAAAAAGGGCACATTCACGTGTTTTAAGCTGCGCGTACCCAGCCTTGATATTCGAATCTCATGTCTGCCATTTCTCAAATAATGGGAAAAAATCAATCCGTGAAATATGGTAATACACAAGGCCGCACATACACTTTTTTGCTAGGAGAGCAAAAAGTGGGCATTACTGATCTGTGGCCTGGGGGAGGAGACTAAAGGGAACGGGTGTCTCCATCCCCCTTGAAGAAAAGTGTAATTTCAGGAGGACGTATAGATAGAAAATGGTGCAATATTTGAGGGATTTCAGCTTTAAAAGGAAAACGAAAAGTGGTTGTGACTAAGTGCGACAAAAATCATTTTTGAGAGCGTGATGGATATGACGTGAAGCACGACTTCAGCCATTGAACTCGGTTGTGGGGGGAGGGTTTAAGGGAGAGGAGGGAGTGGTATTGGTTATAAAACGTTTTTATGACTAAACTGGCACGGTTTGAAAACGTTTTGTGTTAACTGAAAAATCACTTAAGCCATTGATGATTCAAGCTACCTATACTAGCAACAACAGCAACATTGTAGCTATGCATAATAGAGGCGTAGCGCGAGAGTTTTAGAAAAGTAGGCTAGAAGTAAATCCTAATAGAGCTGTATGATTGGTGATTTGTAAAGATATAGGCATGAAAATATTTATCTGCCTATTTGAAATTGTTTAAGTTCTATTATTACGATCACAGCTGTTTCTTATATTTTTAATGCGTTTTCTCTGTATATTCTCAAAGTTGGAAACGGTGCACTTTGAAAATTTCTGGGGGTAATTGCCCGTCCCCAGCTGTGTACGGCCTTGGATATCATATGAGCTGGGATAATACAAGAACCATACTGAATTATGCACCCCTTTTCATTTATTCTGCCTGCAATTCTCCCATATTCACCTTCTAGTACAGGTATACAGTGGCGTCGCCAAGGGGGGGCAGGGGAACGTGCCCCCTGGAAAACCTTGTGCCCCCCGCGTGCCCCCCCCCCCAACTGAAATCTGAGATTTTGAAAAAAAATGTATAGATCTTCTGTAAGTTCTGTAGTTAGAATATTTGACTACCATGTTTCATATGATTTGATTCTTCTTAGGACAAGAAAAGGCAGCAATTTGTATTTTTTCGAATAAAAACATGGCCCCATCTCATAAAGCAGACAGTGTTCTCTGTGTCGGAGGCTGAGCATCGGTCTTGGTAATCTATCCATAATCCTCGCCGCCTCAGTAGGTGTGAGTATACGCCTTGATAAAGTGTAGCGGAAATGTCTGCCTCGCGGACTCATTAACCAAAACAGTGAATGGTGTTGTTTGGTACGTACAGTACCATGGAATTTGCCTGCCACTTGCGTTGCGAATTGTAATGCAAGCTCAGTGCCAGCAATTTCAAGGAGACTTTTCTGTATTTTCTTCTCCGAAAAAAATAATTCCAATAAATTTTAAAAGAGAAATATATGATACAAAATTCTATGATCACTTTAATCCCATAAGACTCCAATCACTCAGTTTGTAGACCATGAGAATTTCACGTTAATTGAAAAGTCCACAATCGAACGAATATCTGATCGTTGATTCGGCAATACACATGCACGTTTTTTTCACTTTCATGAAAATTTCTCAATCCATGCATAATTTTTTTTTTTTTAGTTCCTAAAAATTCGTTATTTTTTGACAGAAATTTTACTTCAAAAAGGTAGCATATGTGGCACCAGATTGCATCTAAGGACACCTAATTTTTCAAAAATTTTCAAAGGGGAGGGGGACACCCCCTCCCCAGGCCGGTGTTCACACAACATACTGCATACGCCGCTATCCAGTTGTGCCCCCTCATCGAACTGTTGTGCCCCCCTTGTGCCCCCCCAGAATGAAAAGTCTGGTGACGCCACTGCATGTATGTAAGAATGTTCTTCAGTGTATGGTTGCCATGTTTTCAGTAAATCAACCAGCCATCCGAAAGGCGGAAAGGGTCTAAACCTGACAATGTCACGTCCGAATTTGTCGTCGGGACGTTCGTTTCATCGTCCAAGTCAATTATATGCAAATTAAACGACAGTGCAGATTATATACCTAATGTAGTGTAAGTAGGCATTTTAAAGTTATAAGTTGATTTCATACGTGCGCAAAATGTGTATTTCACTCATTTACTTTTTCTTAATCCTACACATTTTATAATGCATATCCCTGTATCCCATATGCTATTTTTTCAATACTTCAGATAACAATTTATACATTTTCTATTGAAATTAGGGTTGACAGAAAATTTTTGCCCCCCAGTCCCCAAACCGGATATACGCCCCTGCCTGTGATCTTTGTGACCTTCAAAATAGTTTACACAAACTCATATACTGCAGTACAGTAATCTCCAGCTCTGAACAGTTTGAAGTAAACTTTTCACTGTAGGCCAAGGTGAAAGATGGTGATCCAAAACAATTGGATTATATTCTTCAGTGCCCAGTACAAACAATGGAAACACACATTTAACTTCTTCAGAATCTAACAGAGTGTACACTGTCACACATGTAGTGTACTACTGTACTTCAGTAAAATGCTGAATACCTGAACATTAAATGTTTAGTTTTTTTTTTTACCAACTACAGAAATGCACCAATGCTTACACAGTTTTGTGGAATAAATGTGTATTTGACTTCATAAAATACACATAGCAGGTCATTGTGAGCCAGTGGACTCTACATGAGAAAAGAAAGCAAGAGGAAGTCATTCTATGCAAAGGGACTCCTGGATAATTCAATGTTTAACACCAGATGTCTTATCTTACCATACATTATGTGTTTAAAGATCAAGGTACTTTTGTTCACTGAATCTCAAATAAACCTTTTAATTCTCACAACATAAGTACCCCAGAAAGCCACCAACAACATTAAAGGCTGCTAACAGGTCTGTTTTTAAGATTTTCCAGCATGTACAGATAACATTGTACTGTATTGTATTAAAATTCCCTTCAACACTTTTGATACTTGAATTCATATTTCAATGTAAACCAAATCCTGGAAACTTTCTATCTAGAGGTGAATCAAGGTTAACATGATAACTTTCAATACATTCTCCATGCAGTAACCAACTCTTTCAATCAAGGGTTACCTGGCAGACATCAAAACATTCTGTGAGTTGCACATACATACAGGAAACTGAGAGAGGTAAACAAAGATAAGCTACATAGGCCTTACAAATATATGATAATAAATATTTGATACAGAAAAGACAAATTAGGGGATGAAATTAATACTTGGTTACCCACTAGCATAACAGCTGGTAAATGCTTGTGTAAATGGGCCTTTTGAAAGCCTCAGATTCTACACAAATAATCCTTTTCCAGCAAATCAAAACCATGAATTTTCCACAATAAACTCCCTGATTTTCATTTTTTGCTCCACTTAACACCACCTCTGATCAGAAACCAAGTTTGCACAACTGAACTGCTCTGACCTTCATCCATTCAGAGATGGAGACAAAGCTGTCTTTAGTTACAACTTTTGCTTAAATTCTGATGAAAAATTCTAAAGAAAAATAAAAAATGAAATGAAACAATTAAAAAATAAAAGACACCTTTACAATGATTCTCAGGGTAATTCTTCATCAAATTTCGCCACGTCGGTATTTTATTAACTCTGAATTCCGGGTACATTATACCTATGTTTTTGAAGACATATATTTGTCATCACCAGTAATACCTACTGTATATTTGAAAAATGTTTCAAAAATACAGTAGGTACTACTTGTAATGACAGATGGTGTTTAATTGGCTATCAGTTACTTTGCATACTCGATTTCAGGTTTGCATTGTATTCCTATGGAAAGTTATTAGCCTGCCAAACCAGTAGAAATGGCCACTAGGTCTGATCTTAAGCAGAAATGCCTGAGATCATTCTTTCTTAAGTTAGGAAATTTATTTTTTTGAGTTATAATTTTACCCACAACCCAACAAATCTTATGCACAGGCTTCTTTTTTCCAAATTTTCCACCATAGATGCACCTTTGGTGCTGTAGTGAGGGGGCTCCCATGCCAGTCAGTGACATGCTAGGAGATAGTTACAAATGCTTCATACTAATAGTCACAGTTCTGTAAATACCCCAGAATCTTTGGTGGCTTTGTACCATGGATCGCCACCAGGGTGTTGTCACTAGACCCACAAGGAACCTAAGGTAGGCCCCTTGACTCCAACACCTACAGGGGAGCGCTTCATGTCACCATGATGCCTCCAGCACCGATCAGTGTTTCATGCATACAAGTATTAAGTTTTATATGAAGAAACTTAATGTAGCACCAATTCAAAAACCTTTACAGTTTGTGTGTATAATGACCAGCCCACACTATGAAACAGTTAGTACAGGCAATGTGTCAAGGCATGAGTACGAGTATGTCCTAACAATAAGACTACTACTACATGACTACCATAATGATAATCATTATATCATTCAGTTTGCATATCCTCTACTAGTACAAGATTTGGCATAGAATAGTCACTCCAGCTGATGTTTTCCAGAAACCATGTCAAGATGCACAATGTTACACCAATGTAAAGAAGAAGACAAAGTTGATAGGAAAACATTTCTATACACTGTATGTTACTAAAGTACTTAAAAAATTGGGGAAAAAATTGGGAACACAAATATAAAACAACCAAGATCAGCAGATTTAGTAAGCACAACCGGGAGAGGTGGCACTTAAGGTTAGACAACCTCTGAAGTGTTTATTACTGCATTGAATGGATGGCTTAGAATATTGAATATTAACAACCTTGATCGTTTTGCAAAAAACATCATCATTTTGATGTAAATATCTTCATATGACTATTTCAACCTCAAACTTCATGGTCCATGGCTGGCTGCATAACAATTCTTGTCACTGTTTCCAAGACAATGCACTGATAACACATTCACTGCGGTGTTTCTGATGAGAACATTTTAGCATATGCTGCCTTCTCTCTTTTCCGTCTGTCACGGACAAACTGCTTGGCTCTTTCAAGTTCATTCTTGGCAGCTAGAAGAAAAATATACAAAGAACAGATTACTTTTATTTATTCCAATGAAGCTGTCAATCAGTTGAAAACCTCTATGCTAAATTTATGAACTGAGCATTGTGGGATGGAGAAGGTTAAGTACCATGCTGTACCACAGAGGTCAGGTACCTGTCTCAACTATGACAATTTTATCTTTCCATTTTAAATTGGTATACGTTTATCACTCTTCATGTAAACTTCTTTTTAACCATGTGGATGCTGATAGGTAAACACATCTAGATAATTTCTGGATAATGTCAGTATTTACTAATAGTCTTCAAGCAAACTATCTCCAGGCTTTCAAGTGAAAACAAGTCCAACAGTAATAAGAAAGTTGGAGAAAAGTGTGTTAAACATTAATATAAATGTTTGGCAATCGCAGTTGCGATGTTCAGTAAGAAATGGTGTGTCTACGATACTGTGGCTTCAGATTTTTCTGTGATTTGAGCTTACCAGCACATGTAAAACAACATGGCTTGAAAGTTGCTGGAGACACCATAGGAAGTTTTGTTCACGTCTATCGCCCATTTTTTGTACATTTTGAAAAGAAAAGCCAAATACCAGTGTCTGTAAAATTTTACAAGTGTTCCCAGGGTTATTTGTATCAATTGGGTTCAGTCTTGAACTGAGAAAGTCTTGTCTACAATAAAATATGAAGGTTCATGCCAAAACACGACACATTTTTCAGAGCTTTCCTGCCAGAATATGGCATTGTTAGACTAGGAAAGCCCCACCTATCGTAGCAGTAGTAGTACAGTAACAGTAAGTGAGTTACGTACGGTCATGCGAAATAAAGTTTGTATGTAAAAATAGTGTTCGCAAAATGGCTTGAATTTGAAGTGGTTTGACTGCTTCTAAAAAGGTAAAATGGCTGAGCTTCCAAGGGGCTTCGCCCCCTAACTTCCAAGGGTTGAGCTTCTGGAGGCTTTGCTCCTGGGCCCTTTTGCCCGCCCCTTGACACCCAGTTGCCCCTTGACCCCACCCCGAGTGGGTGATCGCTCCGCAATCGCGTCAATGCCTTCGGCATCAGTATAGATGGTCACTTTCAATTACCACCCAGTTTTGCAAAAAAGCTGGCTAGAACCCTTACGTAGGATTTTAAGGAGTAAAAGTACGACAAAAGTATCTTTTGCAGTTTGGGGGGAAAGCAGTAGTTTCATCACGACCCTTATTGACATGTTTTCTGTAATCACAGCCCACATTTTGAACTTGTGACAGTTACAGTGTACTCACTATTCCTGCACCCAAGGCTTTGAACTGTGATATTGTGGACAATTATTAGCATAGGTGTAAATAAACTGTTCAATTTGTTGAGTTCAACTAGCAGGCACACACAGCCAACCTCAAACCCATCATGGTTGGGGCTGAGATGAGCAAAGTTGGAATATTTTGGGAGTCTAGACAGCAAAAAAATAACTCTGAGACACAGATTTCCAATACACTTTACACTGTTTTTCCTATCAAAAATGAACACATGTGTTAGTGCTGAAGAGTAAGAAATTCCAAGACTTTTTTACAATGAACAGGTGACTTACTGAATGTTTATACTAAATCATGACTTCCAATCTTGATTCTGTAACATTTGTTGGGATTTCTATAAGGTCTAGGGTCTCTACTAATGGCCAAGGGGCCATTAGCAGCCTGTGATATTTCTGAAGTGACCTAAGGGAGGCTCGAGGGGCCCAAAATTTTAACCACAATACAAACTGTTACATGAAGTCCTGGTTACTGAAAGAAAGAGAAAGTAACTTGAAAAGTGTAGCAAAAGTGGCCCTCTACTTGAAACACTTGAAAACCTTTGCCGCAAGACTCTACAGCTGACATCATACACAACACAGCAAATTTAAGGCAGCACAAACTGCTGAGTATTCAAAATAGCTATTAAACTTTGTTTACATTTCTTGATAACATAAAACCATGTTTAAGACTGCAGGTCTCTTGAACAGCATTAAGGGGAAGCCATTTCATTTTACATTATAACTGGGTGGACTGAGTTCTAGTATAGTTACTACATATTAAAGTCAAGTTAGAAATGGGGAGCAATTTAAATATAAACCACTTGATGCAGAGAATATGAAGTGCACTTCTTAAAGAAAATGTTTTTCTGTCTCTCACAATCTTTAAAACACTGTTGGAATGACTTCAATTTGCAACAGGTTACAGAAAATGTGTCCATCCAAAAAGTACCAAATAGTATAGCAGGGATCAAAATAGCCTTCAACCTCTGGGGGCCAGCCGGGCCCCTAGTCCATGGAATCTAGGGGCCAAACGAGAAATCAAGGGGCTCAAAACTATAAAGAAAAAAGGACTGTTAAAGTGAACGGGTGCTTTTTTTGTGCTTGGAAACGCGTAGTATAGGTATAATTAAGGTAGGGTATAAGTACTGTAGATGCTGAAACTAGCCTGAAATCTGTCCACACCCTCTTAGACCAGTACTTAACAACTGTACATGTTGCATGTAATGTACATTTCAAAATTTTCACGTAACTCCGGAATTTATTCCCTGGTAAAATGAAGGGCACTGTCCAATTCCCGCCAACCAGTCAGTCATGAACGCTAAGTATTTGCCTGAGCAGCCCACCCTTAGAATGGCAGGATTTGCAAATCCCCTCAGTCACTCAATCACATTATTGTTTATTGTAATCTGATTGGATAAACCCGACACTATGCATATGTCAATGATCTAGGCCTACAGCGTTACGTAACAATACACAAGCCATCTTGCAATATTAGAACTATGCTACTGCATTATACGTGATAGATTTTTGACTGCATTGCTTTCACTGTACAAATGG
This sequence comes from Holothuria leucospilota, assembly GCA_029531755.1. Classification (NCBI taxonomy): domain Eukaryota; kingdom Metazoa; phylum Echinodermata; class Holothuroidea; order Aspidochirotida; family Holothuriidae; genus Holothuria; species Holothuria leucospilota. Next base: position 1,286,540 of record CM055975.1, on the reverse strand, counting down.
GTTACTACAGGACTGTACATTCGCCAAGTTTTGTAATAGTTAATTTACTATTCTACTTGTGAGGCTCTGCCTACATTACTCATGAATGACATCGGTGTGCGTCTGCGTGAGTGATCTTCCTTGTTGTGACAAAGCAGACTGTTAATGAGCGATGTGAACTGATTTCAGAAAAAGAAAGTTTGTAAACAGTTTTATTAATTTGTTTGGCTTCTTGGTTAAAAATGTAATGCAGTCATGCTGTCATGACAAGGCTGTTGGTCACAAAAAATTGTTTGTTGGAACCAACAAATCAGAATCCTACAAATAGGAAATCTGCTACTGCACACTGTACTGCAGACACCCTTTTGGATATTTTCCTGAAATACAACCTTTTAAGTGATTCAAACTTGTCCTTCTCTCTCCCATTTTTTAGTCCTTCCTCCTACTTCTCCTGATTTTTTATTGAAAATCTACTTTATCCTACTTTTTTCAGTTGCCATCACTCAAAAACATGTTGGTAATAACTTCAAAAAATGCATTATATTTTTCACACATACACACCTGCCTCATGCACAGAAGTTCTGTGAATCTCAAGAAATTTATACAGGTCTTCCCTGTAGGCAGATTTCACAGTTATGGTCCAAAAGCTCCCACAATATCACAAAAAATAAATAACAGTTACTTTGATGGCAGAATGCCTGTTATGTTTGGTTAGGATGTCAATCAAGTCAAAATGAAACTGACAAGTTGATATACAGTGATTTTTGTAAAGCAATCCTTCTCAAAGTTTGCACATAATATCCAAACCATTTAATATAGGATGGACATTTCTTACAAGTCCAAAAATAGATAACTTGAAGCATTTTTCAGAAGCAAGATGAATTTTAATTAGTCATATTTTATTAACAACATTTGCATCATAAAGAAAAAGAACTGCCGTGGTTTTTTGGAATTTAGGTGTAATTTATTAGCAGTGAACCAATTAGTTACGTTAACCAAATTAGTATTAATGTCATGAATAAGTGTATGAATGTTTGCATTGTCACAAAGAATATTAGTGTCATCAGCATACAAAGTAAATTTAACAAGAGCCCAATGGGCACTGTGGTTCCTTGCTGAGTGTAATGAAACTGAGCCAACTACTGAATGAACCAGTATTTCTGTCCACCACCAAATTTCAAAAGAATCAGTCTAGCCCACTAGGAGGAGTTCATGGAACACTTTTTTCACATTTTTTGCTTAAAATGTTAATATCACGTGACTTTTCACCTTGGTTGCCATGGCAACCATATATTTTTGTAGTGCTAGACACTCTTATTATATGTGTGAAGTTTCATGTTCATGGGATGTTTTTTCTTGGAGTTATTATCAAAAGAGTGATTTTCACATAATTTGACCTTTGACCTCTGACCTTTGACCTTTACTTCCGGGAGTCAATGCAGAACTGGGGTTCCACCTAGGGCACCTTCCCACCAAATTTGAAGAAAATCGGCTTTACCGTTTTGGAGATATTAAGAAAACAAAATTGGACACACACACACACACACTCACTCACTCACTCACTCACACACACACTCACCCACACACACACACACACACACGGACACGTTTTGACCCCTCCCTCCGTTATGGACTTTTGGTCACCCTTGGGTACCCCACCATGGGTTAGGACTTAAGACTAGTAACTTGTGAAAATTAACTGTTACCATGGCAACCGTTGTTATTTCTGCTGGCATTGCCGAATATAGCCCAACAGGTCAAGTGACTACAATATCTCATCCTCCTCACGGAGCGATGAGATAATGAAGGAAAAAGCCCTGAAATAAGGGTTACTCAGAGTACTAAATGTAGTACGTCATTACACCCACCGTTTATGGTTCTTGCATGCACAATTCAGAAACCGACCCCTGTAGGCCTATATATATATATATATATTTTTTTTTAGTTTCATAAACTTTATTTCAGGCTCTTTCACCTGATGACGAGATTCATATAATATACGTACATACAATCATAATAAAAAAGAAAGAGACTGTGGGGTGATTATATATATATATATATATATATATATATATATATATATATATATATATATATATATATATATATATATATATATATATATATATATATATATATATATATATATAATATATATATATATACATATATATATATATATATATATATATATATATATATCTATATATAGTGATTCTCAATAAATTTTTCGGCATGCTTCGGGTGAGCTCAATGGAAGTAGGTGTAGCGTTAATACTACTGTCCGTACTCCGAAGTAGAACCTTTGCCGGTGTAATTGTCTCCTTATAACTACCTGTAGGATCAGTACTTGAGTAAACTATTTCAAACCCTTGCAGCCCCTTCTGAATGCTGTTTACTTTCCACACCAACTTCCACCATCCTCATAAAATTGACCGAATGTCACTATCTGAAATTTGCAACCACGATAAGAAAAGTATTCTGTTAGCATTTCAAATTATACCTGGAGACGAGGGTTTTTCTCTAGAAATGGTCTAGAGTGGCAGCAAAAACCGTCAAATGTTTTTCTCCAGAAGTGGTCCAGAATGGCTGCAAAAGCCATCAAATTTAAAACAATTCTCGGAAGGGGTTCACCACCCTCCGGCTTCTCGCCTTCGTCACTCGCAGTTAACGCTACGCTGGACACACCTTACGAAGGTGCAGGCTCCAATCAAAATTGCTTCTCTGGCATCTTTTACTGTGGAAGCCCACGACCATGTCTCTGTAAGAGTTACCCATTAACATTTCATTTTTTGAAGAGTGTTATACACCATTACTCTCAACCTTTCATTGTCCTTAAAAATTTATGCTTTAACCTGTAATGATTTTCGAAACTATCTTATTTTTCACAAGTAATGAAAAACTTGAGGGGTCCCTTGTCCCAGACCATAGACAAAAATGAAACAAAAAAGAGAGAATAACCCGGCTTGGAAAGTAGGAGAGTCTATTAATGTGATGGATAATATCCCATTCAAAAAATAAAGAAAAACAAAGACTACAATAAACTGCGGTTTTCTTCGTCGTGCTTTGGGCGCACTCGTTTTAAATATTGGTTTGCGATTACTAATTGCTATAGAACATCTTGCACGTTCCAAATTCATACAAATTCTTCTATTATCATAGTAGACCCGCACCAAACAATCCAAACCCCCTTCAAAATGACCTGTAATTCTGATTGAGGCTATTATTAAAAAGGTCAAAATGTGATTCTTCTGGTCCGTTTATAGTGCACATCCGATGAGTTTTAAGATAGCCAAATGCTTCATGATAATGGTTTGGAATCTTTTAATACCTCGGGGCTTCCGGGGGCGTTGTTCCCAGGCGAGTAGCCAGACTCTTCGGCCCGGGGGGGGGGGGCCAAATGAAAATTTTCGTCCCGATTTCATGATTTCCCAAAGTAATTTCAGAGGTGGGTCTCTCCCACTCACCGTTTGCTTTGGGTCCAGTTTCCCCCCCCCCCCCCCGGCCAAGTCCGGAAGCTCTGGAATTGTAAAGAATTGGGGCATGAGAATACAACATCGACTTGATATTCAAATGTCCTTATCAGTATGCGAACTGATAAAGTCACGTTGATCACAATTTAACTATCTTTCATAACGCGGAAGAAATGATGATCGATTTGGTGACGCCGGAGTGCCTTGTCAGTGGTAAACTGGACGTAAGATTGAGGATTTTTTTGCCAGAGGGATCCATAACCTTTCCTCAGAGGGACCTTTGAGACATTATCCAAGCGGAGCGCCACCACCGGTTGGCGCGAAGCGTACAGGGTAATATTTTGGTCAATATGCCTTCCCAGATTACAGGAAATGACACTTCCCAGGTGCTGTAAGTTGCACTTAACATTATCAAATATTTTGGGGTTTTAAGATTTTAGGAGGATTGCTCCACAGTCAGCCACACCGGGGGTCCCCTGAGAGGAAATTAAAATCTAAGTGGACAGAGGTAAGATTTATCACTTCAGCCTATATCTCAGCTGGGAATGCAAAATATGGGTGGAGCTAGCGCATGTTTTAGGGTCTATGTGGGCTTACCCTGTGACCTGACGGGACTGGACGAAATATTTAACTATTTAAAATGAAACTGGATGCGCACTACAAACAGTATAGAATCACAATTTGATTTTTTTATAATTACCTAACTTGGACTAGGCTATCGTCAGGTCAATATGATGGTCACGGTGATAGGGTGAGTGTAGATGGGAGCGGATGGATTATGCCGGGAACTACACGTGTCTTTGTAAGGATTAATCCATTTAAGATTTTCACAAAGAGCAAAAATGAAACAAGCACGCCGAAAAAAATCCTTTTTGAATTAAGAGAGCTTGCCCTGCAAGGCACTGTTTTTCTTCAATTGCCTAAAATTCTTTCTAATTTATTCTCGTCTCTTTTCTTTCCCGATCTTTTTGGTTGTTTGTTTCCTTTATTTTTCACAATTTGTTCCTATTTTCTGCCTAGAGGAGATGGGATCCATACCCTCTGGATCTACACCTGAGAGGATGGATGATGGTAAATGAGGGACGCATAAGACTTTGAGTAAATTCTGCTCAAACTGTCCTGTAAAACTGACTAACGACAACCTATGCAATTATGATTTATTTGAGCGAAGCGCGCCGTAAAGACCATTTAGTATGAATTTCCTTGACATGCTTCACTTTAAATTGCAAACGTTATCTGTTATATTCAAATTCACATTTAGTTTCTCTTTACTTGGCAACTTTTCTTGACCCACTCATTATAGGGTTCTGATACCAAACCCCAATTCGTGGCAATGCACTGGCAACTGGCTCTTTTCCAATCATTGTGTGACTTTAAAAGAAAATCTGCACCGGTATATAGTAATTTTAAGTATCCCTTTTTGATAAGGATGAAAAGATAAAATCGGGACGGTAGCTGTCATCCCTCCAACTCCCACACTGACAGCCTTTCTTTGCGTCCTCGTCTTTCTCTCCCTCTTACACTGCTCTGCTCTGCCTCATAGTCTGTCCTCGCGGACTCCCTAGTCGTCTAACGCTCTCTATTCCCTTTCCTAGTTCCCTCATCCTTCCTCCTTCCCGCGCGTGCACAATCTGCCTGGCGTCATCCCTCTTGCCGGTTTCTGCCTTCTGGACCCTTCACTTTTCCTTCCCTTAATTCGGTCTTTTCCACGGTCGCTAGTCCTGCCTGTTTCAGTACTCGTCTCGTCGATATTTGAACCAGTCTTCTGCTTTATCAAGCCCTTTTCCTTCTCTCCATCCTTTCCTTTCATCGATAATACTTCCTATTTGTATTGTTATTTTATTTTCCTTCTCCTTTTCTCCTTTTTTCATTTTACTTTTTCTCTCCCTCCTTTCCCTTTCCTTCCCTCTTCTTCCTTCCTTTTTTTCTTCATTTTCCGTCGTCCCGATTTTTCTTCGATTTTTCGCCGGGGGGGGGGACACTCTGCCCCCCTGCCCCCTCTGGCTACGCTACTGGCTGTTCCTGGACCACCAACAGGGTGTCGTCCCACCAGGACCCAAGGCAGACCCCTGGACACAACACCTTTAAAGGAGCACTTTGCGCTATGAGAGCGCCTTCGACCCCGTTTGGTATTCCGCCAGGGTTTGCCCCTCCCACTTTCCCACACCAAATCCCGTCCCTGTGTGTTATGATAAAGGCCGAGGGTATGCATGGCAGTACTGTACGCCATTGTCCTTCTTTTATTGGTCATGTGGTTATACTGTATGTATGCCGAACATGATACTCCTTTTGTTTCCTTTCTTACTTTGTATTAGCGGAAAGGCAGGAATTGAAGAATAGGTCTGTTGGGAAAATCGGTGTCGGCGGGAAAGCTGTGACTGGATGTAGGTTGGTTCTCATTTTTAAGCGATCGATCTTTTAATATTCTCTATTATACATTGTTGCAAACTGTCAAAATTTTGTTGCATTCATTGCTCTACTCATTAAATCTGAAGCAGAACATATCTTAACCTTTTCGTAAATGTTCCGGACCCAGCGGGCCCTGCACCCACATATGTACATGGTACTCTTTGCGTAAGAGCGTCTTCGCTTCGAATGTGCCTCATTTCTGCAAACGTTTCGCTCTCCTAAGGGTGACTAGTACCGAATGCTTGTAAAGAGGGCGCATTTGGAATAAAAATTTGCCAACAAAACAATTGTGTCGACAACCCGGCAAACACATCAGTTTTGGAAGCAAAAAAGGGGGGGGGGGGAGCTAGAAGTAACGTGTCTGGCTAAATCTTGGTTAAATTAAAGTCTATAGATTTACCTGTATGGACTTCGACAGTTGGAAATCTCTGGCTTCAAACCTCCCTTAAATTTCAGCTCCTACATACCATCACAAATCCCTCTGCTACATCCCTGTGTGCAAACCGTACCATAATCCAATAATCCCCCACCCCCCACCCATTCATATGCTCATTCATATGCTATTCTTGTTACGCTATACGAGCCAACAGATAGTGACGCTTCGCTCCTTCTCCTGCAGACATACACTTTCCAAAAAAAGATATGCACCACTTAATCTGACATTATTTTATTTGTTACCCGCTGTCAGGCCTGGATTGGGTTTAGTGGTCAAATTGCTATACTTGTGATCATCAATTGAGAGGGCATCCAATGTCATTTACAGATTGCGTAGATAAATGTTCAGGTTTATGTCCACTATTTTGCAAATACCCCCAGAGCTTCCGGGTCTACGACCCTTTTATACCATTTGGTGTTGCTTTGAACCAGGGACCTTTCGACGTGCCCCTAGACACCACACATTCAGGTGAAACGCTAACCATTTCAAAATGAGTCCTAATGGCAAAATCAAGGATACGCGTCTGGGCTGTGACCCGTGAGATCTTCCCTATTTAACATGTAGACCACCAGCGGAAATAATTAAGGACCCCCATGTACACTTTTATAATATTACACTATACAGCGCATAACTGGAGGACGTAAGTACCGTTTGTGGTATAGAAACTGCAGAGGACAAGGTAAAGCTATGTGACTATGGATTAATTGCATAAAAGTGATTCCCAAATTTTGCCGGCCTCGAGCCCGTTATGATTATAACATGAATGGTAGTATTTTGAGTAATGTAACTTTTGACTGAAAAGATCTGGGTGTTGTTATTACGTCGATTTGAAGCCATCTCGGCAGTGTCCTTCTACTATACTGCTGCTAGGGCTAATAGGGTGCTTGGATTGATTAAAAAGAATTTCAGTGATTTTATTAAAGAAACTGTAATAAATTTGTATAAGCTGTTGGTAAGACCCCATCTTGACTATGCCGCTCAGACTTGGAGTCCCTTTTATGAAAAGGACAAGTTTCTTTTAGAGCAAGTTCAAAGGAGGGCCACTCGTCTTATACCCGAAGTAAGAACTCTACCTACCATATCATAGTAGACTTAAACGTCTTGGACTTAGTACATTAGAAAAATCCGCCCCTTGAAACTGGGCGTCACGACTTGGCCGATAGAAAACCGCAAATAACTAATTTAGCGACTGAATCCGATTCTAGTCACATCATAAGTGGAAATACAAATCGATCCCTAGAAATGTTTTGAAGACGTATGCCCAGTATCTAAAGATTAACCTCAAAAACACGTCACTACACTGTTGGGGATTCGGAAATCAGGGTCATAGTATAAATGTCCAGGGTTCAAGCCGACGAAATCTGTAATGACTTACCACCCTGGAGTTAAGCAGGATTGGGGGGACATGCTCCAGGTTTACAAATTTCTCTCTATAGGGAATCCTTTGTAATCTTGTAGTTACCGAAATGTTGAAAGTATTTCTCGGGTTCGAGGCCATTTTCAGAAGCTGGTGAAGTTTTTGCAAGGCTTGAAATTAGGAAGTTCAGCTTCTCCCATAGAGTTGTTAACGAGTGGAATAGTCTTCTTGAGTGGGTAGTTGACTCCACATCAGTGCACTGTTTTAAGGTTAACATTGACAAATTCTTCCGTGAGTGTGGTAAAATCTAATTGTACTGGGCTCGCTTGGTGTTGGTTTGGTTTGTATTAGTAAAGGGGTCTGGACTTCAGAGCATCTTATGGGGCCTTGGCCCTCCTTTGCCTTCTAATCTGTAATGCTATGTAAGGTCGCTTAGGTGCAAATAAGTGTTGTCTTTGGCAAGCTTTGAACTGATTATATATTTAGAAATTCTCATGGAGTGCCTTTTTTTTGGGGGGGGGGGGGTGAAAGGGAGTTGTGCCCCCTCCCGTTTGTAAGGGCGATATTTGTGTTGGACATTAAAGGGAAGCGGGTCGGAAACCTCAAAATGATCTATATATGTGTATGTACACCTATACGTATACATACCTTGATGTGTACGTAAACGCATATGTATGCGTAGACGTATACGTACACGCAACACAAAAACGTAAACTTATATGGAATGTAAACTTACATATTTATGTCACGCTGGCAACGAAATGTGCGCATTAACGGCGCCGAAAGAACACAAATCTTCCGAGGGCGGCAATTTGTGCTGGACATGGGGGGGGGGGGCGTGGGTCGGAAACCTCAAAATCTTCCGTATGTAACCTAGTATTTGATAACATATAGCCTACGTATGTGTTTATATATACCTACATGTAGACGTATACGCATATGTATACATAGCCTTTATATGTACAAGTAAACGTATATGGAAGCTTATAAACGTATATGTTTATGTAATGCTGGTAACGCGCATCTGAAGGTGTATCCAATGCTACATGCGACTAGGAAAAATGATTTGTTCTTGTTCGGCTCCTCCAAAGAGCACTGCGCAATGTGCTCTTTGGAGGAGCCGAAGAAGAACAAATCATCATTTTCCTAGTCGCATGTAGCATTGGGTACACCTTCAGATGTCAGTAACAGCTAAACTTCTAGGCTGCAGTTTTATATCCTATAGTCGCTTAATTTCAGTATGCAGGGAGCTGTCTCTCACAGCTCCTTGATTTGAGTGGTTGACAGAGAGGATAAAAGAAATAACAAGATCACTGACAAAGACACAAGAAAACTACACGTAGGCGCAAAGCGCGCGCAAACATCGTATGTTGAAAAACAATTATATATGTAAATACAATATTGTGCGAGATTACGAAATCGGAAGTTGTATTCGCCCATGGTGTGATCCATTAGGCCATCTCCAGTTAGGGTGAACACCCTTGAGACCCGTATTAAAAAAAAGTTGTCGACAATCGAATGGAGTTCAGTGATGCAACGTACAAGCAAAAAGTAGTTTTACCTGGTTTGAAAAGATATGAGGCTTAAATCCAGTGGCGCCGCCAGGCGTTGGTGATTGGGGGGGGGGCGCAACAGATGATGTCGTAAAGGCACTTCAGTTAACCTCCCAAGTCTGCGCAAAATGCGTTTTTTTGTGTGCTCCCTGTGTTCGTATACACAGTGGGGATCGTCCCTTTGTCAGGTTTCACAACACAAAGGTGCCGTCCTTGGGGAGGGGTCCAAGGGGAGGGGGTCCCCCTCCCCTTTGAGAAATTTTTGTTTATTTAAGGTTGCTTAGATGCAAAATGGTGCTATCTTTGTGATATTTTTGGAGCTGATCACACACCTGTATGGCTGGAAAATGTCCCTAATTTAGTGAATTCTAATTTTTCCGACTGGCTGGATGTTTTTTTCCAACTGAGAGGAGACGCTTAAATATTCCCCTTTTTATGCTCCCCGCGTTTGTATACAGCAGTTCGGACCTTTCCCTTGTCACTACATAAAGGTACCGTTCTGGGGGAGAGGTCTAAGGGGAGGGGGTGTCCCCCTCCCTTTGAGAAATTTTTGCTAATTTAAGGTTTCTTAGATGCAAAATGGTGCTATCTTTGGAATATTTTTGGAGCTGATCATATATAGCTGGAAAATGTCCATAATTTAGTGAATTCTAATTTTTTGGTAAGGTGAAAGGGGAGATTATGTTGTCTAAGAAAAGAATACGTTGTCAACAAACCTCCTGAAGACTCCCTGGCTTTTGGCTACTTTACCGCTTTCTATTCAGGCAAAGTTTTTACCCCAAAATACGTGCGTGGAGTCCACGGAAACATTGATGCACTATAACGAATTTTTTCCTCCCCTTCATTGTGCATTATGAAAGGCATCTAAGGCTGGCAGATACCTGCATAGGGCCTCTCGGAAGCTCTGGATCAAGTACATAAAATGGAGCAATGACATAATGCTTATTACCTATCATCCAAATGATAATTATAGAGTATGACGCAGAGCACTTTAACACTATCGTACTTTACCAATTTTGAACGAAATCCAGATAAACAGCTTCCAGCAATGGGGAACGGGGGGGGGGGAGGGGAGGAGAGCATAGGTGCAGGAACGTGATATTAGACCTCCCTGATAGGTATAGCAAAAGGGGTGAAAGACTAACAAGCGCGTTTTCAGAATGCTTTTTTGTTGTAAGTGTATTAAAAATCACCATCTATCAGGGGCGTAGCCAGGAATTTGTTAAGGTGGGGGGGGGGGGGGTGGGCGAAGCTCATAGACAGACTCTCAGCACTTCGCGCCACCATGGGTTGGCGCAAAGCGCAAGAAAAGTTCTGCCCAAAATGCCTCCCAGATCGCTGGAAATGGCACTTTCCAGGCCTATTTGCCGCGTATAAATAGTGTAAACACCAGCAATATTGTAAAAGAAAACATTAAAAATAAAGGCTAGCCATTCATAGGTACGTAATGCGTAATGCGCAATGCGTATGCGTATGCATTTTGTGTGTGTAATGCGTATGCGTATGCGTGAAAGTCCCATCCATAAATGCGTCAAAATATGTGATGTTCTGCGTATATAGTCCCCAGTGCGCCAATTTTCTGTCTTTTCACTGGTTGGGACAGGAGAAAACAGACCAGGCAACCTTTTCCATGCTTCCTATTCCGTCAAAATTTAAACTTTTGCATGAGGAAGAGGAAGAGGAGAAAGTGCTATTGAAAATTTTAGCCCTCGTGTATCTAAGGCCCCAGTTCTAGTACCTTTTCTGCCGTGACCCATTTCTGGGTATCCACTGTCACCCCGCGACCCACGATCCCTCTGTCAAGTCACACATTCAAAAATCGAATAGGCTACCACAAGAGACGAGCAACCCGACCTCAGCCCCACCATGGTTGGGGCTGAGGTCAGAAATTTTGCTTTCCAAAGCGCTCCAGATTGCAGGAAATGACACTCTTAACCACAAGTTTGCCTGTGCAATTATAGTGGCCCCAAGATTTGCTCGATATGGCGGCCATGCTTCCCCGGACGGAGCGGTCGGTGACCAGAAGCCCAGACAAAATCGACGAGTTGCGAAAAGGATGGCAAAGCCGAAAATCTTAGGGTTACTATTGAGGAAACTTTGGAAATGTGCGTTTTTGATGATTGCGCAATCGGCCCTCTTTTGGGCAAAATTAATAAATTCGTCGCATCGGCTGGTCGTCGTCAGGATTGCATACTTTATCGTGCCCATTAAGACTCCTCGACGAAAATGGAGTTTCCCAGACGATAGAGGTCATGACCCCTTGCTCCCCACCTGGCTCCACCCTTGTTTACAATCCTACATGTAGCATACATGAGTCACCAGTATGGTCATTTTGGTGTTTATCATGTGTTATTTTTCAAACTAAATATGTTGCGGACGAAAACTGCACACTGAAATGGATGAAGTCACAACAGTTCTGTACTAACCCTACGTTAGTGGCCAGCATGTGAGGAATCTCTTGATCAATTATTCTCAAACGCGGTCAGATAAAGAAATAGGTCTGCTGATCGAGATCAAGTGCCTCATTCCCAAAAGTCGAAAAACTTTTAAGTTAATTGAATGATTCTATTTTATTTAACAGCGCTGTGGAAAGAGCGCGAGCATATAAAGTGTCGCAAACACATTGTTAGGGAATACCACTCTGATTACATTTAAGTTTCTACGAGTACCGAAAGATAACTTGCAGAAATTTTAATTTCAGTTACCAATCAAGACACGTTCAACACGATACATTTTTAAATTGTACAGTGTCCTCACTTTCGCAATTAAATTTCTGGGATGTAACAACACGGCACACGAAATAAGTCTTGACTAGGTATGACTGATCAAGGAACATACCGTAGAGCCTGCTACGTAGGCAACCTAGCACCACTACAGGAGAGCGAACTTGGAAGGAGTCAAGTAAATTAAGTTAAAAATACAAATTACATAAGTTAAACATAAATGTCAGCATGGATTATTAGCCCCTTTGCCTACTTTGCTACATTTTTGTTTGTCGAATATGATTTTCTCAAATCGTGAAATCAATTCAGGGGCCGCACCGACAGAGCCCGGGGCCGCGTTTGAGAACCACTGGTATAGAGTGACATCTCCTCTTAAACAAAGCCTCTTGACTTACGCTCAGCCAAAAAGTAGGAAGAATATCACTAAAGAGTCGGATAATGACAATTTGTACAGATACAATCAGTTCAAAGCTTTGTCAACGATAGCACGGGACAATTTTGCACCTAAGTCAGGCCTTACATGTACCCCTCCCCCTCAGCACCCCCAGGATGACACTAAATCACTGTTGAAAAACGAAGGGTCTGCCCGGGTGTCAACTATATCTGTAAAGGCACGCAACTTAGTACTCCGCTTAGATAGTGTCATGAACTGCCCCCCCCCCCAGGCTATGGCCCTGCGGATACAACGTCGGAGCTATGGATGACATTGACTACATATTTTATCGCATTTAACATGGTTCTCCCATGATATTGGAAATTTCAGGGACTGTGCGGGTTTGACGGCCAGTACATCCCACTACGACCGAGAGACGGGATGACTGACTTCGGATCTGTGATCAGCGTGGCCGATAACCTCTAGGACGCAGTTCTTATCAAGCGTGAGTAGCTTCGATTTCATCCCCTTCTTCCCCTGGGGTGGGGAACGGGTGAGAGGGAATAACCTTCCTTCAGCTTCAGAATAACGATAATAACACTCCTGGGTTTTCTGACATGCTCATTTCAAAAATATAATTTTCAGTCCTTTAGTTTTTGAACTATCTGGTTTTTGTTAGAGGGCGCCCTCTATTGGGCCATAGACCTATGCAAACAAGCTATGCCATCAGTATGACCAACCTTTATGTAATAAAATATGGTTCATGATATTTTTTATCGTAGATATGTTCTTTTTGGTGAGCTTGCGGAACAACAGAGAGTGAGGGCGCTTTAAGTATATGAAGGAGAAATATGATAGCATTATGTATTTGGCCTTGACAATTGAGAAAAAGTGACCTTTAATTCTTCTGCTGTCTTTCAATGTACCTTTTTAAGGGAAATATGCCTACAAGAGGGCGCTGTAAAGTAGGGGTGAGTAGAGACCATATAGTTTCAGTTTCAGTTTATTCTCCATGTATCCTCTATAAGAGGTATTAGAGACTTTACAATATAAACAAAACAAAAATATGCAATGGATATATAGATGGCAGTCAAATCAGAAATACTTAACAGGTAGGACTATAGGATTCTCGACTGTAAATAACTTAGGCCTAGGCCTATGTAACTAAACGTGGCACCAGCACCAACTTATGTGCTGGATGTTGAAAATAAGACAATTAATGGAAAGGCGTTCATTATCTTGCTACAAAACATACTTAAATTGTTAATTACGGATTTAGATTTTGATTGGAAAAGGTCACGCATCTTAATAGAGCTGGGTCTTGTTCTAAAATAAGGTTTGAGAAACAGATTTCTTTCGTTTTTAAAAGCTGCACATTCTAGAATATAATGGAACTCATCCCCTAAGTAATTATTACTCTTACATAAATTACATATTCGGTCATGAAATACAATATTTTGATATCTTCCTGAAACGACGGGAATATTGGTATTTGCACAGCGATATTTACATAAATAATTACGATTTCGGAAGTCAAGGATATGCAAGTACTTTTCAAATTCAAGACTGGTCTTAATGATCCTATATGCTTTACAATGGGAATTCCTATTTACCTCGGCGAGCCATTCTTGCTTATACATATCGTTTAGTCTTAACTTAATTGCTTTAATAAACCACGGATGGGGTATAATAGGGTTGGTGGGACAGAAGTTGTGGTTTACCCTGTTTGGCATATTCCATACAAATGACATACCAGTTTTGTCGAGAATATTTTTAATTGTACTTAACCAGGAAGAGTAATAGATATTTTGATCATAGAGAGCCCTTAAAAACTTATACATCATATGAGATAATTTAAACTCACTTCCATTGACAATCCTACACCAAAAATAAACCATTCTTGCCTCAATTATTTCATTTAACTTATGACGCCCTAATTCACCATATGCCATACAATTTGGGGTATGCTTGTTTAGTTTAAGAATTTGCTTACAAAATTTAACATGAAAGGCTTCAACTTGGCTGTAATTATCACACCCCCAAACCTCGCACCCATATAGCAGAATAGGAAGAACCAGTTGATCGAAGAGCTGAATTTGCAAATCCAATGGTAGCCTTAGATTATAAGATTTACTTAATAGACTGTATAGAGCACGTCTGGCTTGGTTAACTTGTTTGTTAACAGCCTTTGTAAATCTATTGTTATAATTAAAAGTACAACCCAAGTAGGAATAATCTTCGGCAACCTCAACTGTAGAATCCCCGAGGGTGAAACTAGGTTTACGTCTTTTTTTACCCCTGGAAAATACAACAACTTTTGTTTAAGACGTGTTTAAAGTCAGCTGCCATGTATCACAATACGATTTAAGTCCATCGAGTGCATGTTGAAGTTCCATTTCGTTTTCAGCTAAGACAATAGTGTCATCTGCATATAGTAAAGTAGACAGTTTCCAGAAAATTTCAGTATCATCCGTACTTAATATGTGATTCACAGATGAGGAGAGGGTATTTAGACCATTATAACAACGACTTAAATGCATGCCAAAATCATTAAGAAAAATACTAAAAAGCACTGGAGAGAGGTTCTCCCCTTGCCTTACTCCAATATTACAGTTAAAACAAGATGACATATCACCGTCGTTTAACACACACGACTTAGCATTTTCATACATAGCATAAATAACATTCAATACTTTACCATTTATATTACTAGTGTCACAGTTGAGTTTGGACAACTCTCCTAATGAATATTCATGCCGTGTTTAACAGCTGTTTAATTTTCTACATATTTTATTACGTAATACCTTAGGTGGCTGGAAAGAGTGGCAGGGTGTGACTAGCAGTTGCCTAACATCCTGCAACGAGGAAACACGCACCCTGGTGAGGGAACCGTATCTGAGGGCAAAACGTTGAAGGATTTTGGAGACGGGCGAATTTCGCACCGGTCGCTGAGGACTGGGCTCACGCCGAGCCAATTTCAAACGTTAAGGTGTCCAAAAGTATTCCTGTAGTTTATTCCCTCACCAGGATAGCGCCGTATTATTCCCATCGGGTACCTGTAAGTACATCGTTATTATTTTTATTAGAAGCCCCAATTTGAACGAGATAATTTCAACAATGAATCCAAAATTTAATGTTTGAGTAAACTGTTTAGTGGCCCACACCGACAATGTTGTTTTATGGATTTTCAGGGCCAGGCGTATTATTCCTAAATTTGAGTCGCCTGCCGACATCAGACTAGGCTGGTTATTCGTAGGCACTGTACCACAGATGTGGGCGTGAACTCACAACCGACTTCTGCTATTTTGTATATGTATATATGTTCCAAACGTCGCAGACCCCGACGAAGAAGAAGATAAAATTGTTAAGACAAACACCAAGTAGTGTTTTCTAGTTTGGCTTCATAGTCTCAGCCACCTGTCTTTATCCCAAGGTTTTTCAAACAACCCGTGACAACTAGCAATTAATTTAGACCACAAAAAAGACCTATTTATTGTATCAAATGCTTTCTTATAGTCGATAAAGGCACAATAGATCCTTTTTCTTTTACTGAGATAGTAGTCAATGACAGTGTGTAAGACAAAAATGTGATCTAAAGTTGAGTAATTACTTCTAAAAGCTGCTTGCTCATCGCCGATCAAACCTACACAATCAATGTAATTGGTGATACGTTGGTTAAGAATGGAAGTGAAGAGCTTTCCAAGACAACTAAGAAGGGTAATGCCCCTATAATTATCACGATCATCCGTTGCACCCTTCCTTTTATAAATCGGCTTAATAATCCCCATTGTCCAGCTTGTAGGGACAATACTTGTTGAAAGAATAATATTGAATAACTTTGTAATTACATGAATTAACTGGTTTGAGCTATGCTTAAGAAATTCGTTCAAAATCAGATCTAGCCCTGGAGCCTTGTTATTCTTTAACCTTTGAAATAACTGCAAAACTTCTTCCACTGTTATGGGCTTATTTAACTCTTCGTTCGTATCCTCCTGTGGCAACACTCGGGGGTCGAGTGTTGAACCATCCCTATTCGCGGTGTCACAATAACTGAGGCTTTCAAAATGGTGGACGAACGACTCTGTTGGGACCATACCTTGGGGCCTACTTGCATTTTGTGAGGTTGACCTGTTAATAGTTTCCCAGTAATGCTTCGGGTTGGAACTACCTACGCATTTGTCTAAGTTGCCGGTGCAATTTACCAAAATATTTTTTCTTAGCATTTTTCAAGGTACATTTGTACCGTTTGGAATTATCGGTGGCGTCCAGACCAGCTATTACGTTAATCTCGTCTTCAAAGCCTATGAAATCACTCAGTAGACCAGTTCGTGAATTGAAATCCCCTACAATGCAAATCGAAGCATTGAATTTATTCTTAAGTTGAATGCAATCATTTGTAAGATCATCGAAAATGCTTGCATCGTGGTATTTAGAACCTTCGTGTGGTATATACGTGGCACCAAGAAACAGCTCTGTACCGAAAACATAGCGATCAAACATCAGCCATAGAGTTGTATTGGAACAAATTTCCGAAACAACTTTGAACGATCCACACAGTGATTTTGCGACAAGCACTGCAATACCATGAATACCTCCATAGCAGCCTCCCCGGGGTACTTTTCGGCACAAACAACTATATACATGACCTGGGAATGCTCCATCATCAATTATATCTGTCTTGGTTTCAGACAAACATACAATATCTTTGTCCTTAACATAATCATTCAAAATACCATTTTCGATTTTTCTATTTACTCCGCAAACGTTTAATGCACATAGTGAGATATAAGAACTAGAAAGTCGATGGTAGTGGTGATCATGAGAAAAATAGGTATTGTTAATTCCACTAATATTCTCTTCGGCTGGTGCCGTCCTGTCTCACAGGGCGATATAAAGACGCAAGTCCTGTTCCCTTTCAGCATCCCAGCCTAACTTAGGGATATCATCTATTGAATCCAACGTGACTTTTACTAAACTCCCGTCTTCTTTTTCCAAGATACAAAGTATTTTCCTGTCAATTGTCCAAACTTTTTGAATGCTTTTGTCGTCCTTCATCATTTTTACAACTTTCCCTCTAAGAATGCTTAGATCATCAGTGATATAAACATTTTTGTACTGACTTTTATCTTTCAAGTTCTTCTTCGCCTTCATAATGTTTGATTTCGTTTTTCTTTTGACAAACTTCACAATGGTCGGACGGGGTCGTTTACCGTTTCCACGAAGACGGTGACAAACACTTATGTCATTTCTCTCCATGTGAACACCAGTTTCACCAGACAGGTTAATAACTTTTTCCTCCAGGTCTTCGTTTTCACTTTCTGTCAGTCCATAGATTTTAATATTTTCTTTCCTGTTCTTATATATATATATATATATATATATATATATATATATATATATATATATATATATATATATATATGGGTCAATTGTCAAGGCAGTTGGGCCATATCGGGCATAACCTACGCTGAACTTCCCTCCTCGGGTCACTGGCAGTACCGCACGACAGACACAAGAGAACATTAACTAGGTTTAGCAAAATAAGATGAAATGACCGGCATTTACATAAATCCATGTATTCTACTTAAATAAGATGAAATGACCGGCATTTACATAAATCCATGTATTCTACTTATATTAAGTTACTTGAAAAGGTGGAAAGGGTTTGTACTATATTTAGCTATTAGTAACGGAACTGAGGAAGAGTGGGCAAAGTGGACCGAAAATTTTGGATTTTATCGCAGAAATGACCCTTTTGAAAGCCAAAATAAGTAAACCGACCAGGTCGGTAGCGGCAGGATTTTCCCGACAGGGGGCCGGATCATGCAGTGACCCGAAGTTCCGACAGCCCCTATGTCGAAGGGGTGCTAAGGAGGGGATATGAAGGAGCCTAAATATTCCAAGTCATTGCAGGGCATATTTTGCATAATATCACTGAATACTTCATGAGCCGAGTTGCGCACTGATAGTGTACTTTTGAATCTGAAACGTAAAATTGCAAAGCGCCCGAAGCGCGTGAATTTTTTTTTTTTTTGGTTTATATGTAATCATTAAGAACAAAAAGAAAAAAGAAAAACTGTAGGGGTTGTAGACCATAACAGGGATAACATACATTTAATCGAAACCACCTGGACTACCCTATGAAATACCCACTTTTCTCCTTGAGTCGCTCACCAACTGACCGTACCGCATGACACACACACGACAACAGCAAGTAGACTTTGCGATATGGGATGGAATTAACGACCTCTATATGAACTGCGTACTCTACCTACATGTTACTTGTTAAGTTTGACAGGTTTTGTGCTATCTAGCAATGTAGAATGGAAGTACTGAAGAAACTGGAGTGACTCTACCGTGCGCCTAGCGCGCCGAAAATTTTGGGTTCTTTTAAGGGAAATTTTCCTCTTGAGCAGTGGCGCCGCCAGAATTTGGTGATTGGGGGGCACCACAGATGACGTCCAAATGCCACCTCAGTTTTCCCCCAGGTCTGCATAAATTGTACCTATTTATGGGTACCTGCGATAGTATACAGCAGTGATAATCTTTTCTTTGTCACTTCATAAAGGTGCTGACCTGGGTGAGGGGTCTAAGGGGAGGGGGTGTACCCTCTTCTTTGAGAAAATTTTGTTAATTTAAGGTTCCTTAGATGCAAAATGGTGCTATCTTTGGGATACGTGTGGAACTGATCATATATGGCTGGAAAATATCCAAACAATTGTGAATTCTATTTTTGGTAAGGTGAAAGAGGAAAGTACGTTGTCCAACAGAACGGTATGTTGTCAGCAAACCTCCTGAAGTCCCACTTTTGGCTACTTTAATTAATGCCTTCTATTCGGGGAAAGATTTTACTTAAAATACGTGCGTTGAGTCCACGGAAACATTCTTGGACTGTTACGAAAATTTTCCTTTGCTCCATTGTGCATTATGAAAGGGTATTTCTAAGGCTGGCAGGCAGCGGTATAGGGACTCCTGGAAGCTCTGGATTAATTATATAAAATGGGGCACTGACATGATGCTTATTACCTGACATCCAAATGATACTATAGAGTATGATGCCGAGCACTTTGCAACTGTCGTATGTTTACTAAGTTTGAACGAAAACCCAGACGAACACCATCTAGATATAGCAAAAGGGGTGTAGAACTAAAAAGCGCATTTCAAAATGCTTTTTCGTCGTTAAGTGTATTAACAATCGCCATCTATAGGCCTACCGGTAATGGCTGCATTTGAAAAAATGTATAACCGACGCCAAATACGTACTTTCAACCTTCTAGATCATGCTACAAATTAGACTGGAAGATCCCACAGGCCTACAGAGGTTGGAGATGTACTTATGTTTCTCGGAAAAGTGTGATCAGAATAGTTGCATGTATTATAACCTTGATAATTGCCATAAGATGGGGTACAAACCGTGACGAATGCGCGCGAAGCGCGCCGAAATTTTTCATTCAATAAGATTACAATGACAAAACCTGCATTCATGATCCTCTGCATCGAAACACTTTCAATTCCTCAACAAACCTATATGCCAATCACAAAGCCAATCTTTTACTGAGAATTCGTAAACAGCCTTCAACTTTTGTTACTGTGCTTCTACGGGTTTGCTACCGGAAATTATTGACAACAAGGATATCACTGAGGTAAGGTTTGGAGCGCGCGAAGCGCGCGAAAATTTTGATAGTTTGCGAAAGATTTGAGATAATTCTGATAGTTTGAGAACTATTTGCTTGAACATGATAACCACAGATCCATCACTCGGCTGAAAACACACCTCACCCTAACCCCTACGGAAATCTATAGCTTAAACGCCTCTTGAGATTATTTTAAAATTTTCAAAAAAATTTTTCTGAAATCGATGGGGGAGGGGGGCACGCGCACCCCATGCCTCCCGTGCCAGCTCCACTGCTTTTGAGAGCAAAAAACAGGTAAACCGTCGGGGCGACTTGTCGCCGTTGGGGACTACACTTTACCGTATCGACTAAGACTCCCCGACTGTAAAAAAAAACTGTAAAAAAACTGTAAAACTTCCCCGACGGGGGGCCATGGCCCCCCTGTCCCCCACCTTGCGCCATCACTGCGCGGCGTGAACCAAGAAAAATTGACCTTTCTCAGACCTTACAATCTATACTTAGGCCATCTTCATGTTTCATGCTTTGTATGTTTGTCATTTCCATGGAAACATTACGTTTTTTGATACCCTCCCTTGCTGTACATACAACCATGTCGTCTAGAGGCACGAAGGAAAATATGCTAAAATACCGCCTACAGGTCACTGGCACTATCCATATGCAAGAAACTCCAGGCAAACACCCACTCTTTTGCATGGAATAATGTTTAAACGTGATCTTGGTCATAACGTACTCTTGGATAAAAAAGGAATATATCTTGTGTAACAAATGAAAGGGATTCAGTATATAAGCGAATTTTGGATTATATAACCTTCCAGAACAATGGTAACTTCTTTAGATGTATGTCCCAACTGAACAGTCTAATTTTCCCTGAACATCTTTACATCCTAAGTATGATTAGCCTTCTCGATTTCTGATTATATTAAGTGATTCCAATTCAACGACAACCACTTTCAGTCAACACAATATTTGAATTTTTCAGCGAGAGAACAAGCGAAAAGCTGGAGTCGCGTTCTCGTATTTTAAAACAGAGTTAGGCACTACTGGATGCGATTTCATTGCATATGGGACCAAGATTAGAGCTGGACCTCCTCTTGAAGGACTCACTGACTCTATAGGGATTTTGAATGAGAGAGAATCGGGACGATAGAAGGAAAAATACGCTGTCAGCAAACTTATAATTATGGCATGTTAATTGCATTGTTGTAACTGAAAATAACCTTCAAAACATACCGGGGAAAATAAACAATATATTATACAAAATGAAAAAAAATCCTCGAAAATCAAAGGGGGGGGGGGTTAAACCCCTAACCCCCCTTGGATCCGCCCCTGTCCATTATCATTGGTTGTATGCTGGAGATTACAGAAGTCACTAAGGCGCCAATGTTAGGTTCACTGTACTCAGCATTATTTTCGGTAAGCCTAGGCTGGTACTGATTAAACGCCTCTTTCACAGCTTTCTCCGCTGACTCAAGTAAATCAGACTTTCTTTTCCTTTCCATCTCAGCACTATCCATTACATCTTCCACTTCCAGGCCGTCAAAACGGTTACTGAGAGTCCCACTACCATATTTATGCTTTTTCTCAACTTGTTTAACGGGTGTGGAAGAAATTTGAGTTCTTTTGACACCTGTTGAACATACGTCTTCACTGTTCGACGCCATGGCTGGGAGAGATTGGCCAACTTATTTCATGGGCGCCATTTTGGAGCCAAATGTCACCTATACCAGATATCATGTACACTGTGTGGGCACAGTTTTCCGTACAAAAAGTATAACAAAGTGAGTTGCAACGTTCTGTTCTCTTGTGACAATCATTCGTAATGGTTGACTCTGGCTGGCACTGTCTGCCGGATCCTTTAGTTTGTCACCCGGTGCAAGAAAAGCGGTCTACTTAAGGGGGAGGAGATAACACCCTCCATTTTGAGTAATTTTTGCTAATAGAAAGTGACGAAAATGCAGAATGGTGAAGGCTATTTTGACAGTTTTAAAAGTGATTTTATTTAAAAAAAAATCTCATTTTAGTGTGTCTTATTTTTGTGCTGGTAAGAAAGGGGGTGTGGGTCTATTCTGGGTTGGGTCTACCCCTTTTTTCTGAGAAAACTACTAGTACGTTAATGCAGTATGGCATACATGGAAAATGGTGCTTTTTATGGAAAGTTGTAAGCAAGTTGAACTAATCATTTAAGATTTTTCATTATTTAGTGAAAGTTTCAGTTCAGGAGAGGTCTGGGGGAAGGGGTAAATATAGGGGAGCACTTCCTAGTGAGACTTTTTTATTTTATGGAAAGGCCTAGGCCAAGGTTTTATAAAATTGTGACTGACCAGGATGTATTCCATGTAAAAACCTACATCAAAGTCAAAGGTACGCAAATGTTTCAGTTTTCTCATGCTACTAATACATCCAGGAGCAATGTTTGATCTGTTATTGTGTCCCCCTCCCCTATGGAAATTTTTGAAACATTGGGTGTCCTTACATACAATCTTCTGATACATATGCTACATTTGAGGTAAAATGTGTGTTAAAAAATTGACGTATTTTTTAGGAAATAAAACAAAAACATCGGCATCAGTGAAGGGGAACCATGGCCCAATGAGGTGCCCCTTCCCTTTGAAAATTTTTGAAAAATAAGGTGTCCTTACATGAAATCTGGTTCCACATATGCTACCATTTGCAGTAAAATTTGTGTTAAAAAATTTACGTATCTTTAGGAAGTAAAAAAAGTCGGCATCAGTGAGGGGTGGGGGCATGGCCCAATGAACCCCTAAATAGGCCACTGTTCCTACACCTATGACTGGGGACTGCAGCTCTGGTATTCCAACCATTGGCTTAGGAAGCGGGGGCATGGAGCTTTAGCCCCCTGGTGAAAAATGTGAGGGGCTGAAGTATGCTTCTGCCCCCAAGATCCAAAGGCAAAACCCCCTTATTTGTCTCTTCTGTAAGAAATGTCAAAAATTTGCAGTAATTTTCCTTAAAGTTTGTCAAAAATGTTGCACCAAATTGCATCTGAGGACCCTCAAATACCCGAAATTTTTCCAAAGGAGAGGAGGACAACTCCCTCCCCTTAGACCCCTCTCCCAGGACGGTGATCCGAAGTTAAAGACGCTATAATTCAATAGGCTCGTTTAGCCAAAGTTTCCCGGGAAAAGACCGTTTTCCCCCGTGAAAAATAAAGAGATCTTAAGTCGCCTGATGGCTAAATCCCCCTATAATTCCAGCCTCATGTCAGCCCCCCCCCCCCAGTCTTGAAAAAAGCTTCCTACGCCTATGATTCCAATATGGGGATATTCCGACAATTCTCCAGTAGTAGTATTAGGATTAGGGTTAGCCGGTTAGGCCAAAGGGTTTTAGGAGTTGTATTTGGGTTTATGTGTTGGAATATCAAGCAGTCGGAATACAGAGACGGAACCGCCGTATACGGTATAGGCTAGGCCTTGTACAGAACGCCGTAATCTAACTCTAAGGCTAAGCCTACTCCGAAGTTAGGCCTACATGTACTACTAAGTTGTATACTCAGGGCCGTCTTAAGAGATCACCGGGCCCTGGGCCCGGCATTGGAGCGGGGCCCCTCAATCAATCAAGAAATTGCGCTACAATCTTGAATCTTGCACACTGGGCCAGACAACGAGATTCACCTCGATCACTCGATGGCCATCTTGGAAATGAATTGTGTACAAAGTCAATGGGAGACTACATTGCAGCACCATTTAGAGCATTTTCGTGAATATTCATCCTATACACTTTTTACCATCCATTTCGGAGCCTTTTGGGGGGGGGGGCGGTATGCTGAAATTGACACTCAGAATCCGTTATGAATCTTGTTCAAGAGTATATAAAAGTATTTCCACACAAAAATCTTTTACGCAAGGGAAGATATGATTTTTTGCGCAGAGGTCAATTTGCGGGGCCCCTGACATCGCGGGGCCCTGGGCCTGGGCCCAGTGGGCCCATGCGTTAAGACGGCCCTGTGTATACTGTAAAGTTACATCGCATATAAGCGATCGCTATTTGATGGATTGCAATTGAACCTTCTAACTTTTGGAGCCTACCGAAGCCTTCCTTTTGTACAGGATGGGAATCTATACAACTTGTACCCTCTTCTGGTCTGTTCGTGCATCCAAAATGCAGCACAACCCGGCCGCAGTTTTTGAAAACAAAACATGTTTATCTTACAAAGGATGAGTACGTCCGGCCGTACGTACATGCAGCCCGCACAACTTCTCGAATGCACATAGGCGACACATGATCTTGCAAGCTCGTACTTTAGCTCCAAAATGGTGCCCATACATTTCGTCCAGTCAGAATGCGTATCTGAGAACAATGGTTGGCCAATCTCTCCCACTATCGGGTCTCTAGGGGTGAGAGCCCCTTCCCCTGGGGTATGACCTACGACCTTTCTGAATTAACATATGACTTTCTGGATAAAATTCCACGTTTCCAGTTCCATATGAAAACGTCTTTAGAACAGTTTTTACATTATCGGTATTTTTTTTTTACTTTATCGGTAGACGAGCGTTTTTACATTATCGGTAATTTTTTTCTGTACATTATCGGTTGTTTTTAAATTATCGTTAATTTTTTTTTTACATTATCGGTCGTTTTTACATTATCGGTTGATTTTTACATTATCGGTTGTAACAGCCTCTCTCAATACGCAAACCGTCACACAATGGTTGTTTGTAAATACCGTGATGAAGCAACTCCTTAGCCCGTATTCGGTGGGTAGTATTTGATGACTTTGAACGTCTACGACTACAAGAACCTAAAGACCGTGCAAAATCGCACGAGAAATTTTAAAAGTTAAGTCCAGTGATAGTAACTTAGTTCATTGTGTCAATAAGATTACATAGCAAACAGCGTAGTTGTAACTAGGGCTGTTGCAATTCGCCACAGGCGTGGCTCGAAAGCAAGTTAAATAGATTCGATGGTTGTCAAAAGGCTTGGACAGGAGGTGATGAAACGAATTTCTAAAAGTGAGTCTGTTTTGCGTGCCTTGCATACTCGTTGGATGTTATTTACAAACAGGGTCAGCTTAAGATGGTAGGCAACGACCAAAGGGATTCGCTCGTTAGTCTCCTTTGTAGGACTGATGCAAGCTTTTACGACTAATTTGATAAACATCTTTAAGCACACAACTTTGTAGGAGAAACCCGAGGCTGATAAGGTTCACATAAATCAAGCCCTCAAAGTAAAGATCGTTAGACAAGCTAATACGCTTAAAACGAATAAATTGACTATGTGCAATTAACTTCTTGATGTGAAAAGGATAGAAACTATTGAAACATAAATAAGCATACATATCAGTTGGTTTAGAATACACCGTACTTTGGAGATATCTATCTTCAAAACTGACAAGAACGTCTAAGTATGGTATTATTGGAAACGAATTATCCATATTAAACTCAAAAGTCATATGGCAGTTGTTATAAGCAGCAAAAAATTCATTCATCTCATTTAGTAGGGCAGATAATTGCATTTTTGGGGTAATATCTTTCACAAGTGGAAAGAAACACCAAACTTTGCACACATGCTCCTTAGGGGTTCATCTGAAAACACCCATTAGCCACTCAAAATTCAAAATGGTGGCGGATTTTCCAAAATGGCCGCCATTTTCGGTTTGTAAATACTATTTTAGTCACAATTTTGTGCAGAATTATCCCACAGGAATGACCCTGGTGTCAAATCATACATTTTCCACCATGGAGAAGCCAGATTTACATTCTGGAAAGGCTTAGTGGATTCTCCAACCACATTATGGCATTGAATGTGAAAAATGTGTACTCAGTAGGACTATTGAGGGGAGGTACAGGTTTTAGAGGCATTTAGACCATGGACCAGAGGCACTTCATGTGCACATCCCCACAACTCTTCGACCCAATATTTTTTGGAAACCTTCTGGCCTCCTGAAGACAAATTCATGGTTTTTGATATTTTATGCAGAACTCCAAACTAAGATGGCGGAAACAACTCAATGGCCGCCAATGTAACAACAATAATATATAAAAAAGTAATATGAAAAATAATTATCAAAAATACTTTTGACACAGTTGTCCTTAATATCTGGCCACATTTTATAAGAAATAAACAAAACTTTGTTTTCAAAGTATTTTTTATGGAATTCCAGTCAACCAAGATGGCGGAAACAGCAAAATGGTCGCCAATGCAATACTTATGTCAATATATTATAACAATAATAAGAAGAAAAATCATCATTAAAATACTTTTGACACAAGTAAACCTAACTTCTGTCCATTTTCTGTATTAAATACTTAAAACGTATTTTCTGGTTATTTTTGTTCCAAGTCCAGGTCAACCAAGATGGTGGAAATAGCAAGATGGCCGCCAATGTTAAATTTCAATATATTGTAATAAAAAGTATAACAGTCCTTAAAAAACATATTAGTCACAGTTGCTATTTATATCTCGCCCAATGTTATGCCAAATAATCACAGTTTATTTTTCAGAACATTTTTGTTGGAATTTAGGTCAACTAAGATGGCACTAAAAGTAAAATGGCGGCCACCAGTATAATTACAATATATTTAAATTATTAAATTATAAGGATAAAAATACGAAAATTTTCAACACATTTTAACTTTAAATGTATCCATATTGTGAAATAAACTCTCAGAAATTATTTTCCTAGTCATTTTCTGAGGATCCAGGCCAATATTTTTTTTATAATTCTTAATATCTGGCCATATTTTATGCCCAATTATCAAAACTTATTTTTAGAACATCTTTGTTGGAATTCAGGTCAACCAAAATGGCGGAAAAAGAAAAATGGCCCCACTATTGATATTACAATATTTCATAATAATAAGAACAATAATTCTTAAAAATATTTTAAGCACACTTAAACCTAAAATCCGTCCAAACTTTGAAAAAAAATTCAAGACCTATTTTCGGGTCTTCTTTTAGGGATCCAGGTCAAACAAGATAATGAAAATAACAAAATATGCGCTCAAGTAATGATTATAATTTATTGAAGTAATGAGAAAAATATTTACGAAAAAAAAAATCTTTTTTTTCTTTTTTACTAGGCCTAGACTAGTGTATCTCTTTTTCTACTCCCCTGCACTTCCTTTTTTATTTTTTCTCCCTCTGTCCCCTGTAAATTCCTTTGTTTAATATTCTTTTTCAGTCCCCACGCTAGGCCTTTTGCTTAGCAACGCTCCCTCATGAAGCCTACCCCGTCTCCTCCGTCCCTCCCCATCCACCCTAAACGTCCTTACAACAGCCAAAGCAGGCAAACCTAAGATAAATAAACGAACCCACTCCTCCCGCACCACCACCACCCTCCCCGGCCACTTCTCTGACTCTGATCTCCCCCTCTCTAAAGCAGATAGGCGTGCCCTGATAGCCGCCGCTGTCAACAAAACTCAGCACACCCAAGATCTCGACCTGGAATCAGACCCCGACGCCGACGTTGACTCTTCCATTGGCTCTAAAGATGACACCACCCTGCCCCCGCCTATCCCTCCTCTATCCCCACCCACAAAACACCAACCCCAAGCTCATCTCCGAAAAAAACCCAGAACCAATGAGCACACCCCAAACTCTACCACCCTCCACCTCTGGCAAAAGCGATGCAAACAACAAAACCCCTCAACCCAGCTCTCCTCCCTCCTTAAGGCTCTCAGGCATTCCCCCCAGCTCCTAACTAAACCTGCTACCCTCCAGGCTAACCCCTCAAAGGAACTCGGCCCACACATCACCTTTACTAAATTCAAGTTAACTGCCACCGGAATGATCGTACAACCTGCTATTTTCCTGCTTACAATCGCCACCTTAGAGTAGACTACACAAAACAGACCTTCGATAGTAACCTCACAATCACTCCCCTACATCAAGCTAATCCCAACTCTCCCAACCCTAACCCTACCCACATGGTTCCCCCTGTTCATTCCTCTGTCTGAGGTAGACGAATCCCTTACCGCTCAAGGGATCCAATTCCGTAAAACCACCAGAATCTCAAGCAGGGCCGTAGCTAGGGTCATATGTTTGGGGGGGGGGGGTGTGAAGGTCCCAAATTCCGACTGGATGGATATTTTTCCAACTGAATGGTGGAGCGTAAATTGCACCATTTTTATGCGCCCTGCGTTTACATAGAGCAGTGGGGATCCTTCCATTGTCACTACATAAAGATGCCGTCGTGGGGAGGGGTCTAAGGGGAGGGGGTGTCACCATCCCAGTGGAGAAATTTTTGTTAATTTAAGGTTAATTAGATGCAAAATGGAGCTATCTTTGGGATATTTTTGGAGCTGATTATATATGGCTAGAAAATGTCCATAATTAAATGAATTCTAATTTTTCCGACTGGTTTGATTCTTTTTCCAAATGAGTGGCGGCCCGTAAATTGCATTTTCGTTTTTATGGGCGTTACTTTTGTATGATACAGCAGTTGGGATCCTTCCTTTGTCACTTCATAAAGGTGCCGTCCTGGGGGAGGGGCCTAAGGGGAGGGGGTGTCACCCTCCCCTTTGAGAATTTTTTTGTTCAGGTAAGGTTGCTTAGATGCAAAATGGTGCTATCTTGGGATACTTTTGGAACTGATCATATATGGCTGGAAAATGGCCATAATTTAGTGAATACTAAGATTTGGTTAGGTGAAAGTAGAAAGTATGTTGTCTAAGAGAAGAATACGTTGTCAACAAACCTCCTGAAGCCCCCCTCCTTTTGCCTTCTATTCTGGCATCTAATGCTAGCATATACCTGTATAGGCCTCCTGGAAGCTCTGGATCAATTGTATAAAATCCGGCAATGGCATAATGCTTATTATCTAGCATCTATCGTATTTTTACTAATTTTGAAATTAAATCCAGACGAACAGCCTCTAGCAATGGGGAATGGGCGGGAGGGAGAGTATAGGTGCAGAAAAATGATACTAGACCTCCCAGACAGGTATAGCAGAAGGGGTTTAGGACGACTAACAAGCGCGTTTTCAGAATGTACACCTAGTTTATGCTATAAAAGTTCACTGGTACGTTCTGCTTATAATGTTCATAAGTGATAAAACGTGGATAGTGAGGATCGCGCGCCGAAATTTGGGGGTATACTTCAATGCCAAAATGAAAAACCTGCACGCAAGCTCAGCCAGGGGTGGTGCTTTGATTTGCGGCATGTATATGGGGGAGCGCCCTGGCTGGGGGCCAGCTACTCAAAGTCCCTACAGATTCAATGGTTGCCGAACTCAAAATCTAAGGCGCGCGAAGGGCGCCGAAAAATTTGAGGTTATATTGAATTTTCATTAAGGAAAGTTGAAAAAGTTTGGGCTTTTGTTAAAGAATCTGGACAAAACCACGAAATTTGTTCGAGTGACTGCATGGTCGTCGCCGGGGATTACATTCTTCATCTTACCCATTAAGGATCTCCTACGAAACTGAAAGATCTTTTTCTTACAAAATATGTTTGCCACGATGGCGAGACTGAAGAAATAATGTTCCAAAGATTAGGAAAAAGAGGAAAGAACTTCGCAACGATGCATTTTCGTGTTTCTCTAGAATCACGCCTACACGGAAGAACAACATTTGTGGAAACGTTGAAATCCAATATGTTTGAAACGGGGTGTTACCACTAGATAGAACTATAGATGAAAGCGCGCGTAGCGCGCAATTTTTTTTTAAGTTATAGAAAGAATTGTTATAGAACTTACTGACTACGGGCCTGATAAATAGACGTTTGGAATATTTTCTGAGTATATCTATGTTCTTCACCAATATTAGTCCATATAAAACTTGCGCAATTTTGTGGGGCTCGGAAAAATTTGGGGAGGGGGACTAAAGCGCCCTAGCTCCCATAGAACTGTGTCTGGTATAATTACCTTAATAATGTTCATGAGATTGATTGTAAATCGTGACGCATGCGCGCGAAGCGCGCCCAAATTTTCATTAAATAAGATTACCATAATAAAACCTGCATTCAGAATCTGCATCGAGCTACTTTTAATTGCCCAACAAACCAACATGCCACTCAAAAAGCCAGTCTTTTACCTGGTAATTTGTAAACAGCTTTCAACTTCTGCTGTTGTGCTTCTCCGAAAGTTGCTATCGGAAGATATTGATAATAAGAACAACACTGAGGTAAGGTTTGAAGCGCGCGGAGCGCGCGAAAATTTTGAGAGTTTGAGAAGAATTTGCGAAAAAAGGAAGGCTTTGATTTGATTCTACGTGAGGAAAATAACGTTTGTTATTATTCTCACTTGGTCTAGTTGGAAAATATATACAAAGTTGACATAGGCACAGTCGGAAAAATGTGCTCGACTGAGATATCAGAAATTCCAACTGGCATTTCAGATTTTCCGACTATCGTCGCTCTGACGAACTTGGGGGGGGGGGGGGTGAGACACCCCCCACACCCCCCGGTCGCGACGGCCCTGATCTCAAGGGCAACTACTAGACAGCCTACCCCGTTCGTGAAAGTATCCATAATGGATAGGAATCAAGTTGAAACCCTCATCAAGTCCGGCATAACTCTATTTGGTTTCAAACATTTCCCAGTAGAAATTGCCCACCCCCACGTGCCGCCTCCCAATGTTTCCAACTGCCAGGGGTTTGGGCATCACCAGTCCACATGCACCCTCCCCCTAAATGCCACAGGGACGCCCACCCGTCTAGAACCTGTTCCCCCACCGTCGAAAGAAAGTGTGCTAACTGTGCCGGGCCGCACACAGCCTCTAGCAAAGCCTGTTCCATTTACCGTATCGCAGCCAAACATCAAAACTAGCTCACCCTCCCCCTCAACCGCACCCTCAACTGGACCACCCATTTCCTTGAAATACACAGACGAGCCTCATACCGCACCACCTTCCTCTGCAGGGTGGTGGCCAGAGGCAGGGGCCCTCACCCGGACACAAACATTAACATCTACAAACAATTTATTAGACCACTCTTTGACTACGGCAGCCCCACCACCCTTACCCTCACCAAAACCTCACTGCGAAGAAACTTCAAACCAAAGGTCGGCAAGGAGGGGAGGGACGACCTCCTCCCTCCCCTCCTTGCAGAACTTTTTTCCACCTTGACCACGGACCTCCTCGCCTCAGCCCTCCTCCGCCCTGACCTTTATTTGATTTTGTTTTTTGTTTTTTGTTAAAACACAAAATGTAGAAACTCCCACATGTTTTAATGGTTTAGTTCCACGAAGGCCAACTCCAATTCCTCGCATATCACAACGTTTTATTGCTTTCACTGCTATATCTTCAGCGAAAAGAATAGTAAACAGAAAAAAATCTCGATATTAATTTCTACACTGCTGTTCAGGTGCTTTATCTGTCCTAACACCCTTATAGTTTAGGGTTTTTTCATGTATGGCAAACGGAAGCTTTGATCCAATTATTGCTTATGAGCGTATGAATCAATGAACTTTATCTTCGCAGGTCTTCTTAATCGTTTCCCGATGACATATAAGCCTACGCAACTTCTTAGAATAGTTTCATGACTTTTAAAGATTACCTAATTTTCACCCAACATTTTTTTAATTTAATGTTAAGCACTTAAATAACATATAGGAAGTTATTATCCTCTCTGTTCGTGTTTAATCTTAACACTGAATCAATTTGCTGGATTTTTTGATCGTTTCCTCTGACGTCTATTCCTTCTGCTATTCACCAATTACCGGATGCCAATTGTAAAGTACGGGTACTTGCAGCCCGATTACTCTCTGTGATTGATTTGGTCGAAATTGTACATCGCTGGGGCACGTGATGGTTCAAGGCTTCATCATTGCGTGTTGGCTCAACTCAAAAGGGACCATTCAGAGTTATCAACTAGAAAAGTTATGCACAAAATGCTTCACCCATTTCTTCCAATGACTCTTTTTATTATGTACATAATCAAAGTGTTTCCTATCTTTCTCCCTGTAGTTAAAGTTTGCTGAAAAGTAGACGCTTGCGCTCCTGCCTATTCAGGCTCCCTTTACTTGACATTTTACGATGCATTTCATACTGCAGTACCGTTATAAACTGTAAAGCTTGAGGAAAATAAAGCAAGTGTATCGAAACGAGAGCTTATAATCAACTTTGTTCATAAGTAGTAGTTTTAAACTATCACGAAATTCAGATGAATATAATATATGACCTTGTTGTTCATACACGGCTGTCTGTACCTTTAAGAAGTACATTTAGAAACTGGTGTACCGAGCGCTTAGAAGGATGATCGTGTTCTACCTTTATGTAAAGCCTTCGACAACTTATCACAAGTTATCTAATGGTGATTACTACATCTTGGTTGCTGTTAGTCTATGGTATTTGTGCTTCTCTTGAAAGTACACTGGGCAACACACCGTGACACTCCATATCCTGAATTCCCGCTCACGTTTAGAGGCTTGCAAAAGTTTTCTCAATTTCTTTTTTAAACGTTTTTAAGTCCCACTCTCCTGCACCAGCTGTCATAAGGATGGTTTATCTATGCAATTGATCTTGTGGATCGGTTATTATAATGTTCGTACATCGTCAATACATTTTACCTTACAGCACGCCCCAGATTCAAGTTACAAAATGAATTAGGTGGATTAAAACTTTCTTGAACTGCTGTAGTTGCTGCAACAACATTAATGTCACAAGTGATCTGTTTGAGTGTAGTTCGCAAGGTTCTAGAACTTTTGAAAGGTGATATTACATCTATATGCATAGCCTAGTTTTACCTGTTACAAAAATGTTTCTTTGTATTATAGGCCTACCATTAAGGTCATTCACGGCTCCTTAAACTTGGCTTCTCTGAGACTTCCATACTGGATACCTTTTGTATTTAACGATGTGTGGATTAACCAACCTAAAGGCCATTTCTCTCAGAAAAGGAAGACCTTTTCTGCAATGGTGATAAACGCGAAACGTAAAAGTTTATCTTTTGAACCAGTATAATGTGGAATTTGTCGAGAATAACATAGTCACCAGGGGCGGATTTAGGGGGGGGGGGGCAGGGGGCCCGGGCCCCCCTTCCAAAAATTTTTGAAGTTTTTTCAACTTCATAAAACAAATGACTATACCCTATTCCAATTAAATAGGCATTTGTGATGTGTCAGAGTGAAATTCAAATTTGTTCATTATTTAAATTCCTACCTCAGAAAATAAGTCTTATGTTAATAATTCTGTTACTGACCTCCGGCTGATAACATTTTGGCTTATATTGGTCACAGTAACTATTTCCGGGCATTGCAAGGGGTTACCATGAGCGCTGTATTGGATTGCTAACTTCAGTCTATTACCGGCCGGGCCCACAGCATTGGGAACACTGCTTCTACTTTCAAGGAAATTTCAGAATTCTTTAATATTTAGAGGAATATTTTCAACAACCTCAGGCTTTTAACTATAACTTGCTACAACATTAGCGTCTTCTTTAAGCTTTGTAATTTACTTAAATGAAATGTACTTCGAATTTAGGGTAATATAAGGAAAAACAAGACTTCAATTCGGGAAACTGCCATCCTAATATGTGGACAAAAAGGCTACTCTCCTCTTTCATCCAACTAAAATTTAAATTTCACTAAATTATGAGCATTTTCCAGCCATATATGATCAGTTTCAAAAATATACTAAAGACATCACCATTTTGCATCTGAGCAATCTTAAATTAACAAAAATTTTCTTAAAGGGGAGGGGACACCCCTCCCCTTAGACCCCTCCCCAGAACAGCATCTTCCACCCAACCAAAAATTTAAATTTCACTAAATTACGAGCATTTTCCAGCCATGTATGATCAGTTTCAAAAATATACTAAAGACATCACCATTTTGCATCTGAGCAATCTTAAATTAACAAAAATTTTCTTAAAGGGGAGGGGACACCCCTCCCCTTAGACCCCTCCCCAGAAAAGCATCTTCCACCAAACCAAAAATTAAAATTGACTGAATTATGAACACTTTCCAGCCATGTATGATCAGTTCAAAAATTATACCAAAGATATCGCCATTTTGCATCTGAGCAATCTTAAATTAACAAAAATTTTCTTAAAGGGGAGGGGGACAGCCCCCTCCCCTTAGATCCCTCCCCCAGGACGGCGATCACTCATCACATACTTTACCCCCTATCAAAATACCCTGCCACCACCCCCTGCACTGCCTTTCCCATTAGATCCCTCACCCAGATCGGACTTTTATACAAACCACCATGACCTGGGCCCCCCCTTCTGCCAAATCCTGGATCCGCCACTGGTCACTAGTGTGGTACAAGACACTAGTGTGGACCAATTGAGAGGATATTTCTCCTCTAAGTCCCCTCCCATGACCTATATCGTTCACTAAGGTTAATCGATCAAACTTCGAAGATTCACAGCTTCATTACTCATTACTGGATAAACTACAAGTTCTTCCATGTCCATCAGGTCATTAGTAAATTATTCTTGCGTTTCAGACGACACAAAGATCTACTGGAATATTATCCTTGAGGAAGACGCAGCTTTCTTTAATATTAACTGTAGGATAATATAGCTCACTTTTTGACAATTCCAACATGATTTGTTGGAATCAAAGATTCCTGATTTAGCTCAAGCAATTTTATATTTTTGTATTGCATAAGAGTTGAAGGGGCACCAATATATATCGAGACGATTTGCATTGAACAACCCTCTCTGTGAATCTTGGAAGTGACTGGAACTGACATTGACTAAATATGTTTGTATTGAAAATTGACACTTACGTGAACTAGTCTAGCTTGACAAGTAGTATAGAATACGTAGGCCTATAGGAAATGACGTAGGTAAGTTACACTTCAATTGTAAAAGTTGACTGGCGGTACCAAGAAAGAGGGAAACATCTCGTACGTTTTCTTTCTGAGTATAAGAGACACGCCCCTTTTTTGAGCTACTTCAAAAGCAGCCACCGCTCTCGAGTTACATATCGAGTCAAGCAGAGACCAAGCTTTATTCTGAGACCCTCTCACTACGTAGTAACAGAACATCAGTTGAACAGACTATGGCTCTCAAGGTTCATGTCACGTTACGTTCAGTATTTCTTGTAATATTGCTTTCCATCATGAAAATTGGTGAGTTGAGACCTCTATTTGGACCTATACTCAGAATAAGCTATCTAATAGAGTTGTTGGGCTGCATTATCAGTCTAGGGAATCAAGCTTATACTGATATTTTTTAGATGGTTAGATCACTAAACTTT
The DNA here is from genome assembly GCA_029531755.1 of Holothuria leucospilota. Classification (NCBI taxonomy): domain Eukaryota; kingdom Metazoa; phylum Echinodermata; class Holothuroidea; order Aspidochirotida; family Holothuriidae; genus Holothuria; species Holothuria leucospilota. Next base: position 1,251,501 of record CM055975.1, on the reverse strand, counting down.
AATGTGGCAATCAGAGTGAAAATATCAATACCTTAATCACATCGCTGTTTGTAACAGCAGGCCAAGAAGATCAAAACTTGTAACATTAAAATCAAAATCAAGAATTGTCTCTAACGTGTGACGGTGGACCTTTACTTGTCTTGATATAGGACTGCTGCTTTTCCTTCAGAGAAATGTGCAATGGTTCTGCAGGTTGTACTTTTAAACTTGGTTGAGAAAAAGGAGAGATGCATGACTTCCTGCGTATTTGGCTGCATCGTGATAGTAGTCACCATGTAACGCCCTAAGTATTAGTACAATACCATCGTTTGTGCTCAAGCGGAACTTCGAAGTGTTTCTCTTTGCTTTCATGACTAATTTTTTAAGTATGATTCTATCAAATGGATGCTTTTCTGATCGCCAGAAAGTTACACATGTTCTTTTACTCCTTAAAACTGTTGGAATTTCACTTGATAAGAAAAGGTTGAACAAGTATAGTCCCTTTGGCAACCTTCAGTTTAAGTAATTGGGGAAAACCATTGAACGTATAGTTTGCGCCCCTGTTTTAGAGTCATTTCAATACTAACCACTAAATCTTTCAGTTGGCATCATGAAAAACCATAGGACAGGATCTGTACTCACACACATAAAGATGACATTCTGTTAGAAAGAGAGGTCATATCATTTCTCTATATAGGTATTTAGACTTATGCTAATGTCAATAAACACCTCAGTAAAGGGACGAAATATTTAATGGGTAAAACTGTTGCAACTTAGACTATTCTCTTGGATTTTGTTCCGCAAGGCTATGGTATTTTCTTTTCGAAATGGATAACATCTTGGCTCGTAGAGGTTTATCATGTTGATTTACTCAGTCCACTCAATCAGGAAATACCCGTACAATGCCAGGTTAGGGGTGTGACGCTTAGTTATATCACCCCGTTATAAACAATTTAAAGGCATTGTCTGATAGCACTGTGGTCTTATATTATAGAAAAATATTTGTGGTAAATGTCATAAAAATCCCGTAGCAAAGCTCTATCCTTACCTCAAGACATCCCTTAACCTTTTGAAAATAAATACAAGGGGGGGGGGGGGACAATTGCATCATAGTCCTTGTGTTCTTCATAATTGAATAAATCGTTGGTTTTTAAACATCGCGATATTGTTGGAAGTTGGAATACTATTCCTTGTAGAGCTAGTATAACACTGTGCTATACATATATATATATATATACATATATATATATATCACTGTAAAAAATCTGTAGATTTATAGACCAAAAAATAAAAACATACAGAAAGAAAACATAAAATGTTCTGTCAATTTGTTCCAAACGTTGACAGCACTTTGTCTGTTTCCTCTTCGTATTTCTTTATTTTTGTTCTGTAATTCACATAAAGTTATTGAATATTCCATTTAGTGGTGTCATCTGGGCATATCGATCTGACATACATTTTAGACGGCGTTACCAGGATGACACCACTACAACACATATTTTAGCTCACACTGCGGAAACCGAAAACGTCATTTTTTTTTAAAAAATATTACCTTTCACATGCAATATGCATTTTGGATGAGGGTTGTATTTTCTTATACACAAAATGTAATTGCAATTTTTTAAAACATGAAATGTGGTCACCAGAATAACCTTACAAGTAATTTGGGATTCATTTCTTCATGCTTAGAACTAATCATCAATTAAAATCGACTGTGGTTGACGAGGTATTGGGATGGCAGTCCAGTAGATTCTTGGAAAACCCAGTAGTCTCTAATAAAACCACCAAATTTAGTACCTACATACCATGGGCTTTACACAAAGAAGCAAAGGAGTAGTGCAAGACAGGATACTGCCCCTTGAGATAATGGCGGCTTAATTTTTAAAAATGACCGCTATGCTACTTAGAGACTCACTTTATCTCCGTATTCATTGATCTTAAAGTAACAGTTTTCTGATCCAACTATCACAAAATTACTTTTGAAAGCGTTTTGAAATGTGTCACATATTTTCTACCCATTGTTTACCATGACAGCCATCATGATAAAGACGTCCACCAATATATTAAAAATGCACGCTATTTTACATAAGTGCAATGGGTTCGAAAGAAAAAAATAGATCGACAGAGGTGAGAAATACAGAGACACACATGTCATTCTTTGCAAATTATCTCTTATCCAAATATAGCGTGTTAGTCCTGTTACAACTATCTTCAAGAAACGGGATTCTCTGACACAGGATATTACACAGGAAAAGTCAGATCACTTAAGGTTACTTAGAAACTCAGTCATGTATTTCTTGTGTGGCAATTACGACACGTGCCCTTGCACTACAATTGAGAGGTATTCCACTGAGCAGTTTTCTAGTAGAGTCAATCAAGCAAGCTAGTGCAAAATGTGAAAGAAATAGAAGATGCAGTTGTAACTTTGTCATTGTGCCATGGTTATCTGTTTTACATTGATTGGAGGATCCGAAGTAGTACTGAAGGTCCTCCTTCCTACTGAGGCCTGATTAGGCGCATCTGCAGATTATTCTGGTACTGGCTTCCAACGCATAGTAAACGGCACACTGTACAGGCGCGGTTTTACGGGGGGGCTTTGGGGACTCAAGCCCCCCAAAATTCGCTCAAGCCCCCCCCCCCAAAAAAATTTCCGAGGTTGTGTGTTATCTTCATGCTATATTTGCGTGTATTGAGAAAAACAAAATTGTCCAATACATTTGTGCACATCTTAGTCCAGTGGATTTAGTTTCTCAAATGTGTCATGCAAGATAGGCATGTGATCACGTTTCTTGTATCCACGTCCACGTACGTACACCGTTGTTTTGACTGCATGTAGTACGACAGCCAAGCTTCGCCTTAGTACTGTATTACGACGGTAGGCACAGTGCGGGCGCCTACTAGCTTACCCAGCTGCATTCTTACGTTCGACGCCAGTCCCAGGGGCGTAAATACAGGTGTGTGTGTGGGGGGGGGCGTGAAAATCAAAAGTCGGTCTCTGAGCGCCAAAAATTCGGTCTCAAATCCAGTGATTGCCCAAATCCAGTTCAGTATGCCTTTGTAACAGTAGACCAGACATGAACAACATTTGATACCTTACTCAAATTGAAATTCCGGCAGAGATGAAGTAAAAGTGAAAAGATTGCCCTAATTTTCTACTGAGTTCCCGAATTTTTCATCGAATGCCCGAAAAATGTGCAAAAATTCTCGCGAGCTTCGCGCGCCTGTAATGGTTTAGTGGTCTTTTTCATGCACCTGAACTGCAACGGATTTCTGGCAACTTTTTGAGAAGTTCGGGCAAAAAATTTTCTGGACCCCAAACTGTAAGAGTCCCATACGCCTATGATTATTGCTATTAGTGGCGTACGCAGGGGGCCATCCCCCTTCCCTGATGCCAATTTTTTTTAGTTCCTAAAATACGTAAATTTTTTTAACACAAATTCTGCTTCAAAATGTAGCGTATGTGGCACCAAATTGCATGTAAGTACATCTAATTTTTCAAAAATTTTCAAAGGGGAGGGGCACCGCTTCCCCTTACACCCTTCCCCCAGGCCGGCGATCACACAACATACTGCATGCCCCCCCCCCCACCGTGAGAGAAATCCTGGGTACGCCACTGATGGAGTCCTCCTTACCATCATTCCCCAATGTCGGTATTGATAATGACAGAAAATTTTATTCTTCCGTTTCAAGCCCCCCCCTAAGCCCCCCCCAAAAATCTCGGTCTAGAACCGCGCCTGACACTGTAATGGAGGATCGGAAGTAGTATTGGAGGGCGGCCGCCCTACTGAGGCCTGATTAGGAGCATCTATCCAAAGTATTCAGATACTGGCTTCTAACGCCTAGTAGACTGCACACTGTTATGGTTAACTTGTGTTTTAAATAAGGTGTTTTACAATCTAGAGGTTTTGGGATGGAAATTATTATCAATACTGGCGCACCAGCATCTAAAATTATCAAGAACTGTGACTGTTGTAGCTTGATGAACAAATATGAAATATGTCCCAGGAATACGCCCCATAATACAAGACAAAGTACCGGTCTGTGGTGTAATATATTTAGGATTCTGAGGTGTAAGTCAGTATTTTGTCTGTATATTTGTACTATGTCACACACATATTTTACTTGAATATGTTATTGATTGGCATTTTTTATTTTTAAACTTAAGAGATTTGACATTCAATCCTCTTACTTATCTGTTTTATTTGAAAGGTGAAGAAATTGATATTAATTTCAATTAATGAAATTTACATTCCTATAACTTGACAATTAATTACGTCATTTTGACTTTTACTTTTTACTTTTTTTCTTTGACGTTATGGCGCAACACTTACATTATCTTGACTTTCAGTGTGAGATTTGTTTACTTTGACTTCCAGTATGTCAACTTAAAATACGAGGTAATGAAAAAAAGATAAAGTACTGAAATCATATGTCACAATTGTGAGAATGCGAATCAAAGTGATGACTTTCAACTTATTTTCTATTTCATTAAAAACTTAAAAACATCAACTTTTGATTCTTGTTGATTAATCAGTATTTAATAGGTTGGCCCTGACCTACTCCTCGAACGAAGAATTTTAAAGACCGGCTAACCAAGGAGTGATCAACCTGCATTTCAGGAGGGATAAATTTGATTTACACGTAGGAGACACCTTAAAAAGAGAATGTTATTCAACCTTCAATGGATTCTTGAAGTGTGTTGCTCGAGCTATTTTGTTAACCATGTATGGTAGAGAGCGCACTTGTTATATATTTATTTCGTTGAAGGAATGAATGACTTAAAAAATAGTTACCTTGTTTTCAACTTTATCCGAAAATTTCCTCCGTTTGTCAAGATTCAAGTCAAATACAAAAGTGAGGTGGACCCTACACTAATATTCTCACCTTTGAACTTTGACAAAACTCAAATAACTTTTCACAATAAGAAAACATACAGTTACAATTGCTTTTCCTAAATCAATATTTACTGCTGCACGTCCTTCGGCACCCCAAAGATATTAACCAGCTGTACGTCCCTGCCTGATTACTTTTCCAGTATAAAATACGTCTGCAACTTCACTGTATGACACCTCACGGGAGCACCATCTTTTTCTGCTTATGTAAGAAAAAAAAACTTCTACGTTCGATTGGAAATGATTCTTGCGAGGACTTCTCCAGGTGGGAAGTGTCCAGGTAGGATTGTCCAGCTTGGAATTGTCCGGCTGGCAATTGTACCGATAAGAGAATATCCGTAATGCTGGCGGAGGGTGGTCAATCTGGCATGTCTCAACCAAGTCATTGGAGGCTTACAATCTGCGGACGCTTAGCGTATCAAGAAACTGCTTGCCATATTTTCCTCCCTGAATGGCACTTTCTGTAACTTACAAAGTGTATCATTATGAGGCGTCATGTTTTAGAAAGTTGCACTTCAAAACCAGGGCTGGATGACTCGAGACCAGTCTCGGTCTCGAGTGTCGATTGTCGTGACTACGGACTCGGCGCTCAGGACTCGGACTCGACCGGGTACGAGACCGACTATTTTCTTTCCCGCGACCGTAAATCTCAGGTCGGAACTGCCCGAAAAATCTTTGCTGAAAATATCATTCAGTGGCGTAGGAGCCGGGGGGCCAGGGGTCCATGGCCCCCCAATGTGTTTTGACGGGGGGCCAAATGTCATTTTGGCCCCCCAAATCGTAAAAGTGTACAGTTTCGTTTTCCCCTTTTTTTTGCTCTCATGAGAACAATTTCTCTAATAAGAACCCAAAATTTTCGGCGCGCTACGCGCGCTATAGAGCGAGCCTAGTTTCTTCAATAGTTCCATTCTGCATAGCTAGATAACGCAAGTCCTTTCCACCTTTCCAAGTAACATGTAGAGAAAGTACTTTATGTAGAGATCTTAAAATTCATCTCATATAGCAAAGCCTAGTTACTACTCTTGTTTGTGTCACGCGGTACGTTCAGTTGGTGAGGGACTCACGGAGCAATGTTTGGCCCGATGTATTTCATCGGGTAGTCGGGATGGTTTCGATACAATGTATATTATCTCCAATATGGTCTACAACCTGTAAACCCCTAGAGATTTTCTTTTTTCTTTTTATTGTTAATGATTACATGTGTTTTTTTGTGAAAACCTACCAAAAATTTCGCGCGCTTTGTAATTTTTCACTTTAGATTCCGGGACTAAAATTTAAAGAACGCGGAACTATGCTTTTCTAGTTTACACAAATTTTATGCAATATATGCCCCGAATGACGTGATCTAGTACACAGGTTTTCTTCATATTCCACTTCACCAATACACGACGGCACTGGTGCTGTCGGAGCTTCGGGTCACTGCCCCCACCCCCCTTTCGAGCAAATCCTGGCGCCACCTCTACTCAACTTGATAATAGACTCTGGCTGTGGAAAATCTCCAGTCCAATGAATCCACTGAAATCCATGGAGATAACTCTACCCTGAATAATTTTGAATAAATTCGGATAGATTGTGACAAACTTAATGTGTTTTAGAATAAATTCAAATCAACCTTCACAAATTTTCTACAAAAATTGCACATCTTGATGGCTGCTATTAAAGCCGGCAAGTGCCATTTCCGGCGATCTTGGATGTGTTAAAATCTCAAACTTTCTTGATACGCTCCGTTCTTACCTATGGTGGCGATCCGCTTAGATAGTAAACGAGAGCCAACGCCAACAAAAATCCCCAGCCCTCCAGAGCAACTAAAAAAAAGAAAATATCTTAGCTACACCACTGCTGATGTGTTGTTCAGGCCCGTGGCCAGACAAGGTGCTGAAAGGGGGGGGGGGGCGAAAAAGGCTCTAGGGGGGCGAAAAATTTTCCAGAGGGGGCGAAACATGCTAAAATGCATGGGGGCGAAAAATTTTCCAAGGGGGCTTCGCCCCTTGCCCCCCTTGACTACGGGCCTGGTGTTGTTGTTGTTGTTTCCTTTTTCTTTAAATATACTACTTTGAGCAACCATGAAGTTAGAGTGTGGGAAGGGTCGGGGTTCAAGGTCGAGAAATCGCATCTTGTCTGCCCCCCCCCCCCCAATGTCAAACATCTTCCTACGCCGCTGTCATTACGTTCACTACGTGTACGTGCAATATCGTTACTTCATGCTACGTACAGTGTATTAGTCAATGTGCAGTGTGAACAGTTAACACTCGGAATATATTGACTCAATCTCAGCCCTCCAAGCTAGTTTGAAGATAGCACTAATCCAGCACGAAATGTTAAACACAACGTTCATGGGATTGCTCTTGTGAACCTGTAGTATTCAGTAAGTAATGTTTGGGAAAATTTGCCTTCAGGTCTGAGCATGGTTTAATATGACTTGTATCCAAACACGTGTACCAGACAGGGGTCGAAATAAGATATTGGCGTCCAGCCTGTCCAGTACTCAAGCTTTTGCTTCACACCTGGGGCAATTTTCAGGGGCCTACAAGCTGATCAACACTGCAACATCATAATCATGTCAGAATACCATTTAAGCATGCAGCATTCACCATGTGCTCCTCTTGCAAAGCTCTTGAAACCTGAAATACCGTCTATTTGGGGCAACTCGATCTAAGTTTGAATAAATCAAACCCAGGGGTCATTTTCAGAAGAAATACCCCTAGTCCATGGGATTTTGGCAATAACCAAGGAAACTTTTTGGGTTTCTGTGGGAACATCGCAGAAAAGAAGAAAATTTTATGAACTGTCCTATAAATTCCTCAAATCACTTCCAATGGGGAGTGAAGTTATGTGGGTTATCGGGTATGGGGTGGGGGTGCGTTCTGGAAACCTTTGCTGTCTTTTATATATCAGGCACAGCTTCAGGCTGAGCTCAGGGACTTTAGTCCTTCCTTTTCATAGCCATGAACTTAAAGAAGTCAATTTTTTGTGTTGTAACCGTCAGTAGTAAATATTTCAATTTCATATACGGTAACATAAAAACAGAGTTGTTGACTCGAGTCGCTGACTTGGACTCGACTCCGACTCGAGTCGTACATTCTCTTGACTTGCGACTTGACTTGAAGAAAAATGACTTGCAACTTGACTTGACTTGAAGAAAATGACTTGCGACTTGACTTGAACATATTTGACTTGGCGACATTGAATGAAAATTAATAAAATTATTTAAGAACAGAACGCAATTTTTTCTTTCATGCATTCAAGATTGCATTGTGCCGCGAGTAGAAGGCTATGACACACTGAGGGGCCGAGAAAAAGTATAGCTGTAGTACAGCATAGATTAAAGCAACCATTCCAACGCATACTTGGGGCAAGGCTCACCTCTAATTACAAGCACACTTCACGTTTCTCAGTTGTAAAGATCAGGCCTTTTCAACCTTTTGGGCTGATCATGGCCCCTTGCACAGAATGGTGCATAGCAAACACCCTGTCTACAAAATATGAATGTTCATAAAATAACACCCTATGTCCATAAAATATGAGTGACAACAAATGAAACCACTTGTTAACATAAATGGTGTTTAATGTAGTCTTTGTATGTGTGGATCCAGGTAATTGCAAACCTATGGGGGTTTACTCCGTGATGGCGAAGCCAAACTTGAGATAATCGAAGGAGTGAAGACTTGATGGGGTGGGAGGGTTTTTAAGAAAGTATCCCACTGAAACGCTGTTAAACGCAACTTCTAGTACCCGACAATCAAGACTTATTTAGTAAGAAAACGGTAAACATTTTATGAAATCTTGTAATATGATGCACTACGACCTCTGAAATTCCGGAATAGGGTAGCCAATAGTGATTGTTTATGACTCAAATGGCCATGACACGGGGTCTAGGGACTTTCCAAGATGCAATTTGCTGGTATCTGGCAATCAAAGTAATTTACGAACTTTGTAGTATGCTTGGTGGCCTCATTTTATCATCGTTTTATAAACACTAATTTTCGAACTCAATGGAACATTTGTACTAACTTTTTAAGCTCCAACTTTATTAAGTACGTTATTTTTTCAAACACCCTTGCTGCCCTTAGCATTTCCCCCTCCTCCTGAAAAGCAAAATTGCTCCTTCACCAAGAAATTCCATATTTGTGTGCTTGCGCAGTGTTGTAGCCCACGCGAAATCTCGGAGGGGGGGGGGGGGGCGGCAGTTCATGATACTCTCTAAGTGTAGCACCAATTGGTGTGCCTACAGATAGTTGACATCAGGACGGGCCCTTCCTTTTTACATGTGCATGAGGTCTGTGACATGACACCCCTACAAGACTGGTACCCGGTGTGGGATTCTCCCTAGCGTTCTTAACCTTAACATGGGGGAGCCACCATCGTAAAGTAGGCCCTGCAAGAAAATGTTCGATGAAATGTCTTCCAGGTGGGGTTGAAGGGAATGACACCTTTTAGACCTTAAAGTTGAACAAAAACATTCTTTTCTTTAAGATTTCATGATTAAGAAAAAATTCAGATTTCAAGAAGAAAAATTAGATTCAATTTAAAGAGAAAATGCATTCGCCCCAATTTAAATAGTGTACCCGGGTATCCTATTCATGAATGGCTTTCGGAATCATGCTACAATATATTTATCATTGAATTGTGAAGCTCACACATAGAATAACTCCTTGGATTATCTTGAATATGCAATATTTCCGTTCTTATATATCATGAAAAATACTTGCAGTGAAATGAATTAAGTTTCTTGACCAGCTCATTGAGATTAGCCAAATGAATATAATTAAAAGTAATCATAGGCTACCTTATCTTTAGCGTATATGCTCGGCTGGTGTATTCCAGCGGCTTATTTTGCAGGAGGAAGATGGGTAATTCGTTAGAAAGAGAAACCCGCATAAGAACGTGTCCACGGCTTGGGTACGGGGAAGATTTGGGGGGAGAGACGGAACCCTTAGATGTGTTTTCCGTTGTTTGAAATCATAATATGGACAGTAAAATTGTCAGCAGTTTATTATTTTTCTCAAGTAGGCCAACTTTCATTTACAATTTTGAAATCTCGGGGGGGAAGTCGCCCCCTGCCCCCCTGCAGGCTACGGCCCTGCGTAAGCTCTACCATAAACGTATAGGCCTACTCACAAGGACGCCTTGCACGATGAAATATGGCATTCTCAAGGCTGCTTTTTCAAAAATTTTCTGAAATCTTTTCCATAATATTATTCAAGAAATAGGTTTACTCCATGAATATTTTCGGGAAAATAACAGGCATGGTGTTACTTTTTTTTCCTGTACCAGTTTAGGCATACATTCATTTGCTGGGTGACTTTGTACCCAGGTTTAGAGAATGCTAATCATACATGAAAAAAAAGTTTGACACATTTTGCAGGGTATATCATAAAACTGCAAAATGATGAGTAGTATGACTATGTTTGGGTTTATCCATCTTATTTTAAAACCATCCTATTTCCATAAAAACTTAGCTTTTCTTACCTACAAATTGGTAGCTACTTTATTTTTGTAAGCTTTTGTGGTCCAATAATTGTCTTGAGAAGTTGTTGGTTGTAGTTTCTTCAACTTTATATGGACATCATATATTTCGTAAATTCAAGAAAAATTAAGGTCTACAGCCTGATCTCCACATTAAGAGTGTATCTGGAAACTGCAGTCTGGTTCATAGGCTTTTTATCTTTTATTTTGAAAAAATGACTTGTGACTTGACTTGAAGGAAAATGACTTGTGACTTGACTTGACCTGAAGGTAAATGGCTTGTTACTTGACTTGAGTTAAAGGTAAATGACTTGTGACTTGACTTACTTGAAGGTAAATGACTTGAGACTTGACTTGACTTGAGAAAAAAATGACTTGAATACAATTCTGCATAAAACTGGAAAGCTAGAAAAGCTGATTTTTCTCTTTGTGCACTTCGCGTGCGGTGAAGTATTGCTGTGCTCTTTTATTGTTTAGTCCGCCCTGTGTGGAAATTGTAGATCCGTGTCTCATCTGTCTATGTTCATAAGAGGATTTTTAATGGTCTATTGTTTTGTTAAGTTTACTTATTTTTGGATCTACATCCATTTTAAATATTAGGGGAAGGAATAAAGGCTAGGATAAGACTATTTCATTGTAGTTCTCGTCCTCTTGCACTCAGAACAAAAACAAGTTCAATTTATAAAGGGACTCGAGCCCTCGGACTCGGATACCAAGGACTCGGACTTGGACTCAGATTGGGTGGACTCGACTCCAGTCCTGTTCAAAACTTGAAGAAACAAATTACTTTAGAACAACTAATTGTTTAAAAAAATACACATGCCACAAGAAACTCCACGTGCACGTCTGTCCTTCAGTCGGCTTCTGATAAGAACTAAAAGACTAATTTTTTTCCTTGTATACAGTCATGTTAATTGATTATGAGTGTTTGATTAATACATTTATTGATTGATCGATTGATTTGTTTCTTATCGTTTCCTGTTCAGCAAGGAAGCAGATCTTCCACACGACCCCTGTTGTACAAGTAAAATACAATAAAAAACATCAAAGATATAAAACATAAAATAAACAAGATTGGTCAATGTCACAAAGGAAGGAAGAGAATGTAAAAATGAAAATAAAAAACAACATTAAAAATCTGAAATGAAAGTCAAAATAACTGTTAAAATGAGGCACCACTGAATAAAAAAGTTGAAAACGATCTAAAAGTAATTTTCAATAATCAATCAGAAGGATAGACATGGCTCCGCGTGTTGCACTCAGTAAGAGGAACAAAAAACACAAGAGTGAGGACAAAAGTCACGTGATAGCTGAATCTGATAGGTTGGTGTGCTTTAAGTGATATATAAATAAAGTTACAGTTGCATTGCCTGGCTTCATTAGTCAACTTGATCTACATTTTGGGGGCCATACAGAACAAAAGACATTTTTATACATTTCAGTGGAGCAATTTGGTAGTCTGAGTACACCATTTGTACTTTGTCTAGTGCAACGCTCACTTGTTACATGGAAGCGACTTAATTGGTAGCATATAAATACGCAGGAAAAAGGTTGTTTTTACATTTGTAAAATAATACAAGATCATTTTAGATCAATATCTCTGGTAATGGAGTCAATTTTAACGAATTTAATAATGCAGTAGACTCCACGTCCCATCTGAATCCAGGAATAATTCGTACTGCTCTTTTCTGTATCTTGAATAACTTATCAACATTCGCCTTCTGTGACTGCACACAGAAACAGTATTATAAATGGGGCATAATCAAAGCATTGGATAGAAGGGATAGCCTCTTTTGCAGTATAAATGGCTTAAGACGTCTTATGAAGGAAAATTTCCCACTTCCAACTTAAAAAATGAGTTAGTGTGATTTTGAAACTTTAGATTGGAATCGATTTCAACACCTAGATTCTTTCAATAGTTTTCCCTGAGACACTTATTACTGGACTTTCTGTTAACTCTTTCAGTATTTGTACTGAACCTATTAACAAAACATTAGTCTTTTTTACCTAAAGAACAAGTTTGTTTCTCTTTAACCATGAAGTTAATTTAACTATCGACGTATTCATACTTTCAGAAATTTCTACAGTATCAGTATATGCTCTATGAATAGTTGTTTCGTCAGCAAACATATCTACGTCAACATTGCCATTAACATCCAGTAAATCATTAATAAAAATGGAAAACAAAAGAGGATCAAGAATTGAGTCTTGGGGCACCCCTGTGTTCACTTTTAATGCTTTAGACAGGAAGGTTTTTAAAAGTAACTCTTTGGTGCCTGTTACTTATGTATGATTGAAATCATTTCAGTGCTAAGCTACTGGCCTACACCCTGTATTCTTTTAACTTATGTCACAAAATATCATGATTTACAGTATCGAAAGCCTACATAAGTCAACTAATAACACACCATTGATTCTCCCTCATCCATATTTTTTGTCCAAATATCAAGAAGCTTTAACTAAAGCTGTTGCACAAGAGTGCTTGGGACTAAATCCAGATTGATTTGATAATAAAGTATTATTCGTCAGAAATGCATGCAGATGATAGAACACAGCTCTTTCTAAAATTTTAGAGGCAACAGGTAATACTGAGATAGGCCTGCAATTTGTAATATTAGACAAGTCACCTGCTTAAGAACAGGCCTTACTTGGGCTTCTTTTCACGCCTCCGGTACTACTCCCGAAGAGAATGATTTGCTGATAATTTGAGCTAACGATAACGCAATAACATCAGACGGAAGTTCGTATATCATCATTGAATCAAACATCTGACGACAATCCCTTTTTACTGGAGAAGTATACTTACACTGACCTCAAAGAGACTGCTCGGTGTGACCTCTTCAATTGGTGCTCCGAGGGCACATGCCTTCTCAGCCCTTACCTGGTGGCTAACTCTACTGAAAAAAACCCATAATGAAAACTTATCTCTTGGCATTTTCTGCTAAAAGGTAGTTTATTCTTCTCTTTTAGAAGTTTAATACCCATGTAATTGTAAGAACAACCACATACAACAATTCCTTTCGTAAGAATATGCTTCTTTCTCAGACATGCATTTGTAGTTCTATACTGATCTAACTGATAAGTATTTTTCCTTTTGCACTTATGGCAATAGGCCTGAAAGAAGATTTACAAAACTGTGAGACACAGGATACGTCAAAGGAATCTTACTTCATGAAATCAAAGATATGGCGGTACTACACTCTCTTAAATCACAGTGACTCTAGGATTACTGGGAAGCTTACTTTGTCTTATTGAAATTGTACAGGTTTTATATACAAGTGATACAGGCTTTGCTAAAGAGGAACAATTAAAAACTAAACTAGGAGTGTACTAAGACTTTACACGGAAGGGTTGCAAAGACTGGGTACAAAAGCGAGTCCTTGAATAGCTTAAAAGTGGAGAAAGGTCATTTTGTAGTTTACATCGATGGTTCAAAGAAGTGTTTCAAAGAAAAGGTAACTTGGGTAGTGAAACATAAAATGAAACGTTCACAATCAGTTTCAAAAACTTCTGTTTTCAGGCAACCGCTTTTGTTTTAACCAGTTCAGAAAGTTGATATTTAAGGTTTTACAGTAATAATCCTAATATTTCAGCTGTGAAAGTGACGACGATTGTTTAACGTACTTTTATTTCGAAGTGATGAGGTATTGCTACACAGTAATACCAAAAGCACTACTATTAACATGGGCGTATGAGTAGTTAGGATACCACGGCGATTAGATCTCCCTAAAGTTGTCACCCCTTTTCTTCCCATCTCCACTACAGCAAATGCCTGGGCTGGATAGTAATGACCATAACAATGTCATGCAATACCGCTAAAAAGTGGAAAGACTATCTGACTTGACACAAACTGCTTAGAGAAAATGCATCTTACTCTCCACATCTTGCAATCGCAAACGGGCATACAGTATGAGACTTTCTGTGCAATTTGCATTTTAATGTAACCATTAACTAGAACGCAAGTACTTAGGGTGTGCACTACTGTGTTATTGTTTGCAACCTGAGTAGAAAGAATGCTCGTGTGGAGATAAAAGTAGCCTCATGGGATGGGGTTTGTAACATGATATACCACAGTAGAACAAAAGAAAAGTGAGGTTTGAAAAACAGGTTTTTCAGAGGAACAACTCAGCATAAATGTTCTGGAAACACTTTATCTGCAAGATGATGAATACATTAAGAGATGAAATACTTTGTCTCATTCATTGCAGTAGTTTTAGAATCTCTTCGATTGCACGACACTTCCTGGTCAGAAAATGTGGGTGAATGTCATATATCATGTTCTGTTAATCAAAAGGTACAAACACTGCACATACAAAACACTAGAAGCGGACGTACGGAAGCGTTGCAAGTTAATGTCTTCGTCAGAACTGTACGATTCCCTACCTAGAATCCACTGCCTACAGCTCTGTCAATGCTCACAGGGAGCTGTTACGAAACAACTCCCTGGTGCCGCTTCCGGGCAACCAATACACTTTTGTCTTAATCTTACAAAGTTTCTCATATCTCCTTGGATAGATTTTGTAACATCAAACTTTCCATTTGGAATGTATCTTTTCTCATATCAGTTATAGGAGCAGAGGAAGATCGGTCTTGTCCACATTATGGTTTGAACTTTAGAGGGCGCTGTTTCTGGTTCGTGGACATCAGTACTTCGTGGTACGAGGCTGGACATCTGTGTCGTCGTCTATATGGTGATCGCGTTACCTTGGTTACAATCAAAGATAAAGAAACAAACGTGAGTTCTTACATTTGGTAAGAAGTAGTAAAGATCTTTTCCACCACAGTTCGCCAGCCTCCCCACCCCTTCCCCTCACATACTGAAAGCGATTGGCATTAAATGGTTATAAGTTTGAACACCAAATAACAACGTTTAAACCATTTAGAGTACATCAGCCAAAAGAGTGTTTGAAACAATTTGTTAGTTTTTATGAAGAGTGACTGGTAGCATTTCCCCTCAATTTAAATGAAATGCGTGTTCTGATGAAACATGGGGTGTTGTTTTTAACAGGTCTATTGCCCATGCAGTCGGTTGGGAGTCTACTGGTGGCTGAGTGGTTTTGCAGCTCTCGTGCACCAACAGACCAATGCTTTTCTCAAGTGTGTTCTCCGGATAGGCCTACTGAGGCTTTCCTCCCAAGTGGCAAGGCTTGTAATTAAAATTGGTTGCCTGCAGCCTATGTAATCGGTTGCGCGCCGGGCTGGAGGTTCGGGCCGACAAGATAACCAGCCAGTATTGATTTTGGATGCAGCGGGATAGTAAGGGGGAGTGGGAATTAAGATTTAAGGGGCCAATTCGAGATGCTACATGCTTTTTGAAGTCTCTATTTTTGTTTCAGGTTGGCTAGGGGGCACGGGGTAAGCTTACTTTCTTGAACCCATAATGTTTACTACACCACGGGGTATGTCACCTTAATCTAATCCAACGGTAGAATGCTTTAGGGAGGGGAGGTTTATCGATGCGAATTTTGAATGAGTGGAAAGGTTCTTACAGAGTTGGCTAAGATTTCAAAATATTGCAAAATTTTGTAATACTTTACATTACAAAGAATCGTAATGAGTTTGGGTAACTGCCCCAAAAGTGCCTGTCCCATAAAAAGTTGCAAATGTTATGGAATAGGAAGGGCAGAACTCTTAATAAGTAACAATGAAAAGAATGGAAGTCGTAACCAGGATCCTACAAAGCAGGGCCGATTACGAGTAACCTTGAACTTAAGGTGTGTTCGAATTTATCTTTGGTAGATTTCAATAGTTTTTGTTTCATTTAACCCTTAGGATTTTATCCGAAGTCAATGGCAGCGAGGATTCTGGATAGGTCTACACGAAGCTCACGGAGAAACAATTTGGCGCTGGCTGGATAACACAGAACCTGCCAATGGGAACTATCAGTAAGTGACGTGTTTCTACAGTTACTATCCACAAAACAGTGGCAGTTTTGGGTATATCCAAAGTCGTCTATCTACAGTGCAAGATATATATGTAAAGCTGAGCCGGTTACCTATTCATATGTATTGGCATTCGCGTAGATCTCGCTGCACAGTACAGTCGTCGCAAGTGTACATGTCTGTTTCCAAAACTAGGATCCACACAATTACTGTATATGAATAAGCTTGAGAAGAGTCATTAGAAAAATCTGCCCCTTGAAACTGGGCGTCATGACTTGGCCGATAGTGTCACGGCTTGGCCGATTTTTTAACGATAGAAAACCGCAAACAACAAACTGACCTTGGTATTAGCTATTCACAGCCCGAACACTGACTGGGGGTGTACCTCATTGCTGAAAATATCAAGAAATAATGCTTTTCTGCAATGATAAGCACGCTATTTGTAAATTATGGAACATGTAGTACCTATTTGATATGTATTTTGTCTCAACTATCAATAATTTGACAGATTATTGAATTTTATTTGAGAGATTGTTGAATTTTATTTCCTTGCGTAACTTCACTAAATCTGAACCGATTTTCATGGTTTAAAATACATATGGTAACTAATTTAGCCACTGAATCCAATTCTAGTCACATCATACGTGGAAATACAAATCGATCCTTAAAAATCTATTGAAGGCGGATGCCCAGTGTCTTCAGGTTAACCACAAAAATGCGTCACTACACCTCGATCTGGATTCGGAAACCAAGGTCAAAGTGTAAATGTCCAGAGTTCAAGCCGACGAAATCTGTAATGTATTGCGATCCTGTTCCGTCACGTAACATGGTTCTAATGATCAGTTTATCCAAAGTAAATTTTATAAGTCCGATACTTTTCCAAAGTCCCCTCGATTCTCTGACGAAGAGCCGAAGGGCGAAAACCGAATGTTACTCCCAAAGTAGTTCTGCTCCCCCAGAAGAGCTTCGTCCCTTACTCTGTGTAGTTTATACAGTACTTGTAACTTTGACCATGAGGCAATTTACCTTTTCAGTCTTCTTTAAGTTACAGTTAACCAAACGACGTGTAGCTATACAGAACCTTTGCCTTCTACTGCTTTATTGTATAGGTTTTGTACTGGTATGCCAGTTGAATTTTTAGAGAAACAAGGTAGTGGCATGTCTATATATGTTCTTTACTTGCTCGTTAATCCCCATATACCATCCCTGTCTTCCAGTTACTATATGGACCCTCAAAAGAGATACGATAAACCATGTAAGCATATAAAGGCTATTAAGGTACCTTAAGCAGAACATAAAGGCCGACACGCAGCTACAGTAGGAAATGTATCATGAAGGCTATCAAGTATAAATTTAAGTCGAGGTAACGATATATAAAGTCAACACGGCCAATGATGATTTGTGAAAAACCGTATGCAGTAACGGCAGTGGAAAGTTGTGTCACCCTTTAACGGCAGTGAGTGTGTGCAGGTGTTTAATCACCGATCAGGCTTGCAGCCTCTGCAGTGAAAGAGAGTTTTTCATTATTTGAATGGCCGATTTCAACAACAAAAGGGGGAGGAAGAGGGGAGGTGTGTATCAGAGTCAGTGAAGTGTAGCGATAGCAGGCGTTTAAGAGATTTGTATTGAAGTGGTTTGACACAGAAGGCGAGGGGAATCAATGGAGCTAGGAGATACTAGTTACTTGAACCAGGGTGGATTTTTACAAGATTTCACAAGTAGGTGAAATAATTTGAAAGGAATGAAGGGAGAGTCGGACCAGGGAGTTGTCAGGGACAAGCTTTCGAGTTTTAAAACCTAGGGATTACCACACTAAGGCCTAGTATAAGTAGAAAAAGAACCCCCCCTTCGGGCTGCCCCGTTTCACTGTGGAACAGTTATGAAACTCACAGGGGCTCTAGGCAGAAGATACTTATGCCTAATCTATGGGCCCCCTCCCATCGATCAGCAAGTCCAACTCATCCCATTCTTTATTATTAAGGATATCCAGGGCAGATTGAATTTTAATTTGGGGATCTATTTTAGCAGTAAGATAGGATAAGATAGTGTTTTTAACATTTAATTCAATGGGAGTGAGTTTTTTAATTAATTTAGAATTTAGATGCTTGAAGCGGTCGTACAGGGGTTCGAGGTTAGCTGCTTTGAAAGCTAGGTCTTTAGTAATGTAGCTTGGGATTGTTAAGGCCCACCTAAGGGCGATTAATTGAAAACGTTCTAACCTGAAAATGTTGGTCTGAGATGCAGTTAAGTAGTTAATACTACCATACTCTAAAATGGGTCTCAAAAGAGTTTGGTAGACTTTAATATTGGTTTTTAATGACATGGTCTTATTACTGAGAATATTTTGAATCGATTTTAGTCTAACCAAGGCTTTTTCTATTATTTTATCAATATGAGTATTCATGGTTAAGCTTTCATCAAGAATGACTCCTAGAAATTTGGCCTCCTTAACATAGGTAATTTGGTCATTGAAAAGTGTAATTTTGGGATTTCTTGGGGAAACATTACGGATGCCATGCTTAAATACAATATAATTAGGCTTGGAGGGATTGATTTTTACCCCATGCCGTGATCTTGCCGATACTCCAATATCCGCCGCTCGGCGGACTTTTTCAGAACTGTAAACTGCAAAAAACCACAAAGCTAGATAAGATTTCCTCACTTCCCCACTCTGCACATCTTGTGTAAACGAACTCTCTCAAGCGTAAATAGACAACTTTGAAGAAATACAACGGTTAGGCAAACATCTGCTGCAAGACCATTTCATGGTCAAGTGAGCAGTTTGCTGACCAGACAGGATTACCTGACACTTAGTTTATACTTGATTTAACAGAAGTGCAGAGACAAGCAAAAGGTGCGAACATAGTTCCCTTCGGCATAAACACCTCATGCTCAACTTACAACACCATTTTTCAATTCTGTTAGTGACTTTTGCAGATTAGATTGGTTGAGTTCGACACTCGATGAAGTATTCCAAATAGCAATATCATCTGCAAATTGAGCAAGCCTAGTATTAAATTGAGCATTTGTTGGGATGTCATTAACATATATAATATATAATAAAGGGCTTAACGTTGAACCTTGATGCGTACCAGCTTTGAGATTGATCATATTGGAATAGGTATTTCTATGGTAAATTGACATAGTCCGACTGTCAAGGAAAGAGGTCAATATGGTCAAAATGGTCATCATCAAATTTTACATGGTTGGGAGTTTGGAATATTTCCTCAAAAATTTTAGAAAAGACCTTAATTTGATCAACTGGGGTGTGAAC
Source organism: Holothuria leucospilota (assembly GCA_029531755.1). NCBI lineage: Eukaryota > Metazoa > Echinodermata > Holothuroidea > Aspidochirotida > Holothuriidae > Holothuria > Holothuria leucospilota. Next base: position 1,232,008 of record CM055975.1, on the reverse strand, counting down.
TTTTTACCATTCTCATCAGTGAGTAAATAATTTAAATCATTATGATTGGCAGAAGAGTTTGTAAATTTTCTAATACTTATCCAGAATTTGGATAGATTGGTTTCATTTTGAAGTTTATCACACATGTTATCTCAGTCTTTGCTACGTTGGACATAGATTTCTCTTTTGATTTCCTTTTCTAATCTGTTAACCTGGACTTTAATAGTAGGATTTCTAGTATGTAGATAATTACGGCGAAGTTTTCGTTTGGCTTTGATGAGGAGCATAATTTTGTTATTAAGACGCCAACATTTTGTCTTATTTGTTGTAATCGGGCAGTTATCATTGACACAGGTATTGATACAATCAGATAGAGAGGTGGCAAATGAGTCTAAAGAGGCTTCATTATGGTCAGTAGAGTTAAGATTATTAAGGAGAATTGGCGCTTTATTGTCTATATAATTATAATACACTACCCAGTCACAATGTTTTGGATTTCGATATGAAGTTTGGATATTGATTGTCTGGTGGCTTAGACCTAACTTAATAATGATAAAATAATGGTCACTAATCAGGGGCTCTTCAAAACTTAAAGTAGAAATGTGATGACTATTAACAAATGCTGTACCTATGACCACATCAAGCAGTTCAGTAGAGTCATCAATTGGGTTACGCCTAGTCGGTAAATTAGGATTAAGAAGAGTGAGATTATAATAGTCTAAATAATGCTTTAATCTACGTCCACTGGAAGTAGTTCTATTACAGCTAAAGTGTGTATGTGGGCAGTTTAGATCACCAATGACAATGGTGTTTGAATTTAGAAGTTTGAAAACGTCATCATTTAGAACTGCCTTAGGAGGGTTGTAAAGAGCTACAATTTTAAGTGGACTTTGGAGATTAAACATAAGGATTGAAACAGCAATACACTGATCAGAAATATTAGGTAAATCATGGGCAGTAGCGGACGTATTAAATCTAACCAGGGAGTTGTTATTTAGAAGGAGTTACATCGGAAGCTTGAATTTATGGTAATCTGATTGGATCCGCCTCATCGTTTGCATAGTTTCAATTATTAGAGCTTAGGGTACCTACTTCTTTTGTCTGATCATTTTCACTTGGTACAAGATACTCAAGTAAACCTTTTATACGCCTACTTATACCGTATGAATAAAATTAGGTTTTTACCGACCGTCAAATAAGAAACACTGTCTTATAAATTAAAACGACTGTAATTCCTAAGGAGTCTATAGAAAGACTAACTAATAATAAGGTCTTACACTGGAACAATGCGTAAAGTACTAAAGAGAGGTGCAAGACTATAATTTGTTTTAGGATTATATTAATTTCCGCAAAATTTCGCAATTTTCGAATGGTAAGTGCATGATCAACATGTTACATAAAATTTAACTAGCCTATTGTGATAAGCGTTGCATCGCGTTGCTAGCTGCAAATCAATTTTCAAGGAGAAGCGACTGGCAATGTTATAGCATATAGACAAAATTTGTTGACATTTTTTTCAACTTAGCAGACAACATGAACCTTTTGTTATGTACTTACAATAGCTTTAAGCTTATTGTATCTTCAAGTGCTATACAAAGCAAGTGACCTTGGCGGCAAATAGGTAGGTAAAAAGGGGAGAGCTGCCGTTTTATCTCCTAAATAACAACTTCCTGATCTAACTCCTATTAGTACTCCACCCTGGTGAGATGAGACATCAAGTCTGTGAATATTAAATCCATCAATACGGTATATATCGATTGTGGAGAGTTTAGTTTCATTAAAAAGAATAAAATCTGGGTTGAAATCATTAATATGGTGAAGAAGGAGGTCTAGTTTTCTTCTAGCTCCATTGATATTGAGATGTAGAATTGTAAGAGAGTAAGTGTTAATTATGTAAGACCTTCAGATGATTTTCGCCTAATATATTGCATAGCTCCAGAGTGTTCAGGAAATTGGGGTTTTTCAGGGCTTTGAATAGCTCTTCCCCAGAAACTTCAAGATTTAGATGAGCCAGTGCTAAATTTAATGCGTAGGCTAGTGAGTCTGAGCTTTTGATTTTAATACCACATTTGGTGAGGCAGGTTCCTACGAGTTCTGCACAAAATAGAGTGATGTTGATTTTTTCAATTTTTGGTTTTTTATTCTATACTTCAATTTTTGTGGCTTAAGTTTTGTTTTGATTGATTGGCTTGGCTTCTTACATAGCTTTAACAAATTCTGGACAACCTTTGTACATAGATATGTGTTGGCCACCACAATTGGCACATTTTTTTCGGATTTTTCATTTGGATAATTCTTTATATTGTGATCACTACCACATCGAAGACAGTTTGGGTTGTTGACACACTGGTAGAAGGTATGGCCAAAGCCTTGGCACTTGTAATATTGTGTTACATTTGGTAGTTCCTGATATTTTTCAATTCGGTGTCTTTGGTAACCCAGAGTAAGGCCATCATTAATCAATTCAGTTTGATCTTTTTCATCGTTGAATGCCACTTTGATTTTCCAGGTTGGAGCCTGGGTAGCTTTGCTAATCAACCTTTTGGCAAACTTAGGGTCAAAGCCAAGATCATTCAGCTCAGAAACAATTTGCTCTTCCTTAATTTCAGCATTGACTCCACAGATAACTATTGAGAATAACTGGTTTTCTTTTTGTTGTGGGATTCGCGGTTTCGGCTTTCTCAGTTCTGTTTTCTGGGTCCAAGGTTTCAATTGAATATTCGCAGAGTAATCGTCATTCGAAAAAATTAGAAGGTTGTTGTTTCTAGTCCATTTGATCTCCTTAATGGTAGCATTTGGTTTCTCTTTGTTTATTAATTTGGCTAATTTGATTGAATTCTTGGAAACCTCCGGACTGATGCCTGTAATGACTATTGGCTGAATTTTTGTTTTTGTTTTAGGAGTATCGGTAGAGTTTTCTGTTGGGTACTCTTTTCGAGCTCGTTTGTTTGGATTTTTGACTACCTGAAATTGTTCTTCCTCCTCAGGGTCCAAATCAAAAATACTTGGCTCGGCCATAGCCTAACCAAAGAATGGCTGAGAGGGCCCCCCCCCCCCAACAAAAATCGGCAAAACAAAAATGAAAAACAAAATAAACTCACCACAGCAGTGAAATACAGAAAACACAACACAAAAAGCAAGGCAAAACTGAAAAACTCGAATCAAAACGAGAACGCAACGGATAAATCACAAGACACGCTTCATTCCTTATATTCAACCTACTACAACAAATTGTAATAGTTGCTCTGCGATATAAAAAGATTTATGTAAGATCACTAATAACGACAGCAATATGTTACAGCTGGTAGTGCCTGCGGATAGTGCTGATTAGCTGAGAAATATGCTGCAAGCAGGGTTGCCTATATTTATAGCAGTGAGTCGCTATCAAACATATTAAATGGCTGGTGGGTTCGTTGAATCAGACTAAGACTAGAGAGAGAATACCGCATTCCTGATTGATCAATTATTTTCAAAGCGGAATGGAGAAGGCTGAATCATCAAAAGCTTAAGCAATGAATATGTTCTATAAAGATCAATGATTGAACTGTTTGGTCCTTTTTTAGGCTCACACGTCATCAAAGTTTACAGTGTCTGTGGTCACACGATGCTATGTTTTCTCTACCTATTCTTATTGTACTGAAAATAAAGCAACAACTAAATTACCCCTTGATAATAATGAATCAGTCACTTAAAATGGGGAGCGATTTTTAGGGCAGCCAATTAACAAAATGTAATTTCTATAAGTTATCAACTAAAAAGAAGTTTACAGGATACTTTTCATCATGTTTACTATATTGACCGTAAAACTAAAGTAAGGGTAGGTGGTGCCACCCAGGGCTGGAGGACTCGAGTCCGGACTTAAGTTTGCTTTTTTGGACTCGGACTTTAACTTGGACTTGAGATTTCTGGACTTGTACTTGGAATCGGACTCGGGCTTTCTGGACTCGGACTTTGGCTTGGACTTGAAGTCGAGTCCATCAAGTCCAGCCTTTTTCCTTACATTATTTTAAATTTCATAATCCTCCCAAAAGCAATGGCATTTGTCATGTAATAAAGCCTATAGTTTTCTTTGATGTAGTAGGTCTACTGCGCTGTAGGTTATGAGGACTTGTACCATGAAAAGATCTTAGTTTTAGGAAGATTTCTTAGTTCCTTATCAGCATCTTTACAGCCACTTAATTTGGTCTGTGATCAGGGGCGTCAATCCGTATTCAAATGTGGGGGGGGGGGGGGGACATACATGACTTAGCACAAACCAATCCCTTTGGTTTTGAAGAGGGGGTGTCTTCCTATAGGCCCTTTCCTCCCCCCCCTCCTTATGATGACTGACACCCTATTCTAATAACAGGCCCGTAGCCAGGAATTCTGATATAGGGGGCACCGACACCTCATAGAGGGGCACCGAAGAAGATTATGTTTGTTGTTAGTAGTACCACCACAGGATTACAGTTTGACGGAATTACAGGGGATTATATCTCAAGCTTACCACACATAGCTTAAAGGTATCGGTTTTTCGTGTGTACATACGCGCGCCGAAGCGCGCGAAAATTTCACTCTTCTGATGGAAATTTTTCTCTCCGCTTGAAATACAGAGACGTAGAAATTCTCCACAAGTGAAGGGAACAACACTATAATCACGATATATCTTCAGCTTAGCAAGCGCAGATGAAGCCGGTTAAGTACTTTGCGAACGGCGAGGCGGGACCAGGGGCTGCCATTAGGCAGGCTTGGTGTGATCCAGTATGATTTTGTTAGAACCCAGAGGGAAATTCCCCGAATATGTGGCGAATTAACAATGTGGGAACACTAGCATGGAGCTTTGAGCAGGACTTTGAATGACAGTGAGAGCACACCAATGTCTTCACAGTTCACAATTCGGATGGTCATTATCGTATTTCTACTTTAAACGAAATTTTACATGAAAAAAAAAAACAGAAAAAGTAAATTTTGGAATAAATTTTTGGTACGAGTAAATTTAGGTTCAAACCGTATAGTCGTCGCGGAGCGAATGTTACTCAAGGTACGAGATTACTACATGAAAGCCCCTTGATGTCCGGGATCTAACTTTGAGACTTCACCTAGCTTTTGGCTAGAAGAATTCACTCGAATGTTTGTACTAATAATGTTCATGGATGATATTACTTCGCTTGTGAGAATTGCGCGCGAAGCGCGCCGAAATTTTGCAGGAAAATTATTTACCACGGTAAAACCTGTATACAGACTCGGCAAGGGGTGATGGAAAGATAAGCCCGACGAAGGGACCCAGCTCCCCTAAGAGGTCCAGCAACCCGAAGACCCGTCAGAAGTAATGGGTTACAGATTGGATACCGAACGCGAAATTTTGGGCGACCGGCGAAAAATTTGGGGTTCTGTTGAAGAAAAATTTAAAATATTTGGTACTTATTAAGGAAAGTTAGAAAATTTGGATTTCTATGGAAGAATCTGCCCTCTTCGTCCTAGACAGTTCCAATTCTCCCGACTAAGTTACTCCTTCCAAAACTGTGTTGAGCCGCTCCTTGTGCAGACAAAAACCTAGTTTATTGCTTAAGGGCATATCCTGTTGGGCGTACAAGGCCATAGTATGCAACCAGAACATTCTCTGCGTATGCTGTGTGTTGTGAGCTTTGATGTCAATCAAAGAGCATTCACCTATGACCAATTGAGAATTTTGCTTTCTCCCAACCAAAATGTATTTGGGGTGATGAGTGTCTGTCTTTAAGAACAAAACAAAGACGACGGGCGACTGGTCGCGGGGGGATGCCCCCTTCCACCACCCCTGGACATTGAGACACTTTACGTTTCATACAAAAATGATTATCATGATGCTGAGTCTGAATTAGGAATCTTCCCGATCGTAAGAGAAAGAGGATGGAACTTTTTATGGATTCAGTTTTGTGTTTTTTTCCGGGAATCACACCTACACGAAAGAACAATAGCCTAATTGTGGAACCTGTAAATTTATAAATTAAGCCAACATATCTGAAATAGGTGTTAAAGCTATATGTGACTGAAGATGAAAGCGCGCATAGCGCGCGAAAATTTTTGTGATTTTAGAACAAAAATGTTACAGAGAACAAAATACGTTCATTATTAAACTCCTTTTTGGGATCATTTTTGGTTACAAATCGCTTGGAGTCATACCAGGGCCACCGTTTACATGTACTAAAATTTTATTTTCGATCGATTTTCCGTATAGGGGGCACAGTGGTCCGCACGGGGTGGGGCACGGCCCCCTTGTGCCCGGCCTGGCTACGGGCCTGTCTAATAAGAATTATCATTTCAAAGTTAGCATGACCATAGACCCTTTTCCAAATAACAATTACAAAGGATTGTGGGATAGAGTTTGGTATGCGTCGTTTTTGTCAGTGGCATATTACTGTGGCGAAAAACGACGCATACCAAACTCTATCCCACAATTCTTTGTAATTGGGTCTATCATTGAGATCTGCCAGGTGAAATACACCGAGTCCACAGAATTACTTCAAGATGTTATTTTACTATGTCCCAAAATAGCTGAAACCACGCTTTGCAGCGTGGATCATTGTCGGAGATCATGGACCCGACCAGGCCCGTTGCTAGGGTGACATGTTTGGGGGTGTGAAGGTGACCGTCCCAAATTCCGACTGGCTGGATGTTTTTTTTCCAACTGAGTGGAGGCGTGTAAATTGCACTTTGTTTATGAGCGCTCTGCGTTTTGTATACAGCAGTGGGGATCCTTTCTTTGTCACTACATAAATATCTCGTCCTGGGGGAAGGGTCTAAGGGGAGGAGAGAGCCCTCCCCTTTGAGGAATTTTTGTTAATTTAAGGTTGCTTAGATGCAAAATTGTGCTATCTTTGGGATATTTTTGGAGCTGATCGTATATGGGTGGAAAATGTCCATAATTTAGTTAATTCTAATTTTCCCGACTGGCTAGATGTTTTTACTAACTGCAGTGGCGGCGCGTAAATTGCACCTTTTTATGCACCCTCCGTTTGTATACAGCAGTGGGGATCCTTCCTTTGTCACTATATAAAGGTGTCACCCTGGGGGAGGAGTCTAAGGGGAGGCCCTCCTCTCTGAGAAATTTCTGTAAATTTAAGGTTGCTTTGATGCAAAATGGTGCTACATTTGTGATATTTTTGGAGCTGATCGTAGTATAACAAAGGTGTGAAGGACTAGCAAGGGCGTTTCAGAATGCTTTTAAGTCGTACTAAGTGTACTAACAATCACCATCTATACCGATAATGGCTTCGGCGAAGCGCTCTGTAAAAATTTTTGAAAAATGTTTAACGGCAACAAAGTACTTTCAACCTTCCACATCATGCTAAAAATTAGACTAAATGCAGTGGCGTACCAGGATTTGTCTGGGGGGGGGGGCATGCAGTATGTTGTGTGACCGCCGGCCTGGGGAGGGGTCTAATGGGAGGAGTGTCCCCCTCCCCTTTGAAATTTTTTGAAAAATTAGGTATCCTTACATGCAATCTGGTGCCACATATGTTACCTTTTGAAGTAAAGTCTGTGCTAAAGAATTAACGTTTTTTAGGAACTAGAAAATAGGCATCAGTGAGGGGGATCATGGCCCAATGGGGTGTCCCCCTCCCCATTTAAAATTTTTGAAAAATAAGGTGTCCTTACATGCAATCTGGTGCCAAATATGCTACCTTTTGAAGTAAAATTTGTGTTAAAAAATTTACTTATTTTTAGGAACTAGAAAATAGGCATCAGTGAGGGGGCATAAAAAATTTACGTATTTTTAGGAACTTAAAATAAAATCAGAATTAGTGAGGGGGCATGGCCGAATGGCCCTCCCTTCTGCGTACGCCACTGAATGAATGATCCCATATTGATGAGAGGACCCTTCAGATGTTTGGAGATGCATGTCTGTTTTGGGAGAGTATTGTGATCAGAATAGTTCCATGTATAATTACCTTTTTAATGGTCATGAGAAGGAGTGCAAACCGTGACGCATGCGCGCGAAGCGCGCCGAAATTTTGTCATTACATAAGATTTCCCTGACGAAATCTGCATTCAGAATCTGCATCGAGACACTTAACAATTGCCCAACAAACCTACATACCACTCAAAAGCCAGTCAAATAGAGGCACTACTCTTTTACGCAAATGTGGGGGGACATTTGATATTGTGCCCCCCACCCATCGAAATGTGGGGGGACATTTGATATTGTGCCCCCCACCCATCGAAATGTGGGGGGACTTGTCCCCCCGTCCCCCCAAGGGTTGACGCCCATGTCTGTTATACAGTATGTAAGGGCATCAGGAAGCAATTGCATGCATGTGCATACAACTATGATAATGCTTAATGCCGACTCTTTTATGTGCGTAAGTGTGTATGTGTCTGTCTTGTTGTGGAAATAGGGTGGGAAAGGCGAAGTTGTTGGTATCTGGAAGTATGTTTTCAGTGTTCTCCACAAGGGGTTTTAGGGGCGGTCCGCCCCCGAGTGGAAATTGCCGCCCCCTGAAAGAGCGACCGCCCCCTAAAAAATCCAGCCCCCTACAAAGGCTCCCCTCCGCTCCGCCCCACCTCCGAAAAAAAGTTGACAATAGGCTACTGCTTTTTTACAAATGAAGGCTGATCTGCACATATTTTAAACAAATGAAGTGATAAATTTGTAAAAAGGTACCTTTGAGTACTGGGTAGGATCTGTCAACTTGAAAAAGACACTGCCAGTCAGCGGAGTCTATCACATAACAAGGTGCTTTGCCATCGCCTGTGCTCTTTGCGCTCAGACCGCCTCTTTTGAAAATCTGTCGAGAACACTGATTTTTGTAGTTTCCTTTGGGGGACCGCAGATTAGATGGATTAGCAAAGGCATGATTGAATCCAATAGAAGGTCCTGATTACTACAGCAAGCTCCTCTCATACAGGCTAAAATTAAGGTCTACATTGTATTACCTATGTATTAGGCCTATGGAGGATATCATAAGCTACAGTGTTTATGCTACTGTTGTGAACGTGTAGGCTAATTGATCAGTTTCATACTATAATTTCATTCAGTTTGACATGAGGTTTTCTAATTTGTTTGGTCAGTTTGTCGTAGCATATTGAGCTTAGTACTAGCAGGGAGCTTTCAAAGCCAAGTACCGGAAAATTTTACAATTTTGGACTTGGACTCGGACTTGGACTCGAGAACACTGGACTCGGACTTGCACTTGGACTCGAGCCCTCGGACTTGGACTTGGACTCGGACTTGACCTCATTGACTTGGACTCGGACTTGGACTCGAGCTTGGTGGACTTGACTACAGCCCTGGTGCCACCATCTGACGTCACGTGACGGCCGTCGAACCGCACATGTTTTAGGAAACGCACGAGTCTATTTGTGTGACTCATGCGAAAGAATCATAGGCTTTATGAATTTTGCCGGATGTAAGACAAAATAATTCCACTATAGCTCTTTGGGACTTGTGGAATTTCAAACGCTGTGTTTCCCCTAGTAGGGGTAGCGGGGTTAAGAAATTAGTTTGATTCTTATGATCAAAGCTAGATCGGTTTCTGCCCTCATGCGTTATTATAGCGGAGCTTCATCAGTAGCAACCTTTCAGATTTCGTAGGTTAGGGATATTCATAATTTTTTAATATCATTGTCTCGCTCGATCACCTTTAATAGGGCGTCGAGAAAAGTATCATCAGAAACCATTTTACAAAACTTTTGAGTTGTTCTCAAAAGTGATCTCATTTGAAGATCTTCAAGAGATTTTTTGCCATTTTACAGGCAGTTCTCGGGGTATTTGGAAATAGTTTCGTCAATTGCTCATGTTAGAAAGTTACGTGCGAGTGCTTATTTCAAGCATTTTATATGCGCCGTTCCAGCATGTGAGATATACGTCATTTTTTAGAACCGCGGTGGCAATCCATCTGTTGTTTCCGTAGTTAATACAGTGCCTTCCACTTTGAGAGTTGAGGTGGCAGTAGGCCAACTATTCAGTTAAGCAGGTCTTGGTAGTAGGTAGTTTTCTGTGGATTTAATAAAGACTTCAGAGTCTAGGATACCACGAAAGAAAGTAGGATACCTACGAAATTTAAAAGGTCGCTACTGATGAAGCTCCGCTATAATAACGCATGAGAGCAGAAACCCGTCTAGCTTAATCATAAGAATCAAACTAATTTTCTTAACCCCGCTAATAAAGCGTTTGGAAACTCCATCAATGGTAAAGAACTATAGTGAAGTTAATTTGTCTTATACCCCTCGGCAAATTTCATAAAGCCTACATCTCTTTTGCATGAGTCATATAGATAGACTCGGGCGTTCCCTAAAAAATGTGCGGTTCGACGGCTGTCACATGACGTCAGATGGTGGTACCACCTACCCTTCCTTTCTTTAGGGCAGCTAATTAACAAAATGTAATTTCTATAAGTTATCAACCAAAAGGAAGTTTAAAGGATATTTTTTTTACCATGTTTACTATATTGACCGAACTTCATAAAATAAAGAAACATTTAAACACTATTTGATTCCTTTAGAAAAGGAGTTCTTAAACCAAAATATTTATGTCTATACCTTTACGTTGTAATCGTCCACTCACTGTCGTCTTCATTCTTTGCTGCTGTCAGATTGAGCCTGAAACAGACATGACCTTTTGAAAAAAGTGTTTCGGTTACTTTTTACAAAGAATCAATTGCTCAGTAGGCTAATGAAACTTGAAGGTGATTTAGGCGAATTTTTATAAATTATATGAAAAAATACATTAATATAACACGCTCTACCCATTTGGACGAATGTTAAGGTTTCAAAGTTAGAAGCTTTCATGTTCCATTCAATCTTTGAAATCAAACCTTAAGCACATGCCAGTTAGTGATGTTGACTAAATCCATTTACTCATGTATATCGAATTATTCACAGGAACTGGGAAGGTGGTGCAACCCCTCCCAGTAGATATGGGAACAGAAACTGCGGCCTAATGAAGCCTGGCAGCCCTCTGTGGACAGACTACGATTGCGGGTCTAACGCTTTTTTTGTATGTGCAGAGTTACGTAAGTGGCTATTCAGTGTATCATTGATACTGTAGTGAGTGTCATACTTAGCACAGTTTATACGTAGGGTCACAGGCCAAGACAGGTCGTCCTTATTTAAAGGCTATTTAAGCAATTCGGTTCAACCTTAGGCCTTGAACACATTACTTTTGACCTTATGACCAATTGAATGTGTATCAATTTTGTTGCAGGTCTCATCATTTTTGTTTTGGTCCCAATTGAATTCAACTACTTAACTAAATGCAATTTAACACTTTCAGTATATTTTGGAGTTAACTAAAGCATAGCGTTTGGCTCTAATGTGTAACCTTTGACCGCAGTAAATTATTGAGGTACGATTTTGCGTGAGATGAAAGTTTAGTTGCAAATGGTCTTTAGACGAAACCAAAGATATCGATCTTAAAAATATCTACTACTCATTTGAAAGACACACATACATGACACCACAAAAATACGAATACTGCCATAAGGTCTTTCCTATGAGAATGACATAAAGATGATACTAGCTGAATTGACAACAATGAGAGTGTCCATAACAGTGATGTATAGATGTTAAGTCAGGAAAGGGTTGATTTTAAAGAATGCGTTTTGGTGCCGATTCTGTTGTCGTAACATTGCAAAGCCGATGAATATACAATCATAGTAAGGTGAAAGGCCAGCTCAAAGCTTCATTCCGTTTATCGCTTAGTTTGACTTCACCATATGTTGCACAAAATTGAACACCCAGTGAAGCAGTTTACAAAGAGAAACCTCTAATTATCTGCGCTATCTACTCATTCGGTAGCATGAAAGAATTCATACCGTAATCCACAAGTAGAGAAGAAACTTTCATTCATCCAGGCAAATTTTTATCGTGTGGTGCTTTGTTCATCTTCTTTATGGAAGAATCTCCTTTCAGATATATCGGCTTGTTAAAAACTAAAAATTCATTCTTATTATACCTTGATTTTCTTTTCAAGTGCAAAACATTGCTCGAAAGTAAGAAATACTTTAATAAAGTTCGTAGCAACTGCTTCCCCCTTATCATAGATCACCGTATTTTAAGGAACAGATTTCTTTTTCTTCATGAAAATGGTCTACTGTTCGTGCTGAAAGAACAAAAAGTAATTTCTAACTTTTTAAAAGCGCAAGGTGAAAGATTGGGGGCAATACATTCAAGTCAAAGCATGGGTAAGTGAACCCATCTTTACACTACTGTTGGGTTGGTTTGAGTGTCTGCAGCCTACTAGATGGAGCTGAAAGTTGAAGTCGTTGCTTGCTTAAAGGAGTGCTTATTTATATACATTTCATTAGAAGAATGCACCTACCTCCAGCTAATGCCAGGTGTTTTTAAATTGTGTCAACTGTAAGAAATTGGTAAAGATACAACATGCAGTTTTGTGTTCGATGTATTTTTTAAACGTAATGGTGATGACGTCTTCACTAAAATCAAAGCAGCCTTAAAATATGTGACTATAACGGCTTCCATTTACTTTTAATGTGTAGCTTCAGCCCCTATGTGTCCTCATGGGGGCATTTTTTTCCGCGATCGCTGTTTCTGGCGTGGGACTAGGCAGCTCTCTTGGGAAGCTGCCAATCAGGCATGTCAAGACGACTTTGGACCTGAAACTCGTTTAGCCGTTGCTAGAGACGCAGAAACGAACGTGAGTGGATGTCATTGGAATACGTTCTCGTTACATTAAAGTAAAAGAATCAGACAGATTGCATCGATCAAAGCTTGATTGAAAGATATGAAAATTAGGTAATGCAGAAACGTAGCCTGGGCAAATTCTCTAAGGAGGGAGTTTATCACACTATCGAACAAGAACGCCAGTATCAATTAGCTTGCAGTGTATTACAATTTTTTTGTTTGAAACATTCTCTTCGGATTGAGGAAATAGCTCTTTGCATATCTCGTAAATTGCAGCTAAATCTTTATTTTGGAGACTCTATGTTCCATAAGTCAAAACTACTTTGGCGTTTCCTGGGGCCATTTTTAACTTTATTATCATACCCTAATTTAAACAAAAAAAAAAAAAAAAAAAAACAAGAAAAAATAACACTTTAGTACTTTTTATTCTTTCATGTGAAGGAAAAGACTTTCCCTTATTTCCAGACTGGCACCAAAGTTGCATGTTGCTTGGAAAATCCTAATAGCTGGCAACCTGCGGCAACCTTACCAATTCCCTATTTGATTTAACACAAATCATACTAACCAAAACAAAGATATGGTCAGCGCCTGAACGATCTTGGTAATACTTTAGATATTAAGAAACTGAATAAATATCCATCTTGAATGTTCATTAAAGTCGTGCACGGACAAACTGATATGAACACAATCGTTGTCATAGGACAATTGTCATCTAGGATTTGGAAATTTGACGGGAACAGCTACTACCCTCTATCCCCTGCAAGCCATGTAGGCTCTTAATGACATTATTCTTTATACACTAGCTAAAAACCACAAAGTGAATCAGAAAAAAATGGTCTTTCAAATATTCCTTAATTTCATTTTGTAGCAAAATGGAATAATGGCTTCACTTACACTTTTTCTATACTGTTTAGAACTAAAATTTCATTTTCATGCAAATTCCGCTCAATTTCTCTCCAGCTATTCCTTTCCCGGTTGGCTGGCCGTTATATTTGGCTCGGCCTTAGTGACAGGACAGAGGAAGGGGTGTGGAAGTGGATTGACGGTGCACCTCTCGAATACCAGTAAGTTGCTCTAGAAAAATACACAAATATTGTTAAAATATAAATGTGAATGTTTGGTCTCACTATGCAATGTGTTTCATATTGTGTTAGTTACACTTGTGTAAAAGAACTGCTAGCAGGTGGAAAAGGCAATGTATCTGCAGGAATACATGATGTTAATTCAATTGTTAGCTAAATTTTATTGCAACGAAGGATGTAGCATCACTCGATTCAAATTTCATTTTTACTTCTAAAAAAAGCGACACTCAGCTTCAGTTTCCAATAAGAAAGATTAAAACGGCTAAAAAAGAACTATGTGGCATCCCTGCTTCTTTGACTTCCGAACGAGGTCTGTTTATCCAGGTTTAACGGAAAGTTTAATAAAGGGTTAATCAACGCTAGACCGTGCCTTAAGTAGAGCAGTGGCGTAGCCAGGTTTTTTGTCAGGGGGGGGGGGGCAAGAGCACCAAGATTTCCCCCAATTAGTGATCAGCTCCCTAATAATCAGTGTTCTCCGCAGGTCAAAATTTTGTCCGGGTGCTTTCCTCTGACCTGGCTGATGTGACTGATCGCCGTCCTGGGGGAGGGGTCTAAGGGGAGGGGGACCTTTGGAAAATTTTTGTTCATATAAGGTGGGCTAGATGCAAAATGGTGCCACATTTGGTGCTAAATGTAAACTGAATACATCACCAAGAATTCCTATATTTTTAGGAAGCTTTTTTTATCTTGCTTGTCTTGGGGAATTTTTCTTGAGTCCTACTGGTAGATCAGAATCACAATGGGTGAAGTACAGTAATTAAGTGAAACCTGGTACACCTTTCCCTTCATCAGTTCACCACATTCACCACAATCAGTCCAAATTTTACGAGGACCTGCCCTTGTAGCAGAGTATAGCACTTGACCACTGACCCATTCTAACAAACTGCATATACCACAATGCTGCTGCTTTAATTATCAAGAAACATTGGAAGTATACAGTAAAAGGACAGAGTCCCTTGTCAGAGGTCCAGAGATCCCATGCTGTATAAAACAGATAGCAAAACATAACTAGTACAGCTATAAGCATGGTGTCATCCATCATTCCATCTCTGAAAACCTTAATGAGGACTGGTTGTGCCAGTGTGGCATCAGGCCCGTATCCGGGGGGGGGGGGGTTCGTCCGAACCCCCAGCACGACTTGGAGTTCCGCCCCGGACATTATGAGTTCCGCCCGAAGGCCCGAAAAAAACTTCCCACTTCGTCGGGGACACAAAATAGGCCTCTAAAAGGGTTAAAAACCAAAAAAAAAAAAAAAGGTCTTCAGATTTTGGAAATACAAAATACCAGTTGAGAAGGGTCATATATCGCGCGCCCAGCGCGCGGAAAATTTTTTGTTCCGCTTAGCGTAAAATCGAACCTCCCCACTGAAAAAGCTGCATACGGGCCTAGGCATATACTTTTAAATAAGTAAAGTGTACTGGTTGAGAAATATAAAATTTTACCAGATCATGCGCAAATTTCACCATATATTCACTTTCAAAATTTCCCCCAAGATTTTCCAGAGGGGGCAACTCGCCCCCCCTGTCCCCCCCTGGCTACGCCACTGAAGTAGAGGATAATGCACGATCGGGGGTTAATGCAAGCGATGCACGAGGGCACAGGTTCATTCATACACAACAAGAATTTGATGAAAAAAAGACCAAAAAGAAAAAAATTTGTGTTTGCAGATAACCACATTTGTATTGAAATCTTAACCCCGAGGAAAGATGAGACGTATTCACAACCTTTCAAAACAATATTTGTGCGCATTTAATAAAGTAGCCTACTATTAAAAAATGAATTGAATGAAATATTCATAAATCATGAAATATAACAACGATGGACTAAATCTGAGAAATGGTGCTCTTCTGTAAAGACGTCAACAGCCGAAAAGGACAAAAAATTAACAGTTGGTAACGTAACTAGAGGTATTGTGACTCCATGGCAACCCGTTAACCACAAAATCTTGCATTTGTATCATACGCCAGTTGAGGAGTAGACAATATCCAACAAATATCACACACGATTATCCAAGTAGAAACAGTTTATTGAACAACTTCAGGCAAAACAACAATATGCGATGACTGCTATATGGAACACATGCCACGAGGGAGCACTCGAATAATAAAACTACCAATAAGCCACTTACGAGGTCAAAACACAAAGGAGTGGCGTAACCACTTTGTTTTCTCTTTCTCTCACTCTCTAAAGAAAAAGGAAGTAAAAACTAACAATAACTACACACAACGCAGTAAGTAAAAGGGGAGAACACTAAAGGGGCACTTGAGAGCAGCACAATCAGTAGTCTAGAATGTAATTCTCCAGATACTTAGGAGGCCTGCGCTGGCGGGCAGATCTCCTGGGAGGAAGGGAGGCAGGATCATCCGGAGGGGCGGGATACACAGTGTCAGCAGGGGGTTCACTTCCACAAGAATCGGGGGCGAGGGCACTAGGGGTACTGGGGTCCTGTTCAGGAGGGGGATCCAACGGGGGAGGATCACTCGCAGTAGCAGTGTCACGGGCAGGCTCTGAAAGGGCAGTTGGGGTAGTGGGGGCCAGTGACCTGGGGCTCAAAGGAAGCTAAAGAAGAGGGCCTGGGCACTGTGGTTTGCGGGGGAACAACCGACTGAACCTTAAAGCATTCACTCTTCTTGACCCTGTAGCTGTTTGACCCTAACTGCGTCTCGGTAAATTTACGAATGTAACACCACTCCCCATCAGTGGAGGAAACCAAGTACCTGTTTCTACCCTTTGACTTGTTAAGGTCTTTGTGCAAGTAAACCACATCACCAGTGCTGATGGTGGGGCCTATGGGATGGAGAGATGGTTTTGTGTTGGTGTGATGCTTGGCTTGTTCACTGTGTGGGTGGTTATCAAGCCTCTGCTCGTGTTGTTGTTGAATGAGGGTCAGGTCAAGAAAGCTGAGCTGTTCATTCGTGAACTGATCACGCTGAAACCACATTTCCCTGGATGATAGGCCTCTTGATCGGATTCTGGAATTGATGTTAGCGGTGGCCAAAGCAAGATTTAGGGCAGATACGGGACCCCCGGTGGGGTCAATATTTAGGAGCTCCTTCTCAAGCTCTTGAATAGCTCTCTCTGCTACTGGGTTCTTGTTGATATTTTTGGTACGTCCGAGCTCAATAGCAATACGATACTGCTGAAGGGTTTTGTCAGAGGAAAGGGCAGCAAATCCAGGAGCAGGGTCAGTGCGGACAACAGCCAGGGGACCGTCTAGTGGGCGCAACTCTATTCATATGATGGTATGATGCAGGTGCTAGTGTAGGAGGTAGAACATTCACGAAAACTAAGACACATTGTCTGGATCTCTTCAGGATATCAGCAGCAAAGTTAAGCCCGACTCCAAGGGGGGCGTCCCCACATGTTTGCTCTGGAGAAACGAGAGGGGACCTCTGAAGGGAAGCGCAGTGATGGCAGGAAGAAGTGATGGTTTCGATAGCCTTATCGAAATCCAGGGCATAGAAATATCGACGGACTAGGGTGTGGAGTTGGTGCTTGCTGGGGTGATCAAACTGCACATGGAGTGCGGTGAGTAATGCGTAGATGGCGTGACGGGGGATAACGATAAGCTCCTGTCTCTGTAAGAGAGGGTTATTAATGCAGACAACAAGGAGACCATCGTTGGAAATGCGACTGATTTGGAGGTACCTTTTAACATCTCTGAAATTGGTGTTGCGTTTGGACGGCCTTGTGCCCTGGCTAAGGTGGGCATGGGTGCGGCGCATTTCAGAGCATTCACTCTGAATAGCTTTCCAGGCAGGGCGACTAGTGAATGGCAACCTAGCATTGCCCGAGATTACTTCTTGAACTGAAGTCTTCAGGACAGTCATGTCACATGATAACCCCACGAAGGAGCAAATCTGGCACGTAGGGTGGGTACACTCTGGGGCATTGCGACTAGCAAAATCAGATGGGATATTAACCCTGCCAGCAAGATGACGGACAGTGGCATGATAGCGGCTGACCGTGGAGAGGAATGAGGTTACACGGGGACTTGCAGAGAATTCACCACGACATAATTTTTCATAAGCCTGAACACAAGGTTTACTGTCAGTAAGGACAATGGGGTGATGTAGGGACTGGATGATATAAGGACCGAAATGTTTGACAGCGGCTCCTATGGCTAAAGCTTCAATTTCACAGGGCAACCATGTGGGTTGTTTTCCACGTAACTTAGCACTAAAGAATCCGCTTAGGTGGAGTGTGGCGTTCCTAGTCACATACAAGGTCGCAGCCAGGCTGAACTTGGATGCTGAAGCATCAGTGACAATCCAGAGCTGGTCTGAGGGTCTGGGTATAGTAATAGTTTTGGAAGACTGTAGGTGAGCCTGGGCTCTGGCAAAGGCAGCAACAAGGTCATCAGACCACTGAAAAGGGTCTTTAGAATCAAGCCCGGACACAGCATTCTCAAGAGGAGCTAGAGTAGGGGAACACATGGGAAGGGCACGGCTGAGAACTTTGTACGCGCCTAAGAATGAGCGCATTTCACGGACAGTTTTCGGGGGAGAGGAGGAAGCAAGAGCAGCAATGCGATGGGGGCTTGCGGAAAGGGTGCCGTTGGACCATATCCATCCAAGAATGGTGGTGGTTTTGGGACAAATAACGGTTTTGTAGGGAGAGAAGCGCAAATTTGAGTTTGCAAGAGCTGACAAAACCTTACGCCAAGTTTCAACCACCTCATCAATGGAATTTCCACCACAATACAGATCATCAGTGATCTTGGTAACCTGACCCTCTACAAGTAGGTCCCCAAGCACACGACACATTAATTCTTCTAAAGCAGTCTCAGAACCAGGCATGCCCATGGCTGACCTAGTGTATACACGTACGCCTCTGAATGGCGTAGCAACACCACAATACTTCATAGAAGACTTAGCCAATGGAATTTGATAAAAAGCACTGGTCAAATCGGTTTTGATAATGTACTGCCATTGACTTACTTTACGAAGAGTGCTATCTACATCAGGCATAAGAGAGGGTTGGGGTTTACTATATCTACCTACATCAGTGAAAGCAGTGACAAGCCTAAAGGAATCGTTAGACTTCTTGACTAAGAAGGACGGGTTAACATATTCTACATTAACTCCTACATCCTCTGGACGAGCAAATACACCCAACGTCTCCAGCTCATCAAATTTTCGTTGGAGTTCTTAAAGTTTGTTGGCATTATATAGGGGGAGACGGCCTTTACGTTGTGGGGGTAGGGTAGGACCCATGTTGACGACAGCTTCGAATTTCCCAGCGAAGCCATTGTACCCAGGGAAGTTGGGATTGAATACACCAGCAAACTCCTCAACAACAGTGAGAAATTTGTTTCTTTCAGAGGGGGTTAATATGTGATCGGGATCAATGGAAACAGGTGGGCTAGTAGCTTCAGGCAACTTATGGTGTGAGGTAGATGGACTAGGCCTATGTGTGGATGATTCAGTAGGGCTATACACCTGAGTGATCTGGCAGACATGTTCATATTTGTTGATGGAAACGGGGTCACCTGTATCATGTGGGATCCTGATTACCCCTCCAATACTACGAACAACTGCTGGGGAAGGCCAAGGGAGGGAGGGTGGGGAAGGCTTGCCGGTCGTGTGAGGCTCAGTGGCAAGTTCAGTATTACTACAAGTGGGCTGAAGTTCCAGGGGTAGGGGGACTTCCAGGTACTCACCGGGAAATAAGATAGCTTTCTTAGGGGGGCCTCTAACAACATAGGTGCGCCTGGCAGTTAAGCCAGGCTGTTTGTCACAAGAACCATACTTGTAGGTTACACCCTTAGTAGTGACTTTACGTAACTTAGGCCTAAGGGAGATATCATTGGCCTCCATAAATGGAACGCCAGCAAGAATTTCAGTGTCCAAATTGTCAATGACAAGGCCTTCAAATGCAAAGGTTTGTTCACCTCTCTGTAGGGTAAAGGTGGTCTCACCCGTGACATGTAGAGGAGAAGTACCATCTGCTTGGTTGGCGGACTGGCAAGAAGTGGTAATTTTGGCTCGGATCCGTTGGGCAGTGGAATACTTAATCATGTTACCTGTGGCTCCGCTGTCGATGGTCAAGCGTACAGGGCACTCATGGACAAACATGTCAATGTAGGGTGAACGACTTGTCTGAACCCTATTGGTTGAGAATGGCTCCGCAGGAGAGCTGTCACCTAGAAAATCGAAGTGACCAGTATCGTCGACTTCTGGGTCACTATCGAGGACGTCTGTGATCTGTCGTGCCTTCAACAAGTACTGTCTGTCCTCTTCTGGGAGGTATTTGCACTGGCTGAGGAAATGCATATGAGGGCGTTTGGCTTCCTTACACAGGGGGCAGATTTTCCGTCGGAGGGGTTTACTCTTGGGGCGAGCCTGGTCAAAACTAGCTGAAGCTCTCATTGCTGTGACATTAGAGTTAATTTCACTGACAAGTGAGTCGAGAGCTTGGGAGATTTCTGGTTTTAGTGAGGCAAGAGTTCTGGATCGTAACTCAGGCCCATAACGCTGTTTCACAAGTTTGGGGAGCTCTGGGTTAATAAGTCTGAGCCATGTTAGGACAATGAAATTCTCCAGTGTAGGTGTTAACTCCTCCTCCTCTGTGATGGTAGCACCGTGGTGGGTAATGTTAGACTCAGGTGTCAGCAGTGAGTCTTCAATGAAAGCACAAAGTCTCTGATAAAGATCCTCATACCTTTCAGCAACCTCAAGTTTGATGTCATTCAAGTCTAAGAAATGACTGCCACTGGTTTGGAAACCATAATGAAGTCTAATCATCTGCCATATCGAGGCAAGTGAGGTAGCCCCTTTTATTATAGAGTTTCTTGCGATGATGGGACAATAATTTGCTACCTGACCAAGCATTAATTCCACAATGTTATTTTTTTTTGTACGGCAGTACGGCGTGTTTTTTTTATCTGCATCTGCAGAATCGTCTTTGAAACCTCTGTAAGGGTTTGATTTAGCTTTCTTTTCCCATGTCGCCTCAATAAAAGGGGAAAAGCTCGGGTCCAATGACAAAGTATACGTTAAATTGTTCTTCCAAGCTTCGAATGATGTGATAGTTTCGGAGCGTGTGAGACTCCATTGTTTAGGCGCACGACCAGATGAAGCAGCCATTGCGTAAACTGTATGTTGGGCAAGCTAAGCCTAACGTAAACGTTGAACAACGGTGAAGTATACTAGACAATCGGCCTGGGAATTAGGGAGGTGAAATTTGTCAAAATGTTCGTTACGCAAGTGGGAAACGAGAGATCCCACCGCTGCCACCACGCCAGTTGAGGAGTAGACAATATCCAACAAATATCACACACGATTATCCAAGTAGAAACAGTTTATTTAACAACTTCAGGCAAAACAACAATATGCGATGACTGCTATATGGAACACATGCCACGAGGGAGCACTCGAATAATAAAACTACCAATAAGCCACCAACGAGGTCAAAACACAAAGGAGTGGCGATATACATTTGCACTGCACACAGAGCATATTCACTATGCTGTTATGGTACGTTGTGTACGTTGTGGGCGCACATGCTGTGTACATAAACACATGCACGTACGGCGTACATATATACTGCATGCAGTGACATATCGATATCCACGTATGCTTAAGTAGCGCGGACTTTTTAAAACTGTTCGTCATTTGCTCAAACCCTAACGGACCTGTTCAGGTATTCTTGAGCCTTTAAGTTACTTCAATTGATGAAATTTGACTAGAATTCGACTACTGATATGGGGAAATAAACAGTTGCATCATTTGAAACGTACATTTGGAGAAAAGTTTGGACATATTAGAGATCTCAGCTCTAACAGCGGTAACGTTAGTAACGCTGGTTTCGTTCGAGGATTCAGTGCTCGACAAGGAACCTTTATGTAAGTTGTAACGTTACTGAGGCTTGGGCCTAGGTGATTTGACTTTGAGTTATAACCGTATATGGATTCTTTGCCTCTAAGGGTTTCACGTAAGATTTGGGAACAAAAATGTTTCTTAGAAATGGAAGCGTTTTCGTAGGCCTTGATGTGAGTAGTGTTACACCATAGGCCTAACGTTGGATATATCATATCAATGTCAGCTAGGCCTATGCGTGTCAATCCAGCCATATTTGAAGCAAGGTGATCTTAGTACAGTGTAAATAGTACGGGATTGTATTCATCCGCCGGTGATTTCATTCTTAATTTTCCGTGGATTATCCTAGGATAATGCAAGGTTACCTGACCGTAATGAACCAATAGAAGTTGAGGATTTTAACAAGTATGAATGAATTTATGTTAATACTTTAAGACCACTAAATTCGGAAAAGATAATCAATAATAAGCTGCTGATTTGGCTGATGAGAATTTCCTTTATTCGTTGGTTTTTAATTTTTTAGCAATATTATTCAGGTCTAGTAATCCTATCACAAGTGGCTTTCTCAGGACAATGCCTTCATAAGTACGGTAGGTGGACGGCCGCAGGTACTACAAAACTCGTAACGACTGTGTTATTGACATGAATCAATAAGGTCTGTACTTTCCTAAAGAACGAACGTCATGCAAATGAGCTGCAGAGGCAGAAGTCTAATTTTTGTCCAACAATCCAGAAAGTTTCCGGAAGTTTCCTGAACTTACCGGGTAAAGAATCATGTCCACATTTTAACGTAAACCTCTACTGGTATATGCTCTCATCCGCTTCACCGAGCGTCCAAAGATGCAAAATTTTATCACAGCGACTGGCAATGCAATGGCGGTAGCGACAAACTCCCAGCCTTACTGTAGATGAAGCAGACGACAAATCCCTTTTGTGTGAACTACCTAGTCCAGTGTAAGTCTAATAGAAATGCCAAGAAAGATACAAAAGGGGGGGGGGGATTTCTGTGTGACCTTGACGGCGCAAAACTCACTCAAAATTCATTTATCTCCTTCCAAATAACAATTCCCTAGTTTATCCTGGCTTTTCCGGTTAACTCAATGTGGTATTCATTTTGCGGTCAGTCTGTGTGCATTGGCAGGATTGGTGATGAACTGAATTCTGGTTTCCCGAAGTTGTAGTTGTGGTTGTGTTGTAGCCCGATGCTAACCTGGTAAAAAGACTGCAGGTTTGTGCATTTCAGTGTTGACTATGTTTTTTATGAGAACACTTTTCTCCGACCCGTAGCTAGGTACTTGAAGCCGATGTCACTTTTTGTTGCACCTTGCTACTATTTTGCGAAGCGGCTGTCGCCTGCTTCCGTCATGCGGTTCTGCCGCAGGCAGTTCTCTTATTGCAACGAGCGGAACGAAAAGCTTTGTTCGCTGCGCACATGAAAGGCCATTCTTTGGCGTGCATTGCTTCCATTCTCTTTCGTTATGCTTTTGGTGTACCACTGCAGAAAGCTATACTAATCGTTATGCAATAAGTATATATTGTTGTAACATTGCGGAAAGCTATACTGATCGTTTTGCAATAGGACTTGTGAGATACTAGTGCATGCCTTTATTACTTCAAGATTTGATTTTGTTAATTCCCTTCTATCTGGCCTTCCAGAATCAGGTATTCAGAAACTCCAGAAGACACAAAACACAGTGCTGTTCGTATTGCAAAAATGAAAAGGGAGAAGAAATTTCCATATTACTCCAATCCTCGTCGTCACTAGTTGCGACGTAACTTTTCGATGTGCTTGATTAAATAACATCTCGATATATTTTGTCGTGTGGCGTCTACCCCTGACACAATACCTCTTTTATCCATTAGAGGAACTATGCATTTCTGGATTCCATTCACGACAATCCGTTTCTTGCAGTCAGTTACTTGACAAAGTGGGTCGGGTCCCCTTGCAAAAGTCATGAACTGGGTTAGGGTTAGTCAAGATGCGTACGGTAGCCTTCGACCACGGCTTTGTCAGGGGAGGGGGAATGCCCCATAGGGGTAGGAATATGTGACACAATCCAGTGATATTATAAACTAACAAAAGGGCTCAATTAAATGGAGTGTAAAAGTGCCAAGAAAAGTTTCTCCAAAACAACTTTACATAAAGCCAGAAATATTCTACGAGTCTCGTGAAATTGCATGTAAAATTCTGGGTGGTCTATTTCAGCTGTCGGGCACCAATGTGTCTCACAAGTACGTCGGTTTGGATCCCGCTTGAGGTACGTCGGTTTTTGTCCGGGCACTGCGACTTTGATCTCTTTAGTCAGCCAAATTAGAGGATCGTCCCAGTTATCCTAGGGACTAATTGCACAAAGATCATTTACTTTTTGAATATATTATTACTTGAACCTGAGGCGAACAGAGTATTGGCCAAACAAAAAGACCCCTAAGGGTGCGAGTAGCTGAACGCAGAAGAGCTACAGAACTCGGTAAATTGGTGAATGTTGCTTTGTCTGATCACTTTTGTAATGGCACCACAAAGGGATTAAGCCAAGTGAATGTTCATGATACTGTTACCATAATATTAATTCCAGAAGTTCTGGAGATCAGGGTTAGGCCTATTGAACAGTCTACCTTCAACAAAAAAACTATAAATGACCTTCTTTTAGTTTTTTTACTTCTGTTTTCTGCTTTAAAAGTATATCACTGGGATAGTCTAAAAAGTGGAAACATTGATTGTCCATTGGGATGTGTAAAATGAATAGTGAAGAAGTTCCAACATACGCATACTAGCTCCTAGGGAGCTGAAGGGAGGACCTAAAGCCTACTGGATTTCGGGAAAAGGCTTTTTGTCAAGACAAATGTTTGGAAGAAATCGTGCAATTTTGTAAAGTAATACTGGTTATTTCCTGGATAGGCGGCTAAGTCTCTCCTAAGGAAATGTATGCCTATGAATTTCAAAGAGTGCTTTGGGTCTGTTTGGTTCACTGCCTGAAATTTTACGTAATAGCAGCCTGAGTAAATTCAAATGTTTGTAGATTATTCCAGAAAAGTACACTTTCTGCCAGGTCGTCTGACCCTAAAACATCACCTAAAATAGGAAACTGGAAGACACCATCCTGGTAAAATTTAACCAGGATTGTGGTCACGCATTTTCCATTCATTTACTTATCAAAAGTAGGAAGAAAATCCTCTTCAAAAGACCATGGGAATTTTACTGCTTAAATTATAGACTGGGAAAAAATCTCCAATATTTAATATTTTACTCGTTTGTGTTAAGCCAGACTTCTCGATTATCAAAACCTCAATATGGTAGGATCATACGTGACAGCTATCCTGCTAAATGAAAGAAGGGTGTTTTTAAGAGTGTGGCTTTGCGGACATTCATTTAACTATCCATTGGTTTTACACAGGAAGTGGGCATATAACGAACCGAACAACCAAGGTGGCAATGAAAATTGCGCAACACTTAAGTATCCAGATGCAAGGTGGAACGATCTTCCATGTGGAGATCCTGTCTCGGAGAGTGACCGTGTTACCACGACGATGTCATACATCTGTGCTATACCTCGTATGTTGTAACCTTGTCTTTTTCTCTATTATGTGAAGAGCAGGAATTGAATAAAGTCATTCACATGTGTCTAAATTCTATTATTTTTCTCCAAGCTCCTGATTTGTGAAAGTCCAAGTCAATAAAAGAATAAAGTTAATGAACAGGCTTGCAATTTGGTAAAGAAAACAGTCGTAAAAAGTTTTTGCATAGTTTTTAAGCAATACTAGCTCTTTGTCAGTGCTTGATTGCCAGAGCTGAGCGTGCTACCTTTGAAGGGTTTTATATTCAGCTGTTATAGCATAGCGAAAGGCATAGCTGAAATGAAATACTTTGCTTCCATACGAAAAGTTTTCGCCGGATCCTTACATTGACTAGGGTCCTATAAAGCTGTCACGTATCTCGGTCGAGATACAGTCATTCATTCTTTTATATTTGCTCCATTGTTTGAATCAATTTGATCCAACCGTGCTACAACCATGAGGAGTAGTTTAGAAACTTTCGTCTGCAAAAAACGTGTCAGGTATCGACGTCACCACTCCAACTAATACTTACCGTGGAAACAACAAGCTACCAAAAGGACTTCAAATCAATGTCCCGACCGGCTTACCATTCTGTGTTAGTGGAAGCTACTTCAACTGGAAAGGTATCCTCAGGAAAACGTCTCTGAAATTGATGAAGGTGCAAATTGGAAACTGTCGAAAACCCATCAATGAATTAAATTACCGAATTGATTCCAAAGCTAGGAAGCTAAAATGAGTGCTTCACAAATCTAAGCTTCCAAACAGGATTCTCTTCGACTCTCTCACAGTCTCACTTACAGGCAATAACACAAGTTTAAAAGAGATCCCTTGTTATTAGTTCACACGTAATTATGAATTACTGCAAAGTGCTATCACAAAATGTAGAATGTGGACAGGTCCTAGCCCTCTAAATTGCAATTTTTGGCAATCGAGGAGGTTTTTCTGGCAAAGCGTCCTTTGGTACTAAGCCAAGTGGTCTTGGCTCTCCACTTAAGAAGTGTCAAAACCACACCCTAGATTCTCCTGGTCCCTTCCCAGTGTAAGAGAAAACTCCGTTCGTATCCCCTCCTTAATTAATGGGCTGGTGGACCAATCGGATGGAGTACTTTTGGAGCAATAGGGGCTCTTGAAGGCAACTAAGGTGTATTTAAAGTAATTGTAAGTTGACCATGTGCATATGACGTCAAAGAAAAGAAAGTGCACCCTGTCTGCAGGAGTAAGCTCCTAACCACAGTAAACATTTCAACTAACACAAACACAATACAGGTAGGTTTTGTACCCCTCGGCCACGCATCTACGTCAACGTGCCCTAGCTAAGGCTAGGTCAGGCATAAACTATGTACAGCCATCGTCATTTACCTCATCTAGCTTGCTACATTCTTTGTCCTCTGTCATAACGCTAGTGTGACGCATGCATAAGGTCTATGGACATTGAAATAAAGCATTTAATTTTTTCGAATGAGACTATATACGCATCCGCAAAAACAGCAGTAAAGATGGCTTTTCAACAGAAAATGTAAAACGACTTGAGGGGAAGAAGTATTTTACGGTGAACAGTGTTTCCTTGGAAGCAAATAATAATGTGAATGGCCTATTATCATTCTTTTCCCATCCCAACTTCAGACAAGTGAACCCATTACCAATGCAGTACTTTTAAAGTACCCCCTCCGAAGTACTTACAGGGGGTCTGTTAACCGTTTCACCGTCTGCGGTACGGTAACTATATTGTACAAGCTCCAAAAAGATTACAAAATGGCCCAACTCGGACTAACCGTCGGCCACTTCCGATTTGATGATGCAGTGACTTGTTGGCCGGTAAGATGAGTAAAGTAAGCGACCTTCAAAAAAAAAAAAAAATAATAATAATTTGATCTGTAGTCACAGATGTATTCATGAGGTAGCAACCTTGGATTTTATGACTTTGGGTTTTAAAGTACGGTAATTTGCTTAAAGTGTTAGTTTTAGTTAAATATTCTTAGATTCCAAACGTGTTTACAACGTGGGAACAAGACAAATTTCCATACACGTTTCCTATAATGTAGTCCATTGTTTTAATATTTCCTACTTATTGTTTTAATCCCAACTGCAAAGCGTAAGAAAAAGTGGGGAAGGGGGTACCCCCGCCTATAACTGTAGTTATTATGACAGATTGATGTGCGTTACGCTGAATTGTAAAACGATACCACTACATCAAACAAATAAATGTAATGGTTACTTTGTCCACAACCAGCGATCGCTAAATTCTCAACTACTACTTTTAAGTAGAAAATTAATCACACCTTTGAAAAAAGCAACTACCATGAGTTTAAAATGATCTCGAGATGAGCCACCATGACGACTTTACGAGCGGTGAAAAAATGAGAGGTCTAAAATAACATTACCAACCTTTCTTCTTTTGCAGCCTGCTACGAAGCAGCCGATAGTTCAGGTGACGAACCCGTGACTGTCAGTAACCAGGAAGTTCAAATCATAGACCATTCCATTTGTGCACGAACAGAGTGCACTCAACACTGTGTGAATGGGGGTGCTTGCAATTCAACAGGACAGTGCATATGTAGTAAACAATATCCCGGGATGACGTGTAACTTAGGTTGGTACAAGTGGTTCCATGTGACCAGGCACTCCTCAGTTAAAGGGAGAACCTTCCGTAATAACCTTTACATAAGTCAAAATCCAAGACTACTTTCTAACAATTACATGAAAGTACTAACTAACAAGTCATTGAGTGACAGAAACTGTCTTTGAAAGTTTAGGCTAAAGGCATTATAAGCAACTGGAAGAACAATTTCGTCGTGGAGTCTGATCATAAGGTGTATCCAATTAAATGGTCGTACTTCAAGTGGTTGAATCACTAGCGATATTCAGAACAAACATTTAACATAGCTTTTTACATTTGGAACTTAAATCGGTTCCTGTGGGAAAAACGATGGGGAAAACAGTGACCAGAAATATATATATATATATATATATATATATATATATATATATATATATATATATATATATATATATATATATATATATATATATATATATATATATATATATATATATATATATATATAAGAAATGATGAAAAACAGAGTGTGCATCATGATCCAACTGAATAATTTATTGAAACAGAAATTTTCGCCCCCTCCTGGAAGCTTTGTCAACTGTAGTATGAAATCCAACCGTTACAAAAACAAATGTGGGATGAAAGCTCAAGGAAGCGCGTATATAATATTAATTACGCTTTACAGAACGTTTGAAATGAAATGTAGTTAAGTGACGTCACAAACAAAATATTTAATATCAAACTGTAGGTACGTGATCAAATAAGTACGCAGCTAAAATGTGCGTGTGCTCTTATACAGTAGTTAATATGAAGCGCGCAGACGTGCTACCATGGCACGCTAGTCTAGCCAAAATAAGCGTGTGGTCTTATACAATAGTTAATATGAAGCGCGCAAACATGCTACTACCATGGCACGCTAGTCTAGTCAAAATATTGTAAAGTGACGTAACAGACATAATCTCAAGATACAGTCTGCACAGCTTAACTCTTCATTTGAATCGAAAATCGTGTTAAAAATGAAGTGAGTATACAAAATCAAAACTGAATAGTCTGATATAGTAGCGGCATAGCCACAAGATATGGAAGCTTTGAATATTATCAAGTAACGAAGCAGTCTAAGTATCAAATCCACAGTGCATCAAGCTACTTAGGCGAAAACACCACGTAAATGTGAAAGCGATATTTAGCACAAGTTACAAAACAAGCGTGTCTGCCATTGTTTATTGAAAAGAACAAACAGGCACATTGTTTAGTACCGTTATATTAATTTCACGATTTGAGTAGATGATGAAAAACTGTAATTTAACAGCATGTGGGTTACCAGTACAATAGCTAGTAATATATAAAAAAAATCGAATTGACTTAGATACTTTGGAATACCGTACGTAGCTGCAATACCGAGGAAACAGAATTACTTGAAAAAACTGTATCCTGATAGATGGGACAAATCTCTGTTCAAACCTTGCGTATGGCTACTTAAACGGAGAATGAGTTTAAGTTCGTGACGTTTACGGTCGTCAGTAGACCGAAATCCCCCGCAGGCAATTACAAACCTCAAGTCATCAGTTGTGTGATCCCCACTATTAAAGTGTTCAGCAACGGGAAATCCACTAAGATTCGTACTACGGATGCTGTGTTTGTGATTATTGAACCTCATTCTGAATTTAGTGTTTGTTTCTCCAACGTAACAAACAGTCGGACACTTTCTGCATGAAATGATATATACTACGTTGGAAGAATCGCAATTGTAAGGTCCAGCGTGGACAGTTACACCGTTGAAAAAAAGGGGGTCACCGGTTAACATGTGTTTGCAAATCTGACAGCGCGGCTTGTCACATGGGATATTTCCCTGTTGTCTGTTAGCGGGTCTCAGTTTTGAACAAACAAGTAACGATTTGAGATTAGGTGGCTGTTTGGTGGCAATAATGGGGGGTTGAGCGAAAAGGTCACCGAGTGAAGTATTTTCATTAAGTATTTTCCAAGAAGATTTAATTTGTTTGGATAGTTTCCTAGTGGTGGGGTGATGTTTTACCACAAACGGGATGCGATTGTCACTCTCTCTTTTACGATTGTACCTAAGGAGTGATTCACGGGTAGCAAGGCAAGCCTTGGCAATTTGCTCTTTGATTAAGCTCAAAGGGTATCCCCTGTCAATGAGTTGCATAGAAAGATCGTGAATGCGATGTTCGAAGTCTACTGGGTCCGAACATATACGTTTCAAGCAAATAGCTTGACTGTAAATTAGAGAAGATTTGATGTGGTGTGGGTGGAAGCTTTCGTATCGAAGATAAGTGTGGGTGTCTGTAGGTTTCGAATAGATGGAAGTAGATAATTCCCCGCTTTTAAGTGAGACGAGAACATCCAGGAAAGGAATCTCATTACGAGAGTATTCTTTAGTAAATTTAATTTTGGCATGGGTATTGTTGGCTAATTCGACAAATTTGAGCAATTCCTCCTCACCGTGAGTCCACACAAAAAAAATGTCGTCAATATATCGGCAGTAAAATAGAGGTTTGTTTTCAGTATTTTGAAGAATTTGACCTTCTAATTCAGACATAAAAATATTTGCATAGGTAGGGGCCATCTTTGTTCCCATAGCTGTCCCGTTGGTTTGTAGATAATGTCTATCATTAAATTCAAAATGGTTATGCTTAAGAACAAAATCAATCAAAACTGCAATATCAACAGCCGGAATCTCTGTGGGCTGCATTCGCTTTAAAAGGTGGAGACATGCAGCAGTGCCTTCGTCATGAGGGATATTAGTATATAGGGAGGTGACGTCTATGGTGACCAGTAGGGTCCCGTCGGGCAAAATAGGTAGGCACGATAATTTGTTAATGAAATCGGTGGTATCTTGGATAAAGCTAGGGATGAAACACATTAGCGGTTGTAATAAGGTATCTATGTAACCAGACAAATGTTCAGTGAGCATACCGATAGAGCTGACTATAGGTCCACCAGGCGGAATTATGCCATGTTGTCTAGCTATATCAAAAATTTTTGTCTTGCTAGTGGTAGCCTGATAAGCCGAAGGGTCTGCTCTGGCAGCCATAGGACCTAGTTTGTGAATCTTGGGAAGCATATAGAATAGCCCTGGTCTGGGGTTCTTAGGTAAAAGGTTACTTACAACATTGTTGGTTTGCGGATGCACATTACAAAGAAGTTGATTTAGTTCACGGGTGAAGTCGTTGGTAGGGTCCGATTGTAGAGTGGTGTAAAAATTAGGATCATCTAATTGTCTATTAGCTTCATTGATGTAGTCATCCGTGTCTTGTATTACGACGGCGCCACCTTTATCTGCTGGTTTAATTACGATGTGTGTTCATTGGTCTTGTTGTTTATATTGTATTTTGTAGAAATTGTAAAATTCTTTATGTGGGGGAAACAAAACGCAGACTTGCTGACCGTATAACTGAACACTTACCCTCCATTCACAAGAATTTCACCTGTTTTCCCATAGCTGCCCATTTCAATCCCCCTTCTCATTGCAACATTGGCCACTTTTCTGTCACTGCAGCTATTGCCTGCAGAGGATCAAATTACCAACGTCTTATTGCAGAGAATAGACTTATTTTCTCTCTTGGCACCCTCACTCCAAAAGGCCTCAATTCCAAATTCGTACTTTAATCCGCCCTTTCTTCCCGGTTGACGGCTTTTTTCCTGTGTGTGTATTTTTTTACGCCTGTCCTAGGTTCATTGCACTTTGTCTACGTCCAGGTCTGTTTGGTTCCCATGTTCGGTGGAGCGTATCCTTAAGAATTGTGTTATCTTTCTTGCCTGGTCAGTTGTACGTTTTCTTACCTTGTTGAAGGGTTTAAACCCGAAACGTCGTAATTTAATAAAACTACATTTTGCATAGTATTCACCATGTTTTCTACATCTTTATATATATATATATATATATATATATATATATATATATATATATATATATATATATGGGTGTGCATATGTTTGCCAACTAAATAGCAAACACCTGCAGGAGTCATGCGGCATTGTAACAGTTGTTTTTATACTCTTTTCTCCCACCAGATGAATGGGAAGTGGAAATGGAAAACGAATTAGTAAACACCACAACTGGCAGTACTTTAACCCTTAAGTGTAAAGTCAACCTGCCTGTTGACCATATTTCGTCTCTTACATGGAGCAAATGCGAGCCTGCATTTTTGCCACAATACCGACTTACAATTACCGACTCCCTCTCTCAAGGATACTCGATTCTTCAAATCTCAGATGTATCGTTTTCAGATGCCGGCCAATATCACTGCAAAGTTGTTTTGAGTTTTAGAGACACTACGATACCCGTAGCGAGAACAACATTGGTAAATGTAACAGGTAAAATGAAAACAAGTCTTTTCAGGTTGAATAACAATAGCAAAATGAAAAAAGAAAGAGGGAAAACCTTACATCGTTTTATGATTTAAACTTTTTAAGAATTAAGTTTTTGCAAAACTTAAATTAAGACTTTTATAAAAATGTTTCCTCGCCGAAGAAAGGGCAGCCTTATGTTAGGTGGGGATGTTTCTTACTTAATAGTCCCTTACATGACACGTTTTGATAGTATCTCGTTGACTGTGACTGCATTAACTAAGGAGATGGGTAAGTCTGTTGGTCTCGTCAATGCAGTCCTTTTCTTACTCCATGTTTCATCTTTATGGTAAAACGGTACAGCCGTTCCAATAATACTTGACTGTCAGAACTTGTAATTGCATTCAGCTTGGTTTCACATCATTCAGTTTGTAGATGAGAAGGCCAGTTAGTCACTCTGCCATTGCGATTCTTTTTTTTCAACCACGATCGACGTGAATAGTAAATCTCTTTTTGCCATATTCCCTGGATACCTCATGCGAATGGGTCACACATATTTTGGATTCTTGAATCTCGAAGGAAGTACTAACGGGGGTTTTGGAAAGGTGGATGATTTTTAATTTACCCGCGCATTGAAAGGTAATCTGAGATCGTTTCCACATATCATGATTTCCATACTTTATTGATTCGAATCTGTAGGTTGTATTTGATGATTTGTTTATCAAATAACCTTGTATAAAACTCTGAAATCTCTCCTAGTGGTCAATGAACACAAACCTTTAACCGACCATTAGGATAATCGAATAAATATTTTCATTAACTAATTTCATCATCTTTCGTTCCTTTAGTTGAAACATTTATGGTACAAAATAATCTAAGTTACCAATTCATTTTTTGTTGTTCGCAGAAGGATCAACACCTGTACCAACCACAAAACTAACCTCTGAAAGGACTACAACGGAAGGTAAACCCACTCGTGACAAATACTACCACATTTCACGAAAAACCTATTTAACAAACCAATTGATGGAGTTTTCTGCTATGTTGAGTTATCTTTACACAAAATCTAGCTTATCTATCAGTTCATTCTTCTTTCTTTCATCAGAATCAAGGACCTCGCAGCCAGTTTCTACAACAACCCCAGTTACCAAAAGGACTACAACAAGGGGTAAACACATGACAAATATTTGTAAAATCAAACTTTACATCGATGTAGTTGACAATATTTTGCCTTTTCCCACGTTTTCACGTTGCTGCGCTCGTTTCGACTTAAGACAGTCGCCAACACAAATTCGTTTGTCAATTCACTCTTCATTCCTAATTTTGCAGAGACATCGACACCGTTATCAACCACAAACCCAACAACTGAAAGGACTACTCTCAAGGGTAAAACCACCATGATTTCAATTTAACTGTGCTCACTGTAAAAAAACGAGTGAAATCAAACTATATAGATCGATGTAGTTGACAATATTCTGCCTTTTCCCACGTTTTCACGTTGCTGCGTTCGTTTCGACTTAAGACAGTCGCCAACACAAATTCAGTTGCCAACTCACTCTTCATTCCTTGTTTTTCAGGGACATCGACACCGCTATCAACCACAAAACCAACAACTGAAAGGACTACTCTCAAGGGTAAAAACCCCATGATTTTAATTTAACTATGATCGCTGTAAGAGACTGAGATTCTGTTTTTACACTTGAAATCAGTTAGACAGTCCTGTTTGATTTAAAAGTTCCATCTACTTGTCGTCTTTAGTATTTTCATTGGCATCGAAGCAAATGAAAGCCTACCCCGCGGAGCGGACTCTGTTTGCTCAGCTCCTCAGCTTCCCAAACCACCGTCCGCCAAAGCGAAGAGGACTGCGTCCAATGTTAGACGCAAACTTCATTACCATAATATGACTTATTCTTGTACTCTCTCATTATTCATGCTTTTGTTTTTAAGTGACTGTGTGTACTCCTCTAGTCGTAAACTGAAAGCCTAGACTGAAACCTGAGAAGTCCTATCATTACTGTATTGCATAACCACCTGTGCAGTGGGCACTACCAGGGTGTGGGTGTTACAATGACATACCAACTATGTGGGTGGCATAGGCTACTGCAAGATTTAAACCGGGCCAGATGTTGCCTTCTTGTAAATATTCACTAACATTCAACCAGTCTTGAGGACACATATTCCTATAAGTATCCAAAGAATTTGTTCGGTGTTTACTTTGGCAGGCGTTAGGGATATGACTGAACACGGAATATGCTGTACAGCCTGCTACGTAGGCAAATGAAAACCACGAAACCACTAACTGTCACGTCTTTAATCATAGGTAATAGATTATCCATTTTGTAACTCTTCGCAAAGGCAAAAAAAAAAAAAAAAAAAAAAAATCTACATAATCATGTGGGGGAAGTCATGTGGGCATATGTGTTTGTGAGCACAATATCTAAAGATAGCAATGGTGGGTACTTTACATACTGATTATATAGATCAGGTGTGGAGAACCTTTTTTGTGTCTGATGGGCCGTTTCGAAAGGTCATTATCCACTCGCCCGCCACACACAGAGAGGTTGCAATAAGCTTTCCCCATAGGGCGCAGGCAAATGCGCCCCAACCAGGACCTGGTGGGGTCTAGAGGCAAAGTCTAGGCAAGAACGATAGAATATGCAAGACTTCACAGACAAGAAGTACAAGAATATTATCATTTGTCTTTTTACTTATGTATGGACTAGTAATGAATGAGCACATATGAAAGTGCGCGCAAAGCGCGCCGACAAAATTGCGTTTCTTTAAACCAACTTTATGTTTTCCTAATTTTCATTGTAAAATTTCCCAATTTCTAACGTTTAATTCACTCTTCGGAGGGACACTTCTAAAATCCCACGCCTTCCCAAATCTAAGGGAATAGATACAATGCCCGCTGAGTTTCGTACTCTAATAGATAGACCTACACATGTGAAAATATAATTCTGTATAATGTTATGAAGCCTATCTGCAACGCAAAGCTTTCTTTACCTCCAGAAGTAGCTACAAGAGTTCTGCGCCTGAATTACGTCTACCGAAAGTTTGGCATGTTACAATGTGCAGGGGGGTTTGAAGTTATATCAGGGAGTTGCTATTTGATAGCATCTCTATCGTTATCTAGGCCTACTGGTGGTGTTTCGCCGCAGATTAACGTGAAATACCCGGAAAGTGGTACTGTGTAGGTGTAAGAAGGATAAACAATGGACACCGTGGGCTAAAACTTTTATTGTCAATTACTTTTCAAGTGATTCTGAGTTTACATTTATAAACTGCCTCGCGGGCCGGAGGTTCCCCATCCCTGATATAGATCTTCAATGTCACGGGAAAGACTTTTACTGTTTTGGGGAAGGTGAAAGCTAACTGGAGGTCGAGAAGTAAAAAGTGAAACCTTGTGAACAAGACTTTTTCTAGATGGGAATGATAAATACATATCTAGAGGTTATATATATTTGTCATAACAAGAAAAAAATCCTTTTGTTCTTGGTCACCGTCAAGGGTCATAAAATGTTTACCAGAGATCAAGCGGTGAAACTCTCGTCGGAAAGACATCACAGTTAGCACGGGGATGATCCCCATTATGTCCAAAATCTTCTTCTGTACATGGATGCAGATGCAGATGCAGGATGCAGGATGCAGATGCCCTACATTGAATTAAATTACATTGAATTAAATATCATTATAGTTTTTAACGGGGATGAAAGGTCATCTGAGATCATTGCAAGTCAAATCGAAAAAACTAGTGGCCCTGAATATTTCAGGAGGGGAAACTTCGAGGATCTCACACTTAGCAAATAGAGGCTTCAAATTACGTTCAAAAAAGCAAATTGAAATTTTGTGGAGATCAAGGGGCATATGACGTCACCAGAGGTTGTACTGAGGAAACTTTGTAAACATTATAACTCAAGAGGGATATATTTGGGGATCTCATACTTTGCATTTGTACATTCCTCATTAAGTTAGGTCAAAGGTCATATTAAGTTACCAGAGGTCAAATTTAAAAACCTTGTAAGTATAGTATATCTCATGTACTATTAATGCTATATGTCATGAACTTTCATTTTGCCGACGTCCATCATCGTCTGGCAACATGCGGCATTGTCTGACACGCACCAACAGGACGAAAAAAGTCTACATATACTATATTCTTTCGGAAACAGTTATAGAACAGACGTTCTGGTTTCATCTATTTCACGATTGTGCAAAGCATAATTTTTTTCTTACCCCATTGTTTGTCCTAGGCGTACTTTGAAAAATGTTGATTGTCGGTAAACTTTCATTTCTCTTTGGGTGCGATAGTAAAAGTGATGGCAAATGGATGACCTCTCTCCTTTCGTTATCCTTTTAGTGTTGGTCCTAGTGTGAAAATAAGACAAAATTAAAAAGCTACCAACAAGTTTTACAGTAAAAGAGGTCATAACTCTACTCGACAGAATGTGTGGGCGCATGTTTGTGTGTATGTGTGTGTCCATGAAAATAAGTTTCGTGTTTTTGGATTCTTGAATCTCGAAGGAAGTACTAACGGGGGTTTGGAAAGGTGGATGATTTTTATTTTACCCGCGCATTGAAAGGTAATCTGAGATCGTTTCCACATATTATGATTTCCATACTTTATTGATTCGAATCTGCAGGTTGTATTCGATGATTTGTTTATCAAATAACCTTATATAAAACTCTGAAATCTCTCCTAGTGGTCAATTAACACAAACCTTTAACCGACCATTAGGATAATCGAATAAATATTATCATTAACTAATTTCATCATCTTTCGTTCCTTTAGTTGAAACATTTATGGTACAAAATAATCTAAGTTACCAATTCATTTTTTGTTGTTCGCAGAAGGATCAACACCTGTACCAACCACAAAACTAACCTCTGAAAGGACTACAACGGAAGGTAAACTCACTCGTGACAAATACTACCACATTTCACGAAAAACCTATTTAACAAACCAATTGATGGAGTTTTCTGCTATGTTGAGTTATCTTTACACAAAATCTAGCTTATCTATCAGTTCATTCTTCTTTCTTTCATCAGAATCAAGGACCTCGCAGCCAGTTTCTACAACAACCCCAGTTACCAAAAGGACTACAACAAGGGGTAAACACATGACAAATATTTGTAAAATCAAACTTTACATCGATGTAGTTGACAATATTTTGCCTTTTCCCACGTTTTCACGTTGCTGCGCTCGTTTCGACTTAAGACAGTCGCCAACACAAATTCAGTTGCCAACTCACTCTTCATTCCTTGTTTTTTCAGGGACATCGACACCGCTATCAACCACAAAACCAACAACTGAAAGGACTACTCTCAAGGGTAAAAACCCCATGATTTTAATTTAACTATGATCGCTGTAAGAGACTGAGATTCTGTTTTTACACTTGAAATCAGTTAGACAGTCCTGTTTGATTTAAAAGTTTCATCTACTTGTCGTCTTTAGTATTTTCATTGGCATCGAAGCAAATGAATGCTTACCCCGCGGAGCGGACTCTGTTTGCTCAGCTCCTCAGCTTCCCAAACCACCGTCCGCCAAAGCGAAGAGGACTGCGTCCAATGTTAGACGCAAACTTCATTACCATAATATGACTTATTCTTGTACTCTCTCATTATTCATGCTTTTATTTTTGAGTGACTGTGTGTACTCCTCTAGTCGTAAACTGAAAGCCTAGACTGAAACCTGAGAAGTCCTATCATTACTGTATTGCATAACCACCTGTGCAGTGGGCACTACCAGGGTGTGGGTGTTACAATGACATACCAACTATGTGGGTGGCATAGGCTACTGCAAGATTTAAACCGGGCCAGATGTTGCCTTCTTGTAAATATTCACTAACATTCAACCAGTCTTGAGGACACATATTCCTATAAATATCCAAAGAATTTGTTCGGTGTTTACTTTGGCAGGCGTTAGGGATATGACTGAACACGGAATATGCTGTACAGCCTGCTACGTAGGCAAATGAAAACCACGAAACCACTAACTGTCACGACTTTAATTATAGGTAATAGATTATCCATTTTGTAACTCTTCGCAAAGGCAAAAAAAAAAAAAAAAAAAAAAAAAATCTACATAATCATGTGGGGGAAGTCATGTGGGCATGTGTGTTTGTGAGCACAATATCTAAAGATAGCAATGGTGGGTACTTTACATACTGATTATATAGATCTTTAATGTCACGGGAAAGACTTTTACTGTTTTGGGGAAGGTGAAAGCTAACTGGAGGTCAAGAAGAAAAAAAGTGAAACCTTGTGAACAAGACTTTTTCTAGATGGGAATGATAAATACATATCTAGAGGTTATATATATTTGTCATAACAAGAAAAAAATCCTTTTGTTCTTGGTCACCGTCAAGGGTCATAAAATGTTTACCAAAGATCAAGCGGTGAAACTCTCGTCGGAAAGACATCACAGTTAGCACGGGGATGATCCCCATTATGCCCAAAATCTTCTTCTGTACATGGATGCAGATGCAGATGCAGGATGCAGGATGCAGATGCCCTACATTGAATTAAATATCATTATAGTTTTTAACGGGGATGAAAGGTCATCTGAGATCATTGCAAGTCAAATCGAAAAAACTAGTGGCCCTGAATATTTCAGGAGGGGACACTTTGAGGATCTCACACTTAGCAAATAGAGGCTTCAAATTACGTTCAAAAAAGCAAATTGAAATTTTGTGGAGATCAAGGGGCATATGACGTCACCAGAGGTCGTACTGAGGAAACTTTGTAAACATTATAACTCAAGAGGGATATATTTGGGGATCTCATACTTTGCATTTGTACATTCCACATTAAGTTAGGTCAAAGGTCATATTAAGTTACCAGAGGTCAAATTTAAAAACCTTGTAAGTATAGTATATCTCATGTACTATTAATGCTATATGTCATGAACTTTCATTTTGCCGACGTCCATCATCGTCTGGCAACATGCGGCATTGTCTGACACGCACCAACAGGACGAAAAAAGTCTACATATACTATATTCTTTCGGAAACAGTTATAGAACAGACGTTCTGGTTTCATCTATTTCACGATTGTGCAAAGCATAATTTTTTTCTTACCCCATTGTTTGTCCTAGGCGTACTTTGAAAAATGTTGATTGTCGGTAAACTTTCATTTCTCTTTGGGTGCGATAGTAAAAGTGATGGCAAATGGATGACCTCTCTCCTTTCGTTATCCTTTTAGTGTTGGTCCTAGTGTGAAAATAAGACAAAATTAAAAAGCTACCAACAAGTTTTACAGTAAAAGAGGTCATAACTCTACTCGACAGAATGTGTGGGCGCATGTTTGTGTGTATGTGTGTGTCCATGAAAATAAGTTTCGTGTTTGCAGGATCAGATGGACCTTCATCTCTAGCAGTCTCTCCGGACATGCGCTTGACTCGTCTGATTCTTATTGTTTTTGAGCTAGTGTCATCTTCTTCCAAACCCATGTCTTTCCAAATCTCTGTCTACAAACGCCTTGAACTTACTGTCATCTCTGAGATTCTGGAACTTATCTCCTGCATCTTTGAACGCTGCTGAAACTTGGAAGAGATCGAGTCGTTTTGCTTGTAGTAGTTTGGGGCGGAGTCAGGGTTTTTACAAAATATTTTTTACAAAATTCGAATATTTCGAAAATTCCGAATTCCAAACAAAATTTCGGCATTTTTCGTCTGTGGAACTACGCCCTCCTCTTAAAATGTACATACATGGAAAGAACATCTTGTTTTTAACAAATTAAGCTATAAACCATGGCTGTGGCATTAACCTAACTCAAGATATAATTTTCTGAATTTACATAACAAAAATTGTCATGTGGGCGCAAAAGGGTTGACAAACGCTTGTAGACTAAAGTCTAAAGAGACGACTTGACACAACAAGGGGTCCAATTTTCCACAGTTTTGGGGACCCTGTCAGCATCTGCTGACACTGCTGACTGTTAAATCCTCCGCTGAATCATGCGTAGGTTTGCCCTATAGGTTCAACATATGGCAGCCCAAACGAAGTAGGTTGCGGAGAACCGTTTCCTGAAATGGATGAAGTCAAGAAGGTCGCACTTATCCTGCGCTAGTGGCCAATTAACTTTATATCAGTTCTTCTCATACGCAGTCGGACAGAGAAAAGCGATGAGGTTTAGGGCCGCTTTCCAAAATGTTGGAGAAAGATCTTAAATTTTATTGAAATGACTTAATTGATTTAACAGGGCCGTGGAAAAGCGAGCGCATATAAACGTCGAAAACGTATTGCTAGATGATATCAACCAGCAAGTTCATTTGATTTAGCTTCTATAAGTGATAAGATGACTTAAAGAGATTTTAATGTCAGTACTCCATCAATATACTTTCATCAAGACACGTTGTGAATTGTGTTATCAACCCAAGCAGCAATTAGATTTCTGGGTTATATTTTTGGTACACACTTTGTCCCTACAAATACACGCACTCCGCAATGCACTTATGCCACCGTATGCAGAACATTATTGCAAACAACACCATACACAAAATGATATGACTGAACAAGGAACATACTGTACAGCCTACTACGTAAGCAAAGTAACACCACTTCAGGAGAACAAACTCGGAAGGAATGAAGTGGTGACTTCAAAATACATAACTTAAAATACATGTTAGCATAGATTATAGGCCCTTATTCAACTTTGCTACGTTTCTCTTTGTCGAATATGGTTTTCGTCTTTTTAAAACATAAAATCAATTCAATGGGCCCTCTTACATGGCCCGGAGGCTGCCTGCGGCCCTGGCCGCGCGCCTTTGAGAATTATGGATCTAAAGAATGCAAAGAACGAGGAAAAGGTTGTGAACCATTATTCGTATTGCTATTTTGTCGCTTTGTCTTAAGCGATTTTCTCCTCTTCAAATCTACAGCCTTCGAAGAAACATTTATATCCCCCTCGAAACTTACAGTAGGAAGGGCAAGTACTAAACAAGAAGAGAGAACAAGAAAAGAGATACAAAATAAAAGTGGTGAGTATCGACAAAGTAAGCAACCCTATTCTATTGTGTTATGCTATATACATTTTGAACTTTGCTTACTCAAATAGCCCTTTGACAGCTCGTGTCGATGTTACATTAAACGTGGTTGTTGATTTTTATCCTCTTATTGGGCCTATATACCGATATTTCTATTACAAGTTAATTTTGCAAGCTTAAATTTGACAAACATTGACTAAAGAAGAACTAACTCGCACACATTTTATTGTGCACGTGAGATTGTGTCATGTAGCCAACTGAAATTCGATAGGGAATCATATGGCTTGTAATGACCATGTAAAGCTTGATCTATTGATTCCTTGCCGGAGGTTCAAGGAATCTATGCGAAGGTGATATCGTGTGTAAGGGTGTGTGTATGTGTGTGTTTACGTGTGTAATGTGTGTCTGACGCTTCGCTTGTAAACACGATATCACAAGATAGCAATGACGGACAGTTTTCATATTTGGTGTATAGATTGGTAACGTTGAGAGAAAAAACCCTGTTGTTTTTGGTGGAGGTTAAAGGTCATCTGAGGTCACCAGAAGTTAAACTGTGAAAACCTTGTAAATGGCGTGTAAAACACTATATCTCAAGATGACAATAACGGACACTTTTATATGTGGTATATAGATTTGTAAAGTTGAGAGAAAGAACCCTAGATATTTTG
Source organism: Holothuria leucospilota (assembly GCA_029531755.1). Lineage (NCBI taxonomy): Eukaryota > Metazoa > Echinodermata > Holothuroidea > Aspidochirotida > Holothuriidae > Holothuria > Holothuria leucospilota. The sequence goes on along the minus strand of CM055975.1, from coordinate 1,190,453 downwards.
GTGGAGGTCGACAAAGGTAAAACACCTAAAACTTTGTAAACACGATATCTCAACATTGTAATGACAGACACTTTTCATATTTGACATATACATTTATCATGATAAAAGAAAGAATTGCATTGTTTTTGGTGGAGGTCAAAGGTCATTTGAGGTCAACAGAGGTCAAAAACAGAAAACGTTGTAAACACGGTATTTCAAGGTAGCAACGACGGATACTTTTCATATTTAGTATATAGATTTATCATGTTGGGTAAAAGAACCCTGTTGTTTTGGTTGAGGTCAAAGGTCTTTTAAGGTCACCAGAGGTCAAAAACTGAAAACCTTGTAAACACGATATCTCAAGATAGCAATGATGGATACTTTACATATGTAGTTTATTGATTTGTCTTGTTGAGAGAAAGAACCCTATTGTTTTGGTGGAGCTCAAAGGTCATTTGAGGTCACTAGAGGTAAAAACCGAAAACCTTGTAAACATGATATCTCAGGATAGCAATGATGGAAACTTTTTCACATTAGGTATATTGGTTTGTCATAGTTAGAGAAAAACCTTATTGTTTTTGGTGGAGGTCAAAGGTGATTTGAGGTCACCAGAGGTCAAAAACCGAAAAATCTTGTAAATGGGATATCTAAAGGAAGATAACTGTGAGGTATCTTATACTAAGCATGTGGATTGTCCATAATAAGTAAATGATCTCTGTTGTTTTTGGTAGAGGTCAAAAGTAATTTGAGGTAACCAGAGGTCAAATGGTAAATAACTTGGAAATTGTGCTTATAAACACTATATCTCAAGAAGAATTAATGTGAGTGATCTCATACTAAGCATGTGGATTGCCCATATTAAGTTGATGGTTGCTTTTGTTTTTAGTGGAGATCAAAGGTCATTTAGGGTCACCAGAGGTCAAAAACCGAAAAACCTTGTAAATAGGATATCTAAAGGAAGATAACTGTGAGGTAGCTTATACTAAGCATGTGAATTGCCCATAATAAGTAGATGATCTCTGTTGTTTTTGGTAGAGGTCAAAAGTAATTTGAGGAAACCAGAGGTCAAATGGTAAATACCTTGGAAATTACTTATAAACACTATATCTCAAGAAGAATTAATGTGAGTGATCTCATACTAAACGTGTGGATTGCCTATATTAAGTTGATGGTTCCTTTTGTTTTTGGTGGAGGTCAAAGTTCATTTAGGGTCACCAGAGGTCAAAAGGTTAAAACCGTGTAAATACAACATCGCACGACGGGTAACTGTGGGGATCTCATACTTATCATGTGCATTTTCCATATTAGTAGGTGATCCCTATTGTTTTGGTCAAAGGTCATTTAGGATCATCACAGGCCAAAAGGTCAAAGCCTTGTAAACACAATATCTCAAGAAGCTTAATTGAGAGGGATCGCATACTTGACATGTGTATTGTTCATGTTGAGGAGATAGCTCCTATTGGTTTTGGTGGAGGTCAAAGATCATTTGGTGTCACACGAGGTCAGAAGATTAAAACTTTGTAAACGCAATATCTCAAGAAGAATAACTTTGAGGGATCTCATACTTAGCGTGTGGATTGCTAACTTTAAGTAGATGATCCCTACTATTTTTCGTGGAGGTCAAAGGTCGTTTGAGGTGGCAAAAGGTCAAAACCTTATAAACATGACATTTAAAGAAGGATTACTGTGAGGACCTCATACTTGGCCTGTGGATAGTTCATATATTGTTCATATTTGGCAAGCAGATGACCATATATGGTAGGTGATCCCTATTGTTTTAAATGGAGGTGAAAGGTCATTTTGGGTCACAAGATTTAAAAAGGTCAAAACCTTATAAACATGATATCTCAAGTAGGATAACTGTGAGGGATCTCATGCTTGTCATGTGGGATTGTGGGTGATTGATGTTTGTTGCAATATCCATATGGCAAGGAATCACTAAGTCTTTTGGCTTTCTTTATATCTTGCAGGAACTGTCAAATTAATGTTTGCTTGACATGGCCCTACAAAGGTTGATTTGTACATCTAGGACAGGCTAAACAAGTTATATCGGGCTAAATGAGGCCATATAAAATTTGATTTGCACATCTGGAAAGAAATATCCCTACATAAAACCTTAGTTTGTGTGTCTGGAAAAAGCACTTATGAAGTTACATCTGGTTTGATAATGCGGTATAAATCTTGTGTTGCAAGTCTGCTCTGGATTTTCCTAATAATAGTTATATCTGGCCTATACATTGAATGATATATCATGGATGAGCTTTACAAAGCTATACCTGGCTTGATATGGCCGTATTAAGTAATAGCTGCCTTTATATAGCCATATAAAGTCTTTACTTCGATAGATATAAAGTCTTTACTTCGATAGACATATCCAGAAATAAACCCTATACCGATTTTGAGTAAGAGCTGTAGGCTGTTCCCGACAATACTTTAGTGCTCACTCTATTCCGGTAATACTGAAAACCTTAGGCCATGCTACGTATAGTGAACCCTTGAGTTGTGTCACCATTACTGAAATCCATATATGTTTTTGATTTTCCGGAATCACTCAATAATATCCTTCACCAAATTAGATTTCAAAAGTTTATGGGTCGCTAGTAAATTTTGTAAAGCGCTCTTCACAAGGTACACAGACCCTTATTAAAGAGTCAACGCATGGCAAAGGGGACACCTGTACTGCAGAGAGGATTGCTCTTTGAGACCGACATCGTTTCAGAGCATCCGATTTGCTTGATAGATAGGAGATCACCGCTGTCTACGCATGGGATGCTACGCGAGAGTTTGCTAGGGGACTTCCTATATCTAGTTGCGGAACAGAAGCAAGGAGGTAACTGAAGAAACAAATTTACCTAGTACTGTTGCCTTTATGTTCTGAAGTTTTTTTTTTTTATGAAATGCCAACTATGAACGAAGTAGTGACGTGATCGAAATTAAGATATCTTTGTTACACAAATCGTATTGTATATTTATTTTGTTCAGCGCAACGCTATGATAATCGGCCAGCTGGAGGCACATCTGCTCTTATCGTGATCCTGTTTATAACGACGACACTCCTCCTTGTAACAGTCGTCGTACTCATGGTATGTATAAATCATTATCAGTGACACCCTCACCACAACGACCGCGGAGACGGTGCTACGGTGCCGTGGGTATCTTAGGCCGCCTTAAACTGGGATGATAAGCTTTATTTTCTTGAACATATTGGGCAGCTTTGGTGATTAGCCCCCCAACTTCAAAATTGGCTCCGCGGTCACTGTACCATTTGCTGATCATTTTCCGTTGGCTTTGGATTTGAATGGATGACGTATTGTAATTCTTTTTCAACGGTGTATGAGCATAGCCGTTCGCAGCTGAGGCAGCAGGGGCAGTTGCCCAAAGAAATGTTTAAACATCTGTCACATCAATCTGTGTAAATTGAAATAAAGGGGGTTTCGATGCAACTTTTAAGGCACGAAAAGTGTCATTTGTGATGTGTGACAGGCTGGTAGCCGAAGCATGGGAGGGGCGTAGGGATAAACGACCCCTTTGGAGCTATTTATTTTTTCTATTACTGAAATTGCTATACATATCTTTTAAGAAAGACAATTTTTCGGTGTGCTTTGTGCGCACTCATCCTGTGTACTTTCGTAAGGACAATTTGGATGAAATTATTGTGTAAGTTCCAAAGCTCTAGGAAATTTCATCATAATCGGCACCCACCCTACCCTCAAACTATCTACATCATCAACCCCTAGTGTTGTGAAAGTGTAACATAAAATGCAGCATTCAAGATATAGTAAAATATCTCAAGGGATTGCACCTGGACCGTGCTAGGAAACCTCAATCGAGTCCTGGACCCCATGCAATTGAAAAGAGTACTTAGTGCTCCCGTGGCGCTTTCTGCGTAGTTTTAGGATTTCACCATGAATTCGCCTTTACGACAAATCCAGGCTACGAGCCTGATATGGAAAGCATTTTTGGCAAAGGTTTTCTTGTATACGCTCAGGGCTATGTTTATGAGGGTGCCTCTTTCCATTCAGTACTTTATTTTTTGAACCTATTTGCTCTGAAACTTGACAAATGCATTTTTTATTAATTTTGTAGAAGAAAATAAAGAGTATGGAAAGGAGGAGCTCAGAGGAAAGTGGACTGATTGAATTAAACGAAAACCCTTAGCAGTGTAAAAGCTGACAAGTGCTTCGTCAAGTGGAACAGACATGAATATTTCCTTGTTTTTTCTTCTTAAGGATTTCGATATTATCGATCGTGGTACTCTATTTGCTACGTAAAGCAAGGGTTATTAGTGTAAAACCATAAACTGAGAAAGAATCACAAAGGTATAATATTTCCTGGAATAAACAGACGGGCTTGATAACGTTCACGCAGAGGATCACAGAATAATATTGGGTATCTGGCTCTGCTCTGTCTTGAGCCCAGAGATACGAGTATTCCATTATTTATGGATCTTGCTAAACTTCTAGAAGAGGCTCATTCCTAAGAAAGTCATCATTTTTAGTCTTAAGTATTCTGTCTTCACATGATATGTTATCATTGGTCGACGCAAAGGAGAAATATTTTTTATCTGCAACAAAATTCCGCGGACGAAAACTATTAAAGTAACTGCAGACTATGAAGGGTCTGAGAAAATTCTACCCTAGTATAATGTATGTTTATTCTACAAGAATTTTATCGATAGTCTTAAACCTTTTATCATATTTTTTATACTAATAACAATCTATCACTGTATCACAGGAGTATTTGAGAAGTGTCTTCATAATTATAGAGCAAAAAATTACTCTTCCTCAAGCTCTGTAAACATGCAGTCTCAGAACATATCAGGTGGTGAACACGTACTGCCTATGCACACTAGAGCTGGTTGTAATCAAAAACATATACAAATATTTCATATTGTCTTCCAGCCTTAAAGGCGGTAGTAAGAAAAGGTAATAATTATTATCTTTTTATTGTACAAGACGACAATGGTTCTTGTTTTCTCCGAGTGAGATTTAAGAAAGCAAGCTGTTTGACCATTTTAAGACACTTCTGGCACATTTGTTAGTTACAAATCTGTACAGACTAAGACACATAAAACCTACCCTAAACAAGGTGAGAGGTTGGTGACATTTGGGTAGGAGTACCCATATGGTGATACATGTGACAAGAATCGGTCCAAATTAATCAATTCTGGTCAAAACTAAGCCGACTGTAGTCAAATAATTTGATCAGAATCCGGGTCGATGCCGGGTTAATGCAGCAGCTTAGAAGTCAACATATAGTGTTTCCGTAAACCACATCACGTATGTAACATCAGGTATATCAGCCATATGTAACATCAGGTATAGGTACCTCAATAGGTCAACGTGGTCACATTGACAAACATAGTTTGACACTCCAACCAGAGCTGCCAGTTTTCTCATGGTCGTAGTAAGTCAGCTGACCTGTATGAGACACAAACTCGGGTATGTTATAGGTTTCTTGAAATTGTGGAGTGGACTGAGGTCTTTTAGTACCTCTTCTACAGTTTTAGCTCCACACATATTACGCATGTACGGACACAGGTTCACTTTTTTCATTAACATAGGCTAGAGGAAGAGATACATATGAAGCCTTCAGCGTCACCATCATGCGACGACTAAAACTATTTCACAATTGAGAACAGATTTTTTATATATGAGAGTTTAAATTGATCACTGCTCTACCTCAGACATTTTCATGGATGCCATTTGAATGATGTCTGTGTTTCTGTGAGTTCACCTGACAAGTATCAAGTAAGTTGTAATGCCTGACTTGTCTGTTGTAATCTTCACACTAGATTCGAAATCAATAATATTCTAAGGCTAATGAAATATTGAAATATTGTCCTTTCCCATTTCTGTCCGTACATGTTATGCATGTTACGAATGTAATGGCACACCCGGGAATCGTCATGAAGAAATAAACAGCAAAAAGTTTTAATGGTTTTTCTAATATTTTCATAGATCCTCAAATTGTTTTAAACATTTTTGTCCTTGCTTTAAAGGTATATTTACGAAATGCACACTATATCTCAAGAAGGGTAATGGTGAGGGATCCCATACTTACCATGTGGATTACCCATATAATAGCCAGAAGGTTGACTTTGAAAATGACCGTCAGGCGACACAAATGAGCAGTGGTTAAAATTTACAGTGTAAAACGGCAGACATTTCGTGTATGATTTGCTTTTTTGATTCCCTGCCGAAGGCCGAAGGAATCTATGCGATGGTGATGTCGTGTGTGTATGTGTGTAGGTGAGAGTGCATGTGTGTGTGTGTCTGTATGTGACGCTTTTGCTTGTAAATATGGTATCTCAAGAAGAATAACTCCGAGGGATCTCATACTTGACTTGTAGATTGCCCATATAGAGTAAATGATTCCTATTTTTTGTGGAAGTCAAAGGTCATTTGGGGTCACCAGAGGTCAAAAGGTCAAAAACTTGTAAACACTATATCTCAAGAAGAGTAATGGTGAGGGATCTCATACTTACCATGTGAATTACCCATATAGAGAAGATGATCCCTGTAATTTTTGGTGGAGGTCAAAGGTTATTTGGGGTCACAAGAGCTCGAATGGTAAAAACCCTGGGAATTGCTGGTAAACCCGAAATCTCAAGAAGGATAAATAAGCATGTATTACCCATATTGAGTAGATGATCCCTATTGTTTTGTTGAAGGTCAAAGGTCATTTGGGGTCATCAGAGGTCAAAGTTTAAAACCTTGTAAACACTACTTCTCAAGAAGGAAGGTCTGGGGTTCGACTCCTGACCGGGTCGTACCAAAGACTTTGAAAATGGAACCTACTATGTCAAAGGTCATTTTGGGTCACAAGAGGTCGAATGGTAAATACCCTGAAAATTGCTTGTAAACACGAAATCTCCAGAAGGATAACTGTAAGGGATCTCATACTCAGTATGTGGATTGTCCATATTAAGTATATGATCCTATTGTTTTTGTGGTTTCAAAGGTCATTTGGGGCCACCAGAGGTCAAAAGGTAAAATCCTTGTAAACACGATATCTCAAGAAGGGTAACTGTGAAGGATCTCATACTTAGCATGTGAATTGCCCATATTCAGTAAATGATCCCTATTATTTTTGGTGGAGGTCAAAGGTCATTTGGGGTCACCAAAGGTCAAAACTTTGTAAACAGTATATCTCAAGAAGGGTAGCTGTGAAAGATCTCATACTAAATTTGTGTATTACCCATTTTAAATAGATTATCCTGTTATTTTTGGAGGAGGTTAAAGGTCATTTGGGGTCACCAGCTGTCAAACGGTCAAAACCTTGAAAACACGATATCTCCAGAAGGAAGGTCGAAAGGTCTGGGGTTCGACTCCTGACCGGGTCATACCAAAGACTACAAAGAGGACCTACTGCCATTGCGCTTGGTGCTCAGCATAAGCAATGGAGTAGGGAAATCAAGCCAGTGAACCACAACTGGAAAAAAGGCCGTGGCCGGCCCGACTTAAACCAGTTTGTTAGAACCCAAGCCGTAAAAACCTCATCCAACAATAACAATCTCCACAAGGGTAATTGTTAGGGATCTCATACATAGCATGTGGATTGCCCATATTGAGTAGATGATCCCTATTATTTTTGGTGGAGGTCAAAGGTCATTTGGGGTCACAGAGGTGAAAAGGTCAAAACCTTGTAAACAAAGCCAGAAACAGTCTTGTACACAGCCTTATCGAATATTGTAACACTTCATTTTTTGGAATTTCTAACCACTTAATTACTAGACTCCAACGTTTACAAAATTATGACCCCCGACTTGTGTTCCTCTCGAGTAGAATGACACCGTCCGCTCCACTTCGATTCCAATTGCATTGGCTTCCAGTTAGATTCAGGATTCATTTTAAAATTTGTCTATTGGTTTTTAAGTCCCTAAATGATATTGTCCCGCCTATTTATCCGTAATGTTTCTTACGAGACAAAATCCCGCTTATAGTTTGCGATCAGATTCCCTAAATTGTGTTACATTGGCTGTCCCTCATACTAGGTGCAAAAGCTTTGGTGATCGAAGTCTTTATGTGTGCGTGGACCCGGTTATGAAATGAGCTCCTTCCCTTTGTTAAACTCAGTTCATCGCTTAGGGTGTTTAAGGAAAATCTAAAAACGCATTTGTTTATTACTGCCTTCAAAGATTTTCTGTAGGCCCTAATCACTTCACTTGTGCACACGATTCTCACACGTTCCTTTTTCTCTTGACTTTAATTTTTTAAGTATTACGATGTTCTACGTATTGGAAAGCGCCATTGAATAATGTTTAACTAAAGACGCTGTATAATAATGATGATGATGATGACAACGACGACGACGACAACGATGATGATGATGGTGATGGTGATGATGATGATGATGATGATGATGATGATGATGATATTTTTTTCACCTCCATTTATTGATCACTGATTTTTCAAATCTTCAGAAAAATTCCAAAACAAAACAAAGTGCCCATCTTTATAAACGTACATAGGAGACCATACAAGTAATAAGCATCGTCACTCATGAACATTTTACTCCACAAATATCAAATATCTTATCCAAATTAAAAGAACTCAAGCCAACCCTTCTGTACAAAATATAATAGGTATAATTTATGTATATGTATAAATATACACATAAAAGTATATATGCATCAGTCAGAATTCAAAAACCCCATATGTACACCCACATAGACAACTTCAGTAATCGAAGACAAGAAGACGGTTATATGAATGTTTACAGGTTAAACGATTTACATAAACCATCATAATGAAAGAAACGCTTACTCTTACTTCTCACAGAAATCTGTTTTTCGACCTCTAATACAAATTTCAGTTTGTAACAAAATTGATCTCTGACAATGATCAACTCTGAGCATGAGCGTGGTTTCAGCTATTTTTGGACATGATTAAAGTAACATTTTGAAGTAATTCCCTGGACTCCGTGTATTTCAACTAGCAGATCATCTATGATGGTCATGTTAACTTTGGAATCATTGGCGTAGCCAGAGGGGAGGCAGGGAGTCATGCCCCCCATCGATCTCTAAAAAAAAATTGTTAATAAAACACAAAAATTGGCTTCAAGTGATGCTAAATGTTGCACCAGATTGCATCTGAGGGTACTTAAATGTTCAAAAATTTCCCAAAGGGGAGGGGGTGCCCCCTCCCCTTAGACCCCTCACCCAGGCCGGCGATCAGGCTCCGCAGATGGCCCCTTCCAAACAAGAATCCTGGCTACGCCAGTGTTTGGGATCCTAACTCTTTTTAGAATAGGACAACGTCAGTCATTACAAAGAGGGGACACAGGGAAGGGCCTATACAAAGACACGCCCTTTTCAAAAAAAAGGACTTGATAGTTTGTGCTAAGTCATGTGCAGGCGCGTAGCCAAGGGGGGGGGACGAAGGGGGCAGCCTCCCCCTTTGAACAAAATTTTGGTATTTTTTTTAAATGTCCTTTTTTACAATATTACTAGAGTTTCCCCTATTTATATACAGTAAATAGGCCTGGGAAGTGCCATTTCCAGCCATCTGGGAGGCATTTTTTTTTTTTTTTTTTGAATTTAACAGATGCCATTCCAGGGCCCCATCGAGTTTTGGACCATTCGCAAGTGCCTTTCATGGGGCCTAGGAACAACGCCTCAGTGTTAGTATGTCATGTTTATGGACTGCAAGGGAAAACTACATTCGAGGTTACAGTGGCGGGACAATTTTTAACCATGAGCCCTTCGGTCACCGCTTTCACTATCACTGATGGGAATATGAGAGTTCTCGCTAGGAAAAAAAGTTAAAAAAAATAAACACTGTTAGATGCAATTTCGTGGCATTTGGGAAGAGAATATTAGACCTTTTCAACTTGTTGACTTCATTTATCTGATTTTTGTGCGAAGCAATTTCAGAGTTTAACTAAAGAAAAGCTTTTGGAATCTTATAAAGCCCCGGTTAAAACTAAGTATGTCATCTTTTCAAAACGTTCCCTGTCGCCGCTTAGCGCTCATTGACCCCTTAAGTTCCGAAAACGCCCTCCATCTGGCGATAACGCCCCCGTTGGGAACTACTGTACTATACAATAACGCCGATTGTTCTTGTGCATGGGAGACATTTTGGAGGAGCACATCATTGCAAGAATGCAAAATAGTGGAATTCAGGGTTAGGCATATTTTATGAAACTTGAAGTCTCATGCAAACTACTAGACAGAAGACTCGTCCTTTAATTGGCGGATGCATTTTGTTAGGAATTTAAAGTACCTTAGTGCAAAGTCTGTACCCAACTTTTGATATGGAATGATTTTAATGCAAAATTTCGGTAGGCTCCGAGTGCAATTCGTCATGGTACACACTTCATACCTTAAACCCATTATTGGGACAATAATACAGCTGTAAGGAATTGCGCGGAAGGCAAATGAGGACGATACTTAGGAAAGGTGGCGGAATAGGGGGCGCGGTGCTAAAACTACTCCGGGTAGCACGCGAAGCGCGAATCAATGCAAAATAGATGTAGCAAGGGGTAGGTATATGTCTGCGAAGTAAATATACATGATTCTGACCAAAACACTTTTCCGAAAAAAGTACATCTCCGACGTCTGCATGGGACCCCTCATCAATAGATAATCTTATAGCAATTAATATCATGAGTAGTATATACCGGCAGGCCTACGGTAAGATTCGTAGCATGTATTTGTCGATACACATTTTTTACAACGCGTGCCATGCCGCTTGCCAATATATCACTAAATAATAATAATAATTTCTATGCAGCCTATGTAGTTAATTGAAAGATTTACCAAAGATACCAACATTTTGCACCTAAGCCACCTAACTAAACAAGATATTTTTTTCAAGGAAAGGAGTTGTTACCCTTCCACTTAGACAACACACTTTTCCTTTACAGTCATCCAAAAGTAATTCACTTATTTGGGAAAGTTTTTCAATATATTCGTTTCAAAATGTGTCAAAGATAGCACCATTTTTGCATCTAAACCATCTTAAATCAACAAAAATTCCCAAAGGGGAGGGGTGTTTCCCTTCTCTTAGCCCCTACCCCAGGACATTACCTGCACAAGGTGACAAAGTAAGGATTCTCTCGGGGTGCAAGCTATTATCGATGTGAGCATGCACAATTTACACCGACTTTCAGGGTTTATCTGGGGTGGGCTTAAGGCATCATCTTCTGTAGTGCACCCCCATCACCAACCTCTGGTGGGACCACCGGGTTTTGTAAGCGTATTTTTCTGGCCACCGTAAAAGTCCATTTGACAAAAGCGATGCAATTTTATCCCACAATCCTATGACCCCGGTTATGTATACTTTCAGTTCCCATCATGCATTGCAAGCATTAAGCCCAATAAGTAAGTATATAATAACGCCAGTCCTGCAGTTAAAAGGATAGTATCCCCTGTGCCTAGCGTATTTTTCATATATACCTTATGCATATGACGATATAGAACAAACGTTCCAACCAGTGGCGCCGGCACTCGGGACATGGGGGCGCGTCCCCCCCCCCCCAATCAATTTCAGATTTTTTCAAGTTTGTGAAAATTTTAAAATAATCTCAAAAGGCGTTTAAGATTTCTGTAGGGCATAGGGTTAGGTGTGCTTTCAACCGAGTGATGGCTCTGTGGTAATCATTTTCTATCACAAATGGTTCTCAAACTATCAGAATTATCCAAAATCTTTCGCAAACTATCAAAATTTTCGCGCTCTCCGCTCGCTCCAAACCTTACCTCAGTAATATCCTTATTGTCAATAATTTCCGGTAACAACTCCCGCAGAAGCACAGTAACAGAAGTTGAAGACTGTTTACGAATTCTCAGGTAAAAGATTGGCTTTATGATTGGCATATATGTTTGTTGAGGAATTGAAAGTGCCTCGATGCAGAGGATCATGAATGCAGGTTTTGTCATGGTAATCTTATTTAATGAAAAATTTCGGCAGCATCGCGCGCATTCGTCACGGTTTGCACTCCATCTTATTACCATTATTTAGGTTATTATACATGCAACTATTCTGATCATAGCACTTTTCGGAGAAACATAAGTAAATCTCCATCCTCTGTAGGCCTATTTCAGTGTAATTTGTGGCATGATGTGGAAGGTTGAAAGTACGTATTTGCCGTTATACATTTTTCAAATGCAGCCATTACCGGTATAGATGGTGATTGTTAATACACTTACGACGAAAAAGCATTTTGAAATGTCCTTTTTAATCCTAAACCCCTTTTGCCATACCTGTCAGGAAGGTCTAATATCACCTCCCTGCACCTATACTCTCCCTTCCATTCCCCATTGCTGAAAGCTGTTCCTCTGGATTTTCGTTCAAACTTAGTAAACATACGATAGTTGTAAAGTGCTCGGCATCATACCCTATAGTATCATTTGGATATCAGGTAATAAGCATCATGTCAGTGCCCCATTTTATATAATTAATCCAGAGCTTCCTTTAGGCCCTATACCGCTGTCTGCCAGCCTTAGACACCCTTTTATAATCCACAATTAAGCAAAGGAAATTTTTCGTAATATTTCAAGAATGTTTGTGTGAACTCCACGCACGTATTTTTACGTTAAAACTTTCCACGAACTGAGAAGGCATCGATTAAAGTAGCCAAAGGGGGGGGGGCTTCAGGAGGTTTGTTGACAACATACCCTTCTCTAAGACAACATACTCTCCTCTTTCACCTTACCAAAATTAGAATCCACTAAACTATGGATATTTTCCAGCCAAATATGATCAGTTCCGAAAATATCCCAAAGATAGCACCATATTGCATCTAAGCAACCTCAAATTAACAAAAATTTCTCAAAGGGGACGGCGACACCTCCTCCCCTTAGACCCCTCCCCCAGGACGACACCTTTATGAAGTGACAAAGAAGGGACACTGATGTAAACTATCGCTTGGACTCATACTCTCCTCTTTCACCTAACCATACTCTCTTGTTTTACCTAACCAGTGTTGTAAAGGGTCACGACTCGAGTCACTTCTTCTCAAAATGATAGTGACTCGAGAGAATTCAGGAGTGATTTCCCCTTTGATATAGTATAGGGACTCGAGTCAATGACTCTACTCGAGTCATTTAAAAGTTTGACAATTGGTGACTCGAGTCACAAATCCAGTGACTCGGTGACTCGATTACAACTCTGCACCTAACCAAAACTTAGAGAATTCACTAAATTATGGATATCTTCCAGCCATATATGATCAGTTCCAAAAATATCCCAACGATGGCACCATTTTGCATCTAAGCAACCTTAAATTAAGAAAAATTTCTCAAAGGAGAGGGGGACACCCCTCCCTTTAGACTCCTCCCCTAGGACGGCACCTTTATGTAGTGACGAAGGAAGGATTCCACCCTGCTGTATACAATCGCAGGTACGCATAAATCGGTATAATTTACGCAGACTAGAGGGGGGGGGCCTTAGGTAACATTTTGACGTAATCTGTGGTGACCAATCACCAAATCCTGGCGGCGCCACTGGTTCCAACCCCCTCCATTGAGGCCTGCGTGTATCATTGCGACTAACACCTACAAATGAAGAAAGCTGATTTGTGTACCGGTCGATCGGACACAAGTGTAGTCTTCTACGAGCGAGTGCTAGTCTCCGTCATGGGTGCATTGTGCTTCATTGTTTTGCGACCAAAATGACGTCGCGTGAAGTCAATGCATAAGGCTTATTACAATGAGTATCTGAATGTCAGAGAAATACTAGGCTTTTGCTAAAGCTTAGGATTTCTCTGTTTACGTATGATATAGGGTACTGCGCATCACATAGGCGGATTTACTTTCAGGAGGGCCCATAACCTAGACTAAATCATATGAGGGGGGCCCTTTCAGTATCATTTGTAGTGACATTGTATGTGGGTGGGACTGGCACACTACCCGCCACTACCAAGGGCGTGTAGCCTACCAAAAAATTTGAAAAACGTGCCGATACCGGCATATTGCCGAAAATGCTACTTCCCAGGCCTTTAAATTAACATAAGACCTTTCTACCTTTCATGATAAACAAACTTTTATGCCCCACATTTACCCCACCCCCACCCCATCCAAAGAGGGACAACTCAGACACATTTTGGTCAGTTAAATTATTGTGTAGGAGGCAAATAAAACTTCATATATAACCTGTGTTGTACTCATTTTCTATGTGTTAAACAGGAAATCGAAGTAATACATGCACATGTCATCGGTAAAGAAATATATGAAAGGTGGTTTTTGAAAGTCCCAGTTCGTGTTAACTGCAACAAGAGGGCCAATTCGCGCGTAGTACAACGATAGTTTCACCAATTACCACTTACAAAAGTGCACACAACCTGTAGTCATGTTAACACAAAAATTTTAAAATGAAAAAGTTTTTGTGCAACTGTTAAAAATAAACAGAATTCATTTATAATTCAGTAGCAGAGCTTAGAAGTTTGGTCAGAGGGGCAAGAATAATATTTGGGGGAGATTTTTAGCAAGTAGACACCCAGTGAATCGGGCCTTACATCAGGGCTTCTCAGCCTTTTCTTTTTTAATTTCCTACTTGGTGGAAAACTTTTCCCATTTCTTTTCCTAAATATATTTACGAAAAAACTTAACATGTTTTTTTCTCAATCGTTTTCTTTTCCAAACTAGAATGGAGGCAAAAATTCAATTCCCTTAATGTCCATGTAACTGTTGGGTGCAGATCCACCATTTTGAACAAAAAGTGGCTGTAATGGGATTAATGGCTCACTTCGTTAGAGTGAATATTAAAGGCAAGAGGTCTAGTAAAATAAGGGTAGGCAGTGTCACCATCTGACGTCACATGGGTAGTTGGTGAACCTTGCACATCTGAAGGAAAAAGCCCGGAATCATCGTTCGTGATTCCATACGAAAGACTTGGTAGGCATTTTAGAATTATGTGCCGGGGGTTGATTATTATTGGTTTGGTCACTATGACCAGGCTAGACCGGTTTCTGTTGTTTTGGCTCATGTGATGGCCCAACTTCATCAGTAGAGAACCTGTTAAGAGGGTTCGGGTAATTAATCAACATTGTCTCATTATAGGACAAAAGTAAGAATTAACAGCTGAGAAACTTCTCGTAAAACCCATGAGATAAGTGCAAGTTGCGCTACCTAAGCGTTATCACTAAGGCTTCTGCAGCTGCCAGTTTCACCACAATAACCATAAGCAGGAGCTACAAATTATACAGTATAAGTAACTACTGGTTTCTTATCATACATTTCTGTAGTCATCTACTGTACTAACCCATGAGAAAAGTGATAATCAGTAGATTCCAAGCAGTCCTTTGACAGGGTATGTACACAACTCTACATAGAGTTAGGGTTTCCCATTACAAATTCTTACTGTGTTTTATATTCAGAGGTCCATATGCAACACATACACCAGTCATAGAGGTAGCCACACACATCATCATCATCAACCAACAGCATGGCTTCAACCTCCTCTAATTCACTCCTTTAATACAATGCCAACAAATACTTTACTAAAGCAACTATGTAATTTTACCTTCATACATCCATGGCCATAAGCTGATTAATTCCGTGTGCAAGGTTGCCCTGACTTGTTCATGATGTGCAATTTTTTTTATGGAAATACTTATTTTCTATGGCCGCTTATTCAATAGCTACAATGGTAAAATTCGAGACTTTTCCATGACTTCCCTTGACAGTTTTTAATTCCAGGATTTTCCACAATGGTATGAACTCTTCTTCAAGATTTACAAGAACTGTTGAACCTTCTGGCTCCAATAAGGAGCAACTTTATTTTCACCCTTGCAAAATTCAATCTACATTCATGAAATTTGTATATATACCAAAACCTTACACTTCTTACTGCCTATCTGATTATTTCAAACTAGTGAGACTGTCATGTAGTGTTACATGAATACCTTACATAAGCAAAAAGTCAGTGACCATGTACAGTTAATACACATAAAAATTTAGCATGTTACTGTACATCATGGAAATGATACAGTGTATACAATGAATGTTTAAATGTAAAAGAGTGCAACACAAATTGACCAATTAAATAGGCCAGTTCATACTTTCAAATTTCACATACAGTCACTACACACTATTATAAAATAAAGAGCCATGCAGTCAAAACCTGTGTGATCAATCATTCCAATACCGAAAAAAATTACATACATAGATGCATGTCTTATTGTATACATCACAAGCGGATCCAAGGGGGGCCTTCAAATATATTGCACTGCTGATACCTTGATAATTTAGAGAAAACAAAGCAATGCACAATTATTAATCCTTGGTGTCTTTATTGGTGAGAATAAAGCAACCTTTCGTCTTGAAAACTTCCACCTCAACTGTCATGTCTGTGGCAGTCCTACAAGATTTGAAGACATTTGGCTAATTTTATAGGACTGCTATTTCTTTTCAGCCTCTTTGCAAGTATATTGCGGAAAGAACATTCATATCCAAAGCAGCCGCAATCAGAGAGGTTTCACAGATACAGTATAATATGATGTAGGGACTGAAGCAGGTTTTGACTAAAGGGGGTTTTGCAATATAGGTACTATCTAAGCGGAGTGCCACCATGGGTTGGCGCGAAGCATACAGAGAAAAAGTTTGGTCCAGAAGGCCCCCAGATTGCAGGAAATGGCATTTGCCACGCGTTTCATAGGCTCTTTGATCCGTATAAAAACAAGCTTTCATTGAAATTCCCTGTGTCAGAAATTTTATGATAAATGTCCTGTCAGAAAGTTGTCTTCCTTCTTGTGAGAGGTGTATGCTCTACAGCCCGATAACGATCTTGGGCGTCAGGAGTTCAGAGCATTGAGTCATTTGGTGTGCTCTCTCTAGGCACTCACAGTGACTCAATGAAAGTTGCTCACTTGTGCTCAATAAAGAAAATGTGGTGTCTCTTTTTGAAATCTTCTGCAAGTATTTTGGTACTGGGGCCTCAAAATTCAACTGGTAGGCTTGATCGCATGCATGGGATTTTTGGTTGTCTCATATCTAAGCGGAGCACGACCATCGGTTTGCACCGGGTGAACCAAAAAGAATTGACCCTTCTCAGACCTTACATCTATGCTTAGGCCATCTTCACGTTTCACGTTTTGTATGTTTGTCATTTCCATGAAAACATTACGTTTCTTTGATACCCTCCCTTGCTGTATACAAACATGTCGTCTAGAGGCACAAAAGAAAATATGCTAAAATACCGCCTACAGGTCACTGGCACTTCCCATGTGCGAGAAACTCTAGGCAAACAGCCGCTGTGCTGCATGGAATAATAATGGCTGATAATGATGCAGACACGTAGAGTAACACGTACGTACGTCGTACCAATACTGAAAAGTTCTTCGGAGGTAATGCTGAGTGGCCAGATATATGCACACATCACATCCTCCCTCATGAAATGGTAACTTCCTTCATTGACTTATTGCAAAAAATTCGATGCGCGCTGAAGGCTAGAACTGAAAAACAATCACTTTACTAAGTGTGTATTGACCTCTACCAAACTTGGTGTAGCTGATTCACGAATGATGCTCGGTCGGACCCCTCCTCTTGAAGGACTCACTGACTCCTATAAAGGATTTTGAATGACTGAGAGAATCGGGACAATAGAAGGAAAAAAACACGCTGTCAGCACAACTTACTTCTTGGCATGTTAACTGCACACATTGTAGTAACTTGCAAAATAACCTTCAAAAAAAAAAAACATTTAACCGGCGGGAAATTAAACAAATATATTATACAAAATGAAAAGTCCTTGACAAACTTAAAGGTGTACCTATGAAGGTCTGAAATTCCAAAAATTTCTATTACAGAGCGATGAAAAACTTAATTCCAATTGTCCAAATTCGCCATCTTCACACGACTTTTCTTAAGCTGAGATAGAAATGTTTAAAGTTTATTGCACACTCGTATTTTAAAAGGGTAGAATTGCGCAAATAGCATTTGTGATGTGCATTGTTGTGTAGCTACTCAAATCTACAATCTTTGTACTTTCTTTGTTTTTTCTGAAAGTCCACTGCACCTATGTGTGCTTATTTCTTACAGAGATAGACGCGAATATTGCTTCCGATTACCCATGTACTTCTTTCCTCTCCACTTCCTTCTCCATATCTTTGTACTCTCTATTTTTCTTCCTTTCCCCTACTTAGTCTGCCATGTTTCTTCTTTCACTTGTCCTACACTTCTCCTTTCTTTTGTCGGGGGTTGACTTGCTACTTATACTTACTTTTCTGAAATTCGTCTAACTTAAATCGCACATATCTCACATGTCTCTGTACATCATGTTCATGTCAAGAACAACGGCAAGCGTGTCCAAGGTCATATTATACATTTTTATTTTAAAGACCAAACAAAGCATTTATTTGTGAGTGTTTGCAACAAGAATGTCAAAATTTATTGCGCAATTGAAACTGTTTGGATTATAGTGAATTAAATTTTAACATTTAATATCTCAGCAATGGAATAAGCTATGACAATGGGAGTTGGACCAATAAGATTAATTTTGTAACCTCTAAAATATATATTTTTGAATTTTTAGACTTTAGGTCCACTTTAAAGGGGGGATTTAATCCCCCCAAACAGCCTGCCAAGCATACACACATGGTCTTTGCACGTACTGTATTAAGCTTTAAACCAGGGGTCTCCAAACTTTTTTGCTTCGTGGCCCCAACTTTCTACTCCGGAATCTTGGTGGCCCTCAAATTGACAGGACGGTAAGAGGAGTTTGATTTGACTTGGTTATGCAGTGTTAATAAAGCAGATCACTGGTTCTTAGATTATAATCACTCCCATTGCTTATTTTTAATTAGAAATTTGGCAATTATTTTCCTCTCCCCAATCCTTTCCGCGACCCTCCGAAATATTTTTGCGACCCTCAAAAGGGTCGCGACCCCTAGTTTGCCGACCCCTACTTTAAACAGTGTAGCCTATGGCCTATGATGGAAGTCAAGCTACTGTACAGTATGTGGGAAAGTTGGAGTATGTATCCATTTTATATCAGCATAGACCTTTTTCCAAATAGCAGTTACAAAGGATTGTGGGATGGAGTTTTTGTGTGCATTATTTTTGTCAGTGGCATTTTACAGTGGACAGGAATGATGCAGACCAAAACACTATCCCACAATCCTTTGTAATTGCTATTTGGAAAAGGGTCTATTGTCTGTACACCACAGACACAAAGGGCTGTATATACCATGAACTGGCCTCTAGTACATACTGGTGGAGTTTCAATATGTGCACTACCATTCAAAAGTATCCTACAAAAGGGTTTATTTTCTATGAATGCAGAATGGGTGATGCATCTCAATATTATTTCTCTAAAGATACTTTGACAATGCTGACATCATTTAAGGAACCCCAGAAATATTGCCCTAAAGATTGAAAAACTTTTTATACATGCTTGTCATCTGACATGTGATCACATGCTGTCATCTAAAATGACAAGAAAAAATGTCCCTTCAGCAAGATCTGTTGCACAAGGGTCTTCATTGACCCTAACAGTGAAGGATCAATTCCCATTATTTTGCCTTCTAAATTACTGAGTAAATATGTATTAAGAGTAAACGATTGGTGAACAAGTGTGAACACGTTAGCCTTCAATGACACAACCAATCACAATGTTAACCACATATGAAACAAGGTCACTCAAAAGTGGCTCCACAGATTAAATCCTTTTAGAAGAGAATATTGTACCTACATTTAAAATACCAGAGCCTTCACAGAATTTCTTGGAAACAGATAATTTACTGCCCTGTTACTTATATAATCTAAAGGAAATTATGATACAGACATAGCATAAAATGTGGTATTAAAACAGTATAAATGATTCAAAATTTCTTAACAGTTTCCTCTTTGCTACTCCAGCAAACTTTGTGACTCCCAAAAATCACGTCCACTGCCCAAGACCAATTCTCTTCTGTTGAAGACACTTAGCTTGCTATCCCCTTCTCAACAATTTCTTCACTCTTGTAACTGGAGAATCTGAATGCTTCTCTGTGCAGCCACTCTGCTATGCAGTCTTTTATCACTGAATCTGAAATTTGCAGTGCTGGATGACTCGAGACTAATCTCGGTCTCGAGACTTGTCTCGAGTACTGATTGTCGTGACTCGGACTCCGGCTCAGACTCAGTGCTCAGGACTCGGACTCGACTGACATGACTCAGGTACTCAGGTCGAGACCAGGTACAAGACTGACTATTTTCTTTTCCCACGACCGACAAACTCAGGTCAGAACTGCGCAAAAAATATTTGCTGAAAATATCATTACGCACACTGCGTGTGCGTACAATATCATTGCTACATGTTACGTACAGTGCATTAGTCAGTGTGCAGTATGAACAATAGCACGTGGAATATATAAACTCAATCTCAGGCCTCCAAGGCTAGTTTGAAGATAGCACAGCTCCAGAATGAAATGTTAAACACAATGTCCATGGGATTGCACTTGTGAACCTATGTTTAGAGAATTTACCTTCAGGTCTGTGCATGGTTTAATTTTATTTGTATTCAAAAACGTGTACCGGATGGGGGTTGAAATACAGTAAGATACTGGCATCCAGCCTGTCCAGGGCCCTAGTAATCAAGCTTTCCTTCAGACCTGGGTCAATTTTCAGGAGCCTACAGGCTGATTAACTTGTTATAATGACAAATTATGTATTACAACATCATTATCATATATCAGAATATCATTTAAGCATTCAGCATTCACCATGTGCTCCTGTTGCATAGCGCCCCCTGAGGGTTGTAGAATATGCCCACGGTATTTCCCGCCTGTTGTATGAGGTGACTAAAGGGAAAGACTTGCACCATGTTTGGGCTGTATTTGAGGCCAAACTTGAACTTGAACAGTGTTTGAAACTGTATGTAAACTTTACATTTTTGTCTAATTGACACTATGTAACACATTCGTGTTAGTGTGTTGTTAAATCCCATCTAATTATCTAACTCCTGCTGCAGAGCTGGTACCTGAAATACTACTCGTGGCAACTCAGTCTACGTTTGAAGAAATAAAACCCAGGGGTTATTTTCAGAAAAAAGTACCCCAAGTTCATGAGATTTTGGCAATAACCAAGGAATGTTTTGGGGTAGCTGTGGGGAAATCGCAGCAAAGAACAAATTTTGTGAATTGTCCTGTAATTTTCCTAAACCACTTCTGATGGGGAATAAATTTATATGGGTTATTGGGGGATGGGGCAAAATGCGTTCAGTAACCACTGCCATCTTTTATATACCAGGCATGGATCCAGGCAGAGCTCAGGGAACTTTAGCCCTTCTCTTCATAGCCATGAGTCTTAAAGTAGTCAATTTTTGGTGTTGGAACTGTCAGTAGTAAATTATACAATTTCATATACGGTAACACAGAACTCTGGAAAGCTAGAAAAGCTGACTTTTCTCTTCGTGCACTACACGTACAGTGAAGTATTGCTGTACCCTTTCTATTATTTGGTCAGCCCCCTTTTTAGAAATTGTACATCCATGTCTTATCCATCTATGTTCATAAAAGGAAATTCAGTGGTCTTTTGTTTTGTTAAGTTTACTTATTGTTTGGATCTATGGCCATCTTTAATATTATGTGAACGAATAAAGGTTAGAATAAGACTATTACATTGTAGTTCTCGTCAATTTACACAGGGACTCGGGGACTCGGACTCATACTCAGACTCGGACATCAGGACTCGGGCTCTGACTGGGTGGACTGGACTCCAACCCTGGCAATTTGTCACTGAGTGCCTCACTTAAATTTAGAGGTGAACTTAAAATCGGTTTCTTCAGGCTAAGAGGGTACATGGACCCATCACACATATCAAGAGCTTTAAATGTGAATGTGTATTAGCACACTGAGAGTTTGCATTTCAATGACCAATTAGTTTCTTACCTAGTCCATGTCTGTGTGTTCCCATAGGAGCCAGAGGTGTCCATGTTTTAGACTTGGGATGAAAGCTTTCAACACTGTTCAAAGTTTTCAATCCATCTCTACCTCCGACAAAAAGAATCTTGTCATCCATCACTGCAGCCCCAAACTGTAATCTCCGACTGTTCATGAGAGTAACACTTTGCCATGAGTTGGTCCTGAGGTCAAACCTTTCAACAACAGTTGCACCTAACAGTGTAAGGGTAAGGTATTCAGTAAAACGACTTACTTCACACTTTAGGGAAAATGTAACACAGTAAGCAGTTGCAAGTATAACTCATACATCTGTACTCTCAAACAATTAGAGAAACCTTTAAACAACACTCCAAAGAAATTCTTCTTTCGTTTCTCTGAATTTAAAGGGAAAACACTGTTTTCACAAACTTCTGTAAAGATATTTATTATTTGTCCTTATATAGTTCAACAACAAATATACCTTTGGGATTATCCATTCCTCCCACCATAAAAAGCTCCCCCACCGTTGATTTTCTTGGCTTAGTGCGAATACTTTGCAAGAGTGGACGTCTTTCTGGTAAAAGGTGGTACTTCATGGCTTCCATCACGAGTCTTTGACAGGAGCTGCTTTCTTTGATGAGAGGTTCGCTGTCAACATTATCACTTAAAAACTGAAAAAACAAACAGGATGTGTACTGATGGAAATTACTGTTTGCAGTCAGAAATTAAATCAGGAATGGGTAGCCCCCATTCATATAACTTACACCCCACTTTTTCCCTTCAATTTTGTGCAATTTGGGGGGTTTTAATTTCTTTTGTTTTGTAAAACCAACCAGTTACATTAGGTAAAAAACCTGGAATCAGTTAGTGTTGTACCAATATTGCAAGTAGGCGATATTACCAAACCAATCAGTTCTCATCATCAGTCAATACCAATCTGATATCGATATTTGGGAAGTAAGCATTCTGCAACTAACCATAGGCTATAGGGCACCACAATGAAATGTCCTTTCATCTTGATGAAGTAAAATTTTGGATACTGCATTAAAAAATATTCAAATAGTGTACCATTTTCATGACATATGGGGCAATAAAAATCGGTTTAGGCAATATCAGTATGAAGGCAAATTTTGCAGATACTTCTACCAATAAAGGATGAAAATGGGGAATATCTGCTGATACCGATTGTAAATACAGGTAATTGTTCCAACACTAGAATCAGTCACATAAAAATATTTCTAAGGGATTCTAACAACAGTTGAACAATGATGGAATAACAAACATCAAATTATAGTGTCTTGTTAAGATCAAATTTGTAGAATGCATCGATCTACTGTGTAAACTGTCACACTTTTAACACCAGAGTATTCACTTAAACAAATTGAAAATTATTCAAATCACTTAAATATCTGCCTTGTTATGAAACATCACATGAACTTTCACATTTTTCACATCTCTGTAACTGTACCTGTATTTCTCTCTCCACAACTGATTATGAGTGGAAAAGTTGTGAATCTGGAATGCTCTTTGCTGCAACATTTTAGTATAAGGAAGAAAATTTTGGGAACTGGAGGGAAGTGTGGCATTTTCTTCACTTGAAAACATGTGATAAATTGTGGAAGCTTTAACTTGCTTCCCCAGAGATAAACATTGAAGTCAAACTTGTCAACAAAAAAATATATCACAGGTAATGGAAAGTTTGTCTTGCATGAAATTTTTAATTATTCATTAAAACAGCATCAGAAAGTGCATTAGCTCACACCAGATCATTGTAAGAACAATTGTGTCTCAATTAAATGAAGACAGAAGCACAACCCATCATACCACACCTATCCTAATGTACAATATAACTAATCCAGCAATGCACCAAAACAAATCAAATGAATTTAGGATTCAACTTCAATTAACACATTCCAGTCATGCTTGTGAGCAACTTTAATGATAATTCCATAACATTTAATGATGATTCCACAATCTTTTTAAAACAAACTATGAACAAATATGACCCCATGATGACCTTTGGTCTAAACTTTTTAATTCACTGGGGAAGGCTCCTTTTATATCCAAAAGTCATTGTGAACATCTTTCACATAAATTCAACAATGACTCTGTGGACAGAAGAAGGGCATGATGGTTTTACTTACAATAGCCCAAATAGAGAATACAGTTGTTGGGCAGTGGAAAACAAGCCACAACTGTAAAAAAGGCTGTGGCCGGTCCGACTGAAACCAATTGGTTAAAAACTGAGCCGTAAAGCCTCATCTAACTCTAACTAGCCCAACTCCATGTGAACTAGTAATAACTAAAGCAGCCGACTCTGCTAAATTTTTAATCATTCCATCCCAAAAGAAAAGATGGAAATCTTAACCTGGTTATAAAGACTGTCAGTTGCAACATCCCCCAGGCTCCTCCACCAAAAAATATCCTTAATGCTGAGTGTGCCATGACATCAACAAAGCACTTAATCGGTAAAATAAAATCATATTTTGTCAAGCTTGCTACTCTGTAAAGCATTAATTCAAAATCTGAATTTAAGATTTTTCCCATGCCCTCTACTGTAACAGTCAGGGCCCAGTGTTCAACAAAAACTTTTCCTCTAAAGATCTGAATAACCCCACACCTTCTCTTCTTGTAAAAAGAATAGCCTTACCTGGGGAGAAAGAAGGGGTAGTCGGATCTGTGCTAATAATCTAGACAGATCTTTCCTCCTGTTGGCAATGTCATGTTTAGCCCAAGCTAGCAGAGCATAGTAGACTGTCTCCTCATTAGGCACATTAAGATCATCACTGGAAAATAGAAGGCTTACATCATCTGCATGAAGCATCAGAAATTCTTGATTCTGAGTCACCATGACAAAATGTTCCTAAAGGATATAAGGAGGAAACTGAATATTATGACATTTAAACTAAAACAAAATGTTTCTTTGTACAGATTTAATATGGAGATACAATACTGCTTTAAATCTGTAGCAATTTTAACTAAAGCCAGCATTCATC
Organism: Holothuria leucospilota; assembly: GCA_029531755.1. Classification (NCBI taxonomy): domain Eukaryota; kingdom Metazoa; phylum Echinodermata; class Holothuroidea; order Aspidochirotida; family Holothuriidae; genus Holothuria; species Holothuria leucospilota. Next base: position 1,165,677 of record CM055975.1, on the reverse strand, counting down.
ACAAATGCTTACACATACATACCACATGATATCCACTTTCAAAACAACACAAATGGAAGATTGGCCGAAACATTTACAGTAACACATCTTGCTAAACAGAAGCACCCAGTTTCTACTGACCATTTCCATCATACAAAGTGATGTTACAGACTTCAATGAGACTACTGGAGATTATGTCATATGTAAGTAGTGGAAATACATCTTATCTCAACATGATTTGGGGAAGGAGATTACCACAGAGTAAAAGCAGGCTGAAATGTTCATCCTACTTTCTTACCATTGTATATGTATGTGCAGCTCTTAGTAGATCTATGCACCCTTGCTGATTTGCAAAAGACCTAATTCCCAGGCAGTTAGATGGATGTAGCTGTTTCACAAGGAAGGTGCAACAAGCTTCAACAATTTCAGAAATCTGAAGGATACTTGCTGTTGCTAGCAACTTTTCCACACTACCCTCAGATAAGGTGACCATACCTGCCAAAGAAAAGAAAAAACTTACCCATTAATGTTTGGTAAGCTACTGTGAACTGTTGTTATTATTGTAGGCGTTGTTTGCAGTAGGCATTGGGATAGCATGATTCTTTTACTCTTTTCAACAATGCCACGACTTTTTATACCGTGTGTGAGAATATCACACACCTGTTGGGAAAACTTAACTTTTTATATTGCTACTTAATGAGATCCCCCCCCCCTTTAACCAAATCCCCCTCAGGATATATTTTGTGGGGGGAATTTCTTTCTCCCCCCCCCCATTCTGAAACCTAGTGCCAACACTGATGCAGGTTGCAAGTAGAGCATGATACCTATGTGTACACTGTACAGTGCATGCTGTTTTACGGTTTTTATGGATTTTCAGGGCCAGATGTACAGTAACATGTCTTTCTCCTTTGGCCTGTTTTCCATGCATCTTAGATGGGACTACAGCTTGGTGATCTTGGCCATGAATTACACATTATTTTCTACCTTACTGACGATGCAGCTGTGCCAAACCAAGCTGATCAACCTACAGTTTATGAAAATTAGTACATAATGACTATCGTGTCCATGTCTGTTGGTACTGTGTATGTACATACACAGTCCAGGGGTTGTGTAAAGCTCAATCTGAGGGGGGGGGGGGGAGAGGGGCTGTGAGGCATGGTGATTGGGTGAAAGTATAAGAGGTGCCTTGTGAAAAACTATTTTGGAGGGGGGAGGAGAAAAGTAGTGTAATCTAAGGCAAAGGTATGCAGTTGTGGGGGTAGGGGGAGTTAGGATTTTTCAATTAGAAATGACTAATTTTCACAAACCATTTCACCATTTTGGTCCACATACCCCCACGCCCACCCAAGGAGAGTTTGTATGAATCAAAAGAATATCCTCTTTCCAGCAAACTGAAGTAAACATGCTAGTGGGGTTAACATGACTCCAGCTATATTTCCCGAAAACAGATAACTTCTCATATAAACTTGGCATGAGCAGGGTTTTCAATTTATGCATTTTCAGACAAAATTATATGACACCCTTGACAAAATTTAGGGGGGCCTAGGCACAATGCCCCTGTAGTCTATTTTATAAGAAAAAAATATCATCAAACATCAATGAATTACTATTATACATTAGTCCATTTTAAACCTACATACTTTTTGGGTTTTTTTTTCAGTCTCAGTCACTCAAAATAATGAAAGGGTTAAAAAGAACTTATGGAAGATGCAAAATAATGCTCTCTTTGGCAAACCCTATGCTTTATGAACACTTAGCAGGAGCATTTAATAGTAAATCCCTGCAAGAGACGTTCTGGCCTATGACAGAAAACAAATTGTGAGGATGTTATTTTGAAAAATAGAACAGTGCCTCAAATTCACAACTACAGAATGTAAATAAACTAGCCGATGTGAAAAAACATGCATTGATTTTGAAAATGGATTACATTTGTCAACCTTATTCTGTTCTATTCACTCACTCCCCCTCTTCCACCCACACCCCCCACCATTACTGTCAAGAATGACCACTCATAAGTTCACTGTACACATACTGTACCTGTATAGATGTATTGTACACATTCTTTGAGAGCTACAGGGTCAATTTCCTGCAGTACTATTTCCCTTTCATTTGCTTCTCTGACATTATTTGTAAACATTGCAGCAAAGTAATCAGAGACAGCACCCAGGATGAGTCTGTGTGCTTCAATACGGACATTTCCTGCTATCAAAACCACATCCACCAGCATTTGCTTTTGACGAAAATTTTGAATCTTGACAAGAGTGCGCTCAGAATGATTAGAGGCTCTGAAGAGCTCGCCTTCTGTCGTTGCTTCCATCACTGTTACTAGTTGCTTCACTGTTTCCTAAGCCTTTTGAAGTCATGTACAGTAGTTCCACTTACAAAGTTTGAAGAAGTCTGGCTTAAGCTGAAAAATACAATTATGGTAGGTACAGTAATACTTTCATTGATTTGTGTTGAACAATTCCACATCAAGTGTACATAGAATATACAAGTCCAGTGACCTGTTTCACGAAGAGTTAAGACTGATGTAACGTTTCATTTTTAATCAAGTATTGTCACTTTCAAATCATGATTTGTCAAGCAGTCTTTCTTGATAAACCAAACTTAACAGCAATCTACCTCATAGGTCAAACTTTAATTAAGATCAGTCTTAACCTACTGGTAAACAGGGTTGGGAAGTAACGAGTTACAAGTAACGCCGTTACTGTAACGAGTTACATTTTGTGTAACGGAACCCTGTAACGAGTTACATTTGCATTTCAGTAACGGAGCAAGTAACTAGTTACAATTCTGTGTAAAAGTAACTGTAACGGCGTTACATTTGGGTCCCGTTACTTTCCCGTTACAAATAGTCAAAATGACCACAAATTGCATTTTCTTTGAGCTAATATCAGAATAACAGAAAATTTTCAAATTGATGACACTTTGGTAGTAAAATGTAAAATTATTTTCGATATAGGCTATTTATCATTCATCGCTATTATCGACGTCGCCCTCACCGACATCAAATTTTATTCACGATTAGAATCAGAAGTTGATATTAGATGCACACGCTGCAGGCTTACAGGCCGGGCCACTTGATTGTCTATTGAACCAGGGAGTTGTCAAATAGCAACTCCCTGATTGAAATAAGTTTAAAATTGATCTGTATGTCAAAATACTTATTAGACAGATCAATGCTTATTATCCATGAGACCGATTTGTGCGATTATTTGAAAAATACTGAACGGTCCTCTAAGGCTCAGCTGACTTTTATGTAGTTCTAAGTAAAGTCAGCTGGGCCTTGGTTTTACTCATATTGTCCTTTAGAGGACACAGTGGGGACAGTGTACCGTGAGAAACGGGTTGGCCCATGGGCATTCAAATACCAGCTTACTTTGAAAGTTTAATCATTGCCTCTTGAGACGTTTAGGGCTGGACCCGTGTTCACCCTATCCGAGTCGGAGCTAACTGCGATTCTAGATTCCTGAATCTTTCCCGAGCATGGTACTGCTCAGGATCCTCAAATTTCTGCCAGTTTTGATTCCAATGGCACCAATTCCGAGACCAGGTCTTTTGCCAATGTATATCATATCACACATACAGATGTTTTAAATTCTATCGTACATCTCCAACATTAAAAAATTCAACGTTTGTACTCACTTCCATAGCCTGGCCTCCTGAGTAATTTAGTTGATTGTATGTGACAATACCTTAGATCTGTACATTGTGCACAAATGGAACTTTAAACACTTAATGTAACTTTCATATTTGAGAACTCGGCTGGAATGAACTCCGAGTCCGAGTCCAGTTACATCACATTCCGTAAAAATTTCGATTCCGGAACCTTCTATCCCGGGCAAATTCCTAATCTAGAAAAACGCTCTTGAGACCGGCATTAAGCTAACCGAATCCGGACTCTTGCGTTGGAGCCCAGTAAATCTATACGGTGCCAAGCGTTGGTAAACACCGTGCATCCATTTATGCATCTAATTTAACATGTATGGTATCTTTATTTGATGAATCAAACGTATGAATTTAGGCTATATCATATTCTTTTCAATGTCCGTAACTCCTTACACTGGAATAATAGTACGGTTAATATAAAAAAACAGCAGAATATTGAAATGGTCAATGGCGTTAAAAGTATCCTAACAAAGCTAATTGGAAAGAGAAGTGTCCGACTTAAAGCTTTACCTATTGTAAAGGGAAAGTGAATTATGTGCACATGATCTGCATGTATAAACTGCATAGTATCACCATTTCTATGCACTGTTTTATATCGACACAATGTGAAACTTGAAATTTATGGGGAAATATCACTTAGCCCAACCTTAGCGGTGAGGTTTTAAAATTTTACTGCTAACAAATGTATTCATCCTCTTATTATACCATATTTATGCCCTTGAGGGGTGAAGACTTTAATTACTGCTGAAACAACGCTCTTCCCCTTTCCGGCATAGCCGCTAACCTCTCTAAATTAGCCGACTGTGTGATGGGAGTATAAAGATTTCAACCCTCAAAGAAGTACTTTGGTAACTGGAAAAGTTTTGGTTATAACCATATTCCTCTAACAAATAGTTTGCGTAAGCTCCGACACAGTATCATGATTCGCTGCTTCATGTTGAGCATTAGGAGCCTCTGCGACAATGCCCATTGAAGATCAGCTAGCTTCATTGACTTTCTTTGGGGAACACCTAAGGATAACCGGCACAAATGAGGTGTCGGTCGTCTCATGTGCCCCCGTCTTACTATCTAATTATGCCCCCCCCCCTCCATTTCAGGTACCGAGGTACCGTATATTCACCTTGAAGTAACGAGTTACTTTTGAAATGTAGCTAGTTACTTTTTAGTCAAAAGTAACTGTAACTAGTTACTTTTTCAACATTGTAACTAGTAACTGTAACGAGTTACAATTTTACGGAATTAACTGTAACTATAACGAGTTACTTTCAAAGCGTAACGGGAACAACCCTGCTGGTAAATCAAGCCACAGAAGAAAGCAAAGATTCCATACCACTTCAATTTATACAGTACAAGAAAGCAAAGATTCCATACCACTTCAATTTATACAGTACATATAATATTTCTAATTAGTCACAGCATCCTTCAAATGTGTTTATAATTTAGAAATTAGAATTACTAGAACTGTAAAAGTTATGCTTTTGTAAAAATATATGTTGTTCTCTAGAATTCTATCTTTAGAATGGTACTAAAATGCAGCCCTAACTTTTCTGAGGTCACAAAATGACACAAATCAGAGGTACAGTACTACCCACTGTCAATTTACTTTGTAGTTTTCATACTGTACTTTCACCTCTGGTAACCTCAAATGATCTTTGACCTCCAGCAAAACCGATAGCTTCTCTCCATATAAAAAGTATGAGTATCCATCATCCCTGTCTTGAAATATTTTTTTTCATGGTTTTTTCTATGTGACCTCCTGTGACCTCAAATGACTGCTGACCTCACTGCAAAGGATAGGGTTCCTCCTCTGAGCATAATAAATCTATACACAAAGTATGAAAAGTGTCCATCATTGTTATCTAGAGATATTGTGTTTACAAGCAATTTTTACAATTTCCGTACTTTAACCTCCGGTGACCTCAGATAACCTTTGACCTCTACTAAATACGATACGGTTCATTTTCTTACTATAACGCATTCACATGCTAAGTATGACAGGTATCCATGCTTCCTGCCTAGGGATATCATGTTTACATGGTTTTTGGTTTACGACCTCTGGTGACCTCACAATGACCTGTGACTTCCAACAAAAAAAAATACCCTGCAGGGATCTTCCTCTCAATATGGAAAAGCCATATGTTCATTTGCGGCTCGCCATAGGAGCACATGTAAAAAACATGTAATTCAAGATGGGTTAGGCCCTCCCTTTTCCTTGAGTGGGCTTAAAATTAAATGAGTGAATAACTTTCCAATGCAATGCGAAGGTTAAACATGAATAAAGTGCTTCAAAACGCCAATTTTTCGGCGCGTTTCACGCACGTTTTCTGAGTTGCTTCTTTGCTACTACCGTATACATTAGCGGCTCGCCATAGGGGCACGGGGGGGCATTTGCCCCCCCCCCCCCCAAAAAGTTTGCAAAGCATGGTCTTCAATTTTCAAAAATAAAAATGATAAATACAAAAACATGTAATTCGAGATGGGTTAGGCCCTCCCTTTTCCTTGAGTGGGCTTAAAATTGAAGAAGTGAATAACTTTCCAATGCAATGCGAATGTTAAACATTAACAAACTGCTTTCAAAACGACATTTTTTTCGGCGCGCTTCGCGCGCGTTTTCTCAGTTGCTTGTTTGCAACTAAATATACTTCAGACATCACAAATGGACCTGCCGTTAGTGCGAGCTAAGGTAATTAATCAAAACAAATGATTGCGCTGTGATATTTGTAATCTGATTAGCTTAGGCATCATAATGTCATTTACAGAGTGTAACGGTAATGCTGGAGTGAAATGCCCATAGTTCTGCAGACACTTCAGAGCTTTCGGGGTCATTAGATACACAACCCATTAGTCGTGTTGATTATCATCCACGACTAAAAGCAGTTTTGCCCGGGTGTCACCTGGCCAGATTAGCATAGGTATTTGTCTACAAAAAGTTGTAACGGGCATGTTGTCTAAAAGTATTGTGTTTCCCATAGAAAGAGAGGTTTCCCTTCCTTTGTCCAAAACTGACAGCGCCGTTGGCCCACGAGCGGTCTTATGACTGTCAAATGGCCTGTTATAAGCAAAAGGTTCTCCACCTCTGTGCTAAAGTATACTGTCGTTTCAATTGATTTAAAATAAACACACCAAACAGTCAATCTAAGCTCAGTGTGATGAGACTTTTGACTAGTGGTCTAGCTATTTGTATATAGGATGAGACGTCGTTCTGAGTTAGGGGAATTCCCCCCCCCCCCCCTACTAGTGCTATCTAACTAGTGCTATCACTTCATCGTTTTCAAGTGTCTTCATGCTCGAAATTTTCGTTAGTTTAAGAGAACAATCCAGAAAACCAGCATTTTATGGCTTCTTGGCAAAGCTGAAACATATTGTGACACAATAAAATGAAACAGTAACATATTTAAAGGTAGGGCTCATTTTATACAAATGGATCAAGCCGCCTTGCCCATTTCACCAGGCTCTTACTCCACCCCTATGGTAGTGCGGTAGCGATCGGTTGATATGGTTGTATTTATTTTTAAAGTAGTCAGCTCATGACTTACTGGCTGAAATGGTTTTTGAGGAGCTTTGAAAACTACATGGGGCATCGCTGTAATACATAATAATAACCATAGGCCTACTCTCATAGGCGTAGGAGGCGGGGGGGCTGAAGCTCCCCCAACAAAATATTTTTGTGAAAATTCGGGCAATATTCTGAGAATTTTTCGGGAACCCACTGAAAAAAAATAATGCAATAATGTAGCTTAAGGGAAATCGATACTTTGAAAAACTTCCTTGGTAATTAAAATATACGTCTGATTTGACTTGCACCATCATCTAGGCCTATATATTCGGTATTTATTCACCAGTGTGTTTTTAATGGTTAAACTCATATATTATGATTATCAGTGGTGTATTTGAGGAGCCATTAGGGCATGCCCCCGTCACTGACGCCGATTTTTTTAGTACCTAAAATAAAACAAAATTTTACTTCAAAGGTAGCATATGTGGCACCAGATTGCATGTAAGGACACCTAACTTTTCAAAAAATTTCAAAGGGTAGGGGGTGATGCCTATTTTTTCTTTTAGTACTAAAATACGTACGGTAAATTTTTTCACACAAATTTTACTTCAAAGGTAGCATATGTGGCACCAGATTGCATGTATGGACACCTAATTTTTCAAAAAATTTTCAAAGGGGAGGGGGACACCCCCTCCCCTTAGACCCCTCCCCCAGGCCGGCGATCACACAGCATAGTGCCTGCCCCACCCCATGAGAGAAATCTTGGCTACACCACTGATTATTATCATCATTATTGTAATGACTTCCCCAGAATTATAACCAATATGGAATAGGTAGTAACGTGGTAAATTATTGTATGTAATTGGCATGCGGGTGTGATAACAGATGCATGCCTATATGATATGTACATTAACATTTTGAACGCGCGCGGAGCGCGCGGTAATTTTTGTTTCTATTTTTCTGGCAGATCGTTACAGCCCCTACAGCCCCCCCTCCCATCAACTTGGGCCCCTACGCCTATGCATACTCCCATTGAGGCTATTGTACTATCCGGAGCTGAACATTAATATTGCTGAGGGGGTCTTCCGAAACTCCCTGAATACGGACTTGAGTTTGCCCCCCCAAACAAAATTTCTTAGAGCCGCCCATGACCGTATATATACTTCAGACATCACAAATAGACCTGCCGTTAGTGCGAGCTAAGGTAATCAAAACAAATGATCACGCTGTGTTATTTGTAATCTGATTAGCTTAGGCATCATAATGTCATTTACAGAGTGTAATGGTAATGCTGGAGTTAAATGCCCATAGTTTTGGAGAAACTTCAGAGCTTTCGGGGTCATTAGATACACAACCCATTAGCCGCGTTGATTATCATCCACGACTAAAAGCAGTTTTGCCAGGGTGTCACCTGGCCAGATTAGCATAGGTATCTGTCTACAAAAAGTTGTAACGGGCATGTAGTCTAAAAGTATTGTGTTTCCCATAGAAGGAGAGGTTTCCCTTCCCTTGTCCAAATTGACAGCGCCGTTGGCCCACGAGCGGTCTTATGACTGTCAAATGGTCTGCTTTAAGCAAAAGGTTCACCTCTGTGCTAAAGTATATACCATTTCAATTGATTTAAAATAAACACACCAAACAGTCAATCAGAGCTCAGTGTGATTAGACTTTTGACTAGTGGCCTAGCTATTTGTATATAGGATGAGACGTCGTTCTGAGTTAGGGGAATTCCCCTCCCCCTTTTAAAAAAATTCGTTTCGGAACGGTACTGAGATCCAAAATACTAGTGCTATCATTTCATCGTTTTCAAGTGTCTTCATGCTCGAAATTTCGTTAGTTTAAGAAACCAATCCAGAAAACCAACATTTTATGGCTTCTTGGCAAAGCTGAAACATATTGTGACACAATGAAAGAAGCAATAAAATATTTAAAGGTGAGGCTCATTTTTATACAAATGGATCAAGCCTCTTTGCCCATTTCACCTGACTCTTACTCCACCCCTATGGTAGTACAGTAGTGATCGGTTGATATGGTTGTATTTATTTTTAAAGTAGTCTTCTCATGACTAACTGCCTGAAATGGTTTGTGGAGAGCTTTTGAAAACTACATGGGGCATCGCTGTAATACATAATAATAACCATACTCCCATAGGCGTAGGAGGCAGGGAGCTGGGGGTTGCAGCTCCCCCAACAAAATATTTTTGTGAAAATTCGGGCAATATTCTGAGAATTTTTCGTTCACCTACTGAAAGGAAAATAATGCAATAATGTAGCTTAACGGAAGTTGATACTTTAAAAAACTTCCTTGATAATTAAAATATAGTTCTGATTTGGATTGCACCAGTGCCTATATATTCGGTATTAAATCACCAGGGTGTTTTTAATGGTTAAACTAATATATTATGATTATCAGTGGTGTATTTGAGGAGCCATTAGGCCATGCATGCCCCCGTCATTGACACTGATTTTTTTTAGTACCTAAACTAAAACACAAAATTTTACTTCAAAGGTAGCATATGTGGCACCAGATTCCATGTATGGACACCTAATTTTTCAAAAAATTTTCAGAGGGGAGGGGGACACCCCCTCCACTTAGACCCCTCCCCCAGGCTGGCGATCACACAACACAGTGCCTGCCCACCCCCATGAGAGAAATCTTGACTACACCACTGATTATTATCATCATTTTTGTAACGACTTCCCCCAGAATTATAACCAATATGGAATAGCTAGTAACGTGGCAAATTATTGTATGTAATTGGCATGCGGTGTGATAACGGATGCATGTCTATATGATATGTACATTAACATTTTGAATGAAATTATTTCAATTTTTCGGGCAGATCATTACAGCCCCCCCCCCCCCTCCGCAATCAACTTGGGCCCCTACGCCTATGCATACTCCTATTGAGGCTATATTAATATCCGGAGCTGACCATTAATATTGCTGGGGGGGGTCTTCCAAACCTCCCTGAATACGGACTTGAGTTTGCCCCCCCAAACAAAATTTCTTAGAGCTGCCCATGCATATGTTACATATGAGAAGTATACATCATTGCAATCATGAGATATATGTTTACAAGCCAAGTACCACAAACACACATACTGTACATAAAAGCACACACACATACTCGCCAGCATGACTGCATAGATTCCTCTTGCCTTTGTCAAGGAATCAATAAAGTCAATATGATATTTTGGATTGCCATAGTGATTGTAAGATATTTTTGTGGTGGGATGGAAATAAGTGTGATGTGACAGAATTTCAATTTAAGGGAAAATGCAGTCCCACCAATTTGAATTAATTTACCCCATCATCCTAATTCAGGAATGGCTCCTACCACTTATGTTACACAACATAACATAACAAGTTAAAGGGCAAAGGAGGGCTAAAGCCCACAAGATAACCTGCAGTTCAGACCCAAAACAAAACTCAAACCAAACACCCAACTAAGCCCATCACATTCAGATTCTACCAGTAACAACAGAACTTGTCAATGTTTTTCTTGAAGCAACTGAAGTGAAATTAACAACACACTCAGGCAGACTATTCCACTCATATGAGAGAAGTTAAACTTTCTCATGTCAAACCTTGAGAAACACTTCACTGTTGTAGCTTCATACAATGGCCTCAAACATGGAAATTAGCACAAACCTTTAGGAGTTACAATTAGACCGAGAATTCCTTCCAGAAAGGAATTAGAAAACTGGCAGCATATCCCCCCTAGTTCTTCTTAACTCAAAAGTAGTACAGTAAGTCCCAGACATTTGAACCTACTGTATCATGGTAAGGGAGATTACGCACCTCAGGGATAAGCCGAGTGCCCTCCACTGAACGTGCTCTAAAAGAAACTTACAGTCCTTCTCATAAAAGAGACTCCAAGTCTGCACAGCATAATCAAGTTGTGGCCTAACCAAGTACAAATTCAACACAATATCTTTACTAAAATTACTGAAATTCCTCTTGATCAATCCAAGTACCCTATTTGCCCTAGCACCAGCAGCAGCTGCACACTGTCTAGAAGGCTGATCAATTGTGCAATGACAACACCCAGATCTTTTTCCAAAGTCACATCACTCAAAATACTACCAGCCATGGTACACTGTAATCATAACTCAAACTTTTAGATCCAAAGTGAAGAACTTTGCATTATCAATATTCCATTACTTACGGTATTCATTAGATTCATGCAGAATAACTCATTGGTTTACCTTCAATATTCAATGTTTTTAGCCAGAACTAGAGCAGCAATGCTGTAGTCGCTCAACCCTAGGGTTAGGGAGCATACCGGTTTACACATAACAGCAGTACCAGTAGTGAAAGTACCGAAGATACTTGTGTGGTTATTATTACCAGTTCCTGATAAAACTACCAGTACTTTTCTTTTGTTCCAAACAAAAATAACTATACCACTTCTTTTAGGTCACGATATGCAGCACTGTCACTATTAAAATATTTCATACAAATATCTCTCCCCCAAAAATGTAATCAACTTTCCATCTTCAGTATCAACTACCATGGTATACACTGTTCACCTAACACTTGGATCGTGTCAGGGATAAATCTTTATAGCTTCATGTAGTTCATCCCCTTATGTAAGGGCAGGGATCAGAAACTAGACTGCCATCATGCATAAATGCAACTAGTTTGTGTAGGGCAGTTGCATAACCAGTGGAGAGGAAGCTATCAAATGTCTTTCCTCCCCTCCTCCTCCCCTCTTCCCCTCTCTCCCCTCCCACGTGAAACTGGTAAGCAAAAAACAAAGTATTGGATAAAAGTTACACCATCCTTTTGAAGTTTAAATGTTGCTTAGTAGTGCTTATTCCAAATTCTACAATTGATTCCCTCATCACTATGACAAGCTGTCAACTCTGTTTTACATTAATTGGAATAAAGAGCTAAGCATTTTGCCATATTTCATAAGTTGGACCCTTGGGTCCATTTTTGGCCATGGACCCAAAATTCATGAAGACCCTGAAGATACCACTAATGGAGTAGAGCCCACATGGAACCTTGGATGAAAACTTCCAGAATACCATAAACAGATCACTTACCAAGCATCATTATAACACGCCATCAACTCTGTTAAACAATAACTGGAGGAAAAGTTAATCACTTTGCAATATTTCACAAAATGGACCCTCTTGGGCCTTGGACCCAAAATTCCTGAACCCCTGAAGGTACCACTGAGTATCATTATGACAAACCATTAAAACTGTTCAAGAGAATCTGTAGGAGTACCCAATTTGAACAATTTCATAAGAGTGCGACACAGGTTAGTTAGTTAGTTAGTTAGATGAGCTTTAATGACACACCAACACAAATGTGTTATATAGTGTCAACTAGATAAATACGGTTCAAGTTCAGTTTCAAACATTGTTTTAAAAAAATGCAGTGCAAGACCTCCCCTTTAGTCGCCTCTTATGACAGGCGGGGAATACCGTGGGCATATTCTACAACCTCTAGCCCACAAGAATGCGACATAGGGCCCACACGGGACCTTGAACCAAAACTTTCAGAAAACCATACACAGATCACTAACCAAGCATCATTATGACAGGCTGTCAACTCTGTTAAACATTGACTGGAGGAGGGGTTAAACACTTTGCAAATTTCACAAAATGGACCCTACGACCCATCTTGGGTCATGGACCCAAAATTCCTGAACACCCTGAAGGCACCACTAACAGAGTATCATTATGACAAACCATCATCACTGTACAAGAGAATCTGTAGGAGAAGAAACATTTTCAAGAATTTCATAAAATGGGCCATAGGGCCCATACGGGACCTTGGACCAAAAATTCCTGCACACCACAAATTGCCCACCAACCCAAGGAACATTTTGTTCAAGTTTCAAGCAAATCCATGAATGCATGTGGGAGTAGAAGCTTTTTGAAAAGTGAGACAGACATTTTCTCCCCCTACAGTATAACATACTGTAAGCTCTACCCATGGTTGAGCTAACAACAATAATAATAACAAAAATAACTTGTGAGCAAATTAAGAGATCCGTAAGATCTGGCAGAATTTTGAAATAAACTTGGGGCAACTGCCCCAACTTTTTGGTGGGTGGGTTTGGGAGGGGTTTTCATTTTTTCTGTAATTTTTTTCTTTTTTATGTTTCCTTCCTAGGGAGTGTTCTTGTCTTTAAGCCCACAAGGGTTTTAAGAACACTTCCTTCCACAGCAATCATTTTCTTGTTTGTTTTCAATCCATGTTGTTAATCACCTTTAAGTATTGATGTGGAAAAACAAATAAATGAAATGAAATGAACTGCTTTCTCCCTTTACGCCTAAGGGTACAGTATTTTCAAGTAGCATGCCCTGCAAGGTTTACTCATAGCTTTAATTTTACAGTCAGTGTCATGTTCTTAACAGGTATTTCCAAATATCTGACATCTGTCTCTACTTTGCATTTAGTTTTGAAAACAGAAGTCCTGTATATCATACCTGTACTGTATGTACTGTAGTTAGAAATCTGTGGCCCTTGAATCAGGAATCAGGGGTGGTGCTAGGATTTCCCTGACAGGGTGAGCCAAGCTCCCCAACAGGGGCCAACAACCCAAAGCCATGGCAAAGGCGATGAGTTGACAAAAAGAATGAGGAACACAAAATTTCAGCACGCAAAGCACGCCGAAAAATGTTTGGCTTTTTTTTTACAAAAAGTTGAAAATTTGGGGTTTTATTGAAAAAATTTGAAAAACTTGGATTTTTATGGAAGAAAATTTGAGAAATTTGGGTTTTTTTTAAGGAGACTTGGAAAATTTGGGGTCTTTATTGAAGAACACGCCCTTCCTATGAGCATAATCAAGCAGATCGTCGGGGCAACTGAAGGTCACTGGGATTTCACATTTTATCGTACAAATTAAGGCTCCCTGACGAAAATGGAAAATTTTCCCGATGGGGGGGGGGGCAGCCTTCCCGACAAGAGGCCATGGCCCTTGGCCCCCCTGCCTGGTGCCACCCTTGCCTTGAATATGATTCCCCATGGCTTTTGCCAAGTTCTACTGTGTAGGCCTATTGTACTGTATTACTGCAGGGTTCCCCTGGGTTTTAGATAGTCCATTTTAGATTTGTCCATGGGGGTGATACGGTGCCAGCTTTGGAGGGAGAACTATCAATACTTCTATAGCTATTACTGTAGAGCAAGGCTTAAGCCAGAGAGCAGTCCAGGAGTCCTTTGGACTCCCAAAATTTTGGATTACTCCCATATATATTTACATTTTGATGTACAAATTTCACTAGAATTTACTGTTTGGACTCCCTGAGCTCACCACCCTGGCTTAAGCCCTGCTGTAGAGGTAGTAATTATAGGAAATTTCTGTGAAGTGGTGGCCAAAAACTGTGAGCTGGCTGCCTCACAAAAAGGCCAGGGGAAACCCTGTTACTGTATGTCACATTATATAAGTTGGTGATGTTAGTACTGATGGAAATAGCAACAGGCTTAATATCTGCCCAGTTTGCAGTTTAGAATACGCAAAATCATTTCACCCATTTTATGCAAAAAGGTTGAACTGTGAGATAAGTTCCTAAGATATCACTTCTTTGCAAAATGTGGAATTGATTAGTTTTGATAAATGCACAATTTTATCACTTTTCCCCAAAATATTGCAGGCTTCAAGAAATCCCCCACCGGACCCGCCCGACAGTCCGGGACAAGTAAAAAGTTACTCGGGCAAGTGCATTGTTCAGCCTCATAGCCTGCCGGGCAAGTACTTACAAGGTCTCCTCCACAAAGGAGTTTAAAGGCATATTAAAAGTGGACAAGTAGATATTCATGCTGACAAGCACAGTAGACTAGGAGAACAGCTTGCCCAATGGACAAGTAGTGTAAAAAGAATTTGTCAAAGCCTGAATATTGAATTATTTCTGATAGCTGGATAAATGCACAAGTTATCATTTTGCTGCAAAATGTTTCAAATTGATAAGATGCAATAATAATACTGTAAGCAAACAACACAGCATGGCCCAATCCTTACTGAATACATCAGATCTGATGTATTCACTAAGGACTGGACAATGCTGTGTTATAGAATAAGCCACTTGCTCAATTAGCTGTTATTATATAACACAATATTCACTTCTCTACATCTAATTGGAAGATTGGTGGTCACATGCCATGCACCATTTGGGATATCATCACAACTGTGGTGCTCAACCGTGGGTTACTAACCCACGGCTGTTGGTTGCTAACCCATGACAATGAGTCAGAGATGCATTGCAAGTGCTATGTACAAGCTATGCCACGTCTCAACTCTCAATAAACCACTGCAGCATTGGGGATCATACACTGTTTCACCAACATAACATAACAGGTCAGAGGGCAAAGGAGTGCTAAGGCCCCATAAGATGCCCTGAAGTCCATACATGCTTAACTGAAAACAAACAACAAACCCAAACCAACACCAAACAAGCCCAGCACAATTAGATTCTACCACAGTTATGGAAGAACTTGTCAATGTTAAGCTTAAAGCAGTGCACAGATGTGGAGTTAACTACCCACTCAGGCAGACTACAGACTGTATTCCACTCACTGACAACTCTGTGAGAGAAGCTGAACTTCCTAATGTCAAGGCTTGCAAAACACTTAACTAGATTCTTACAATGGCCTCGAACCCGAGAATTACTTTGAACCTTTAAATAACTACAAGATGACAAAGGATTCCTTTCAGAGAGAAATTTGTACACCTGAAGCATGTCCCCCCCTAATCCTTCTCATCTCCAGGGTGGTAAGGTTAACACTGACAAGTTCTTCCATAACTGTGGTAGGATCTAATTTGTGCTGGGCTCGTTTGGTGTTGGTTGGTTGTTTGTTTTCAGTTAAGGTTGTATGGACTTCAGGGCATCTTATGGGGCCTTAGCCCTCCTTTGCCCTTTAACCTGTTGTTATGTTAAGTCAATACAACCTTAACTGAAAACAAAGAACCAACCAGTACCAAACGAGTCCAGCACAATTAGATTCTACCACACTTATGGAAGAACTTGTCAATGTTGGCCTTAAAGCAGTGCACAGATGTGGAGTTAACTACCCACTCAGGCAGACTACAGACTGTATTCCACTCACTGACAACTCTGTGAGAGAAGCTGAACTTCCTAATGTCAAGGCTTGCAAAACACTTAACTAGATTCTTACAATGGCCTCGAACCCGAGAATTACTTTGAACCTTTAAATAACTACAAGATGACAAAGGATTCCTTTCAGAGAGAAATTTGTACACCTGAAGCATGTCCCCCCCTAATCCTTCTCATCTCCAGGGTGGTAAGGTTAACACTGACAAGTTCTTCCATAACTGTGGTAGGATCTAATTTGTGCTGGGCTCGTTTGGTGTTGGTTGGTTGTTTGTTTTCAGTTAAGGTTGTATGGACTTCAGGGCATCTTATGGGGCCTTAGCCCTCCTTTGCCCTTTAACCTGTTGTTATGTTAAGTCAATACAACCTTAACTGAAAACAAAGAACCAACTAGTACCAAACGAGTCCAGCACAATTAGATTCTACCACACTTATGGAAGAACTTGTCAATGTTGGCCTTAAAGCAGTGCACAGATGTGGAGTTAACTACCCACTCAGGCAGACTATTCCACTCGTTAACAACTCTATGAGAAAAGCTGAACTTCCTAATGTCGAGCCTTGCAAAACACTAAACTAGCTTCTTACAATGGCCTCGAACCCAAGAATCACATTGAACCTTTAAATAATTGCAAGATGACAAAGGATTCCTTTCAGAGAGAAATTTGTACACCTGAAGCATGTCGCCCCTAATCCTTCTCAACTCCAGGGTGGTAAGCCCAAGATGCTTAAGTCTAACATGATAAGATAGGTCTCTCACTTCGGGTGTAAGGCGAGTGGCTCTCCTCTGAACTTGCTCTAAAAGAAACTTGTCCTTTTCATACAGTAGAAGGGACTCCAAGCCTGGGCTGCATAGTCACGGTGGGGTCTTACCAACTGCTTGTACAGATTTAGTACAATTTCTTTACTAAAACTACTGAAATTCCTCTTGATCAATCCAAGCACCCTATTAACCCTAGCAGCAGCAGCTGCACACTGTCTAGATGGCTTTAAATCACCTATAATAACTACACCCAGTTCCTTCTCAAAAGTCACATCACTCAGAATACTACCATTCATGTTATAAACACAGCTGAAATTTTTAGGACCAAAGTGAAGGACTTTCCACTTATCTGCATTAAAAAACATTTGCCAAGTCTGAGACCATGAAAATAACCTATCCAAGTCTTTTTGCAGTAATGAGGCATCATTCTTATCACTAACCTTCCTAGCCTATAGAGCTTATCATCAGCGAACGTACTAATACTAGATGTGAGAGACCTATATCATTGATGAAAATTAAGAAGCGGGCCAAGGACAGTACCCTGTACCTACTGTACATCACGTGATCGCTCATCTCTTTGGTTTTGAAGGGAAAGAGTCCATTGTGTCACAGAAGTAGGCCTATCTATGGTTATGCCATGTGTGTGTGCTGTAAATACGCTTACTGCCTGCGTGTGTTTTGCCTTTCAGTGCCTGGGAACCCAACGCATGTGACGTCACATAAAATCCCTCTATAACATTAGGTACATAAACGTGCGCAGTTATCACACAAAAAACCATGGAATGTACAGTATCAAATGACAAACACAAATCCACAGTGACCGCCAAAACACAAATTTAACCAGCGACCAGCCTAGATCAAAGTTATAAGGTTATATAAAATGAATAATGGATGTTTTCATTTGTGTGATAGTATGAATAATTTCATGAGTTGAAAGCTTTGACATTCTAGGATCTGCTTCAAGTTCTAGGATCGGCCTCCCCTCGTTGAATAGAACTTTCAACTCATGAAATTAATACTATCACACTCATAAACATAAATTATTTGTATATTAATGCATGAAATACTAATGCGGTCACGCTCAAATCTCTTGCATCGATCCAACCAACAATGCGCGTCAGTAACTGCTGTCACAATCGACGCATCAATTTTAAATGCTGCACGCTCACCAGCATTAAAAAGGACTACGCCTAGGATGTCGCACAACAGGTTCAAATACTAACAAACACTAACAGCACCAACATTGATATAAGGACTTGACTCCAGGTTCAGGATTACAAAGAAACTCTGCAGCAAGATTGCACTAAAGATGAAGAGAATGAAGGTAAGAGTAACAACAACCTTCGCATTTGGTGAATTTTGATTAACATTTGCAAAAACTCCCATTTGATGATTATATGTTAATCCACTTTGAACAGTCACTCGAGCAACCAGCAAAAATAAAATTTAGTCAGGGTCATTCTAACCTACGACCCCCATGTACGTACGTGCACTTTGTTGCTAGTCAGGGTAACCCTAATATGAAGGATTATGTTACGGAGCTTTTAAGGTGTCATGCAGATGTTGAGATATTATGTCACTTTCTCGACTTTTTTATCAGTAAAATATTCAGACGTTGACATCCGAGATCTTTTTATCTCAATATTTTAGCGTAAAATATTAAAATATTACATTACAGGATCTCGATATCTTAATATCTTTAATGAACGATATTCTTCTTCTTCTTCTTCTCTCAAATGCAGCACAAACGCCAGACAAAGCTATCCCGTGCTGTTGAACTACTGGGGCTAAGGGAGTCGGATGAATAAAGTAATCTAGCTACAACGATTTTGATCAAGGGCTAAGAGCTGGTTTTAAAGCTGTCCACTGAAGGGGCACAGCGAGCCTGTTCCGGTTATAGGTTCCAGCTAGGGGTAGTTCTTGGATAGAGAGATTTCTGATAGCAAAGCTTACTGAGGATGATGGTATATACCTACCACTAGTACGACGGGTAGTCCGTCGATTAAGATTTGAAGGGTCAAAAAGATGATTCCTTACATTACTTGGAAGTAATACATGCGTTTCTTTATACATAACAACAAGACGAGCCCTAAATCGTCGAGTTTCAAGGCTGTCCCATTTAAGATCTTTAATCATCTCAGACACACGTGATTGGCGACTGTAGTTGTAAAGTTGTTAATCTGGCAGCACGCCTCTGGACATTTTCTATAGAATTCTTTTCGGATTGGGTATAGGGGTCCCATACCGTACTACAATAATCGAGAATGGGTCGAACAAGAGCAAAGTACGCTGCAGTCTTAGTATCTTTATCACAGTGCGAGAGGTTTCGCCTCAATAGGCCCAAGGTCCGGTTTGCTTTGGATACAATTTGGTTAATATGTCTTTTCCAGTTCATACTAGAAGAGAGTTCAACTCCTAAGTAAGGGTGGTGATTAACCTGCTCTAAAGTATGATTACCCATTTGGTAAAAATATGGATTTGGATTTGCTTTATGGGAGACTCTCATAGTAAAACACTTAGATTTATTAAACCCCATCTGCCAGATTGATTCCCACTGACACAGATTGTCAACATCATGTTGAAGAATTTTTGTGTCCTCTATGTTTTTTATTTCACGATACAGGATACAGTCATCGGCAAATAACCTGACGCTTGATTGAATATTTGCCGGTAAGTCGTTAATATAGACTAAAAAGAGTAAGGGTCCCAAGACAGTGCCCTGAGGGACACCAGAAATGACTTGGGATTTGTCTGAAGACGTTCCATCAATTAGCACCCTCTGGTAACGGTTTGACAGGAATTTCTCAATCCAATTTCAGACGTTATTTCGGATTCCAACATGCTTGAGTTTATTAAGAAGTCGCTGGTGGGGAACTGTATCAAAAGCCTTGCTAAAATCCATTATGATTAGGTCAGCTTGGCTTCTGTTATCTAAAATCTTCATTATATCATCAACAAGGGCAGGAAGCTGAGTTTCGCATGATCTCTCTTTACGAAAACCATGTTAAACATCAGCAAGTACGTTAAATTTGTCAAAGTGATCGATCCATAATATGACGGTGAATAATATGCTCTGAAAGCTTGCAAGGGATGGATGTCAATGAGACAGGCCTGTAATTCGCACGGTCCGATCTTTCACCCTTCTTATAAATGGGATATTGAGATATTGACATCCGAAATCTTGTGTTCTCAATATTTTAGAGTGAAATAATGAAATATTACATTACAGGATCTCAATATCTTACTGAAGGATATTAAGATATTGACATCCAACGGCTCGTTTTTTCAATATTTTATTGTAAAATATTGAAATATTACAATGCAGGATCTTAATATGGTAATATCTTTTCTGAAGGATATTGACGTATTGACATCCAATATCTCGTTACTTCAATATTTTAGTGTCAAATATTGAAATATTACATTACAGGATGTTAATATTTTAATATCTTTACTGAAATATATTGAGATACTGACATCCGAAATCTTGTGTTCTCAATATTTTAGCATAAAATATTGCAATATTTCATTACAGGATCTCAATATCTTAATATCTTCACTGAAAGATATTGAGATATTGACATCCAGCATCTCGTTATTTCAATATTTTAGTGTAAAATATTGAAATACTACATCAAAAGATCTCAATATCTTGATATCTTTTCTGAAGGAAATTGAGATATTGACATCAAACTTCTCATTATCTCAATATGTTAGTGTAAATATTGAAATATTTCATAACAGGATTTCAATATCTTAATATCTTCACTGAACGATATTGAGATATTGACATCCAGCCTCTCGTTATGTCAATATTTTAGCGTAAAATATTTAAATATTTCATTACAGGATTTCAATATCTTAATATCCTTCAGAAAAGATATTAAGATGTTAAGATCCTTGGATGTAATATTTCAATATTTTACGCTAAAATATTGAGAACACATGATTTCGGATGCCAATATCTCAATATCGTTCAGTGAAGATATTAAGATATCAAGATCCTGTAATGTAATATTTCAATATTTTATTGAAATAACGAGAGGTTGGATGTCAATTTCTCAATATCCTTCAGAAAAGATATTAAGATCCTGTAATGTAATATTTCAATATTTTACACTAAAATATTGAATAAACGAGATATAGGATGTCAGTATCACAATAACGTTCAGTCAAGATATTCAGATATTGATATCCTGTAATGTAATATTTCAATATTTTACGATAAAATATTGAAATAACGAGATGTTGGATGTCAATATCTCAATATCGTCCAGTGAAGATATTCAGATATTGAGATCCTGTAATGCAATATCTCAACATTTTACGCTAAGATATTGAGATAAAAAGATCTCAGATGTCAACATCTAAATATTTTACTGAAAAAAAGTCGAAAAAGTCACTTAATATCTGAACATCTGCATGACACCTTAAAAGCTCCGTAATATGTTACATGTAGTTGCAGAAATAATTTGGTTCAAATCTGCATTTGGTGCAAAGCACTGATCTAAAAGTAGGACATTTTCATAGTGGTGCAAAGATCTAACTTAAAGGGGAATTTTCATGATCCCATAAAGTTCCAGTTCTCCCAACTACGCAACTTCTTGCTCCTCCCATAACTATATGAAGCTCTTCCTTGTGCAGGAATAAACCTGTTTTATTGCCTAAGGCCATGTCCTGGTGAGCATACAAGGCTATAAATTGTAATAAAAGCACTCTCTCTGCCTCGTGTGGAATGTGAGCTACTCTGCATCTTTCAAATTTTCAAACTTTGATGTCAATCAAAGAGCAGTCACCAACTGAAAATTTTGATACCTCTACACTAAAAATATACTTTGGGGTGATGACTGTCTGTCTTTAAGCATAGATTCCAAACTCCCCATGGAGCCCTAAATAACGGGCACGAGTTTTTAGCCCAGCTGAAAGCTTCAGCTGAGCTATAACTATCGTAAGCGGCAAATGTCTGCCACTTTTCGACATCGTGTTTTTTATTTTATTTTTATTTATTTCAAAATTCAAAAGGGTAAACTCGGTTAGCTGAAAAAGCTACTCTCCCCGAGGCCCTTTAAAAGTAACAAATAATTAAATACAATGAGAAAAGTAAGATTTGGCAAAGAAGACGGACGAACAAAACATAGGAGACTTAAAAATTGAACATTGACTCAAAACAAAATGAAAACGGAGATAAACATGACATTAAAGCACAAAGCATAACTAAAGTGGACATTAAAATAGAATATACATGCGGACAAAGACTCATAAAACATCAACAAGCATCTACAAAAAGGATGAATATAATACATAAGACACTTAAGAATTAAGAATAGACACTTAAGAATTGTATAAAAATTACTCTAAATCAGTAAGTTACCGTGCTCAAATCTGTAAGGTACAATGGGCCCCAGTAAGTTCTGGAACACCCTCCGATAAAACACGCAAATTTCAATTCAACAATTTAAGAAAATTTTGAAGAATTACATCATATGCAGGTCTTAACATGAAATTAGGTTCGTCTTTTTGTTGTATGTTCATATGTGTTTATATGTATGTGTCTAGGTGTATATGGAATTATGTTTTGCTATTCTCTTTTTTGGGATAGTAACTTTTTTTCTTAAGGTGGCCTGACCTAGATAGGCCCAGTTTTTGCCAGGTCTCCTCCACTTTTGCTTTGATCATGTATTTCATTTCTCACTATTGTCTTATTATCTTTTCTTATGCCGTAATAATCATACATGAGTTGTATTTTTATCGCATTTATAGCAAAGTGGAAATAAAGAGTGTCAAATCAAAAGGGCTCAAAGCAAGATAAAACAGAGATAAAGAAAAATAAAAACACAACTAGCTGCTTAAACCGACAAGATAGAAAATACAAATGGACTTAAACTCATAAAAAACATCCTTAGGCATGTAAGTCTAGAAATTAAACTAAAGTAATGATGGTATCATCAATAAAATAGCCATTAAAAGAGAGAACGCAGAACTTTTAACTTAAATGCGTGGCATTTCGGTATAACTTCATAGCTTTGACTGAAATTTGGCTGGCGTGTGCGGATAGCTGTGAAAACAAGATTGTTGTCGTTATAAGTTGAAAGAGTTCTGTAATATATATGTACACAGTTTGAAACCCACGTCGTGTGTAATTTCTCAAGGCCGGTGAGGTGTCTTCTTCTGAAGTCATTATGCTTAAGTGTGAAATCGTGCCCTAAGTCACAGTAGTTTTCACTTACCTGCGTTGCAAACTTTAACATTGTGACATCTTTAACTGGCGACGCGGCCAGGACTATTTTTGAAAATTTAGGGTATCGTCATATCTTCAGATCGTTCTAATGTTAAAGACAGCCACCGAAACTGAGATCTTACTTCACTTGAGTAAGAAAAGAAATGTTATTTTGTATTTTTGTGTGATAACGTGGATACTAGTGAAATGGCTAAATTTGAGGACTTTGTTGACACAGGAAAGCAGTTAGGGATTGAAGGAAAAGAACTCGAGTTGCCAATAGGAGGGTACTGGACGAAACTAAACGATGAAAGGCAGAAAGGAAGAGAGTGTCAAATATATTTAAAAGAACAAGAATTACGGTTAGCAGAGGGTAAGTTGGCATCTGATGGTGAAAATGTTTCGAAGGATTACCGGAAACCTAAGGTCAAATTACCACAGTTTCAAGTTTTCAAGTAAGTTGAGGATGGGAAAGATGATTTGGGTTCCTATATCGAAAGATTTGAAAGGTTCACAAAGCAGGGAGGTGTTATTAGCACCTCCCTGTACAAAGATAGCTGAGTGGCCAAATGATGTCTGGGCAGTGAGTCTAGGAGCTCTATTATCTGGGAGAGCACTGGCGGTGTAACCCAAGGTTACCTAGAAAACAAGCCCAGGGTTATGCTACATTGAAACTGGCACTGCGTGAAAGATATAATCTTAACGAAGAAGGGTATAGAATGAAGTTACACCAGTCAAAACCCGAAAGGGGAGAAGCTATTCTCAGTTCGGTGAAAGATTAAAGGGGTATTTGAACGGATGGGTATAGGTGCAAATTTAAAGAAAGAATATGAGGATTTGTCTAATTAAATTTTGAAAGAGCAAGTGTTGTCTGTATGTATAAAGACTTAGCAATGTTCATCAGAGAAAGGCAACCCCTAAATTTATCTGAACTCACAGCCTTAGCTGATAAGTACACTAGTGCACATGGCAGAAACACTGATAGTAACTTTCCGAACAGGGGCGTAGCTAGGATGAAATTTTTTGGGGGCCTAGGTATCAATCGGGGGGGGGGGAAGGGGTCACGGCATTGATCGCCGTCCTTAATTCTTACACTTTTTATTAGGGCACAAACAATTTTGGGGGGCCTAGTTAACATCTGGGGGCCAGCCCCCCCCCCCCGTAGTTACGCGCCTAGCTGTTGCCGAAGGGTAAAGGACGTGTTGAAAATTCAGTTGAACAAGGTCAGGGTACGGCCAAGCCTTCTCACAATATGGCCAGTAGATTTTGTTATGTATATGGGGGAAAAGGGACATTTGGGGAGAGATTGTTTTCAAAGATATCCAACACCGTCAAAACTAAGTGATGAAAAAAGTACCATCTCTGATTATGCGTGAAGAGGGTATCCCAAGCCAAACAGTTGAACGTACACATGAAAGCTGTGTAAAGGAATCTAGTGCGTGTGTCGAGATCATGAACAAAGGGTCTGTTAAGGTCAATGGTTCTGAAAACTCTACATTTCAAGTGGGATGTAGAAATCAATTTGGTCGTATAAGTGAAACACAGAATCAAAAGAAGAGGGAAATACCAGAAATTGGTAATGGATTCCTAGAGGAGAAACCAGTCAAAGTATATTGCAAGATGCGGGATGCAATATCATAGGCGTAGGAGCCCAAGTTGATTTGGGGGGGGGGGAGGGGGCTGTAAAGACTTGCCAAAAAAATTTGCCCGCCAGTGTCCGTGCGCTCCACGCGCGTTCAACGTGTTAATGTATATATTATATAAGCATGCGTCGTTTTTGTCACACCACTTGGACTGAATTTGAGTTTCAGTCACGTGGGAAAACAAAGTTAAAATTTACTAGATCGTAGTTTAGTATGTGTATACAGTTCCCAAAGTCGGCGCTTACAGGTTTATAATTTAGTTTCTGACGACAAATTCTCCATTTTTCTGCCAAGGAATCCTGCTGTATTTCTTATGCAGTGTAAAAAACAGTGTTTCCATTCTTCCCGAATGTTCCTTCTTTTATCTTCTTTTATTTTCGTACTGTTGTTTACATGTATGTATTTTGTAATTTGTCTTAATCTCCTTATCTTACTTTCAACGCTATTACTTGCCAGGTTAGTTCCTATTGCTTTATATTTTTACTTTCTCGTATTTCCTTCTTTTATTTTCTTAATGTTGTCTGCATGTATAAATTTTGTAATTGTAGTGTTTTTGTACTGTTTTATGCGAGCATTCAGTTACCCCTGTGGGGTTTAATAAAGTTGATCTTATCTTATCTTATCTACCCGAAATTCGGGAAATCTGGGTGCTCTGGGTAGCGTTTTCTGGGATGGGGACAATCTACTTCCCTCAACGTAGAAAAAATCGTAAATAAATCAGGACGGCGCAATAACTAAGAAAGCCGGGGAAAGGAAAAAGAAAAAGACAGGAAAAGGGAAAGGGAAAAGGAACATGATAAGAAGAGAAAAAAGGAGGAAATGAAAAGTAACAAATTGAAAAAAAAAACGAAAATGAAAAAAAAAAGAAATATTATACGATTAGGGATTATGGAAGGATGGAGGGGGAATGAAATGAGCTTGATAAGCCGACGAGAATAGAGGTGGAACGAGTGCTGTGGCATAGGTAGGGCTACTAGGGGACGACAGAAAAGACGGAACGGAAAAGGAAGGAGCCTGACAGGGTGAAGGGTACGGAAGACTGGAACAGGGGCTGGGGCGAACTTGAGTGGAGTTAAAAACTGATTTTGCGGTGCAATTATAAGGAAAACGTGACAAAGACGATGGAGGACGGGGGAAAGGGGATGGATCATATTGAAAAATATTGTCATATGATAATTCCTTTTGGAAAAGAAAATACCCAATTAAAATTTCAAAACATTCAAAAGTCCCTTTTTGCAGGGACCTGCGTGTATGAATTTCGGCAGGGCGGCCGGATATTAAGTTCGAGTTTACGATAGGCTCTGCTCTGAAACCGAAGCGACGCCTACAGCAGTGCATGGTTTGTCACCCTTTTAATTACCCCCCCCCCCCCCCGCCTTCATGGTTTGACTGGATCGGTGGGCAGATATAACACCAGTGTTTCCACTCTTCCCGAAATTACCCGAAATTCGGGAAATCTGGGTGCTCTTCGGGAAATTTTCGGGAAGGGGGATAATTTCGGGAAATCTGGAAAAGGCGTATGTAGTATGGAAATGACGTATGGCTTGACAGATTGAAATCCTGGATCAACCATTAAAGCAGCATAAAAGAAGCGTTATTGAAAATATCAGGAAATACCAAGTCGATTTCAGGAAATTTTAGATTCCATTTCAGGAAAAATTAATTTAGAGTGTGGAAACACTGTATAACACAGATCTAAACCAGAACCAGATCTAAAACATGTATGTCCAGATAAAGTTCTATCTGGATCAAGTCTTTATATGGCACAGATTATATGGTTTCCGGACCATATCTGCTTTAGTTATGAATCATAGTTAGGACTTATAGTCCACACTCCTCATGGAGACTCTGAACGCCAGCAGAAGATGTTTAACAGCTCTACGAAGAATTTAATGAAAGTATTGGGTTGAATTGACTTAAGTACATAAATTCAACTTATTTCATAACAGTGAACAGAAAAATGCCTTGAAATTTCCTATTTTGTGTAATCACAGTGATATGGGCTTCTTATTTTTAACTTTATTAGGTATTTGACTCTAAATTTTGTTTATTGCGTAGTGCATATTTTACTTTCAACTTACTTTTTTAAAATGTGTCTTCGGCTTCAAATACTGTACAGGTTGGGGGAATGTGTGCTGACCGGAATCAGAGTCGACATTAAAATGCACGACCCGGTTGTTTTGCAAGGTCAGCATCGGGCGACTACATAGGTATTCCCTTCTGTAAACCAAAAAGAAATCTGGAAATGCTGAAAACTTCAGTTCCTACTTACGTTTTCAAGGCCCAGACGATATCGCAATATTTGGGTTTCCATAATTTATGCCCATTCTCATTGGAGAGTCAAAATTATTTCTGTGTACTACCAAGGTACAAGGCTGTCCATATCAAGAAGATGAGAGCAACATGTATGATACCTGTAGAGATATTATGGCTCAAAAGTGCCCCTAAACCCATATTTTCAATGAAAACTGAAGAAATCGCAGAATTTGGCTTTCCGTAATTTTATGCCCATTCTCATTTGGGACTCAAAATTCTTTCTGTGTACTACCAAGGCACAAGACTGCCCATATCATGAAGATGAGATCATCTTGTTTGATACCTATAGACATATTAAGACTCAAAAGTGCCCCTAAACCCATATTTTTCAAGGAAAAGTGAAAAATTGTAGAATTTGGATGTCCGTAATTTTATGCCCATTCTCATTTGAGAGTCAAATTCTTTCTATGTACTAACAAGGCACTAGACTGCCCATATCAAGAAGATGAGAGCATCTTGTATGATACCTATAGAGACATTACGGCTCAAATATGCCCCTAAACCCATATTTTCAATGAAAACTGAAGAAATCGCAGAATTTGGCTTTCCGTAATTTTATGCCCATTCTCATTTGGGACTCAAAATTCTTTCTGTGTACTACCAAGGCACAAGACTGCCCATATCATGAAGATGAGATCATCTTGTTTGATACCTATAGACATATTAAGACTCAAAAGTGCCCCTAAACCCATATTTTTCAAGGAAAAGTGAAAAATTGTAGAATTTGGATGTCCGTAATTTTATGCCCATTCTCATTTGAGAGTCAAATTCTTTCTATGTACTAACAAGGCACTAGACTGCCCATATCAAGAAGATGAGAGCATCTTGTATGATACCTATAGAGACATTACGGCTCAAATATGCCCCTAAACCCATATTTTCAATGAAAACTGAAGAAATCGCAGAATTTGGCTTTCCGTAATTTTATGCCCATTCTCATTTGGGACTCAAAATTCTTTCTGTGTACTACCAAGGCACAAGACTGCCCATATCATGAAGATGAGATCATCTTGTTTGATACCTATAGACATATTAAGACTCAAAAGTGCCCCTAAACCCATATTTTTCAAGGAAAAGTGAAAAATTGTAGAATTTGGATGTCCGTAATTTTATGCCCATTCTCATTTGAGAGTCAAATTCTTTCTATGTACTAACAAGGCACTAGACTGCCCATATCAAGAAGATGAGAGCATCTTGTATGATACCTATAGAGACATTACGGCTCAAATATGCCCCTAAACCCATATTTTCAATGAAAACTGAAGAAGTCGCAGAATTTGGCTTTCCGTAATTTTATGCCCATTCTCATTTGGGACTCAAAATTCTTTCTGTGTACTACCAAGGCACAAGACTGCCCATATCATGAAGATGAGATCATCTTGTTTGATACCTATAGACATATTAAGACTCAAAAGTGCCCCTAAACCCATATTTTTCAAGGAAAAGTGAAAAATTGTAGAATTTGGATGTCCGTAATTTTATGCCCATTCTCATTTGAGAGTCAAATTCTTTCTATGTACTAACAAGGCACTAGACTGCCCATATCAAGAAGATGAGAGCATCTTGTATGATACCTATAGAGACATTACGGCTCAAATATGCCCCTAAACCCATATTTTCAATGAAAACTGAAGAAATCGCAGAATTTGGCTTTCCGTAATTTTATGCCCATTCTCATTTGGGACTCAAAATTCTTTCTGTGTACTACCAAGGCACAAGACTGCCCATATCATGAAGATGAGATCATCTTGTTTGATACCTATAGACATATTAAGACTCAAAAGTGCCCCTAAACCCATATTTTTCAAGGAAAAGTGAAAAATTGTAGAATTTGGATGTCCGTAATTTTATGCCCATTCTCATTTGAGAGTCAAATTCTTTCTATGTACTAACAAGGCACTAGACTGCCCATATCAAGAAGATGAGAGCATCTTGTATGATACCTATAGAGACATTACGGCTCAAATATGCCCCTAAACCCATATTTTCAATGAAAACTGAAGAAATCGCAGAATTTGGCTTTCCGTAATTTTATGCCCATTCTCATTTGGGAGTCAAAATTCTTTCTGTGTACTACCAAGGCACAAGACTGCCCATATCATGAAGATGAGAGCATCTTGTTTGATACCTATAGATATATTAAGGCTCAAAAGTGCCCCTAAACCCATATTTCTCAAGGAAAAGTGAAAAATTGCAGAATTTGGATGTCCGTAATTTTATGCCCATTCTCATTTGAGGGTCAAAATTCTTTCTGTGTACTAACAAGGCACTAGACTGCCCATTTCATGAAGATGAGAGCATCTCATGGCACAATATTACTGCTCAAAAATGCTCTTTTACCCATATTTTTTACTAAAAATGAATAAATTTCAATATTTGAGTTTCCTTTATTCAATATTCCGTTTTCATCTACCGGTGTATTTTTTTCTGTGTACTGCTGGGGCACTTGAGTACCAGTTTTGTGAAGATGAAAATCTTGTGCAGCTGTTAAAGAGATCATCATTGTTCAAACCTGTAGTGCCAAAATTTGTATTTTTATTAATGAAATATGAAAATATTGATGTTTTAATAGCTGTTTAGGGTCTACACCAATGGAAGATTTGCCTGATTTTAAAATTTTCAAAGTTGATATGTCTTCACAATCCACTTTTACTTTAATAGCAGAGAGATCGGTAGATCTAGTTATTCAATTGAAGGAAATATTGGGCATAAAAAATGATCCCAGAGGCCAAATTTCTCGACGAAAAACAAAGAACTTGCGAATTTTCGGTACCACTCATTTCATGTAGGTTTGAATATGGGAGTCCAAATTTTCCTCACGTACTACCTGGTTATAGGTCTACCAATTAAGAAAAGTTAAGGTCGTTGGAATACACACTTTAAGAGAATCTGGTACTCAAATATGTCCCCCGGCCCCAAACTTGCCAAAATTACTAGTTTTTGGCTAAAAGGGCCATATTCAACAGGTCACTATACAACAAAACGGATCAATATTTGGGAAAAACTGATTTTATTGTAGGAGACTGTGTTTATTTTACCATCTTTACTCCTAAAAAAGTTTTAGACCCCAAATGTTGGCACAACAGAGCCTTTTTTGAGCCAGATCAGCCAAACTGATCACAATGGCGGCCGTTTTGAATTGACTGGCTCCCCCCCCCCCCCCTGCAAATAAAAAAGAATTTGGCACATACTTTTCCGGTTGTCTGATGTCTACTCTACATCATATCAAAGTTTTACTAAATATAGCGAAAAAAAAAATACAACAAACCAAAACGTCCCTGACTATTTAAGGTTTCTTTTCAAGAGTCAGTGGCGTAACTTTGGTTCAGGGTGCCCGGGGCAAGAATGGGTTGGGTGCCCCCTGACCAAATGACATGTACGCATGATGCAGCAGAGCGAATTAATTTATGAAAGCCACGTGCACTTACAAATTTTACAAACCTTCCGATCAATATTTATTTATGTTTTAAATAACTAATCATGTTAAAGATGACGGGTCGTTATATTCAGTGGAAGGATCATGTTCATGTTCGTATAGTTATGGTCAAAAGTGTAATCCTATGCAAGGCCCAGGTGGGGAAAGGTTTTCACTTACAAAAGTCCATGGCACACAAAGTATCATCGCCGTGGGTGATAGACCAGCTGGATGCCCCCCTAAGCCCGGGTGCCCGGGGGTTCGCCCCTCAGAGCGCATAGGAGTTACGCTACTGTTAAGAGTTCCAGCACAGAACTTGCGATGGATGTAATTTTATTAATATGAGTGGTCCATTTATAGTCCTCAGAGATAATGACTCCTAGGTAGGGAGTGCTCTAAACTTATATTATTTCTTATAGAGTAGAAATACGATGAATTGGATTTACTTCTCAAAAGATATCACTTTTTGAGTTGAAACTCATTCTCCATGTGTTTGCCCACAATACTAGATTATGTAGATCTTGTTGTAGTGCGATATGGTTGCTTGATTTCTTATGGACCTGTAGAGGAGGCAGTCGTCAGCAAATAATCTCACTTATGAGGTAACACATCAGGAAGGTCATTTATATGGCAAAGGGATAACAGTGGACCAAGCACTGCCCCTTGTGTGACACCTGAAACAAAGGGAGCGTACTCAGAGGTTTCTCCAGTCCGTCAACAACAACACGCATCTCAGTTACGCTGACCTTTGCCCATTTAAACTCACGATTCTTAGTTAGATCAGGTTGCTCACAAGAAGGTATCCTGGCATCAGTGGCAACAACCTCCACCCACTGTGGTGCGATCATTTCTATAAGCCGTATCTTACGGAAGCCGAGAACATCGCGATGGTGTGAAATCTGACATGCCAGTTTCCCCACCCCTTTTTTCGGTAAACATGGGAAGGAGAAATCAAGATACGATTCTCCCTACCAATATCCACCGATAATGTGGAGTGGAGAAAACCAAAGTTAGTGAGAGGATACTTCAAGAAAGGACCATTACACAGTGTCTATTTTCGAACATCTTGTCCATAAATGGACGCGTCTGCACATGACACGGATTCTCTTTTCAATTTAAGTAACATAGCTAGCTCGCTCGTCGACGATTTCTCCGTACCACGATGGGATCATCCCACGCTGATAATAATTGTCCACTGGGTTATATAGCGTCAATCCGTGTCATGTGCGGGTGCGTCCATTTATAGACACTATGTAATGGTCCTTTCTTGAAGTACCCCCTCACTAACTTTGGTTTTCTCCACTCCACATTATCGGTGGATAATGGTAAGGAGAAATCGTATCTTGATTTCTCCTTTCCATGTTTACCAAAGAAAGAAGTGGGAAAACTGGCATGTCAGATTTCACACCACCGCGATGTTCTCGGCTTCCGTAGTATCTAGCCTAATTGGGTGGGAAAATTTCACAGGAGTTTATACAATTTGGAGATTGTGATAACTCCTGGTTTGATACCCAGCTTCAGCCAGGATTCAGTACTAACAATGAGATCACGTTTAACATACTGTAGTACAGCAGCTAATTCAGCACTTTTGTCGATAATGTTTCTACAATTAACAGTCGTAATCCTAAGGTTTGTCTCTGGAGGAATATATAACCCCAAAGTCTAAACTCTTTTTATCAGTTCTACAATTTGATGCTGTAAGATTAACTCACGGGTACTTGTATATTTCGGGGTTTGTCCTGATGGCTCATCAAAGAATGGGAACATAGAATTGGAATGATGTAGGTCCTGCAGGACACTAAAAATAGGCCTATTTGAATTTTGTAGTTCGAAGCTGTTGTAGGTGAAGCTATCTACATTACATTTGTAGCATAGCCATTGAACAATACTTCTGTTGAGGAGGTTGTAGTCATTACTGCACATTTCAATACATCAACGGCGGTGCCATAGACCACACTCATCACAGCATACCCCATCTGTTGACCAGGTCACAGGGACTTGACAGATGCCACAAGGATATATAGTTTTGTTTATTTGTCTTGGGCCAGGGTTTTTGGCTATAGGCCAATTCACCTTTATTCACAAGGAAGAATATTTAGAGTCGATTGTAACGTAGTTTTGTCTTGTGCATATCTCTCCAACTGTACTTTGAGTGACGAACTTATTAGATTTATATTTAAATCACGTATGCAGTTACTTGAATGTAATTCCCTTCTTCATAAATACTACCCAAATTCATATCCAAAAAAGTGCAAAATTTGTAATAACCCATTTGATACGGTTTCCCATATTATGAATGGATGTATGGAATTTAGGAATTATTACACTGCCAGACATGATAGAATTGTTTCCCTTATTAGAGATCAGATCATGAAGAAACACCCTAATGTCGATATTTATAGTAATCAGATCATTACAGGTGATATGTTTTATACGCAAACAGACTTTCATTGCGTTCATCACAGAAAACCAGATCTTATCTGTGATCGTCTAGTCAGGAAGGCTTTCATTGTTGAGATCTCATGCCCATTTGATGCATTTATAAATACCTGATACAGTGCCAAATTTAAAAACTACCAACCACTGAATGAACTGATCACCCTTGACACTCCCTATTCTTGTAAGACTATCGTGCTTGTAATTGGTAGTCTAGGAAGTATACACAAACGAGTTACTTCCGGTCTAAAGCTGCTGGGCTTCCCAAATAGCAGGAGCAAAGCTATTGCCAAATACCTCAGCATTAGTGCCTCCATTGGGTCCAATAATATATGGAAAAAACGTGCCCATAAATATGGCCACGTTGAATGCACTTAAGTCATATGTGCTAGGATTGTTCCCCCCCCCCTCCCTGGTTATTACTTGTTGTATAGGTTCAGCTTACCTTTTTTCCTTTTCCACGTAGGCATGCTTATTGCATTCTAAGAATTACCGCTTGTACTATGATGTCATTGTTATATTACTGTGGATACAAATGCAATAAATGGTTCAAATATGTATGTATGTATGTATGTATGTATGTATGTATGTATGTATGTATGTATGTATGTATGTATGTATGTATGTATGTATGTATGTATGTATGTATGTATGTATGTATGTATGTATGCGTGTATGTATGCGTGTATGTATGTATGTATGTATGTATGTATGTATGTATGTATGTATGTATGTATGTATGTATGTATGTATGTATGTATGTATGTATGTATGTATGTATGTATGTATGTATGTGATGGATCTATTGTAGTCATTTTCTATCACAAATGGTTCTCAAACTATCAGAATTTTCACAAGTCCATCGCAAACTATCAATATTTTCGTTCGCTTTAAACCTTACCTTGGTGTTGTTCTTATTATCAATATCTTCTGATAGCGACTTTCGGAGAAGCACAGCAGCAGAAATTGAAGGCTGTTTACGAATTACCAGGGAAAAGACTATAGCCGGCTTTCTGAGTGGCATGTTGGTTTGTTGGGCAATTGAAAGTGTCTCATTCAGATTCTGAATGCAGGTTTTGTCATGGAAATCTCATTTAATGAAAAATTTCGGCACGCTTCGCGTGCATGAGTCACGATTTGCAATGCACGTCATGAGCATTATTAAGGTAATTACCAGTGCTGTAGTCGAGTCCCCACCTTCCGAATGCTAGTCCGAGTCCTCATGCCGAAGGGGGAAATTTTGGGGACGAAAAGGGGGAGAAATATACTTCCCTACACCTATTGTAACTGGTCATCTTACTATAACGTCATTAAGGACACCCGTGCAGTTATTTCTCCAACGCCTCGTGCAGCAAGGAATGTCGCCAGAGGGGTTCCACACCAGCTGTTTTGTTAAATTTTTCAGTAGGCCTTGTTACGAAATGAAAGTGTCGTGGCTAAACTTTCGACTGCCTTACTCAGAATTTCCAACTTTAGGCCTGTGACAGAAACAAATCGGTTCACTGGAAAAGAAATGAACATTCTGACCGCCAAAATCATAAAACATCGCACCCTTTGCTCGCGATTGTTCTCCTCTTATCTGTTTATTGGTCCTGTGGTGTTACTGTATTTATGCCAAACATGGTACTGCTTTTGTTTCATTTCTTACTTTGAATCAGTGTCGTAACGAGTCATATGACTCGAGTCACTAATTTTCAAAAGGGAAATGACTCGAGCAACTGTATCATAATTTTTCTCATAGAAATAATACAATGACTCGAGTCACTGAATCGACTCTAGTCACATTGAAAGTAGTAAATGACTCGACTTGACTGCAAAATTGAATGACTCGTTACACCACTGCTTTGAATAGGCGGAAAGGCAGGAAGGAATTGACGAATAGGTTTATTGGGAAAATCTGTGTAGGCGTGAAAGCCGCGGCTAGAGGTAGGGTGGTTGTCTTTTCAAATGATCAACCATTTAATACAGGTTTTAAAACGTGTTAAAAGATGTCAAAATTTTCTTGCATTTAAGTTTTGAATAGGAAAAGAAAATCGCATCCGCTTTTTTTAATTAATGTTCCGGGAACCCACCGGGCTCTACAAGTGAAGATATACGTTTGGTACTCTTTACATAGATCCTTTTCCAAAAAGCAACTACAAAGCATTGTGCAATAGACTGAGGGTTTTTGGTGTGGATCGTTTTTTGCCACAGTTAAATGCCAATGACAAAATGACGCGTAACGAAACTATCCCACAATAATCCTTTGAAATTGCTATCTGGAAAAGGGTCTATGAGAAACGTCTTCTTTACGAATGAGCCCCAGGTCTACAAACCGTGTCCGCTCCTGGGGTTGACTAGTACCAAACGCCTATGAAGAGGGCGCATTGAGGATACAAATTTGCCAACTAAACAAAACAATTGTGCCAACTACGTGACATCACATCAGTTTTGGAACCTTAGTGGATGGGTACGTTAAAAGTGAAGTGACTGACTTCATCTTGGTTAAAGTGAAGTAAGATTGACGGCAAGCCCATAGCCAAGGGGGGGGGGGCAGGGAAAAAGCTCCCTTGGAAATAATTTTTTACTCCCAAGAAGATAAAAAATTGCTTGCCTTAATGCATTTTAGTATGTCTCGCCCAATGAAAACTATTTTGCCCCAGAAAGCTTTTCGCCCCCATCAGAACCTTGTCTGGCTACGGGTCTGATTGACGGATATAGACTTCGACAGTTGAAATTCTCTGCATTCAAACCCACCTTGAATTTTAGCTCCTACATTCACCAAGCCCTCTACTACACCCCTCCGTGCAAAGTATACATTAATACCCACCCACCCACTCACATGCTCACTGCGTAGTCAAATCGACGGGTCATTAGTCTGACATAAGTAATCCAGTGGTGGTACAGGGGGTAGCTAGTCAGGCCAGCTGAACTGGCCCGGAATTGGAAAACCTGGAATCGGAATTGGATCGGAATCGGAGGGTGGACTCCAAATTGGCCCGGAATGGTGGCCACTGGAATCGGAATTGGCCCGGAATTAGGTTCGGTGGACTCGGTTACAGCCCTGGTAAAGAATACGGTATCAAGCTACAACTTACACAGTCTGGTTAACTTGTCAGTCAGGCAATAAAGGAGGCCTTTCGGCCAAAACAACATTCTTGTTACGCTATATGAGCCAACGGATAGTGGCGCTCTCACGACAAACCACCTTCTTCCCAGCTAAACATTTTTCATCATAGATTTCCTCCAATTAATCTGACATGATCTTATTTGTTACACACTCTGTCAGTCCGGATTAAGGCTATTTCAAAATAATGGTCAAATTGCGACACTTGTGATCATCTGTTGAGTTCGCATTCGATGTCTTTTTACAGATAGATAAGTGTTCAGGCTTCCGAGGCTACGTTCTTTTTATTCCATTCCGCTCTGCTCTGCTAGTGAACCCAAAGCATTCGGACCCTAGACATCACACATTCAGGTGGAAAGCTTACCATTTCAAAATGAGGCCCAAAGGCAAAATCATGGGTATGTTTCTAGTTGTGGCCCATGAGGTCTTCCCGATTAAAAATGTGGGCTACAAGCAAAAATAATTAAGGACCCCCCCCCCCCCCCCCTACGATTTTACAGTTGAACTTTTACGAATATTATCTCCACAAGACCACACATATTGCTATAACACGTACTAGGCCTACATAACGTGTTGAGTTGTACAAAAACTGCAGAGTACAAGGTAAATACCATGTGACAATGGATTAATTACATAAACTGAATCTCAAATTCTGACGGTCTCACAGCCCGGTCTCGGGAAATTTAGAGCCGAGTCACGACTCCGGACTGTACGAGACCGAGTCCGAGTCCGAGTCCTTGCCTTCCGGGTCCGAGTCACAAGTCCGAGTCCTTAAAATCGAGACTCGAGACCGTTCTCGAGTCCGAGACCGGCCTCAAGTAGTAATTATACGAGGCGCAGTTCTACGGCGGGTATAGGGGCTTTAGCCCCAACATTTTTCCTAGCCCCCCAAAGTTGCGCAAAATTTTATATACACTAATATTGGTGAAGACATAGATATGCCCAGAAAATATTCCAAACGGCTATTTATCAGGCCCGTAGCCAGTAAGTTCCGTAACGATTCTTTCTACAACTTCAAAAAAAAAAAAAAAAATCGCGCGCTACGCGCTTTTTCATCTATAGTTCTATCTAGTGGTAACGCCAGCCGTTTCGAAGATACTGGGTTAATTCAACGTTTCCACAAATATTGTTCTTCCGTGTAGGCGTGATTCTATAGAGAAGCACGAAAAAGAATCGTTGCGAAGTTCTATCCTCTTTTTCCGAACGTTTGGAAGATGTTTCCTTCAGCCTCGCCATCGTGGTAAACATATTTTGTAAGAAAAAAGACTTTTCAGTTTCGTAGGGGAGCCTTAATGGGTAAGATAAACTTGAAGAATGTAATCCCCGACGACGACCATACAGTCGCCTCCACAAATTTCATGGTTTTGCCCTTAAGTAGGGCAGATTCTTCATCAAAAACCCAAACCATGTCAACTTTCCCTAATGAAAACAAAAACATTAAATCTTTTTTCAATATAACCCCAAATTTTTGGCGCGCTTTGCGCGCCTTATATTTCGATTTCGGCAGCCTATTGCATCCGTCGGCGCTTAGAGTAGCTGGCCCCCAGTCAGGGCGTTTGGCCCCCATGTCGGTAAATCAAAGCACCACCCCTGGCTGAGCCTGCATGCAGGTTTTTCGTTTTGGCATTGAAGTATACCCCCAAATTTCGACGCGCTTTAAATACTCGCAATCCTCACAATCCACGTTGTATAACTTTTGAACAGCACAAACGTACCAGTGAACTTTTCTAGCATAAACTATGTGTACATTCTAAAACGCGCTTGTAAGTCCTTCACCCCTTTGCTATACCTATCTGAGAGGTTTAATATATCACCTTTCTGCACCTATACTCTCCCTCCCGCCCATTCCCCATTGCTGGAAGCTATTAGTCTGGATTTTCGTTCAAAACTAGTAAATATACGATAGTAAAGTGCTTGGCGTCGTACTCTATATTATCAGTTGGATATCAGATTATTGCCCCCAGTATATAATTGATCCAGATCGATCTTCCAGGAGGCCCTATACAGGTATGTGCCAGCCTTAGATGCCCTTTTATAATGCGCAGTGAAGGAAAGGAAAATTTTCGTAATAGTCCAAGAAAGTTTCTGTTGACTGCATGCACGTATTTCAGTGGCGTAGGAACCGGGGTGCCAAGGGGGCCATGGCCCCCAATATGTTTTGAGGGGGGCCAAATGTCATTTTGCCCCCCCCCCCCAATAATTGCGACAGTTTACAGTTTCGTTTTACCCATTTTTGCTCTTAAGAGGACAATTTGTCTAATAAAAACCTAAAATTTTCTGCGCGCTACGCGCGCAGGAGAGATATTCTGGTTTCTTCATTAGTTTTATTCTACATCACCAGGTAGCGCAAGTCCTCCCCCCCCCCCCAACCATAACACGTAGGAAAAGTACACAGTTTATGTAAAGGTCGTAAACTTCATCCCATATTGCAAAGCCTAGCTACTGTTCTCTTGTGTGTCATGCGGTACGGCCAGTTGGTGAAGGACTCACCGAGCAATATTTGGCTATTTCATCGGATAGTCAAGGTAGTTTCGAGACAATGCATATTATCTCCAATACGGTCTAGAACCCCTATAGCTTTTCTTTCTTATAGTTTTTAATAATCACATAGGCCTATGTTTTTTGTAAAAAATGACCCGAAAAATTTTCGCGCGCTTCGCGCGCTTTGCAGTTTTACAGTTTAAATTCCGGAAAAAACATTTAATCAACTCGGAACTTTGCTTCTCTAGTATATACAAATTTTATGCAATATGACCCGAATGAAATGGAGGCTAGTACACAGGCTTTCTTCAAATCCCACCTCACCAATACTCGACGGCATTGGGGCTGTCGGAGTTTCGGGCCATTGCCCGTTCGCCGGGCAAATCGTGGGGCTACCTCTACTCAACTTAATAACAACTTAACAGACTCTGGCTGTAGAAAATCTCAGTTCCAACTAATCCACTGAAATCCATGCAATTATGGGGGGTAACGTAACGCTGAACAATTTTGAATGAAGTCGGATAGATTGTAACAGACTTAAAGTGTTAAATTCAAATCAAACTTTACAAAATTTCCACAACAAGCACACATCTTGATGGCTTCAAAAATCCTGGCAAGCGCCACTTTCGGTGATTTGAGATGTATTAAAATCTAGATTTTATCGGTACGCTCCGTCCACGCAAACCTATGGTGGCGCTTTGCTTAGATAGGGTTCAAACTTCCAATCCTCGGACCCCAAGTCCAGGCCAGCTCAACTAATCTGTCCTCACAGAAATGTGTTTTATAAAAAAAAATCAAATCAAGCTTTACATTTTCTCACAAAAATTGCACATCTCGATGGCTGCTATCAAGCCTGACAAGTGCCATTTCCGGCGACCTGGGATGTATTCAAATCTAAAATTTTCTTGGTGCGCTCCGCGCCAACCTATGGTGGCGCTCCGCTTAGACAGTAAACGGGAGTCACCCCCACAAAATCTCCAGTCCTCCAGAGCCTCCTGAGCCTCCTAAACAAAAAATCACTCCTGCATGGTGTTGTATTGGTTTCCTTTTGCTTTGAATATTTTTATGCAGTAATGAAGCCAAAAAAGGGGGGTTCAGTAGGTTTGTTGACAACGTTCTCTTAGACAACATACTCTCTGGTTTTACCTAACCAAAAATTAGACTTCTATAAATTATGGACATTTTTCAGCCATATATGATAAGTTCGAAAACTATCCCAAAGACAGCACCGTTTTGCATCTAAGCAACCTCAACTGAACAAAAATATTTTCAAAGGGGACGAGCTCCCCTTAGACCCTCCCCCAGGACGGCACCTTTTGTAGTGACAAAGGAAGGATCCCCACTGTTGTATACAAACGCAGGACGTATAGGTGTAATTTACGCGCCGCCACTCACTTGGAAAAAAAGAAAAAACATCCAGTCAGTCGGAAAAATTAGAATTCTTTTAATTATGGACATTTTCTAGTCATTTATATGATCAGCTCCAAAAATATCCTAAAGGTAGCACCATTTTGCATCTAAGCAACCTTAAATTAACAAAAGTTTCTGAAAGAGGAGGGGAACAAACACAGCTGAATATGTTCAATTTTCCAATTTCCACATTGTGCGTAGTCTATAGCTTTTGTGGTTTTTAATATGTCTGCCAAACTTACAATGCCAATGGGGATTATTATCTGGATCTGGATCTCGATAAATACTGCACAACAATCCTGGTGGAGTCAAACGTGCAGGGTTGGGTGTGCGCATGAAGTTAGTCGTCCCGTCTGAGAATCTTCAAGGCTGCGCTCTTGAACTGCTTGGGGTCCTCGACATCTGTTGTTTTATGTTCTGGGGGAGAACATAACATTATTGCTGAATCATTAACTGTACCCGAATTTGGCAGAGGAAAAGTTCAAGTTGACACCGCTAAGCATGCACGACCACAGTTTCCACTGTTTTTCGGATTACCCGCCAGTTCGATGTTTGGGAGTTATTCTAGGAAGAGTTTCAAGAAATTCAAGTTTTAAGTTTGAATAAATTTCAAGAGTTCTAGACATTTGAAGAATGGCGCTATTCTTACATTAAAGAGAGATAAAAAATTGAAAGTAGGAAGCCTTATTGAAAATTTCAGAAAATTATCTTCAAATTTGAGGAAAATTTGGCTTCTGCTTCAGGAAATTTTGGTTGAATTGTGGAAATTCTGTGCTCAGTCCCACAGCATGCAGAAAGCGGTTACGGCAGAAAGCAGAAGAAAAAAATTTGACAACTGAGAAACTGACAGTCTCCAAGGCCGCAGAAGCACTGACATCATTTAATTTAAAGATTGAAGAACAGTTTACCAAAAGCAATGGGTGAAAATCCTAGAGGCTTTTTCGATATCACGATTGGGGGAGAAAAAGGTAACTTGTGTCCTGAAAGCAATTGCCTGTAGGTATATCGCATGAATTCATAGAAAGGTCGCTTAGAATTGTGCTAGGGCTAGTTACACGAAATTCCATATTTGCAGTGTAAAGTGAGTTGTGCGGCGTGCGAGTTTTTTTTTCGTAGGATAGCGAGGGGAATATTCATGAATTATTCATATTATATGGCCCCTTCATGAATATTAAAACATAACTTGTAGCTATTTTTCTCAGAGTGAGTCTATCGTAGGTGTGACCTCCTTGTTTTATACACAGCACTATTAACGATCGTAATTCAAGGATTTTCATACTGAGCACTACATTTAACGTGCACGATAGGGTTAAGGCCTTAATTAACGATTTCGTGCAGTGAAGATTGAGAAAAACAAGACTAGAAATCATTAACAGTGCAATAACCATAATAATCGGGAAAGTTGAGGAATTATAAGTTTACACAGATCGTGTGCATGATCGCAACGCAAAAACATGTTATGGTTCAAGTGTATTAACATTATATAATTATGATATTGCTCCTAGTGCAAAACGTGGCTACTTATGGAGTGTCTAATTAATTGGAAGTTCAATGGCAAACCAACAGCTGGGGTCAGACACAATTTGATTGGCATATATTTACATAGGCCTAGTATACATTGACTTTACGTAATACATGTTTAGCCTTATGCTATATGGCTGGGAAGATGATGACTTGCACATGGCTCAGTATAGCGCATGACAAAGACATGGTCCCATCAACCATGGAGCTAATCCAAGTAGTAGCTCCATGCATCAACTAATTTGCAGCTTGAACTTGCACAATACTACGAACAGACTATTGCTCTGACCGAGAGCCTGGTACTATTATTTTTGTATTTAAACAGATATTTTTGTTCATAGATTGGAATGGTTGCACGTACTGAACTAAGTGGTATTGCCTGAATGCAATTTAGTACAAGTCTTCCCACATACACCCCTTGCCCAGCAGAAAATGTACTATGGCAAATCATGGTGCATTTTTGCTGGGTGAAAAAAATATTTTGCAGGGTCCACAAAGACCGGGGGCTGGGGACCTTTTCTGCTGTGAACATTTTGGCTGCCTTATACTGCTATTAAATGATATTTTTGAACATTCAGAATTGGGCAGCTTTGATGATTAGCTCCCCATGTAGGTAACATCCTGGCCCATATCAACAACATATGATTTTTCCCATATGATTTTGCACCCAAGATTCATAAGGGGCCCATATGGGCCAGCCCAGATAACCAACGGGACAGGAACTTCTGGGCCCATGTGGGCAATTACCCCATGGGCACCAGAACTATCCAATATGAGCCATATGGAATGGGC
Organism: Holothuria leucospilota; assembly: GCA_029531755.1. NCBI lineage: Eukaryota > Metazoa > Echinodermata > Holothuroidea > Aspidochirotida > Holothuriidae > Holothuria > Holothuria leucospilota. The sequence continues at coordinate 1,123,365 of CM055975.1, read as the reverse complement.
CCCTTATGAATCTTGGTGCAAAATCATATTGGCCCCATTTGGGTTGACCAATAGGGGTTCATATAGGTTTGCTACCTGAGTCCCCACTTCAAAACGGCTCTGCAGCCCCAGACTTTGCCTGCCCCCTATGTAGTACTAGATAAAGCTATAGATAGCCTATACTCCTCCCCCGCGACCCTCCCCCATGCCTTTCACACCTGCATGGTGATCTGTATGCTATACCTAAAGACAGACACTGGTCACTCATCACCCCAAACTAGATTTGTGCTTGAGAGAAAAGTGCTGGTTATAGGTACTCCCTTGACATTAAATCCAACAAATAGTACTAATGAAAACATCACAACTGCAGGCACAGACACTAGCAGTTCCAAGGGGGCCAACATGCCTGGGCCATGGCCCTACCCATGCAAATGCAGGCCAAGAATTGTTTTGGACATTTAACTGAATAGGCTGGGAATAAACTGAACTGCAATAGGGAGACTCACTCTAACAGTTAGCCTATGTGAGAGGTTGGTAGAAATGACTTTGGGAGAACAGGAACTGTGTGGGCTGAGATTTGTCCTTTATTTGTCAGTCACAGATTTCAAGGCAAGAATCCTACCAAATGGTAAACTAAATGTACATGAACCAGTACATTCCCAAGATGAGAGGCCACTGTGGATTGTACTAATGCCCATGCAACCTTCAGATGAAGCCTTGTTATTTATAAATGGAATGCATGAAACAAAAAGAAAAAAATAAAACTTGTTGGCTTTTATGAAGTATTAAACATTTATTATCTTCAATAGTTGAACAGTTGAATGAGCACATTATGGTGCATGTATGGCAGTACTTAATGACTGCATTTGGCCTCCTTTCTCTTCACAAGGTACACTGATGATTACTCACTGACTTCACTTCAGACTTACTCTTACTTTAAAAACATAGCCAACATAAAAAGAGGGAGCTGGGCCAAGGGTTGAGTTACAAACAGAGTGACCTACATAGGGTAATCAACTACAGGAACTTACAGAGTTTCAGTACCATCAACTTTTAAATTAAAGTGACCCTACTGAGATGATAACTGCATTTGTGTCATTTGCTTGAAAAACAGCATTATAGAATAGAAGAACATTCACAACCATAGATATAGAAAAACCAGCAATTTGCATTTGGGAAGCTCTGTGCTGGGAAATTTTGTATTTGGAGGGAAATTTGACTAGTTTTGTAAATAAAACCACATAAAATCTGTGAGAAATTCGATTTCCTTGCCCAGAAATAATACTTCCAGGGAAGTTTACATTTTTCCAACCAAGTTTAGAGCACTGAAATTAATTCAGAACCATCATGAGTAAAAATCCATCAAATTTGCCAGTTGCACAGTATATGTTCACTTTTTCTTTCATGATGGTCAGGGACTCAGTATGGAATGCCCCCTCACATAAAATCTTTGTGCAGTTTAGTGCCACACTGACCATGCCAATTAACTCATCTACAGACTGGAACATTCTGACAACAACTAATGGAAAGAAACAGGTTTTCATTCTCACATAGTGGGGTGCCAGGAAGTACTGTATATGGTTTCACTATAATATACATATTTGATGTGGGTGACCAACAAAAAACCATAATTATTTCCCTGTCCTCTCTGCCCTGATTATGACTGGTGGGTAAGGCAGTTTCCTAGAACTACAAAGTCCAAACTCTTAGTGATTCTTTACCACACAAATAAAATTCAGTCACTTTGATGTCTTTGCACCCTCTGCCTTCCCAAGTAAATATGACACTATAAAGGCCACTGTAGGTTCATGGGAGCTGGCCTGCATTAATTACATATTTGCTTCCTTGAGGTTTAATACTACAGGGGCAATGCAGATAACAAGATCAGATCACGCTAAAGTGAGTATGCAGAATTTATGTTTGCTTATGATTGTCTTTTTTGATTTTCATGAAATCAAACTAGATAATAAATTTCACCCTTTAGCTCCAACCTAAGATCATCAGTTTCCATGTGGGATAGCCCTTTTCACAAATAAATTTCAAAACAAATGGTCGGCTCATGGTAAAATATGAGAAAATTTCCAAGTTATGCAACTTATCCACTCAAATAGATCACAGGTAGTTTTGAAGTCATGAAGTCATGAAAAGCTAGTAAGCTTTTAAGGCATGTCAAAATAGCAGTTCATGACCCCTGAAATACCATATTTAATGAAGTAGTATCCAAGGTTATGGTAAAAACAATTATGCTAACAGAAAGTTTCATGCAAAGTAAAGAAAATCTTCCCAAATTAAAGCAGTACTTTATCTCATTTAGTTGAGTGTGTACGGCCAAGTGAAATAGCTGATGACACACAATGGGCAAGATTATGAGGAGCTGAAGTTTTTCTTTTGGGTAGCATTCCTCTTCCAGTTTTGGACTGCTTTTTGTAATACTCATGGTCCATTCCACAAATCTTTGTAGGTCGACCAGTTATAAGTGCTCTCCGGCCGCTGAGTGCTGCTTTCCTCCTTGCCACTGCCGTTGGTTGCACTCCTATCTGCGAAGAGGTCTGGAGACATCTTCTTGCCCTCAGTTTAAGATGCTTAGAAGCAATAGCAGCTGCAGTAGTGTGCCTACCAAATGAGTGCAGGGCTGACACCATAGCACTATCTGACTTCATTTCATGGCATTTCTTCAAAAAAGACTGAATAGCTCTTTTGAAATCTAGGTTTGACAGTCTTTGCTCAAATGACTCCAGCAAAGCTCTCAGTTCTGTCCTTTCCAGCAAGTGTTGTTCAGAAGATTCATCAGAAACCTGAGTTGATGTAGAACTGTGATGTGAAGATCTCATACCTCTTTGGTCAAACCTGTTCTGAAGATATCTTTGCAAGTCCAGTGACTCTTGAGGAGTGGAGGATGATGCCATGTCCTCTGTTTCTTCAGATGGGTCATCTATGTTTTGTGAAGTCACAGCCACATCATGTTCTGTTCTTTCTAGGCTGGAAAACCATGCTTCATCAAAAATTGGGGTATTTGGAATGAGTTCTCCTTTAATTTGGATTTAATTGAAATCAGCTGTCACTACAATTTAAACCACTTGAGTCACTCCTGAAAAGTTCGGGTAAATGGTGAAATACAATGGTCACAAAAGGATAATGAATACCTTGAGTTCCTATTTCTGCTATGTTTTGTTCTCTTCAGGGTTAGATACATTACTGCAGGACAGTTTGTATCTTTAGATGTGTTGGATTTAGCCTTTCCAGTTGGCTGTCTTGTATTATGTTGGCATCTCAAATGAACCTGTAGAAAAAGAATAAAGGACAAACTACCATTCAGATGAATTGGTATGTGCCAGATGACCCAATTTGAAGTATTGGGTAGATCTCAGAGCATTACAAACAATTTAGATTACATTAACTTAAAAGGTTGTGTGACATGAAAATGCCATACCAGTAATTGTATATTCCATGTAAAAAAGCATTAAAAATCCAGAACATATCTGCAATTCCCATCAAAATTCATCACATATTGATCATTTTACAAGATATATTTTCAATTTTGTACTTGCCTAATTCATAAACATTAGCAAAATATGCAAATTAGTGATCTGGAAAGAGGGACATACCAAATATTTCTCATGTAAACCTTTGCTTTTGTTACCTTCATTTGGAGAACACAAATGAGCATCATTATTGATTTATTATGAAAGTTGAAACTGTTTTTTAAACCTAGTAATGCAGAAATTCATTGAGGTTTCGATGATTCAAAGCAATTCCAAGTTATCTGCTTTCTACCTCGAGAAACTGTGTAAACAAGGTTTTTAGATTTTGACCCTCAACGACCCCAGATGACATCTGACCTCCAACAAAACCAACAGGGTTCTTCCTCTCATCATAATGCATCAACATACCACATTTTAAATACCGTACATCCAAGCTAACTTCCTTCTGTGAGATACCATGTTACAAATGCTTTCTGGGTTTGACCCCAGGGGAGCCCAGATGACCTTTGACCTCCACCAAATAGTTCCCTGTGTATTGATGTAGCAAGGGTTATACAAACATTATAGTTCAAGCAGTTATGTCTTGACTGCATGTACTCACTATGACTAATATCATGAGCCCTGTGGTCAGTGTTGTAAAGATCTTTACAACACTGACCACAGGGCCCATTAGTCATATGGTGAGTCGTGACTCAAGTCACGACTCGAGTCACTTTTTCTCAAAATGATAGTGACTCGAGAGAATTCAGTAGTAATTTCCCCATTGAAATAGCTAGTACAGTGGTTCGAGTCACTTAAAAGTTTGACAATTGGTGACTCAAGTCACGAATTTTGTGACTTGATTACAACCCTGCCTGTGTGGTTACAAATTAAAGCACTTGGTCACAAAATTTGCATAGGTTTACACTTTACAGCATAATCCCGAGAAATTGGGGAGAAGGTGGTGAATTGAACTTACTTTGTATGAATTATATCTACCAGAATCTGGATAGGTTTTGGCCTTTTGCCATGTCAGTAAGGATTTTTCCTGAAAAGCACCCAACCAATTGGTGACATCTTCCTTTGTCGTAAGTGAAAGCCGAAATGTGGTCTTGCAGTTGTATTCAAGATCTCCTCCATCATGATCAGTTTCAATTTCATGGCTGCATATAAAGTGGTGATAATCAGGTGGAAGTAATTTCTGGAATAAACAAAGGATAAGTTGTTACAACTTATACATGCAATTGTTTACTGTAAGAATTTACCATAAATTTGCTTTGAAAAGACCTATCTATAATTTAAAGTCACTGCCTTTTACTTGGAGACAAGTACGGTCAAACTTAGAATTGAAGCACTAAAGAATGCATTGCCTAGTTAACGTTCGGTAATAGGGCCTACATGCATTACACATGAATTTCCATGTACTACCTACATTTAAAAAAACTTAAAAAACTGAATGAGTACAGGGACCGGGTTTCCCCTGGGTTTTAGAGAGTGTGACGTGGTAACAGTTCATGGGGGTAATATGATGCCAGTTTTGGTACCATCAGTGAGTGAGAACTAGGCCTATCAATACTTTGCTATTACTTCCATAGCAAGTACACTACAGGTGGCAAGTATAGCAAATTTATGTGAGGTGGTAGCCAAAAACTGTGAGGTGGGCCGCCTCACCAAAAGAATGCCTGGGGAAACCTTGGAGTATACATGTTGGGGATGCATTTTACCCATACAGTTATAGGCCTAGGTGCAAAAATTGCCCTTATCAAGTTACCACTCCCAGTTAATTATCCCTTCGCCTTTTATCCCCTTTTATGATGGCTTGCTCAGTTGCTCTAAGGTTGTGCGCAGTCTTTGGATGGGGCTTGCACTAGCCTAGGGTACCTAGGCCTAGTTCTCACGTACACTTTGTTCCCTGAACTAGGCCTAGGATATCGCTGTACAACTTTTTGCAAGCAAGGTTTCCGTGACGGTAACCTCGTTACTGCAGTGATTGTTACTACGTACGCATATGCGCGTGTGGATTTAGTTAGTTGCGAGTGTATGAACGTAACCACAGCGGAGGCTATGTCACAATAGAACAGCAATGCATGCTATTTAGCAAACAATAGTGTGGAAGGCATAGTAACAAGATTTAAGCTCTTGGACAGAACGTCTACAAAAACAAAATAGCATCGCTTGTGGGAATCGACATTTAAGGACATTTTTGGAGACATATTCTTAGCAAAAAGGATCTTTAACACACAAACGATCTTTGGAGCTCAGTTATCTAGGAGTTATCATGAATTTCAGAAAAACAGTGGCCAGTAGAAATTTTTAGATGTGGAGTAGCCCAATTTTTTGAACGGCGATATTACTGACCTAGTACGGGAAGCCACAAAGCGACCCAGGTACTAGGTCAGCAGACTGCGGACTAGCTTGCACTAACCACAAAGAGACACTGTGTATGACTAGGCCAGTAGGCTAGGTATATATAATTACTTGTTTGTAGGCCTAATTACGATTCACCCAAGGCTGTAAAAACTGTTAGTGTCACTGCACTTCCTAACTTAGCCTAGCCTAGCAACTTCTGAAAGTAATAAACCCACATGCGTTCGGAGCATATAGTATACACATATGTAATACACTAGATAATGTACAGTGTATTAGCCTGTATGAATGCTCTGAACGCATGTGGGCTAAACCACGTTTTCCTTGACATATAACTGCACGTTCGATTCTACTTCATTGTTAAAAAAATCAAGTTGTTATTATTTATTATGTCTAAAGTTACCTCCAAGTCCAAGTAATTAACATCATGGTTGGTTTCACAGCAAAACTGACACGAAGTTACTGGCATTTCTACGCTGGTACTGTGTCTTGACTTTAGGCGCTTATTCACATCACTTTGTACAAAACTTTTATGACAACGAAAAGAACCTCGTGAGCACGCGCAGTCAAAGATATCACTTATTCATTAGCTGTACAACAAGTATATATGAATAATTCATGATATTCCCCTCGCTGTCCTACGAAAAAAAACTCGCGTGCGGCGTGGTTTTCGCACATGGCGTCCTCAGCATTATAAACATCTACCTGTGTAAACTATAAACTATACAGTACATATACTAACAAGGTAGGAAACCTCTTATAACAAACTTCTGGACAATCTGGATTACCTGCATAGCTAGCCTATCTAGTGAACCCGGATTTACGGGAATCAGGATGCACTATGGCACTAGGGCCGGGGCAGATCTTGATTTAGTTATTACCAACACTCCCAACTTGTACTCTGAAGTCGGCAGTTTTGACTCACTTAGTGACCATGATGCTGTCGTATGTAAAAATGAGGTACCCTCCCCCCCCCTCCCCCGGCCTAAGCTACCCCAAAGATTTATCCGACAGTATTCCAAAGGGGATTATGACACTTTGTCGAGGTCTGAAACCAGAAATTTTACCACTAATTACCAAAATGGCTAACGAGATAGCCACACTGTTGAAGAAAACTGGCTCCTCATTAAGTCTTTTCTCAAGAGAACTATAAAAAACATCCCATCCAAACTCTTGAAAACTAAAACATCTCTTCGCTGGGTTACTGATAGTATCTGCAGAATGAATGAAAGAGAAGTAACAGACTCCATGCTCTGTACTGTATATAAAGAGGACCAACAAAACCCATCCTTACAACAAATGGGTTGACCTTCATGCCAAAATCAAGGTGTTTATTTCTCATATATAAGAATTACATTAACAATATGATAGATGATATTAAATATGCACTTATCAATTGAATGATGCACCCCACTACCCCCGGGCATGGTCAGTCAAATGTGGTCATTGACCAGTGACAGTGTGACTCACATGTCCGTCATTGTACCAATATTGTCCTCCACTAGAGTAACAAATGGGTGAGTCATTTTACCTCAGAGTTGAGTCATTGTGGGTCATTTGTTATCAATTGTTCAAAGATGACAACCTTCAGCATTGCTCCTCATATACATGCTTACTCTTGTCAGTCAGTTTGGTGACGCACATGCCGGTCAAAATCGCAAACTGTTCATCAGTTTGGTGACTGAGGGGTGTGTCATTTTACACAAATTGTCCATCACAAAAGTGACTGAGGACGTCAGTGTACATGGTTTGTCAGTGAAGTTGTGGACAATGACTGACCATGTCCGGGGGTAGTGGGGTGCGTCATTCAGTTGATAAGTGCATTAGGCCTACTGTACTTATGATTCCAAACCCTTCTGGAGGCACATTAATGGTTAGAGGAAGGATAAACATATCCCCCTTACAGGTCTCTGGTAAAATTACAAATAGTGATAAGGATAAGGCTGAAGCCTTTAATGGTCACTTCAGTAGTGTTTTCACTAGAGACTCCTTTGATTCTGTTTCTCTCCAGAGACCCACCTGTAGTACAATGGCCAATATTTCTGTCTCCACATTTGGGATTGAAAAGTTGCTGAAAAACCTTAAGCTTGACCAGGAAAGCCATGGGTCCTGACAACATACACCCATGGGTCCTAAGAGAGCTTGCACGATCAGTCACCTTTTCCAGTAGTCAATCTCCAGTGGTCATGCCCCCAAGGACTGAAAAAAGGCAAATGTTTGTCTGATTTTTAAGAATTTTAGCTCTCTCCCATCCAGCTATCGCCCTGTCTCCCACACCTGTATTTGCTGTAAGCTGTTGGAGCATATTGTCAGCTCAAATTTGATGGATCACTATGAAGTGAATAATTGCCTTTCCACTAAGCAGCATGCATTCAGGAAGAATCACAGCTGTGATACTCAGTGTCTGTTATGGAAGATTGGGCCTCTGCCTTGGATAAAAATATGAACAAGTTGACATTTTCATTTTGGACTTCGAGAAAGCCTTTGACACAATCTCTCATGAACTCCTCAAGTTATTTTCCTTGGGGGTGTTTAGGCAAGTTTTAAATTGGGTCAATAACTTTCTTGCAAACTGCTCACAACAATCAGTTGTTGTTTTAAACGGTACTACTGTAGGTCTGTTTCCGCTCCCCTTCTTTCCGTTGTTCCTCCAGGGTCTGTCCTGGGAGCGGTTCTTTTCTTGTAAACGATATTGTAAGAGTTCTTTTTTCGTCTTATAAATGATATTGTAAGAGTTGCGTCTTCTGAAGTTAGGCTGTTTGCTGATGACTGCATTTGGTATAGGGCCATCGAAGATCCCAGTGACTGCAGTGAGCCGCAGAGGGACATTATCAATTTGGGTCAAATGGCTGAAACTTGGGGTATTGGATTTCACCCGGCTAAGTGTAATGTTATGTCTGTTACTAGGAAACTCAACCAAAGAATTTTTAAGTATACTCTCAATGGGGCTAATTTGACAAGGGTTGACTCTATTATTTGGGGGTGACCATCACCAAGAATCTCAACTGGGGTAAACATATTCAGCCTGTTTGTAATAAAGAAAACAAGATCCAAATTACAAAGGAACCTTTCATTTTGTTCCAAAGAAGTCAAGTTGGCTACCTACAAAGGTTTACTCAGGCCCTTGCTGGCCCAGGTGAAAATTCCAGTTGGAAATTTCCAACTGGTCCCAACTGGGAATTTTCCAATATGGAAAATGGGACAGTTCCAACTGGTCCCAACTGGTTCCAACTGGTTCAATTCCAGTTGATCTCAACTGGCCCAACTGGTCCAACTGTTCCAATTCCAGTTGGTCTCAACTGGCCCAACTGGTCCAACTGGCCCAATTCCAGTTGGTCTTAACTGGCCCAACTGGTCTTAATTGGTCCCCACTTGTGCAACTGGCCTGACTGGTTACAACTGGCCCAACCTGGTTTCCAACTGAGCAACAGAATACACTGTACACTAGTACAGGTAGAAGCTATTGCTTGTCTATACAACTTATAGAATTAGGAAGTTCAGGCCAATGTCAAGTTATACTGTATGGACTATTCTAAAATACTGTCAGTCACTTTAAAGGCAGTGGGCAGTCACCCCAAACAGAGTGAGTGTATCCTGTCACTCTAGTTCATGAATGGCCTATTCTGATCATGTGACAATATTTTTGTTAGTGAATTGTGGAATTCAAGGAGAATTTTGCCTTGCTTTACCTATTGTTTGTAAATAGTTATGATCAAAACATCTTCAGAGGTGCTTGTAACACAACAAGAGGAGATTTGCAAGAGTTTGCTGATTTTTCAAAGAAAATTTTGGGGCGACTGCTTATTGCCTTTAAATGTTGTTGCACATCTACAGTAATACAGTCCCAACTTAAAAGGAACTTATGTCATTAGAAAAAAACATTAAAAACTAAATATAAATGTAAAATGAAAGAGAAATTTATGAGGTTTAGGTAAACTTGAGGTCAATGGTTGATTGTAGAGTCCCTCTGTAACATGTATTCAAGGTCAAAATATAAAAGTGAACAAGGAAACTTGCAGGATAACAAGTAGTTATAAAATAAAACTGGCTGTTCAATTCAAACCTGCACAATTCGATCTGTGAACTGAAGAAATGACTGATGAAAAGTCATGAGAACCAGCAATTCCACATTTCCCCATTAGAAAACAAGGATTTGTCCAAGGTAGAAAAAGTCATAAGCATCATTCAATTCATATTAGGTAAAAGGTTGGTCGGCATTAAAAAATAAATTGCATGTTTTCCAACTTAAATCAAAGTTTGGCCAGGATAAAAATATACTTCTAAATAATGAAACAAGTCATTCTTAACTTCCTAATTTAAAACAAGGTCCAACGGGAAAAAATGTTTTATGAAAATGATAGGCAATTATCTTTTCACATTTTCCAAATAAAACAAGGTTTCTTACATGATAAAAGAGTACAAGCTCAAAATGATTTTCTGCAGTAAAAAAATTACAAAGATTCCTTAGCACAAGCGCCTGTCCAGTTTCTACACATTCCATGAGCAGTTACGTATGAAATGTTGACCATAGAGAAAATTTTTTGTCCCACTGTTGTGTTCCTCTGTCCTTACAGTATATTGTCCTCCATACGAGGGAAATGATCACAATCAATAACAGTTCGACTCTTCTCACACCTATCCTCGCACAGGTACTTTACTCAGCCGAGCTCAGAAACAACCATTGAACTCCAGTATTACAGGAATGTTTAATTTTCTGACTTATTTTCAGCATTTTCTTTTGCAAGTTGGTACAGTCCGTTCTAGCGATTTGTGGGGAACTTCTTTAATGCTATGGGTTTCACATGTTCTGTTGTTTGTCTTCTTACTGCTTCACTTTATATCATCCATTTCGATATATACTGTAGCACTTCAATCTATTTGACCTCATTCAGTCAACAACAAGCACATCAGAGGTGTAAAGGCATGTAATGTTACCGATATAAAACCTTGCAGATTCAACCATGCATAACATTTTTTGAACGGAAGCACATCCCAGGTAGAGACTCTTCATGTCCACTACGATCAATTTGCTATCTCAGTAATATGTTATGTAAGCACTTCTGAAATAGCACAATAACTCAGCCAGCCAAAGACTTGGTTTACTGTACAGTGTACAGTAGTCTCTCTGTGTCTCTCCAGACTCTTCAAGTTCAATCCATTTGTGGTTGTAACTAATTCCTCAAGGGTTAATTCTTGATTCGGCTAAATGAAAGTCTGGATATTAAATTAGGATAGGCAAGCTATCCAGGAAACTCCACCAAGTAATTCCATTCAAGCTTTACAGAGTTCTGCCATAATGTCGTCCTGTAAATGAAATGAAAAACAAAATAAAAGCACATGAGAAAAATGTTGTGCATTTGACTTGGTTGTAAAAATATAAAAATGCTCTAGCCAAAACAAACTTACTGATTTAACTTGGAACATTCATTCTAAATCTCTGAGCCTTCTTTCTAGTCTTATATAAAAGGCATGGTTTGAAGTCGTTGCAGAATGTTCCTTCCCCCACCACCCAACCATAAAACAATAAAGGATAATCAGTTCAGGTACAGTATTTGTCTGTGGCAGAGCTAGAGGCTATGAACAGGCATACTGTCGATCTTAAAAGGGGATATGCAGTATGATATGCCTTTAAAAATGATATTTCTATATTCTACATATACATTTGCCAAACATTGTTTAGTGGAGGGAATGTTCAGGTACACTGTGAATGTGTATAGTGGGTGTACCACCCTTGGAAGGCAGCTTTAAGTAAAATGTGGCATGAAAAAGTTGCCTGAAGGCCCTGAACCCAAATTTAGTAATTTACAGCACACTGTTCCAATAACAAGTCTCATTAGGTCAAAAAGCTAAGTCACAATTAATGGTAGTTTGGACAGAGCTACTGTAAGCTTCTTATAGATTTTCCATTAGAGAACTCTTAATGATGCAGGAAAAGTGTGTTTTATGGTACTGTATTAACTTAAGTGGAAGGTATAATCAAAATGCAAGTCCTAAATCCTGTTGAGCATGAACTGTTTACAACGAAGGCCTAGAGTATCATATCATCCTGTAGTACTGTAAGGCCTAGCAGTCACAATCCAGTGGCGGAGGTTTCAGCTCTAATTTTCTACGTTTATTAGTATTTCCAGTGTAAAACATGAAAAAATTTAAAGAAGGAACTTACCTTACTGTGCCCCAGAATATGCTCTAGAGTAAAAGTCTTTCAGTTATTACAGTATTCCAGTCCTTCGATGCAATGAATTTGCAGTGAATTCAACCTTTGCACCATGCACTGAGCAACCTGGCTACACTGTATTGTGCTGTGAACTGCACAGTATATACACTGTATATAGTGTACTAAGGATTGCTGTGTATAGGGCCCAGAGTTAGAGAGATAAACAACTGCAGAAGGGCTGCAAAGTAATGTAAGAGTTGGAGGGAGTTGCTATGGTAACATGGATGGTTTTTGTGTTAACAAAGAAAGATTGGATAGAAAGTAGAATGAAGTGGGCAGTTAGAGTGGTTACCTTTATAGCAGGTGTGGAGTATGCTCCTCTTTTGACATACATGCTCTATTACAAGTGCAGCCAGTATAGGTGCAGGAGCAAGTAGTGAAAGGGATAAAGTGCCAGGAATTTGAAGGTGATTTGGAAGGGGAAAGTATGTAGATAAGGGTTAAATGGTGGGGGGGGGGGACTAGCGACATTGAAAAGATGGGAAAAAGGAGACGTGCATTATAACCAATACAGTCATATTTTTGTAAGCCCTGTGTTAGGTTTTCAGGAGGGGAAAAATGAGGAAATCATGTTCCCTCTTTACTCTCCAGTAAACATGCAGCTAAAATTGTATAAATTATAGGATGATTTTATTATGGAAAATGGGTGGAATTTTATTCATCCCTTTGATCTAGTTGTAGTAGTGGATCCAGCGTTGGTGCAGCAGACGACCCCCGGGGCGCAAGATGCTGCCCCCCCATTGGCCATCAAGCGTGCAAAAAAAATAGGGCAAAAGGAATTTTGTTTCAAACATAGCACCATTTTGCATCTCAGCTCTCTCTTCCAAAAGCAAAAACTTTCCAAAGAAACCCCTCCCCTTCCACCCTCTCCCTAGGACAGCGATCAACCAAACTTTGTGCCGTTCTTTTGAAACTTCTTTTATACACCCCTTATCCAGTTGGAAAAGTTGGGTTAAGTAAGAAACCAGTTGGTCCAGTTGAAAACAGTTGGGACCAATTGGAAATTCTCTCTGAATCAGGGCAAAGTCCAGTTGAAAGTGATCATTCTCCAGTTGAAACAGTGGGGACCCTTGAAAACAATTGGAACCAGTTCAAAATTCCAACTGGTTTCAACTGGAATTTTCTCCTGGGGGAGTATGATTGTCCCATTTGGGACCCAAATTAGACTTCACTTCGAGAAAGGTTGGAGGGAGTACAAAGAAGATGAGCTAGGTTTATAGCCAGGGAGTACAACTGTGGAGTTGGCTCGATGACTGCTCTCATGAAAGATCTTGGCTTGAGTACTTTGTACTTTGTCTCACTGCCGCAGGCATTGTAGGCTCTTAGTCTGTGCTAAAGGTATGTACGGACAAGCTAACATCCCTTTGTCTGATCTTTGTAAACCTACACGTATTACTCGTAATATGCTTGCTTTGGCCCCCCCCCCCCCCCCCCCCCCGCTAGGGCTAATTGTTATAAATACAGTTTTGTTCCCTATGCAATTCAAGACTGGAATAACCTCCCTGACAGTCTAATTGAGGGGGCTAGTAGTCACCCTAAGCCAGTAGAATTTTTTACCAATTCACTGAGGGCCTGACAGACCACATGGTGCATACGTGGTGCAATAATGTTTTTGGATGTCTCACCAATAGTCACTGAATAATATACAGTAGTGTGAATCTTTTGTACTCACCAAGCAGACATTTCAAAGATACAGTACAGTATGTGTACAGTGTGAAGTGTACACAGTTTCACTTGTACCACAAAAAGCCTTCTAATTGTTGAGAAAATGTAACCTAACTGCAGCAATAATTTTCAGTTTGAAAATTCCTTGGCACATTTCCAATAGTGCAAAATCTTGAAAATTGTTATGGTGTGCTCTAAATTTTTGTAGACAAATTCATGATATGAGAAATAAAGTGATTTTGATTTCTACAGGGTTCATAGAAATGTTTGTATGCACCAGACTGCTGTATACCTTCATGTAGTGTAACAGCACAGTTTAAGCAGTGCTGTCCTAGTTGGGTGTTTACGGGCAGTACACAAACCGACATACAGTACATGTCCACACTAATATGTATGCATACGCATGCCTATGTATGTATGCCTACGTACAGTAAGTGGAAAAGAATGGCGAGACCAAATGGTTGTTAAGAAAACTTAACTAAATTTGTTTGGATTAAATTTTGTGGGTAGACATTTAAAAAAATTATATTGATAAACAATTTGTGAGGTAAGAAACTAAAATGTTACGGAGGTATATTTCATTATGTTATTTTGCATTGTAACCAGTATAAAATAGAGAAATGTTCATATGAGATAGGTGAGCTTTAGCCTTTTGTGATTTGACAAGAAATTACCCAATAATAACAGATATTCCATTGTGCACCACAAATCACAAACTTTCTGTTCTTAAGTTTTTATTTTTATGCAGGGAAAAGGACTATGCTGGGGATGCACTCTTTCAGAAAAAAGGTTGGCAACCACAAAGTTTTAGGGAATCACTAAATCTCAAAGAACCTGTAATATGTGGATTTTAAACAAGGCAAAGAATAATTAACATTTTTTTAAATGCTCTGGAATTGTACTGAATTAAGAACTCAAGTAGTCAGTTAAATTTTTTTTATGTCTTAAATGAAGTGTTTTGAATTTTTTGTCTTACTTTCTTTATCTTCTACAGTTGGAAGAATTATATTTGAGCTCTTTGCTGATATTGTGCCAAAGACTGTGGAAAACTTTCGTTGCCTGGTAACAGGAGAGAGGGGAATTGGGAAAAAGGGGAAGCCATTGCACTACAAAGGTTGTACATTCCATAGAAGTAAGTGACAATGTGGGTTCCTGACTGTCCACTTGTCCAGTTCTTTTAGGCATTTTCTGAAGGCATTTGATGAGGTCCCCATAAGAATGATAAAAATTGTTTTCATCATGTGACTGCTCTGTACTTTACTGTTCTTCCAAAACTTGTACCAAAATTCCATTCATGAATCCAGAAATCCCTGCAGTTACAGTAATTCCATTTGTAAAGGTTTATGTGATGTAAACTGATTAAAAACACTTCTTGTATTCCTTAACTCTACCAACTTGCTTACATCCTTGAAATTTGGTAATATCGTGCTCGGAAAGTGGACGGCGACTCGAGCACGCTGGTTGCACTGCTTTATTTGCAAACGAAATTGTCACAATATTATAGCCCACTCTTACAAAGTTTTTCAACAATGTCTGCGTAGCCGGAATCCCTATTTCTGACGGTAAACAAAACTACCGTTATATCAAGCAAGCACAATGAAGGTATTTAACTGTTTCTTACCTATTGTTGTGCCTTGCGTGGAATGCGGGAGGCATTGTGCACTACGGCCCTGCGCTCTGATTGCACTCGGAGCGGCTTATGGGATTAGCACGCGCTCTAATTTTCCTGATTTCTTTTGAGCTGTACTGTAGCTGAACCTTTGAGTAGCTTTCTCTCTAAATTTAGCAGGTACTGTAATTAACTTGTGTAACTTTGCAGTATAGTGGGTATAACATGTACAAAGTTCTTAATATACCATGCTGTGTGATAAATATTATTAAGAAAAACAAAAGTTTTCTGTAGGTAGGTTTGTCTTTATAAGATTTGCAGATTCCCATCATGCAGTTCATTTCTGAAAAAAAGGTATTTTTTGTTAAAGTAAGTATATTCCCAAATGGATCAGGCTATCAGGAAACACTTTTCACTACCAAAAGTAATTTCTACGAAAACTATTTATGCCATATTTGAAATGCTTTCATCAGCAGAATACCCATTAAAATCATAATTTCTGGTCCGTAACTGAAGTGGTGCAGTAGTTGGTTACTTCATGAATTCTTATTTGATACAGTACAGCAGTCCGAACTTATTTCGTGTATTAAAATTTTTGTATTTCATTCATGAATTTTTAAATGTATAGATTTGCTTCATGTTAACCTTACCTGGCGGGCTATTTTAAGTTATCAACATGAGTAGGCCTTATTTTCATTCACATTTGAGTCATTGGTGGAAGGTCCTCTGGTAATGCCAACAGTCAGAAGTGTGTTTCAAGTTACAAGAGTTTAAGGAACCCTGACAAAGTGTCATAATGACACATGCACAATCATTTCATTATCCATTACAAAAACCCTCTTTGTATGAAAGATAATTTTGCTTCATTTGCAGTAATCAAGAACTTTATGATCCAAGGAGGGGACTTTACCAACCACAATGGAACAGGTGGAGAAAGTATTGATGGAGAAAACTTTGATGATGAGAATTTCAAGCTCAAGGCATGTCACTGTTGTAATAAATAGGTTTATGGGAATGTAATAGGCCTAACAAATAAACCTTACTACAGAAGTTTGTGTGATGGATTATTTCAGCATGGCCGCCATCAGAAGCTGTTTTTTTTTTGGTGTTATCTATTGTTTGTACCATGTACAATGAACAGGAGCATGTTAATTGATGAGCATACCCTGGAAATTTTAAGGAGTCAGCAGATGTTTTGTAACAAAAAGTTGAAATTTCAGCTATTGGAAATAAAATACCAGCCTTGAACATCCAAACCTGCTGTCTACTGTAGCTTAGTTGCTGTAGGATTTCCACCAAAAGTGGGTCATAAAGGGGAGAAGTTTGAGAACAAAGGGATTATAGTACTCACTTTGCAGATTAGCAGTGTCCATCCTTCATAGCAGATAAGATTTTCAGTGAGCCCACCCTTTGTTGTACAGATCTGTAGTCAGATGTGTAATGAGTCCATCCTTTATAGCACTCTAGTCAGATGTGTCGTAAGTCCATCCCTTATAGTACTTCAGTCAGATGTGTAGTGAGTCCATCCTTTACATACTCTAGTCAGATGTGTAGTGAGTCCATCCTTTACATACTCTAGTCAGATGGGTAGTGAGTCCATCCAGTACATACTCTAGTCAGTATGTAGTGAGTCCATCCTTTACAGTACTCTAGTCAGATGTGTCGTGAGTTCATCCTTTATAGTACTCCAATCAGATGTGTAGTGAGTCCATCCTTTACAGTACCGTAGTCAGATATGTAGTCAGTCTATTCTTTATAGTACGCTAGTCAGATGTGAAGTTGAGTCCATGATCCTGTGCAGAAATCTATTCATATTTGCAGTGGGTCTTCGATTCCAAAATTTCCTTCTAAATGCCCAAATTTCTGAAAAGATTATTCCAGCATTCTCAAATTTTTCATATTTCTATACATGAGTGCTCATGACAACAGAAACCTACCCATACATGTCTCATAACTGCTGCTGCTGTTTGGTCGCCTCATTATCAACGTGATATTGATGCTATTGAAAATGTTCAGAGGAGGGCAACTAAGTTGATTCCATCCTTGAAGGGTTTAACTTATACAGAAAGGTTAAAGAAACTTAAGCTGCCAACTCTCAAGTACCGTAGATTAAGAGGAGATATGATTGAGGTTTTTAAAATTGTTTCAGGTGTGTATGACAGAGGTGTTACTGAAGGTTTTCTCAAGTTTAGTTCAATTACTCATACCCGTGGTCATAGTCGGAAGTTACTCAAAGAGTTTTGTAGGCTCAACATTAGAAAATTTAGTTTTGTCTGTAGAGTTGTCGATATTTTGAATAGCCGTCCTGAGGAGTGTAGTTTCTGCAACTACTGTTTTGCAGTTTGAGAAGGCTTTGGATAGGTTTTGGGCTGGCCATGAGATGTTATATAACTACAAGGCAGACTTTTTGTAAGTTAAGTATGGCAGTCACCCACAGCTCTTTGATCGTTACTACAGTTCCAGATCATGAAGATTAAGAAGATGCGGACATAGAGGTCATTAGACCCGCGTCCACTGAGGTTCCTAAGGTATCCTAAGGTATAACCTGAGACATTACACATATAGTGCTACACATGACATGGGACTCCTAGTAGGGCTAGGAGTACAAAATAGTGGGTTATTTAATGTGATAAAGTAGTCTTGACTACAGCAGCCACTCATGTTTGCATGTTTCCAAAAGTGATGTCACTTTTGTGCCTTCAGAACTTTGAAAACTTTGTGTACCATAGAAAAGTGTACAAAGGATTAACACAATAGTACTGTAGAGCCCCATCTACTTGATAATACATTTGTTGAAAAGCTTCAGATGTCATACTATCTGTATGTTGAAACTCATGGACAGATATGTGATTGTGTGGACTGCTTTACCAATAAATTTGAACAACTTACAACTTGAAGAAAGGTGCTCAAACTTTTAGTTGTATGCTCCATCTTCCTAACAAGTGCTTAAACATTTGTATGAAGATGTTCACTGACAAATGGATGATTGTGTAGATAAGCTTAAAGGGCATTACTTGCCATCACTGCATTCATTTGTTTACACAGTATCTACACAGTATAACCAATATACTTGAAGTTAAAATTATGTAAAGATACAAATGATGTTACTGAATCTTGGAGATGATTTACTTACTAAACTATTATTGGCATATTAGATGAAAGGCTTTTAGCCGTAGGCAGAAATCCGGGAGGGGGGGTATAGTGCCCATTAATTATCCCCCCAACTTTTTTACACACATTTCCTCTACTGCTTTTAGCCTTTACTTAAGCTGCAAATGTTACTAAAGAAGATGTGCGTTCATGTGAGAAGTTTACATTGGTATTTCTGCACCAAAAGTTAAAAACAGTACAGAGTGGTGCCTAAGAACAGTGAGTAAAGCATTTAAATGAAGGTGCGTAGAGAACATGGTTTGTGTAAGAGATGTGTAGAGTGATAAGTTTTCTTTGATACAGAAAACAGAAACAATCAGAAAGCACAAAGTATCAGGAAAAAGGACATTTTCTCTTTAAAACAGAATAAAATGAATAGGTATATTAGGGAAAGTCATGTGTAATCACAAACATGAAGGTGACTTTTCAAATAAAATACTGTATATCCAAACACTTTTTTGTTTTCATCTAAAGTTTCACAAGGCTAAAATAAAGAGGAGACATAGATTGGAGATAAAAATTTAAAAAAAAATGGCACTTGGCCTTTTAAAGACAATAGAAAATATAATAAGGGCACTTTTCAGGATATAACATTTGACCTTGACAAAACAGAAAACTTGTCATTTCTTACATTGCCTTTGCCCACTGAATTGACATTTGATGTCATCTGCTTAGCCCTCTAGTAGTTGTCATTCATGCCCAGTGCAGTGCTTACCTGTGTTGTTGTTGTTGCTGATCAATATTTCATTGTATTATCACCATCACACAAACTACCTGTCATCTCTGCAGCACACTAAACCAGGTATTCTCAGCATGGCTAATGCTGGTAAAAATACTAACAGCTCTCAGTTTTTCATCACAACCACTGCAACACCTCACCTTGATGGTAAACACACAGTCTTTGGAGAAGTGCTGAGAGGAATGGGTGTGGTCAGAGCATTAGAAAATGTAGAAACCAGTGGCAGCAGTAAACCTAAGTTGGTGAGTAGTTCAGTTACATGGCCAAATTATTAAAAGGTCAATGGAACATACTGTATTGTGAGGTAGTAAAGGTCGATGAGACATACTGTATTGTGAGGCAGTAATTGTTTGTAACAATTGACTAGATGGTGAAGACCTTTCAATGAAGCTAGATCATGGTGACCTGTTTGAAGGTCAGCATTTTGGGAATTAATATATTTTGTTTTGGAAAATGAAACTTGAGTGTCAAATTCACTTATTGGTTACTGTGAATATTAGACTGCCATCTGCCAGAAACTCTTCACACATACAAACTTTGAAGGGCTAATTTCTCCTCCAACTTGTCGACAACCTCACAAGGCTCTCATTCAAATTTGCTCTTCAATAGGTCTCTTAATTTTCAAAACAACCAGCACTCATGCCTCTAGAGCCAGCTTTATTGCCAGAAAGCAGTCTGACTTCATCATCAATTTGTCAGCCTTCTGCAAGTAACTCTACCTTCGTGTGAGATAACTTTGCCATACAGTACCCCTCAGTAATTTAACAATGCCATTGACTAATCAGGATGGCATAGGTAAATTCAAGAAATATAGTTTGACTTTGCCATATTGTATGACAGTTATTGTACCAAACTGCTTACACATCAGTGGCAATGTATTTCAGAGAACTCAGAATGCCGTATACTTTGTGATCATCTGTTTTTCTTAATTGTCCGTTTGGAGACTTGATTATCTGAATGTTCGTTTTTCCATTGAAGGTATGTGCCATCAGTGACTGTGGCATGCTTGAACCAGGAGCAGATATATCAATTAAAGTTGAGGATGATGGAACAGGAGACACATTTCCTGAGTACCCAGAGGATACAGAGATTTCAACAAATGATGTAAGTAGTATTAGGTGATGCAGAGATTGCAACAAGTGATGTCAGTTTTGAGATGAAACAAAGATTGCCACAAAGATGTCAATTGTGAGATGATGCAGAGATTGCAACAAGTGGTAGGAAGCAAGACGTTACCAAGTATGTTATACATTATGTAAGTTATAGAAGGATGCAGAGGTTGCTGTCAGTGATGTTACTAGTAGGAAAAAATAGATTACAGCAAGTTATATCAATAGTAAGATAATACCTAGGTTACAACAATTGATGTCAGTAGTAAGATCAATACAAAGATTGCAACAAGTGATGTCAGTTGTGAGATGATACAGAGATTGCAACAAGTGGTAGGAAGCAAGAAGTTACCAAGTATGTTATACATTATGTAAGTTATAGAAGGATGCAGAGGTTGCTGTCAGTGATGTTACTAGGAGGAAAAAATAGATTACAGCAAGTTATATCAATAGTAAGATAATACCTAGGTTACAACAATTGATGTCAGTAGTAAGATCAATACAGAGATTGCAACAATGATGTCAGTTGTGAGATGATACAGAGATTGCAACAAGTGATGTCAGCAGTGAGATGATACAAAGATTGCAACAAGTGATGTCAGTAGTAAGATCAATACAGAGATTGCAACAAGTGATGTCAGTAGTAAGATCAATACAGAGATTGCAACAAGTGATGTCAGTAGTAAGATCAATACAGAGATTGCAACAAGTGATGTCAGTAGTAAGATCAATACAGAGATTGCAACAAGTGATGTCAGTTGTGAGATGATACAGAGATTGCAACAAGTGGTAGGAAGCAAGAAGTTACCAAGTATGTAATACATCATGTAGGTAGTAGCAAGATGCAGAGGTTGCTGCCAGTGATGTTAGTAGTATAAAGAGAATGCAGAGATAACAGCAAGTTACAGTATATAAGTAGTATGATCATGCTGAGATTGCAACAAGTGATGTCAGCAGTGAGATGATACAAAGATTGCAACAAGTGATGTCAGCAGTGAGATGATACAAAGATTGCAACAAGTGATGTCAGCAGTGAGATGACACAAAGATTGCAACAAGTGATGTCAGCAGTGAGATGATATAAAGATTGCAACAAGTGATGTCAGCAGTGAGATGATACAAAGATTGCAACAAGTGATGTCAGCAGTGAGATGACTCAAAGATTGCAACAAGTGATGTCAGCAGTGAGATGATACAAAGATTGCAACAAGTGATGTCAGCAGTGAGATGATACAAAGATTGCAACAAGTGATGTCAGCAGTGAGATGATACAAAGATTGCAACAAGTGATGTCAGCAGTGAGATGATACAAAGATTGCAACAAGTGATGTCAGCAGTGAGATGATACCAAGATTGCAACAAGTGATGTCAGCAGTGAGATGATACAAAGATTGCAACAAGTGATGTCAGCAGTGAGATGATACAAAGATTGCAACAAGTGATGTCAGCAGTGAGATGATACCAAGATTGCAACAAGTGCTGTAAGGAGTAACTTGATAAAAGATCGGAATGATTCTATTGTGTTAAGTCTTCCAAAAATAATGGTTTACCATTAACCTTATTATTTCACTTGTATGGGAGTAAACTGTAGGTTCCACAACTGAAATTGTGTTAGATATACTTTGTGAAAGATGTTTCCTGGTGGGTTTGTAAGAATAATATTATTATCAGATAGACTGACACATTTTCAAGTAAAGACAGTTCAGCCTTTCAACCTGTGAAAAATGATACTTGGAATCCAGTACTGCACTACACTAAAAACAGCTGTAGCTCCACAATGTAGTGTAGGGATATCATGCAACAAGGTATTTGTAGCATGCACTAGATCAGAGTCAAGTGTTTTGGGCTAGGACTTCCTGAAAGTGGGTATGATATACATACAGTATATTTTGCCTCCAGTACTTAATATTTAGATATACTTGCAAATGAAACGATCATTTTCCATACAGAATGATTCATAACTACCACTTAACAGGTATTTAAATGCCCCTTTTAGTCTCTGTGCTGTCTATCTGAAACCCCAAATGTGAAAAAACAGCAATTTTTTGTTCAATCAAAATGGCATTACTGACTTCAATCTCATCCTGCACAGGGCACTCACGATTGCACAGCCTTGACTTGACTTGTTGACATGCAGTAGTTCAATATGTGCCGTACATCTTTGGTGCTATTTCATCATGATGAAGATTGTCCACTTACGTTAGTGCCTGAATACCGTTTGATAGACCTACTCTTACCTTTAAACAAATAAGGATAGATTCTTGATGGTTATTATTTGAACGTCATTTTAAGCATTGCTGATTTGAACACTGTGCTAGTCCAGAAATCCAATCCTGTACAGCGCAAGAAGACAACACATGCACGAATGTGAGCATGGGTTTCTGCTGTTATGCAAGCACTAAGTTACTAGTCTGCCATTCACACCAGCGGAGACTTACTGTAACTACAGCACATAGCATATAGCATTCAGCAGTTAAATTTTCTCAGTCTTTGCCAGTGACAAACATGCTGGGTTAGATGAGTTAGATGAGGTTTTACGGCTCAGTTTCTAACCAATTGGTTTAAGTCGGGCCGGCCACGGCCTTTTTTTCCAGTTGTGGCTCACTGACTTGTTTTCCCTACTCCATTGCTGGGAAAAAGCCCTTAGCTACTTTTTTAAATTTACTCCCCGCCATAGCAGGCATACGGTGGGTATCTTGGATTTAGGCAGGTTTCAAAAGAGTATTGTGTGTGTGTGCATTCACCCATGAAGCCACTCAGGAAATGTCTAGTGACCAGCACAATGGAAGCAGTGTGACAACATTCTTCCATGAAGCTGAACACAGTAGCCATGACAGTGGCTCTCAAGATTTCCTTTTTTCTGCTTGGGTAATTCAACTTTTTTCAACTGAGCTAAGGGCACTTTCCTCTCGTGAAATTAAGTTGCCTACTGTAGAACATTGCAGCTCAAAGGTTTCTATTCTCAAAACTTTTTGGTTCAGTGAGTTCAATCATCCACTAGTTGCGACTGACATATAACTTATCATTTTCATGAACAAAGCTGAAGTAAAACAGTGAAAATCTTGTACCACCCAGATCAAACATTTCTCTTCTGGTGAATTGCCTGCGCTGTAATACTACAACCTTGGGACCGGGGTTACAAGCAGTAGCGTACAACTAACAAAAAAAGTAAAGCAACCTGACTAGGTTTGTGGAAGGAGACATTTACAAATAGCTATACCGTGGAGAAGTAATAGCTGTCGATAATTTCCGTCACATATTAATCCAAAAGATTTGTTCGCATTAATCCTAAAATTTGGTTGTAGACTCCGGACGGCCTGGAGTCAATAATGGCTGCCCGCCATAAAACTGATACTGTACCACACACATGTACATGCAACATGTATGCACAGTTCTAGAACTATACAATTTGTGTGCATGTCCTACATTGAAGGTTAATATTCTGCATGTGTAAGTGGTGCACAAAACTACTACTGCATTGCAGTAGGGCTTCATAGCAACAAGATCCACAAATTAGATGAGTTTTTATGACAAAACAATAGTGTGTCACATAGGCACTAAGAACATTTAACCATTTTCGGAATGAAAAAAGTTGAATTTTTATGATGACAAATAAACCACCCTATTCTTCAGCAAACTCGAGAAAAGCATCCTGGTGAAAGGCCTTTAAATGGGAAGGAATTTAAGTAGCATCATTTAAGATTACTTACAATTTAACCAGGGTTAAAATTCTAGTAAGAAGTCCCCTCATAAAATGTGACCTTGTGGTTAGTAACATCTGGGGAATCAGACTAGTTGGTGTAGCAGAGGTCAGATTGTTTTAATAGACTCAAAGTGTAGGTTGTGTATGTTTTTAGGTTACAGTGATACTGTGTGTATCGAAATAGGAAAAAACGTAAGGTCTTATGTTTTTCTTTATTTGCCAAAGTATGAACTATGATGTTTATGGATGAAATATTTCATTTTATAAGTAACAATGACAGTGAGAATAGTTGAATTAAAGAAAATACTGCAAAATCAGTGAAAATTTCAAACTATTTTGAAAAAGGTGTTCTCATTATGAGCAGCTAAAAACCATACCAACCTGAGTGCAAATGAATGTGTTATGTGGCTGTATGCATAAAGTACAGTTCATATAAGGGGCTTATATCTGACAGCAGGTCTTCCTGCATGCACTTGGGAATGTTGTATATACTGCACAGTACACATGACTTGAAGAAACAAAAGAAAACTCATTCACTTGTCCAGTAACAGCCTGACCATAGTTTACAGCTCAGATTTCTCCTCCTAACACGATTCAAGAAGACACAGTCTCACTATCATCACCAGGGATGTAGCTACAGTGGGCTGTGCTGGGCAGTGACACCCAGCACTCAATATTCCCGCCCGACACTCCAGGCAAACACACGTCTCCCTGCCCACCACAAATCTGCATACCCAGACCTAAAACTAGCCCTATTGAATTTAATCCCTAAAGTAAAGTGAGGGAAAAATGAAAAATTAATGGCTGAAAAATTTGGTAGGTGCCATGGGGTGGGGTGAGGTGCTTTCCCCAGATAGGACAATTAACCGGCACTCAAATTTGGCTAGCTACATCCCTGATCATCACTAGTATAAAATACTATAAATGTGCAGTTCGCCACATCCAAGCTTGTCAATTACATGCAAACATATCAAATATCCTACTTATAACAGAAAAGGTGCTCTACCTGACCAAACATCTGTCAGTGGACAGATGTCCAACACTAGGAAGAACTAAGCACTTACCTGAAGTATGGCATTCCAATTAAAACAAGCCCATGTCCCATCAAGTGTCACAGTTCAAGCCAATACCATTAGACCAGGGAGTTCCTAGGGTGGTTAGACCATCAAGGATTTGAATGAGCCAAGAAGCATTACTGTTATTTTAACCATAGAGTTACTGAGGTAGCACTTCCATGTTATAATGGTGGCAAGTCTTGTGTGTTATAAAAGTTAGATCTCACTTTAAAAAAAACTTTCTAATTTTAATTTTTTTTCACTTTGAAGTTGGTCAGTTTACCTTTGTTATGTTTTTGACTGGCGGCTTACGGACTTCAACAAAACTGTTTGTTGTGCTGTTTAGCCTTACTGAAGATTCATAGATTAGTGCACTCTCTCACTGACTTGTACAACCAGGGACTGGGAAAGAATGGAATGAAGATTGATTCCAAACATTATCATCATTTATATGTTTGGTTGTTATTTTTATGATAATTGAACATCATTTGGCAGAATTGCACTTGTGAGGGATCTTCATATATCTTTATTGGTCTGATGGTCTGCTTAAACTTTCTGCCAATATTTTGATCAGGTTAATTTTATGTATTTTCCTTTTTTGATACACACAATATCACTTTAAACCACAACTAGCAACTCAGAAGGAGAGGACAGTAGCTGCAGCTAGTAATTTATAATTTCAATTTTCACCATGGTGGTTTTCTTTTCAAAAAAGTAGCTAAACCAGAATTTTCAACAAGCTGAATTTTATGGTGGATTTTAAATAATTTTTCAGAAGATTTTAACCCTGCTTAATCATTTTCATGGTGAAAATGTTCACAGAGACTAGCCTGTACACTGTGAATTGCTTTATGGCTAGGGAACCCTCACTGACTTAGACAGGAAGTACTGTAACATCACATTCACATCAAGATAGTGCATCCAGTAAGAGCATCCGACTTACAACCGGAAGGTCTAGGGTTCAACTCCTGGCTGGGTCATACCAAAGACATTAAAAATGGAACCTACTGTCATTGTGCCTGGTGCTCAGCATAAGCAATGGAGTATGGAAAACAAGCCAGTGAGCCACAACTGGAAAAAAGGCCTTGGCCGGCCCCACTTGGTTAGAAACTGAGCCGTAAAACCTCATCTAACTCTAACACACACATCAAGATAGTGAAAGATAAATAAGCAGAGTCCATAAACTTCTCACATTACCAAACGAAGTGTTCCTGTCATTCAAACAAATGCAGACCTGCCAAAATGGTCACTGGTCTACTGTTGTCTGAATATTGTTATGATAACATCACAGCTTTTAAGACAAAGTACAACATGGCCGTGAAAAGAAAATACGAAAATACCTCGTACCAGCTGTTGATTTTTAAGCCTTGTACTTTTTTCAACAATTTCCCTCATTTGAAGTCTTAAAATGCCACATATAATTGTATTCTCGAAACACTTGAGTAGGTCCAAACTTGGCACACAAAACAAAGGCTGTGGCCACCTTGGTAGGCCTAAACATCATGTGATGGTGACATTCTGTGTACACAGCAATGTTCTGTACATACTGTAGGAAGTCAGTGGCAGAATCTCAGTCAGTGGACTGTTTCCACAGGTAGTCTCTTTTCATATTTCTCTTTTCCTTTACTTTTTCAGATCACAGCTATGCTTGAGGCAGTTGAAAAACTGAGACTTATAGGAAATCAGCAGTTTAAAGAAAATAAACTTGATGTTGCCAAGAAGAAATATGAAAAGGCATTGAGGTACTAAATGGTTTGTAGTTAGCAGTAAATGTGCCCACATGACAAGACAGGTTTAGGACATGTCATACCATATTAAGTTATACTGATAGGCATATCTTTAAGAGCAATATACCTTTTAAAATGCCTTGGAGGGCTTCATTGGTATTTTAATGGGGCTAGTGGGTTTGGGATAAAGGAGACTTTAAAACCATTACCCTCTGGTATTTAGTGGACCTTTTTGAGCATGAAAGTCCTATTGCCCACCTCTCATTTTGAATAGTTGACTGCAGTATGAAGTAGATCACAAAATTTGATTAGATATAAAGTGAAGCAAACAGTGAAGTACAGTACAAGGTATAAACTTGGGAGGGAGTTAAGATACTGTTACACAAAGTGTGCAGCTACTGCAACAAGTGAAAGGGTGGTAGTAAGGTGTCAAGCAAATTATGCCAGATTTCATTAATTCTTTATGTCCCTTCATCAGTTAGGGAGGGGGTACCAATTGTCATTTCAACATTAAGGGGAGGGGTGGTAATTCCCTACGTATTGTATTAGGTCAAGAGTAGTGATCATGAAGGGATGAGGTGGAGGGAGAGAGAATCTATTTTTATTTTTATTGGTAGGGACAATAGGGGCTTAGTCCCTTTCCTCTTCCACAATATTTGTCCAAAATATTTTGCATAAGTACAAGATGACTTTGCCATCTTTTGATTAATACAGATAGGTTACTCTTCTTAAGTGCTTTGTGTGCTCTCTTTACCAAGTGCATGGCAACCATTCATTAAACTTTGCATTAGAAACATTAAGCTTTAACTTACTTTAATCACACCATCTTGTGAAAGTCAATATATGATTCCTGTACACTGCCTTATCATCATTCTAAGCCTTACTGTGTGTGATGCATGTTTCATCTGCAAATTTTGTGTATGATGTTTATGTGGTTGTGTGCTGCAGCAGTCGCAGCATGTGTAAATTGTTTAAGAACTGTTGACATTAGATGGCATCATTGGCAAAAGTGTCCTTTGAAAAAACTCATTCCAAACAGTCTTTGAACTGAGTAAGAATGTCTAATACCCACTTACGTCAAGTTACAGTTGATTTCATAGAACTTAAAACATTTCATCAGTGGAAATGTGTGGAAAGATAACTGTCAATGTTACACAACTTTACCAAGCACTGTGACAGTTTACTTTGAAAAATCCATCCATAAACAAACTCTCGTTGAGCTTTGATACTAAGACTAACACCCACTTGGCCAACATTATACAGACTTTGATCTGATACTGTAGTTACACAGTTTATCAGTTCAAATGTGGAAAAGATGGTGTTAAATGCAGATAAAAAATTCCCAAATGAAACCGTGGAAAAGTGACTAGAGCTATAAAGGTGTTTACACATGGAACGAACAAAAGCAACAAGATAACATCTTAATACAGTCTTTCTCTGTGTGAATACTGCAGAGGGTATTCATGGCTTGTAATTAGGGGGCATGAATTTGAAAGGAAAAGTTGTTACAAAAGTTCCATAGCCATCCAAGTGAGGGCTGCAGGACTTTTGTCATTGACACACTGTAGCTAGATATTTCCTCAACACTGGAATGCAATTAAAAAGCACAGACTTCTGAGAAATTTAATAATAAATGTTGGACAGCTGTTCCTGGCACAAATTCATAGTTTGAGTGCTACACTTCTAATGCCATCAGACAGGGCAATTAAAACTTTGCTGGTGTTGATGTGTTATATTCTGAGAAAATCTCTGTCTGAGTAAATTTAAATTGTCTGATGGATCTGCAATATGTGACCCTTGACACAGCAGTTCAGCTAAATAATTATGATTATCAGATTGGCATCACATTTTTTTTAACTCACCAGGCATATACTCTTCATTGATATGGGTCACAGTACTAACATAACTTTTCTTCTTCTTTCAACCATTACACTTTCTATGTCCTTCAAAATACAGCAAGTTTGATTTGATTTGAAATAACTTTCTCTCTTGTCCTTGTAATTGTCCTTAGCTTTCCAAATTTCTGGTTTAACTTTTGAAAATTTCTGTCTTGTCCTTGTAATTGTCCTTAGCTTTCCAAATTTCTGGTTTAACTTTTGAAAAACTTAATTTTTTGATTCCTCTCTCTCACCCTGGGGTAGGTATTTTTCTCAGTAAGAGCAGATTTCAGTGCCTGTGTTATCACATTGTTGTACAGTATATTTGGAAGGATTGTCATTTGTCACTATTTCACTGTCAAAGATATTTCTGTAAAAAGTTTTATTCCCTGACTGACTGTATCTTTTAATTTTTTGATATCCTCCCCATGAGCTTTGCATGAGTTCATAAACACATACCATGGTTGTTTTATGTTGGCTTTACCATGTTACTGTAACCTGGACATTTTTACTGTATTGACTGTCCTACTACTGTATTAAATGTAACAGGTCACTGTATTGACTGAATCATGTTACTGTATTGACAGTCACCACAATTTACTGTATTGACCATACCAGGTGAGTGTATTGACTGTATCATACCAGTGCACTGATTGTATAATATTTATTTACAGTATGTTACTGTTTTGATCGTGCCATGTTACTGCATTGACTGTACTGTGTTATTGTATTCACTATGCTACTGGGTACTGCCTGACTGACATGTAACTGTATTGACTGTTACTCAATTTTCTGTACTTTGTTACTGCTTTTGCTATGCTATTGTCTGACTGTGACATGTTAGTGACTATATCATGTGACTGTATGTCTGTGAACCTGATTTGATACATGGATCTATACATCTGCAGGATATTTTTTATTTTCATCAGAACTTATTTTGACCTTTTTTTTTTTGCAATTTATACTTTGAAGGTATTATGATACTGTTGATATGGCAACCAAAGAATCCAGATCTCCTGAAGATGAGAAACAACTATTTAAAGCTCAGTTACCAATCAGGTTAAACCTAGGAGCATGTTATCTGCAGCTAAAACAGTATGAAGATACAATTGCTCAATGTAACAAGGTGAGTCTGTGAGTAAATTCTCACACCAGGGTTAAAGATTATTCAATAACACTTTCAAAAACTTTAAGCAGTGACTGCCTCTTTGCTAGCACAATCAGGCTGCTATGTCTTGTGGTTCATTCGACAATGTTTGCTTTGAATTCTCTTGAAGCAAGTTCCATCCTACATATTTACTTGCATCTCACCTCTCCCATATCTATGAACACTCAAAAATTGGAAAAGATTAGAAAGTGTGTGTACAAAAAGGCCAAGAAAAAGTTCATTAACATCCCTGATCTAATCTCTCTCTCTCTCTTTTTCTATGTGGACATGTCCTGTATGGAACATGGCTTCCCTCCTAACCCTTTTCTTTGGCAGGAAATCTTAAAATAATGCTAGTGTGCATGAACAATGGTCTTGATATCCTGTGAATTTTGTAGTGTTGTACTGATATTGTGAGTAGCCAATATTACCAATACCAATATTTCAGTTCTCAATATCGGCCAATACCAATCCAATACTGATATTTGGGAAATAAGCATTCGGCAACAAACCTTATGCCATGGGACACCACAACGAAGTGTTGTTTCATCTTGATGAGGTAAAATATTGGACCTTGCATACGAACTACTCAAATAGTGTCAATATGGGACAATTAATATCAGTTAGGTAATATTGGCATTTAAGGTAAATTTTACCCATACCAATATATGATGGAAGTGGGGAATATTGGCCAATACTGATGGTGAATAATGATAATTGTTCCAACACTAGATAATTCCAGTTTATGATTACATTGAAACTGAACATTTTGTGACTGTGAATTTCTGACACACTGTTAATGCATGCTAAAAAGACTTGGAAGCAGTGTTTTGGGGTTTTCTTTTTTAGTGTAAAGTAAAGAGAAATAGAAGTAAAGTCAGTCCTTTTGTTTGCATGGTTTCAACAGGCTTTAGACTTAGACTCTGAAAGTGCTAAAGGCTGGTTTAGACGTGGCAAAGCAGAAATGGGCATGAAATTATACGAACAAGCAGTGGCCGATTTTGAAGCCACTCTCCTGAGAGAGCCAGATAACAAAGGTAAATTTACTTTGTAGTATAGTGAACTTTAGTGAAGTTTAAACATGTTCAACAATGTGAACTTTTGGATCTTATCTTAGCAGATTCACTGCCACCCAAAGTTGTGGATTGTTTAGTTTTATACTCTGAACCATTGTTCACATGTATTGTACTCTAAGTTGTGGATTGCTTCTGTTTACCAGTGTTTACTGTTTTCTTGTTTTATTGCTTTTACTCTTGTCTTTTATTGTTTTTACCGTTGTAGATCAGTGCTTTTGATTACTCCTGTAGAATTGCACTCTTGTTTAAAAAAATTTATTACTATTATAATTTTAAATTATTACCAGAGGGAATTCAACAATCAAAGTGTACGTGGAACGTGGGATGCAATTAACTCTATTTTACACGGTTGTAATCGTAATGCTAGCTGAAGTGTTGAGGAACTTAATGAAAATGGCCAGAACATTTGTGACCTTGATAATATTTGTAATGTTTTTAATGATCACTTTGTGAACATTGGTAATATTTTATCTAGTAATACTGATAATATTTCAAAAAAGTCATTTCGTGAATTTTTACCCCCTTCTAATGAACACTGTATGTTTCTGAACCCTACAGGTGAAGTTGAAGTAATAGGTTATATTGGAAAGCTCAAGGATTCCAGTCCTGGTCATGACGGAATTCATTGCAAGGTTATTAGGGCAGTTGCTCAGTACATAGCTCATCCTTTAAGTCACATTATTAATCTGTCTTTCATGTGTGGTGTTATGCCGATTGATCTGAAAAGAGCCAGGGTTGTACCTATTCACAAAGCAGGTGACAAAACACTGAAAACCAATTATAGACTAATTTCTGTACTCCCTGCCTTTTCAAAAATCTTTGAAAGACTTGTATACAATTGGCTGTTTACTTTTCTTACACTCCACAATATTATCTACGAAAATCAGTTTGGTTTCCTTCTAAAGAAGTCTACCACTCATGCCTTGATTAGTTTTGTTAATGAAATTATAAATCCATTTGAAAGTAACAAGTTCTCTTGTGGTATATTTCTAGACCTTTCTAAGGCGTTCGATACGCTAGATCATGATATACTTTTGTTAAAAATGCAACATTATGGTATACATGGCATTGCTCACTCTTGGTTCCAAAATTACCTTACAGACATGTCAATATGTCAGTATTGCAAATTGTAATTCCCACCAGCATACTATTAACACTGGTGTCCCACAAGGATCAATTCTAGGCCCTCTGCTTTTTTTAATTTATATCAACGACTTGCCCCATTTTTGGTTCCTTGCGTTAGCAAAAGGAACCTATGTAGTCAGCTTGGCGTGTGTGTGTGTGTGACACTTGCTTCGGTACGCTGTATCTCAACAAGGGAAAGTTGAACTAAACTGAAACTTGGTATATGGATCTGTCATAGTAAGAAGGTGTGCCCTATTGTTTTTGGTGGAGGTCAAAGGTCATGTGGGGTCACCAGGGGTCAAAGACCGAAAACCTTGTTTGCACGATATCTCAAGGTAGGAAGCTTGGATAAATTTCATACTTGGTATGTGGATGCATTATGGTGAGAAGATGAATGCTGTAGCTTTTGGTGGAGGTCAAAGGTCATCTGGGGTCACCAGGGGTCAAACACTGAAAACTTGTTGTTAACACAGTATCTCAAGGTAGGAAGCTTGGATAGATTTTATACTTGGTAGGTGGATGACTTACGGTGAGAAGATAAATCCTGTCATTTTTGGTGGAGGTCAAAGGTCATTTGGGGTCACTGAGAGTCAAATACTGAAAACCGTGTTAACACAATATCTCAAGGAAAGAATCTTGGAAAAGATAAAATGTACTAGGCCTATAAACCACTTTCAATCGCTCCGATTGTCTACTTGGTTTTGGTATTAGGAATTATAAGGGGTAACCTATTTGTCTCTAACAGTTAATAAAATTACGTTTGGTAGATAGATGAGGAAGCATGAGAAAATGTTATTACAAATTCAGACATCTGGTGGCACTAAACAGCATCAAAGGGTCTCAAAATGTTCAAAATTACCGGAAGGATGTCACCCCACCCTCTCCTCTTAGACGCCACCCCAGCACGGCCATCATTACCGAGCGGGTCCCCCCCCCCCCACGGTCTTCCTGACAAAAATTGCCTGTAATTAAGCCACGTGCACATGGCATTGGGGCTTTACAGCACTGAGATTCTCATGTCCCACGGCAAATATGTGTGTGAATTTTAAACCACTGTATGATTCCTATATACCGTAGCTAGTGTCCAATTACAACATAACGATGTTTTTACGATCGATTTCAGCCCATCATACAAGCTTGAGCTGGTCTGTATGATGGCTTTTAACCTAGCGTCTCTACGTTCAATAGCAACTCCATGTTACTACGAGTCGTATGCATACACGTACAGGCGTACACTCAGTGCTATTGTACCCACCGTATAGCCTACATGTAAGCTATTGTATCTTGTGAGACCGATCTTCCAGATGTCATGACGTAAACAAGTAAACCACGCCTCATTATGCTAATTACCCATAACCTCGTGGGAAAAAAAATTGCGCGTCCCGCAATCCCTGAGCCATTCTCAGCCATTCTATTCCCTCGTTACGCTGCACATCACATGGCGGCAACACTTCACTAAAATTGTATTTATTTCGAGACGGCCCCTATTACAAAGTTCTGAGAAGAGTTACGTAGGTTGTTTTTAGCGATGTAGTTTTTAGTGCATGAAACGTTTCCGTCACAATTTGCCAGAAGCAGGTGTGCCTTTTTGATTCCTTGCCGTAGGCAGGCAAGGAATCTATGCGATGGTGATGTCGTGTGTGTGTGTGTGCGCACCCTAGAGGTTCGTACAGGTAGAAAGAATAAACCCCAGCATGGTGTTTTAAAGCGTTGAGAGGTTGGGGTGTGTGTGTGTGTGTGACGCCGAGCTTGTAAACACGATATCTCAAGATAGCAATGACCGACACTTTTCATATTTGGTATATAGATTTGTCATGTTGAGAGGAAGAAGCCTATTGTTTTTGGTGGCGGTTAAAGGTCATTTGAGGTCACCAGAGGCCAAATATCGAAAACTTTGTAAACACGATATCTCAAGTTAGCAATGACCGACACTTTTCATATTTGGTACACAGATTTGTCATGTCAAGAAAAAGAAGCCTATTGTTTTTGATAGAGGTCAAAGGTCATTTGAGATCACCAGAGATCTAATACCGAAAACTTTGTAAACACGACATCTCAAGTTAGCAATGACCGACACTTTTCATATTTGGTATACAGATTTGTCATGTCAAGAGAAAGAATCCTATTGTTTTTGGTAGAGGTCAAAGGTCATCTGAGGTCACCGGAGGTTAATCTGCGATGACCTCGTATATGGCTTGTAAACACGATATCTCAAGATAGCAATGACCGACACTTTTCATATTTGGTATATAGATTTGTCATGTTGAGAGGAAGAACACTATTGTGTTTGGTGGCGTTCAAAGGTTATTTGAGGTCACCAGAGGTCAAATACCGAAAACTTTGTAACAAGATACTCAAGTTAACAATGACCGACACTTTTTCATATTTGTTATACATATTGTCATTTCAAGAAGGAAGCCTATTGTTTTTTGGTAAATGTCACTAGAAGCCCACTCGAAGTCTGCTGCACGCTTTTGTGACGTCATGTCTTGATATGGTAACGTCTTCTTATTGGGTTCCCAAAGTCCACCTAAGCAAATACAGATGTATAAAACTGGAATTCGTTGCTTGCACAACCTTAATAAATATGGATCATATACCTCCTACATTTCATCGGAGCTTGGCTCCCAGTTTGACAAAGGCATAAGTTTAATGATGTTGATAATCTACAAATCTTAACATCAGGACCAATATCTCAATGACAGCTGATGAAAGATTTTATAATATTCATAATTCTCAGATCTAACATCGCACATTACGATTAGTAAAATTCCACGCCACTTCTAAGATCATATGTTGACCGTGCGTTTATGGTAGCTGGGGCCCAGACTCTGAATTTCCCTCCCACTCCCTCTCAGAAGTGTCAAGGATACTCCAATTTAAATCTCGCTTAAAGCACCATTACTTTTCAATCTTATCCATATCTCAATTAGTTTCGTCTTTTTGTGGATTCTATATATTAATAATTTTTTGAAATGCACGAATGACTTTGTCACTCCGTGCGCTATATTAAATCTAATGTATATATATGTAATATATATATAATATATATATATATATATATAAGGTCAAAAGTCAAAGTCATCTGAGTCACCGCGGTTAGTCCTGCGAAACCCCGTAATGTTTTGTAACCCGAAGAGGATATCTCAAGATAGCATGACGACACTTTTCATATTTAGTATATAGATTTGTCATGTTAAGAGAGAAGAACCCTATTGTTTTTGGTGCGTCAAAGGGCATTTTGAGGTCACCGGAGTCCATACCGAACCCTTTATAAACACGATAGCTCAAGTTAGCAATGACCGATCCTTTTCATATTTGGTATACAGATGTGTCATGTCAAGAGAAAAAGCGTGTGTTTTTGAGTAGAGGTCAAAGTTCATTTGAGTCACCAGAAGTGAAATACCGAAAATTTGTAAACACGATATCTCAATTTTAGCATGACCGACACTTTTCATATTTTAGTATACAGGATTTGCGCTGTAGAGGAAGAGCATGTTGTTTTTGGTAGAGGTCAAAGGTATCTGAGGGCACCGAGGTTATCTTCGAAAACCTTCGTAATGGCTGCAAACACGACATCTCAAGATAGCATGACCGACAATTTTCATATTTGGTGTAAATATTTGTCCATGTTTGAGAGAAGAACTCTTGTTTTGAAGAGGTCAAGGTTAATTTTGATCACCAGAGGTCAAATACCGAAAACTTTTGTAACACGATATCTCAATTAGCAATAATCAGACCATTTTCAAATATTGGTATACAGATTTGTCATGTCCAATAGCAGAATCCCTATTGTTTTGGGGTAGAGGTCAAAGGTCATCTGAGGTCATCGGAGGTTAGTCCTGCGAAACCTCGTAAATGGCTTGTAAAAACGGTATCTCAGATAGCAATGAACCGCACTTTTCATATTTGGTATATAATTTTTTCATGTTAAGAGAAAGAACAATATTGTTTTTGTGGCGGTCAAAAGTCTTTGAGGCACCGGCGGTCAAATACTGAAAACTGTTGTAACACGATATCTCAGTTAGCATGACGATCCTTTTCATATTTCGTATACAGATTTGTCATGTCAGAGAAAGACAGCCTTTGTTTTTTGTAGAGGTTGAAGGTCATTTGGAGGTCACCAGAGGTCAAATACCGAAACGTGTAAAAACGATATCTCAAGTTACAATGACCGACATTTCTTTCACTATTTGGTATCAAATTTGTCATGTCAAGAGGAAGAAAGGCCCTGTTTGTTTTTTTGTGTAGAGATCAAGCTCATTGAGGTCACCAGAGGGTCAAATATCGAAAACTTTGTAAACACGATATCCTCAGTTAGCTATGACCGACACTTTTTCATATTTGGTATAACCGATTTGTCCTGTCAATGGGGAGGACCTTGTTTTGTAGAGGTCACAGGTCATCTGAGGTTCACCGGAGGTTAATCTTCAGAACCTCGTAAATGGCTTTTTAACACATATCTCAAGATAGAGACCTGACACTTTTCATATTTGGTATACAGATTTGTTCAGTCAGAGCAAGATCTATGTTTTGGTAGCAGGTCAAAGGTCATCTGAGGTCACAGGAGGTTAGTCCTGCGAAAACCTCGAAATGGCTTGTAAACACGTATATCTCAAGATAGCAATGACCGACACTTTTCATATTGGTACACAGATTGCCATGTTGGAGAGGAAGAACCCTAATTGTGTTTGTGTGGCGTTCAAGATCATTTGAGTCACCCGAGTCAAATACCGAACTTTTGTGAAACGATATATCAAGATAACAATGCCGACCTTCATATTTAGTTTTAGATTTGCCATGTCAAGAGGAAGAAGGCTGTGTTTTGTAGAGGTCAAAGTACTGTGCACGAGGTTAATCTCGAAAACCTCGTAATGGCTTGTAAACCGATATTTCAGATAGCAATGACCGACACTTTCATATTTTGGTATATAAATTTTGTCATGTTAAGAGAAGAACAAATTGTTTTGGTGGCGTCAAAAGTCATTTGAGGTCACCGAGGTCAATACCGAAACTTTGTAACCGATATCTTCAAGATAGCAATGACCGATCCTGTTCCATATTGGAATAAAGATTTGTCAGTCAGATGAGGACTTTGTTTTTTGGTGGGGTCAAAGGTCATTTGAGGTCCAGATGACAAATACCGAAAACATTGTAAACACGATATCTCAAGTTAAGCAATGCCGACACTTTTCATATAGTATTTTAGATTTGCATGTCAAGCGAAGAAGGCTGTTGTTTTTTGGTAGAGGTCTAAAGGTCATCTGAGGTCACCGGATGTAATCTGCGAAAACCTCGTAATGGTCGTAAACACGATATTTCAAGATGCATGACCGGACACTTTTCATTTTGGTATTATAAATTGTCATGTTAAGAGAAAGAAAAATATTGTTTTTGGTGGCGGTCAAGTCATTTGAGGTCACCGGAAGTCAAATACCGAAAACTTTGTAACACGAATAAGTCTCAGATAGCATGACCGATCCTTTTCATATTTGGTATAAAGATTTGTCATGTCAAGAGGAAGACGACTTTTTGTTTTGGTAGAGGTTGAAGGTCATTTGAGGTCCCATCTCTCTCACAACAACAAAAAAACCGGAAAAGGAAGGAGGGAGAGAAGAAAAAGGAAAAAAAAGGAAAAAAAAAAAAAAAAAGAAGAGAGTGTGACCTCAGATGACCTTTGACCTCTACCAAAACAATAGGATTCTTTCTCTTGACATGACAAATCTGTATACCAAATATTAAAAGTGTCGGTCATTGCTAACTTGAGATATCGTGTTTACACAGTTTTCGGTATTTGAACTCTGGTGACCTCAAATGACCTTTGACCTCTACCAAAAACAACAGGATTCTTTCTCTTGACATGACTAATCTGTATACCAAATATGAAAAGTGTCGGTCATTGCTATCTTGAGATATCGTGTTTACAAGCCATTTACGAGGTTTTCGCAGATTAACCTCCGGTGACCTCAGATGACCTTTGACCTCTACCAAAACAATAGGATTCTTTCTCTTGACATGACAAATCTGTATACCAAATATGAAAAGTGTCGGTCATTGCTAACTTGAGATATCGTGTTTACACAGTTTTCAGTATTTGAACTCTGGTGACCTTAAATGACCTTCAACCTCTACCAAAAACTAAAGGCTTCTCCCTCTTGACATGGCAAATCTGTATACCAAATATGAAAAGGATCGGTCATTGCTAACTTGAGATATCGTGTTTACAAAGTTTTCGGTTTTTGACCTCCGGTGACCTCAAATGACTTTTGACCGCCACCAAAAACAATATTGTTCTTTCTCTTAACATGACAAATTTATATACCAAATATGAAAAGTGTCGGTCATTGCTATCTTGAGATATCGTGTTTACAAGCCATTTACGAGGTTTTCGCAGATTAACCTCCGGTGACCTCAGATGACCTTTGACCTCTACCAAAAACAACAGGCTTCTTCCTCTTGACATGGCAAGTCTGTATACTAAATATGAAAAGTGTCGGTCATTGCTTACTTGAGATATCGTGTTTACAAAGTTTTCGGTATTTGACCTCCGGTGACCTCAAATGACTTTTGACCGCCACCAAACACAATAGTGTTCTTCCTCTCAACATGACAAATCTATACCCCAGATATGAAAAGTGTCGGTCATTGCTCTCTTGAGATATCGTGTTTACAAGCCATTTACGAGGTTTTCGCAGACTAACCTCCTGTGACCTCAGATGACCTTTGACCTCTACCAGAACAATAGGATTCTTGCTCTTGACATGACAAATCTGTATACCAAATATGAAAAGTGTCGGTCATTGCTAACTTGAGATATCGTGTTTACAAAGTTTTCGGTATTTGACCTCTGGTGACCTCAAATGATCTTTGATCTCTACCAAAAACAACAGGCTTCTTCCTCCTGACATGACAAATTAGTATTCCAAATATGAAAAGTGTCGGTCATTGCTAACTTGAGATATCGTGTTTACACAATTTTCGGTATTTGACCTCTGGTGACCTCAAATTACCTTCAACCTCTACCAAAAACAACAAGCTTCTTCCTCTTGACATGACAAATCTGTATACCAAATATGAAAAGGATCGGTCATTGCTAACTTGAGATATCGTGTTTACAAAGTTTTCGGTATTTGACCTCCGGTGACCTCAAATGACTTTTGACCGCCACCAAAAACAATATTGTTCTTTCTCTTAACATGACAAATTTATATACCAAATATGAAAAGTGTCGGTCATTGCTATCTTGAGATATCGTGTTTACAAGCCATTTACGAGGTTTTCGCAGATTAACCTCCGGTGACCTCAGATGACCTTTGACCTCTACCAAAAACAACAGGCTTCTTCCTCTTGACATGGCAAATCTGTATACTAAATATGAAAAGTGTCGGTCATTGCTTACTTGAGATATCGTGTTTACAAAGTTTTCGGTATTTGACCTCTGGTGACCTCAAATGACCTTTGACCCCTACCAAAAACAACAGGTTTCTTTCTCTTGACATGACAAATCTGTATACCAAATATGAAAAGTGTCGGTCATTGTTAACTTGAGATATCGTGTTTACAAAGTTTTCGGTATTTGACCTCGGGTGACCTCAAATGACCTTTGAACGCCACCAAACACAATAGTGTTCTTCCTCTCAACATGACAAATCTATATACCAAATATGAAAAGTGTCGGTCATTGCTATCTTGAGATATCGTGTTTACAAGCCATTTACGAGGTTTTCGCAGACTAACCTCCTGTGACCTCAGATGACCTTTGACCTCTACCAAAACGATAGGATTCTTGCTCTTGACATGACAAATCTGTATACCAAATATGAAAAGTGTCGGTCATTGCTATCTTGAGATATCGTGTTTAAAAGCCATTTACGAGGTTCTTGCAGATTAACCTCCGGTGACCTCAGATGACCTTTGACCTCTACCAAAAACAACAGGATTCTTTCTCTTGACATGACAAATCTTTATACCAAATATGAAAAGTGTCGGTCATTGCTAACTTGAGATATCGTGTTTACAAAGTTTTCGGTATTTGACCTCTGGTGACCTCAAATGATCTTTGATCTCTACCAAAAACAACAGGCTTCTTCCTCCTGACATGACAAATTTGTATACCAAATATGAAAAGTGTCGGTCATTGCTAACTTGAGATATCGTGTTTACACAGTTTTCGGTATTTGACCTCTGGTGACCTCAAATGACCTTCAACCTCTACCAAAAACAACAGGCTTCTTCCTCTTGACATGACAAATCTGTATACCAAATATGAAAAGGATCGGTCATTGCTAACTTGAGATATCGTGTTTACAAAGTTTTCGGTATTTGACCTCCAGTGACCTCAAATGACCTTTGACCGCCACCAAAAACAATATTGTTCTTTCTCTTAACATGAAAAATTTATATACCAAATATGAAAAGTGTCGGTCATTGCTATCTTGAGATATCGTGTTTACAAGCCATTTACGAGGTTTTCGCAGACTAACCTCCGGTGACCTCAGATGACCTTTGACCTCTACCAAAACAATAGGATTCTTTCTCTTGACATGACAAATCTGTATACCAAATATGAAAAGTGTCGGTCATTGCTAACTTGAGATATCGTGTTTACAAAGTTTTCGGTATTTGACCTCTGGTGACCTCAAATGATCTTTGACCTCTACCAAAAACAAGAGTTCTTTCTCTCAACATGACAAATCTTTATACCAAATATGAAAAGTGTCGGTCATTGCTATCTTGAGATGTCGTGTTTGCAAGCCATTTACGAGGTTTTCGCAGATTAACCTCCGGTGACCTCAGATGACCTTTGACCTCTACCAAAAACAACAGGCTTCTTCCTCTTGACATGGCAAATCTGTATACTAAATATGAAAAGTGTCGGTCATTGCTAACTTGAGATATCGTGTTTACAAAGTTTTCGGTATTTCACTTCTGGTGACCTCAAATGACCTTTGACCTCTACCAAAAACAACAGGCTTTTTCCTCTTGACATGACAAATCTGTATACCAAATATGAAAAGGATCGGTCATTGCTAACTTGAGATATCGTGTTTATAAAGGGTTCGGTATTTGACCTCCGGTGACCTCAAATGACCTTTGACCGCCACCAAAAACAATAGGGTTCTTTCTCTTAACATGACAAATCTATATACTAAATATGAAAAGTGTCGGTCATTGCTATCTTGAGATATCGTGTTTACAACCATTTACGAGGTTTTCGCAGATTAACCTCCGGTGACCTCAGATGACCTTTGACCTTTATATATATATATATATATATATATATATATATACATTAGATTTAATATAGCGCACGATGTGACAAAGTCATTCACGTGCACTTTACAAAAAATAATAATTAATATATAGAATCCACAAAAAGACGAAACTTAATTGAGATATGACTATGGATTGAAAAGGTAAGTCTTTAATCGAGATTTAAATTTGGAAGTATCCTTGACACTTCTGAGAGAGAGTGGGAGGAAATTCCAGAGTCTGGGCCCCAGCTACCATAAACGCACGGTCACCATATGACTTAGAAGTGGTGCGTGGAACTACTAA
Organism: Holothuria leucospilota; assembly: GCA_029531755.1. Taxonomy (NCBI): domain Eukaryota; kingdom Metazoa; phylum Echinodermata; class Holothuroidea; order Aspidochirotida; family Holothuriidae; genus Holothuria; species Holothuria leucospilota. Next base: position 1,081,804 of record CM055975.1, on the reverse strand, counting down.
TCGTAATGTGTCGCTGTTAGATCTGAGATTATGAATAGTATTAAAATCTTTCATCAGCATGTCATTGAGATATTTCGGTCCTTGATTGTTTAAGCATTTGTAGATTATCAACATCAATTTAAACTTTATCCTTTTGTCAACTGTGAGCCAATGCTCAGATGAAATGTAGGAGGTAATATGATCATATTTATTAAGGTTGTGCAAGCAACGAATTGCCATGTTTTGTACCATCTGTAATTTGCTTATGTGGACTTTGGGAACACCAATAAGAAGACTGTTACCATAGTCAAGACATGACGTCACAAAAGCGTGCAGCAGACTTCGAGTTTCTTCTAGTGACCTTTACCCAAAAACAATAGGATTCTTTCTCTTGACATGACAAATCTGTATACCAAATATGAAAAGTGTCGGTCATTGTTAACTTGAGATATCGTGTTTACAAAGTTTTCGGTATTTGACCTCTGGTGACCTCAAATAACCTTTGAACGCCACCAAACACAATAGTGTTCTTCCTCTCAACATGACAAATCTATATACCAAATATGAAAAGTGTCGGTCATTGCTATCTTGAGATATCGTGTTTACAAGCCATATACGAGGTCATCGCAGATTAACCTCCGGTGACCTCAGCTGACCTTTGACCTCCTCCAAAAACAATAGGATTCTTTCTCTTGACATGACAAATCTGTATACCAAATATGAAAAGTGTCGGTCATTGTTAACTTGAGATATCGTGTTTACAAAGTTTTCGGTATTTGACCTCTGGTGACCTCAAATAACCTTTGAACGCCACCAAACACAATAGTGTTCTTCCTCTCAACATGACAAATCTATATACCAAATATGAAAAGTGTCGGTCATTGCTATATTGAGATATCGTGTTTACAAGCCATATACGAGGTCATCACAGATTAACCTCCGGTGACCTCAGATGACCTTTGACCTCTACCAAAAACAATAGGATTCTTTCTCTTGACATGACAAATCTGTATACCAAATATGAAAAGTGTCGGTCATTGCTAACTTGAGATATCGTGTTTACAAAGTTTTCGATATTTGACCTCTGGTGACCTCAAATGACCTTTAACCGCCACCAAAAACAATAGGCTTCTTCCTCTCAACATGACAAATCTATATACCAAATATGAAAAGTGTCGGTCATTGCTATCTTGAGATATCGTGTTTACAAGCTCGGCGTCACACACACACACACCCCAACCTCTCAACGCTTTAAAACACCATGCTGGGGTTTATTCTTTCTACCTGTACGAACCTCTAGGGTGCGCACACACACACGCACACGACATCACCATCGCATAGATTCCTTGCCTGCCTACGGCAAGGAATCAAAAAGGCACACCTGCTTCTGGTAAACTGTGACGGAAACGTTTCATGCACTAAAAACTACATCGCTAAAAACAACCTACGTAACTCTTCTCAGAACTTTGTAATAGGGGCCGTCTCGAAATAAATACAATTTTAGTGAAGTGTTGCCGCCATGTGATGTGCAGCATCACGAGGGAATAGAATGGCTGAGAATGGCTCAGAGATTGCGGGACGCGGTACTTTCGAGGCCACATATATTTGGCTTACACAATATAGGGAGCATGCCATAGACCTTACTCGGCTAAAGAAATGAAAAATCACATTATAGTATACGGATGGGAGATTGTATGACTTCAGGTGAGTTTATATTTCATCCTTTTTTATTGCTTTTATTGAGTCCGAGGCGAGGATCCAAGATTTAGGAAATGAGAGTGGGGACCCATTTTCAGATTTAAATGGTTTTCATTATTGTATTACATCCAAAAAGGAACTCCCATAGGAGCTGATAAGCCGAGCCGGAGGTCATGTGCGTGACCGGTAGCTACGGCTGCTTTATAAGTAGGCTATAGGTTCCGTTGCATGTACACCTTGTACAGACATGATTGGGTAGAGCAAATGTTGTAGATACAAACGCCGGTCCTGTCTGCTTCGACACAGCTAAAGTCGCCGGTCAGCACTCATAAAAATTTTGTTGTAGCTTCTCTTGGTAGGCCACCTTACCTTTCTGAATCTATGCCTAGGTCGCTAAGCTAAGTGGGTTATTATTCTTAATATTGACTAATCTACTAAACGCAATTTCTTTTTTATATTTTTATAGGCCTATTTAGGCCAATAACAAACACTATTTTGGCATATTAAAGCCAGCAATTTGTTCCGCTAACTTGAAACGAATCTTAAAAAAAAAACACCTGTGTAGCTCAAATGAGTTGGTAGGCTAAAGACAAACCTTTCACCACAAAATTGAGCGTTGGTCATTTTGAATTAAAGGTACCGATTTAGAATCCGTGCCCGGAAGTGACGTAAATTACAACTTAAAACTTACAAAAGATCAGTGACAATGTAAGTTCCAAAGGAACCAACATAAAGTAGCGTAACAAGACATGAGAAAAGTAGCTGGAGAAAGAAAGCTGTCAGTGAGATCCGAACGCGGATCACTTGAAGAGTACTAACGCGGTATAGATCTCAGTAGAGCGATTCGATGCCCTAACCGATAGCGCTGTGAGCCAAGCTGCCGGCAAGCGGTTTTAAATATTATTAGTACAGTACAAACAGCTCAGATGTATAAGATACATGTCTATACGTATTTTATCTCTACGTATACATATATCCCTAACTGTACAACCCTAACCTTATCTCTATGCGTACCACGTGTATAACACTATTCCTATCCGTTTGCGTACCCTGTCCGTATCCCTACTACGTATATAACCCTAACCCTATCCCTATGCGTATGCGCACCCTATCCGTATGCCTACTACGTGTATAACCCTATCCCTATGCGTACCACGCTCGTCACTTCCGGGCACGGATTCTAAATTAGAGCCGGAATTAAAAAATAATAATTTAGTACTGATGATTTAAAGTTATTTTATAGGTAGGATCTAAATTTACTCTATATATTGGTGGGCAATGGCTAAGCTTACTTTTCAAAATGAATTTTGTTAGCTGATACGCCAAATCCTTTTGCGAGGCTGTTATTTAACTACTTGTAATCCTAATTTAAAGGCTAACTTTTGGCAGACTCGGTACGAAATACTTTATTATATTTATTAATACGGTACGAACTTTTTTTCATTTTAACTTTGATTTTAGCACATTAAGTGATACGTTTGTCTGCGGCTTTAGACCACAATTTAAATCACAACAAATCAATTTTAAAGAAAAATTCCCCAGAGTTTCGGTAATCATTTGCTATCGCCTGCATGCAGACTCTGTATCCCCATTCGAAAACATAATCAATCGTTGGGGCGGTTTACAGGATTTGTCCTTTTTGTTGTTAGTATAGGCCTAGGTGCCGTTGCGTCTGTCTGAATTTCTATTCACGGGCCTAAAAGCTCCGATATAGGCCTATAATTTATAGTGAACGTATCCTTCACCATTGGGTAGCCTTACTTAACTAAATACTTATCTCAGTTGATGGAATATGGTGATGAAAGGTGTTTTCTACCTCTATTAATCCTAAACGCAAACTGATATGACCACGCTGTACGAACACTTGGCTAGTAATATCGACTAATCTTGTGGCCTGTGTTGTGATGAGTTCACTACGTTGCTGAATAAAATGTGCCAGCTGTTTTTCACATTCTTTACGATGAATGGAATTTGGCTCCAATAGATTTGTAAGTTAGTTAGATGAGGTTTAACGTCCCAGTTCAGTTTTCCTTCACCATTGGGTAGCCTTACTTAACTAAATACTTATCTCAGTTGATGGAATATGGTGATGAAAGGTGTTTTCTACCTCTATTAATCCTAAACGCAAACTGATATGACCACGCTGTACGAACACTTGGCTAGTAATATCGACTACTCTTGTGGCCTGTGTTGTGATGAGTTCACTACGTTGCTGAATAAAATGTGCCAGCTGTTTTTCACATTCTTTACGATGAATGGAATTTGGCTCCAATAGATTTGTAAGTTAGTTTGATGAGGTTTAACGTCCCAGTTCAGTTTTCCTAACTTCTGTATTAAATTATGTAAACAACTTGTCCGTAGCCAAACCGTTGAAACAGCACACTTTTTAGATAGAAACATGTTTTTGTGAACATAGGCAGTGGAAGCCGGGGGGGGGAGGACTTTTGCCGTGGGGGAGCTCGGGGTGGTGGGCGGAACTATGGTTCCCCCTTCCCCTCAATCCAAGGACGAAAGCCTCTTATTTGTGTCCCCTGTGAGAAATGTCAAAATATGCAGTAATTTAACTTAAAATCCAAAAATGCTTCACCAAATTGCATCTAAGGATCCTCAAATATTCAAAATATTTCCAAAGGGGGAGGGGATATACCTTCCCGCAGACCCCTCCCCAGGACCGCGATTCGAAACAACGTTCAGCCTCCCAGTCTGGAACAGCTTCCTACGTCTATGCCAGTACCGCTACATATACTGAGGGGAGGGTGATGGAGAGCATCCCCCAGTCCCGTCCTCACTTCCCCCAGCCCACTCCTGTACAAAGGTCAGTTGTGGAATGGTGGTTTATGGGTCTATTTTTGGTATTTCCTATTACAAATCGTTTTGAATTTATCAATTCCTTCTCAAATCTTTCGCAAACCGTCATAATTTTTGCACCCTCCCCACGCTTCAAGTCTCTCCCCATTGCTAAGTTAATTATTATCATGTAATATTTGTCTCAAGCGTTTTCGAGTTACCAGTCAGATAACTCACCTTCTGATTGACAGATAAATTTGTCAGGGGATCTGAAGTGTCTAAGTGCAGAGTCTGTATGCAACTTTTGTCATAGAAATGATTTTAAAAGCAAAATTTCGGCTCGATTTGCGCACATTTTCCACGGTTTGCACTCCATATTCCATAACCATATTCGGGCAATAATGCATGGAATTATTCCAAAACACTGATAAAAATAAAATACCCCCCCCCCCCCAAAAATGAAATACATCCCCATCATCTCTAGGGACCGCGTTTATAAGGAGGACCTAAAACCATAGTCGTGATAAAAATAAAAAAAAGTGAGCGGAAAGAAAGAGAGATTGAAGCATATTCTCTAGATAAAAACATAATTGCAAATACCAGTGACGCCACAGGAGGGGGAGGGACGCAAGAGAGCATCCCCCAGTAATGGCCTTCCCCTTCCTTCAGTCCGCTACTGTTTCCTCATTGCTCTGCCAATTATAATCAAGTAATGCCGTTTCAAGCGTATTCGAATTAATATTGGTGAGGGCATTACAATAAAAGATATTGCTCATGTGCAGAAAGTCGTTGTGGAGGAGGACAGCATTGCGGGGATGTGAAGTAGGGAAATTCAGGTAGACAAGTTTTATGAAAACTGAAAGCTTTTACGAACTGCCAGTCAGGAGCTGCACCTTCTGACCTGCAGGTCATTCATTTGTTAAGGAATCGATAGTGTCTCGGTGCAGAACCTGTGTGCAACTTTTGCCAAGAAAATAATTTTAAATGCATAATTTCGGCGTTTTGCGAGCATTCGTCACAGTTCGCACTCCATATCTTATAGCCATATTAGGACAATAGTGCATTGAATTATTCTGATTGCGAAACACTTTTCCGAAAAATAAAAGTACATCCCCGACCTGGAGTTTAGGGAAAGCCTATTGCTGGAGCAGGTTATGGTTCGAACCGGCAATTTTCTCGAGAAGCACGGGTTTTCAATTGGCTAAAACGACTAAGTCACTTGTTCCAACCGACAAAATATTTCGCATTATTATGCTTTTGATAGGGGAAAGGTACCTGCTGACCCCCACTTGGCTAACACTACCGGTTGCTATACAACAGTATCGCCACCAAGCGAGCATGGGCGACAATCCGTATTCCAAAGTGGTGGAGGTGAGTGGGTGGTGTCTGGTCCACTGAAATGCGCTAACGATGTCGAGAGTATCAGTAACGGGTGCCTCAAGGCCTCACGATCCCATAAGAGTAATGTTCTTGAGGGTCAAATGTCCCCCTCAAAAAAGTAGTGCTATTAACTCCGGTTTAGACTAAATTTTGTCATGATAACCTGTCCATTGGGTAATAAAACTCCATGAATCTCAAAGAGAACATAAAAAAGTGTAGATGTTGAAAATTTGGGGTGAACTGAAGGTGATTTAGACTGTTTTTTAAATTCATATCAAACAGTGACGTTTTCTGTTATGTTGAAGAGAATTAGGGGTGGGTGTACCCTACCAAAACTTTAACTCCTTTTAGCTCAAAATCTAAACGGTTTTAGTATAAAAATTTTGTAGTGCCATGATTGGCAAACTTCTCAGCTTTCATATGAGGGGTAGCTCGAAATAGCTGTGAACTTTGACAAGGCTGCAGGGGCCTCGAAACGGAGCTAATTTAGTGTGTAAGTCAATGGGAGAATTATTGGGGGTGTGAAGCCTCAAAAGTGCCGCGAAGACTTGATTACATAACAGTCATCTGGGGTCTAATAGATCGCTTACGAGGGATTTTGTTAATATAAGCAGGGAGCTGTTATCCAAATAACAGCTACCTGATGTAAGCGATTAGCCTAGCGTTGTTTATTTGGACAAGTACCAGCAGGGAGCTGTTATTTGGAGATTAAGTGTGTGACTAGTAAGGGAAAGAGGGAAATTGGGAGGATACCTCCCAAATAGCGCCACCACTAATTATAGGCCTATGTCAAGGGAAAAGACATGAATAGAGCGAACTTTTGCTTGCATGTGCTCAATATTTGAGTAATTAGTGACACATTTTGCACAAATAAAGACGACTTAATAAATAAGACAAGAAAAATTTTCAGACTATATTGCAAGCTATCATATCCGATCTTTCTGTATACTTTCTGCCAACTGAGTAATGTCACAAAATGAAAGCACAAAATAACCTTCTGAGCACTAAGCACTCGAGTTGCCTCGCGTTTTTACTAAAGAAATGTTAAGATTTTTGCTAGGGCTTAAAAATTTTACCTGATCCATGCATAGGTTACAGGCTAGTGTATTCTGCTCCAATAATGCCACAATGCAAGACGCCAAAGAACGCACAACACGCTCCGGAGCGCGAAAACATTGGTTACAAATTCTTGTCTATGGACAGGGGTGGCACCAGGATTCGCCCGACCGGGGGCCTGACTCCCCGAAGGGGGGGAGCGACTCGAACGAACTTTTTGGGGGGTAAGCCTACACTAAAAAGAATTTGTACTTATTTAAAGCTATATAGGTCAATTGCTGAGCAGTTGGACCCTAACTGGCATAACTTACATTGTACTTGCCTCCTTGAGTCACTAGCCGTACCGCACGACAGACACAAGAGAACATTAGCTAGGTTCAGCAAAATGAAATGAAATTCCTGATATTTACATAAATCCATGTATTGTACTTATTAAGTTGACTGAAAAGGTGTAAAGGGTTTGTACTATATTTAGCTATAAATAACGGAACTGAGACAGAGCGGGCAAAGCGTACCGAAAACTTTGGGATTTATCGCAGAAGTGACCCTTTGAAGTCAAAATAAGTAAAGCGACCATGGGTTGCGACAGAATTTTCCCGACAGGGGGCCGGGTCACGCTAGCGACCCCAAGTTCCGACAGCCTCTATGTCGAGGGGTGGTGAGAAGGGGATATGAAGGAACCTTACTATCCCAAGCCATTGCAGGGCATATTTTGCATAATATCACTTAATACTTGAAGAGCCGAGTTGCGCACTGATAGCGTTCTTTTGAATCTGAATCGTGAAATTGCAAAACGCGCCAAAATTTTTGGTAGGCTCAAACAAACACACATGTAATCATTAACAACGAAAAGAAAAAAAGAAAAATTGTAGGGGTAACGTTGTAGACCGAAGCAGGGATAACATACATTGTATTGAAGCCACCTGGACTAACCAGTGAAATAGCAAACTTGTGAGGCGCTCACCAACTGACCTTACGGCATGACTCACACAAGAGAACAGCGACATGGGATGAAATTTACGACCTCTTCATAAAATGTGTACTCTGCCCACATGTAACTTGGTATTACTAAGGTGAAAAGGACTTGATGATATCTAGAAACGTGGAATGGAACTATTGAAGAAACTCCAGTGACTCTACAGCGGGCGTAGTGAGCCGAAAAACTTACGTTCTTATTAGAGAAATTGTCTTCTTGAGAGCAAAAGAACAGGTAAACCGTCTGGGCGACTAGTCGCCGTAGAGGACTGCATACTTTATCGTATCGACTAAGACTCCCCGACGAAACTGTAAAAATTACCCGACGAGAGGGGCAGTCTTCCCCCAACAGGGGCCCATGCCCCCCTGCCCCCACCTGGCATCATCCCTGTCTTTGGGTCATAAACAGTCTGGTGGCATATTTCTTTAACGTTGGTCACTTAAGGGTGCGCACATTTTGTTGCACTTTATACAGATTTGTCGTGTCTGGTCGGGGCAGGGAAAACGACAGCTGGGTGGGGATGGGATTCATGTAAAGAAAACTATCAGACAGAAGGCTGCCGTACACTCTTGTCTGTTAAGCAAGGGTCCAGAAGGAGGCTTTTCCCATTTCCAAACGTTTACAGAATGTGTAGGCTACGTATGTTATTTCATTGGTAGGGTTTCTCTGTTTTGCTTTTTGAATCCGAATTATGACAGAAGACCAATCTATCCCTACGGCTGGAAGCTAGCAGAAAATGTTAGACGAAATTTAAAAGAAAATTTCACAGAATCTCGGAATTAGATGGATTTTGAAGTAAAATTATTTGCCTGTCATGTTGGTTTGCATTCCCTTGAAGAGCCTCATTGCTTTGAAATTCATTTTGCATTCGAGACTTATCACCTCATTCTTTAAATATATTCAGAGTCTGAATATATGGTGTTAATAAAATACATCGTGTTTAGAACAATAGAAATGCTAAGGTGCTTTAGTGAGGGTATTGCAAATGTTTGTCATTTCTAAGTGGAATGAAACATTTCCAGATAAAGAAACGTCAATTTGATACTTTGTAGGCAATGTCTGGGTACACGAATTGAAAAAAGTTGGACGCAGACCAAGAATAACGAGCAAGAATACACAGAGTGAGGCGGTGTTTTCTTAAAATAGCCAGCCACCCTAAGTCGTTGAAAAAGTTTGGTGGCTTTTTAAAAATAATCCCCTCCTTTTTTCCCCTTTTTCTCTTTTCGTTGTGCCGAATGATTGTTGATTCATCCTACTGACCGTCCAGCCAGGGGTCCCACAATTAGCTAGGTAGCTGCTCTAGGCAGAATGCACTGTTTGCTATCAAGTAAGTTGTTTTAGTTATTTTTATCTTTCACTCATTCCTCGTCCTAAAAATATCAAAGGAAATCACGGCATTTTTAACCAAGCTTCTCTCCGCGAGCCCCTACACTGCCCGACACACAGAAAACTCGCTTACTCATCCAATCATGTAAATATAGATCCCTGGAATCACTAGTCACAACATGTAGCTATACAAGTTGCATGACGAGTAAATTTACTTTCATCCTGACTTGGTCTACACCTTCAACTCGTAAAATAACAATCCAGTGAATAGTACAACTGGTTTTCATTTTGTCCCAGATTAAACATGCCAAAGTAGTAATCTTGTACACACTGGTTAGTATTCCAACTCAGTGGTGTCTAAGTTTACATGGTAGCCTCTACAACAGTTAGCAGTACTTTTCTTCTGTTTTTACGAGTCAAAAAAGTAAAACAAGGAGCATGCTTGTTTTTTCACACTTTATTTTTGAAACACAATAATGTAAAAACATATAAGATGAAGTAATTACAGTTATTGGACGATTTAATGTACATCTGATTGATTTTAGCCAAAGTTTCTTTTACCGTTTCAAGCTTGAATTTAAAATAAAGATTATGGAAGTCCCATTCAAACATTGAAGGATATCACTATATGCATTATGCACACCTTAGTTCATATATGTACAGTAAGATTGGTCAATTAACCAGGCATAATTTTATTACTGTGCAACAGCAAAGTGGCATTGATCAACTGTGCATAATCAAAAGTACAATCATTGTCAACCAAAAACAAGAAGGGTGGGGCACATAATGAAAATCATTAAAAGGTTAAAGAAGTAAACAATGAAGCATTAATAGCATGTCAGTCACCATAAAAGTTCCTATCTTGACACCTTGCTCTTAAGGTATTCAACAGCTTTGGTATGTTTTTGGACATGAGCTAAAGACCTATAAATTAGACCTATTATAATGTACATTCTCTTTCGTGTAGAAGGACTGAAAGCACACATAGGTAAACAAACTGGAACCATTCAGCTGGACTTGGGAGTTATTGCAAGTACAGAACATTTTAAGAACTCTTAATCACAAGCATGATAATAATTTCTAAGAGCAAACTTTGTAATGATTGATCTAAGAACATATACAAAATGACATGAGTGCAATAAAGCTCAGCGTATAAACATACTAAACACAAAAATAATGAGGCAAGTTGCTTTACTTTGTCATAAAACTGACAATCAACATGCCCATGCATCTCACCTTGAGGCCAAAAAGTCCAAACAAGTTAAAGTATTTTATTTCAGAACAAAAAACATACTGAAAATGTAATCATTGGGGCTGTAGGTTCCATATCTCAAGCCTTTCATTGAGAGATAAATTTGTTTTCAAGATATGTTTGTTTGTTTCATTAGGACGAAGGGCTTGAATGTCTAAATGTTAACACAGAGGTATTCACCTATTAAACTTGACTTCAGCCTTTCATAATTACGTAAAGTTCAAACAAAATCATAGACACACTGAATTACAGCAAATTTCCAATTGCTATCTCAGCAAAATCATAAGATGTGATAATAATTTCAAAGAATAAACTCAGCATTAACTGGTCTAAGAGCATGTAAAAAGTACTTTTAAAACAAGAAAACCGAGCATATACGGTATAAGAAAACAGTATAGCATGGGTAACTGAGATGGAGAAAGTTTTGAGCCACAAAAGTAGTGGACTAGCCACAAGTCCATATACATTTTTTATTAAAGTGAAGATTATCCTGGGAATGCATTTTATCTTGAGTCCAAAAGTATTGAAATCCAAACATGTCAAAGAATTTTTCTTTTATAAAAGACACACTGAAGGTATAATTAGTGGCCATAAGGCACTCAATCTCCTTAAACAGTTAGAATTAACTTGCAGAGTTTAGTCTTCAGTTTTTAGAACATCATGAAAACCATTAAAAAGTTGATAAGAAGTATAGGTAAAACAACTTTGGAAACACTTTTACATGGTCTCAAGACTTGCAAAATAGTCTTCGAAATGTCATGTCTTCCAAATGTACTTTCTCTTGTATGGTGGAGAATGAAATCATACAGGTTAACAAACAGAAATTGTTCAGCTGCAGGACTCGAGGCCATGACATTCATATATAAATGATAAAGTTAAAATAAAGTAAAATGTTCTGCTAATCACAGGTACAACAATTATTTCAAAGAATAGACTTTGCACTGATTCATCTACAAAAATGAAACTTCAGAGTAGGTAATCCTGGCACATATGACTGAAAGATAAGGCATAAGTAACTGAGTTGTTCAGGTTCCAGCAGACAAAATACCTGTCATATATGTAAGCTACAATCCTTGTACTTTGTCAAGCAAAAAAGTGGCCATTAACTCCAGCATGCAGTTAATATTTTGTGGCCAAATAGTAAATCCAAAACTGTCTACAAACTTTCACCTCTTCAAGTTAAAGAATATTGAATGGTGCAATAAGTAGGCCTTGGCTCCAGTCTACAGGGGGTATGTGTTTTAAAAAGTGCTTGCTTTCTTAGGGTTGAAAGACTTCCAGAAAACAAATGGATATTCTCCAACCTGACTTCCATTTGTCATAAATATGATTAGAAATCAAAACTATAATCATAGTTAAAATAAACTGCAGCAAATTTACATTGCTAGCTCTGTAAAATTTGCAATAAGTGGTGGAAGAGTACAAGAGTACTTAAAAACAACAAAACTCAGCACACGTGATATAAGGAAACAGAAAAGCATACGTTAATGGGATGGCCAAGGTACTGGTGCACAATATTACAATAGAATTACGTTCAAGTTACAAGTCATTATACTTTGTCATGAAAGTAACAATCAACCTCGGCAGTCGTTTTGTCTTTAAGCCGAACAGCAAATCTAAAAATGTCAAAGAATTTTTCCTTTTAGGATTAAAAGATATGTTGAAGGTATAGTAAGTGGCCATAAGACACTCAAATGCTTGAAGAAGAGAGTCTGGCTTGCAGGTAAGTTGGTCTTCAGTTTTGATTGCTGTGTCCTGAATGTTGAAATAGTTCTGTCCTTTGCATATAATGACTGGCTCGGCGGTCAGTGGCTTCTTTGATGTACACTATCACAGGAGAAATAGAAATAGTTATTATAGTTTCATAAAAACATCTTGTAGTGATGCAATTTTCAAATATAACAGAAGAGCAAAATTTACCCCCAGACCAAATCAACGAAATGAAAAAAGGACAGAAAAGACAGAAAAAGCATAGCTTAGCAAGTGATGCCATGACATCACACTTGTTTGCTTCAGATCCACTTATGATAGATAATAGGATAGATTAAGTTACTTTTATCTCAAGAACCCATCATCAGAATTGAAAGTGCCATTGGAATTCACTTATCTCTGCATTAAAACATCAAACATACATTTGGGAATGAATTAATCTTTCACGTTCCTTTTATACTGAACCAAAACAGTCCATATGGCATACTAATCTTTTCAATGGCAAACATTTGGGACTGCAAAGAAACCCAAGTAACATCTCGGAAATACATGTAATATGGCTTCAGTGTTGTTTGACATGGAGCACCACAGTGGTAACCTCTAATTCACCTGCAATGAGTTCTTGCAATTTGTGATAAGAGTCAGGGTTCTGAATTCTGCAATAATTGTCACAGCTAGGTTCAAAATGAACTCAATAATTATTGAAGGGGTGGTGATTAAACAGTTCAATAGAAGACAAGGTTTAAATTAACAATTTTAGAATTTGCAAATTTCCACACACGAGTTGAAAGAGTTTGTGATGAGATATTTCTTCATTTTCCAAAAGTGTACTTACCACATCCTTCAACACAAGGATATTTCCGATCTCTTCCTTTAAAATCTTAGGCAATGTCACTAGCGTAGTAATGCACTTTAAATCTAAAACAAAATTGTGGATTTTAAATTGCGAAATTCCATACTAATGGGGTACATTCGGAACATGATTTTGCCCTCTTTTTTTTCACCTATTTGTGTAACATTATATGTGGTATGTATATTGTTCTCCTTAAATCTTTCTCAGACAAAGAGAACTATCTCTCCACTCTCAAAAAGAAAAGAAATAAATGAAAAATGAGACTACCAATCAAACTAAATACCACCACAAAATTTTTACTTTGGAAGACTTAAGTTTTCAACAACTTTTTCATTAATCTAATACCGAAATAATGTGAAAAGACTCAATTAGATTAAGAAGTATTTGTGGAAAAAGAAAGAAAAAAAAAGAAACACCACTGTTAGCTAAGCAGCTAGGACCTGTTAATAAATTAACAAAACACAAACTAATACCATTAAATATTTTTCTAATGCCACCTTCAAAAACAAAAAAACAAAAAACAAAAAAAAAAGAATTGAAAATTAATACATCATTCTTTTCCCGATAACCTGTTACTTAACATTTTGATAACAGACCTGTTAACATGTCTATCAATAAAATTTGAGATAGACACAAGAAGTGGGGAGGGAACTAGAGAAAAAAAAAATATGCCATATGACAAAACATTCTAACATGCACTGTGTAGGGTTGTGGTTGGCTAAGTAAACAAATCTACGTGTGTATACCTTTGAGTTAACCAATTAAACCCTGGGGATCTGTAGGCCTACTACTGACCTTGCTTGGGCAAGAATATCTTGACACTCTGTTTTTGTTTGGCCACTTCTGTAAAAAATTGACACTTTCAGCCACAACATGGAAAGGTATGCAGACACAGGTTCATATTAACTCTCAGCCAATCAGGGCTTCCATTAGGTTTTCATCCCCAGGGGTCCTCAAACCCATGCATACTTTAATGTAGGGGCCCCATTAGAAAATTAGGGGTCCCGCCAAGTCCTCTGGTAAAAAAATCATTTACTTCAGCGACAGTATCGTTGCAGATGACTTGTATTATTTTCATACATAGACAAAATGGGTTTCAGGACCAGTAAACCCCTTTCTCTGTAACACACCATTCAAGTCAACAAAGCACATTCAATTAACTAATCCTGTCCACTGCAGTCATTCTTTAAGGGTTCAGAAAAGATGTGATTACTTTAACTGTCTCTGTCATCCTAATGAGAATATCACTGTAGACCATGATACAGGCTGTAGGCAGGGGTACTGTACTGGGAAATTGTGACCACATACAGAATTCTCTAAGATCCTTAATTATGCTTTCCAACTTTCAAGGTTTTGGTAGACCTCTGTGAAAAGTTGCTATGTATACCCATCACTACAATCAAGGATTTAAAGAAGTCTTTTCATGAGTGAATGATTGAAGGATGTTTTACTTTTTTTTTGGTTGTAATCATCATAAACAGTGATCCCAATGGGTAGAAGCAAGTGTCTAGATATTAACAGAAACTAGCAGGAACTTGTGTACATTGCCTGCTTGTGAGTGTCATTACTATTATTTTGTGCAAGGATTGTTTTGCCTAATTTGGTGACTGCTTGCAACACTCACCTGCCACTTTTTGAAGCATTACACAACCTTCACTTTGCCTTTTTACTGGTGCAGTCAGAGCAGTTTCTACCTGTTAAATTTTGAGCCTTGTGAGCTAGTTTCAGATTTTCTGCACGGAAAGCCATGCGTCCCTCAAACCCACTGGCTGGCTAAAATGTGCATTCTGCATCATTTTGGCGCGTATTTCACCCGGGGTCTCGGGTTATCGCAAGCCCTGGCCAGTCACAGTCAGGGGTGTAACTCAATAGGATTAATTTCCGGAAGTGAAAGTATTTTTGCCCTGCAAAATCAGTCAGTGCACCTGTAACTTCATGTTGTAAAAAGAAAGATAAATAAATGCTCAGGGTTATCCCCATGATTTTTTCAATGGGGTCCAGTATTTTTTGAGATCGTTGGCCTGGGGGCAGTGGTCGTCCCCTCCCCTTTGAAAATTTTTGAAAAACTAGGTGTCCTTACTTGCAATATATAGGAACCTTTTGTTTTCATTCACAATATAGGCAATTTTTTTCCTTACAGTCTTGCCCTGCGAAATATTAATATTTGCCCTAGGTCAGAGTCACATTTTTGCAAGTTGGGGGTGACACACCCCGTTTATGCCCCTTAAGTTATACCCCTGATCACAATGCATGTTACACAGGATTTAGCAATAACCTAAATGTGCATTATTCTGCATGGGGGAATTTCTTCTACTTTACTTCACCTGTTGTGTACAGGAGACATATTTTTGTGAGAAAGACAGCATTTGGATATAGCTGTGCAGGTTACTATCATTGGTAATTCCAGGCTGGCGCTAGCTGGCAGTGGAGTGTCAGACTGGGCTCAGTTGTCTAGTACACTGCCATTTTTCCCAATTTTTACCTGTTTAATAGTAATCTCAAGCACACAGTTGTATCTGAAGAGGTGTTGGATGTTCTGCTTGAATTACAGTCCTGTACATCTGCAGGCCTAGAGTTTTAAAACTAGATTTTCCAAGTGTGCTACTAACATACAGATCACACAGTCCTCAGGAAATGAAGCAGTATGTATTGCAGGTGTGCTGTTTTGTAAAAGTAAATTTACCAGAGTTTTCATTCTTTATCTAAGTGTGCAGAAAATCCCACCTCTGAAAGTGATTTGATGTGGGTGATGTTGTGTATAATAATCCCACTCACACAAGTCATAATTCATGGACTGCAGATGACATGATTCACTGTCTTTTGAAGTTTGTGGTAAGGAAAGGGTGTCTGAATAAAGTCACAGAGTATACCGTCCGGGTGAACTTAAGAATACAAGGGGTTTTTTCATTATATTATTCTTTACGTTGCAACATTGGTTAATATAGGCAAAACAGCCAGTCATGATACACTGGATGCTAGTCTATGTACTTACAGTAGCAGTACACACACAGTACACGTGATTCAAAAAATCATCATGAATTCATTTACGTTTCTGTGCATGCGGACAGGACGGTATTCTACTGTATGATTTCATTCCCTCGGCGTAATAATAAGTCTAGCTAGGTGTAGAAATAGGAACAGTTTCGTGTTTCGTTTGGAAAGGTGACCTGAAATAGGGGCCTAACTTGTTGGTAAAGGCTATATAGCTTATAGGCTTAGTGCATAACATAGCTGTAAATAGGTCTAGACTATGTAGCCTACATAAGGATCGACTGCCTGTGGCCTACTGTAGCCTCAGGCTGTACAGTAGCATAGGCCTAGGCCTACCCTATATAAGTAGGCTTTAACATTAGTAGGTGAGTGGTAAATATAGTAATGGGAACATTATGACGTCTTTTGAGAGAAACAGCAGCCTACTGGGAGAAGTTGGAGAAATGCAAACTGTAGATGATGACACGAACTGGCCTCCTGTCCAAACTGCAAAGTTCAACAGTCTTCACACAGATTTGTGGCATGTGAAACTGTACACCAGACTTTTTGGCATACAGAGTGATTGTAAAATTCTGTTCTCTTTGCCGTACGGGCCTGACACACAATGAAGATATCATTGTGGCATAACACTAACGATAGCCTATAGGCTACACCCTAAACCACAGGACACCTGCAGTAACGCAGGACACAACGCAAGACATAATTTGGCGCAATTTTGTGGCATACATCATACAAACTTTATGCGGGTTTATTAACAATAACATAGCCTAGAGGCTACAGTTGGCCAACACGCCTAGGCCTAGGCTTGTTGGTCGACTGTAGCCTGTAGGTTAGGCTATGCTGTTGTTAAGTAGGCTTATTACGGGGAAGAGTATCGATTAGCTTTAGGCCTATGACCAATGTAGGCCTAGCCTATGTCAAAATATATTTCGACATGCACAAGGTGTGAGTGTGACCTATTTTTAAGAGTAGGCTTTATAAGGCTAGCTATAGACACTATGGCCCATGCTAGTAGTACTAACTAGGCTTAGGCCTAACAGTTAGGCCTAGGCCTAACTGGCGTTATACTGGGTTTACGGTCGTTTCGCCCCCTTGCCAGTTCTCTCCCAACCAGTTCGCCCCCAAGCTATTACCAGTTCGCCCCCAAGCAATTACCAGTTCGCCCCCAAAGACCGGGTACCTTAAGCTATACTGTGTTGCAATCCCTGTCCTACGTATACTACACAACCAGTGTGCAGTAGGCTATACAGGCCTAGCCTCAGTCCGCATAGTCCCTCGCCAAGTGAACTAGACTTGACTTTAAAATCATGATTTAAACCCACATTTCAAGATTTCCGGTTAAAAAACCACTTATGATTGCATACGTATTGATGTGATCTGACACAATACTTACCTTAACATGGGGAATACAACCCTCCCTCTGACTCAGTAGCGAGTTTTGGTGCGACCCACGAGATTTCAAGTTGTCATCGGAAGACAAGCCTGCACCGGTAACACAGCATGACTTGTAGTTTTACAACCTTACCTCGAAGACTGAAAGTGGTAGTTTTGGCGCTGTCGCATGTTGGATAAGATGTAACCATCTAAAGAAATCGTAGGACTAAAAGGCAAATACTATCCTTACATCATTCAGTCAGTACTTTTGCAAACAACAAGGGGTGTTAGATCAGTATGTAAAACATTTAGTTTCACACAAAACTTGTGTTGTGAATGAATTTGTGTTAGGAGACGAGCGCTTTGCGTAAAGGTTAGATCATCTACAATTCGTTTTTTTTTTTTTTCAACCAGAGTGTAGTTTTACTATTCACTTCCCAATTATACTAACTACCATAATGCAGTATAAGTAATAGTTTATGGAAATTATATTTGTAGCATAACTTTGCCCTCGTGTCAACTAACCAACTAGTATGTTGTTTCATTAATTCCCTATGAATACGTTAACGTGTTTGTAAGTGAGTTTTCTGTGCACGTACAATTACATAACCTTAACTAGGTTATGCGGAATGAACGAAACTCACGATACCTATATAAAACTTGGCCCTCTACTTTTATGTACTTGGTGGAAAGGGCTTGACTGTTTTAGCAATATGGTAGGGAACTATGAATAAAACTGTTTTGTTTCTTTTGAAGAAATTGTCCTCTTAACAACAAAAACCGTCGAGGCGACTGGTCGCTCTCGGCATGGGCGTGGGGGCCCAAATTGATTGCGGGGAATTGCAACAGGCGCGGATCCAAGGGGGAGCCCCCCCCCCCTTTTCGCCACATCAACAATAATTAATACGCAAAAACTAGCATAATATTAATCTAAGAGATATTCAAGGAGGTCTTAAGCCCCGCCCCCTTTTCGAAATGTCTGGATCCGCACCTGTGTAACGCTTGCCCGAAAAATATAGCCAAAAATTTCCTCGCGCTCTACGCGCGTTCAACATGTTAATATACATACCATATAAGCATGCATGGGTTATCAAACCGCATGGCAGTGATACATACAATTATGTAAGTGTTACAACCCTTCCATGTTGATGATAATATGGGGGATTTCTCTCATGGGGGTGGAGGGCATGCATTATGTTGTGTGAGCGCATTCCTGGGGAGGATTCTAAGGGGAAGGTTTTTGAAATATTGGATGTCCTTACATGCAATTTAGTTTTACATATACTACCTTTAAAGTAAAATTTGTGTTAAAACCTTATTGTAGCCTGTTTTAGGTACTAAATCACAAATCCGGCATCAGTGTTGGTCATGGCCCAATGACCCCCCTTAACTCACCACTGATATCATTATACAAGTTTAACCATCAAAAAACACACTGGTGAATTAATACCGTATATATGAGTGTTGGTGAAATTCAAATCAGAACTTTATTTTAATAACCAGGGTTACCAGGGATTTTTTTTGTTGTTAACTATTGATTACCTTTAGCTACATTATTGCATTATTTTTACTTCATAGGTGCCCGAAAACTTCTCAGCAATTTGCCCGAATTTTCACAGAAATATTTGGTTGGAGGCTGCAGGACACACCCACCCGATGACGGGAAACCAGTCTTTCTAGTTATCGTCTTGAACCCCTTGCCCCCACATGTTGGAACCTCAAATCCCGGCGCAGTTCCCCCCCCCCTCCCCGCCTCATACGCCTATCTATGGCTCTCCGGGAATATATACTTTATCGTACCGACTAAGGTTCCCCAACGAAATTAGAAAAATTCCCTGACGGGAAACCAGTCTTTCCAATGGTTGTCTTGAGCCCCCTGCCCCAACATGTTGGAAACTCAAATCCTGGTGCAGTAACCCCCCCCCCCCCCCTGTCTTTGCTCTTCTAGCTCCCTGATACCCACTTTGCAAAACCCTGGTCACGCGCATGCTACGCAATACTAGGAACATTTGAAGTGTTCATCGCCTTGCTGCAATTCAAAATAAGTCGGTCTTGTGGTCTTGGAACACGAAATTCTGATCCAGCACATCTTTGTATTGGCATCAGTTTGGGATTCCACATGAGCATGCTTCAACCCGATAATCCAATTCACTTGCTCGTTTATGGAAATTGCTAGCAAGGACAACGATAATGGGGAGGGGTGCAAACCCCACCCAAAATAAGATAGATTGATATGTGACGTAAATCACCCTACCCCTAATAAATTTGGACAAGGCCATTATTTGCCTTACAAATCTTGTCTGGGTTCCATGTACCCCTAGTCAACTACTGTGCTGCTTCCATCTCGTGATTTGTAAAACGGAATTGCCGTTTGTATAATAATTTTGTTACGTGATCATGCTTGCCCATTTATCCGTTTTAACTACGTGCATGCTCATTGCTCGAGCATTGCAATTGGTCATAAAGTGTGCACCGTTTTAATCAGGGCCACCCTGATTAATTCATTGAGCACGGACGAGGTGGATTCGCTACAATAAATGTTATCCCCGATAACGCCCAAGGGCCCGAAAGTTGATCTGTTTTACTCTAAATGAGTACCGTTTTTTAGTGTGGGTCTACTCAAAATTCCTCCTGCGATCGGCGCGCTTTGGAATTTTAAAATGTAAATTCCTGGAAAACTGTAAATGAACTCGACTGATCAGGTATAAACGGATATTATGCAAAATATGCCCTGTAATGGCATGTTATAGTACAAACGTTCTATTAAAATAAACCAGGCGCGGATCCAGGGGGGGCCTGGGGGGCCCGGGCCCCCCCCCCCCTCGCCACGAAAAAAAAACGAAAGGAGAAAAAAGGAAGAAAAAGAAAAAAAAGAAAAGGAGAAAGAAAAATTAAGAGCAAAAAAATGAATAAAAGTGTCTAAGAACGTGTTCAAAGTATATATTTCTGTAGGGGTTGGGTGGAGCTATAGCTGGATGATCTCTTTAGATATCTTTCAAAGGTTGGCGACGAAAGGAGAGCTAAAATGTTCGAAAACAGGTGAATAGCTGAGTAATCATCCTTGACTTAAGATCTAAATAAGTAAACATCGTGACATATGCAGTATGGGCCCGGCTAGCTGCACTGAAATGTAGTAACAATTTTACGTTTCAGAGTGAAATTTTTGGTAATCTAGAGGGATTGAGAGGCAAAGTTTTCGCCATACAGACCTTGCAGAATGAATGCAGAAGACAAGCTGTCAGGTGACGTGATATTGTGCACAGTGGCATCAGCTGTTACAGGCAAAGTAGCGGCGTGCATATCCTGTTCGATTTCGAAACTGTCTGAAGTTTTAAAATGAACTTAAAAGGCTTTCAAGCTACAGACAGTGGCGTCGGCACAGTGGGCAATGGGTGATGTGTGTCCCCCTCCCCATCGATTCTTGAAAATTTTTGTAATGGCCCCAAAAGTCATTTAAGCTACAGATTTCTGTGGAGGGTGTAGGGTGAGATGTATTTTTGATGATTGGTTTATTTTTCTAACCATTTTCTTTCACAAACTGTTCTCAAACTGTCATAGGTTTTGAAAATTCTTGACAAATTCCAAATTTTCGCACGCTCCGCTAGCGTCAAGCCTTGTGTCAGAGTTGTCCTTATTATCAATAGCTTTCGGTAACTACTCACGGAGGAACAAAGGAGCAAAAGTGCTTTTTAAGAATTCTCAGTCAGAAAATTCGTTTCTGAATAGCATAGGTTGGTGGAAAAGTGAAAGTGTCCGATGCAGCTTCTGAATGCAGGTTTTGTCATGGACTAATATTTTACTCAAAATTTCGGCGCGCTTCGCTCGCATACGACAGGGTTTACACCCGATTTCATATACCATTGACAAAGCTATGACGCAAGAAGTTATTCCAATGCAAACATTTTTGTAAAAAGTGCATCTCCTCTGTAAGGCTCTCATCATTAACGGATCTTTGACTAATCTAGTCTACCACATGATTTGAAAGATTGAAAGTACGTAATTGCCGTTGCTTATTTTCCAAACATTTTACCGCGACGTTCAATAACGACGAAAATCTTTCTGAAACGAATTTTGCCTGTCCACCATCCCTCTTGCTATACCTAAAAAGAATGTGATATATCATATCTCCTCCCACATGGATTTCCGGTAGTGAGAATCCCGTTGGTCCCTCTTTTGTGTACTGTAACTAATTCAGAGCTTCCGGGAGGTTCTTTACTGTTCTCTGTCAACATTGGATATCCTTTTAAAATGTAAAGGAAAAATTTTATTATAGTCCAAGAATGTTTCTGTGTACTCCACCCAGGTATAATTGCGGGTACAATTTTCCCATGGGCGTGGATCATTGGGGGACGGGGGCACGCGTCCCCCTCACTTTTAGGAAGGAGGGACATCGTCAAAAAGTCCCCCTCACTTTTTCAAAAATGATGGAACAGACTGCAATTATGCCTAGGAAAACGAAATTTTGAGAGGAAAAATAACCTAAAAATCCTACACTTTTGTTGCACCAAATCGCATCTGAGGGTATTCAGTTCAAGAAAAATTTCCATTAGACCCCTCCCCCATGCCGACGATTACAAAACTTATTGTCTCCCCGTGACGCAAATTCTGGTTACCACCACTGCTTCTTCCACCAGGACGGCGATTCACAAATGTGAAAAAGTCCCTCCCCCCACTTTTGAAGATGGATCCACGCCCATGATTTTTCCTGGGACTTAAGGAGGTTTGAAGACAATATATTAACCGTCTCTTACTCCTCTTTTTCACCCGAACAAAAGTTATAATTCACTAAATTTTGGACATATTTTAAACATACAATCACTTTAGAATGACCCAAAGATACCACCATTTTGCATATAGGCCCCCTTAAATTAACAAAAATGTCTCAAAGGGTAGGGTAAACCCCTTCCTGGGATTGCACTCTCATGTACTAACAAGAAAAGGTTCTCCCACTCTTGTATATAGCGTATACAAAATCCCACTGCCTAAAAGGCACGGTTTAGCAGTTATCTGCGGTTCCCCCAATCACCAACTCCCGCCGGCACCATCGGTCATAGATTTCTGAAGGGTATAACCTTTAGAAATCCATAAAGAAGGTGATATATCATCTCTCCTCCCATATGGATGTAAGGTTGTGAGAGTCCTGTTGGTCCCCATTTTCAGTGTACAATTAATGCAGAGCTCCCGGGAGGCTCTATACCGAAAATTTTCGGCGCGCTTCGCGCGCAATTGTTTACGCTTACGGAGAGAGGTACTTTTTTATTGAGTGATTGGTTTATTCTTATCACTTTTTACCAAAAATCATTTGAAATCTTTCACAATTTTTGCAAAGTCTTCTCAATATTTCTTGATTTTCGCTTGATCTGCGCACTTTTAAGCCTTGAATTGCTCCTTTTACTATCAATAAGGTCCCAAACGTTTTCGCATTACTCATCGGTGGGGTTCTGCCATAAGCCAATTATTCGTGTGCATAAACGTGATTTCAGAGGAGCCAGTATTGTAAGGATGTAAAGCGACTGATATTCATTTTTTCACCCTCCTCTTCTTATGAGAACTGAAAACTTAGTATCGAACCCACCTTCTAATTGATATACACACATAAAGGGAATTGACACCGTTAGTCATAGCAATGGTTTTAAATGTAAATTCACATTTTCGGCGCGCTTCGCGCGTTTTCGTTTCATGTAACGTCCTAAACCCGAATACCGTATAACGAAAATCAAACACTCATTATGGCAAAAATCATCTCAAGTTACCTACAAGGGCTCATAATGTTGGCGTGTAAGTTTCAAGATAACTTATATTCTCCGGAACTTCTGCAGGTACATATAGTAACTTATACTGAGCCATACACATCAAATTCCATGAAACATGAAAAGGTATAAAATCTCACTGACATAAGAACTGGAGGTCGATTTCTGTGCTCTTAAAATGCAATATTGCGAGAGCTCCCGGGGGCCTCGCCCCCTGGACCCCCACCGGGGCTCCGCCCCTGGACCACGCCAGGGGCCCTAACGCGGGCCCCTGGATCCCACGCGTAGGAACTCGCGCTTCGCGCTCGTGGTGCACCTTCGGTGCACATGAGATTTTCCACCTTGGGCCCCCCCCCCCCTCAAAATTTCTGGATCCGCGCCTGAAATAAACATACCTCTTCCACCGTCGACGTTTTGACCTTGGATCGCTTCCCAAGGTCGGGTAACCTGGCTCTCCTGTCAGACAAATCTTGGTTCCACCGCGTGAACCAACTATAGGTAGTGACATGAAGCCTTAAAAAGGGGTGGGAGAAGAAAGGCAGGTAAGATAATGCAAAGAGAAGCACGTTACGAGCGAGAAAGAGAGCTGGGAGGTAGATAGAGAGTGACTTGGAATGAGAAAATACGTCGTTATTAGTACACATTTGGCACAAAAATACACAAATCTGAAACATCAGGCTTTGTGAACGTTGTGTTTTCGGGAACATCCGACATACAGGGTGCATGTATAACGCTCCCGCGGCTCCAGATGTTTTGCAGTGTCGTTGGGTGGTGTTTAAGATTAGAGGGATGAGCTACTCATTTTACGAATTCTGGTATTTTTAAGGCAAGTTTGGACTTTTCAGACAAAATACTTTCAAACTAAATATAATTTAGAGGCTGTACTTCCACCCCCAGCCCACACTTCCTAATCCAACTACGACCTCGTAGAGGAAGAGAGAAAAATACACTTGTCGGGAGACTGTCCCACATCCGGGATAAAACGAACTATTCAACTGATCGTCCTACAAATCGGCTCAACTCTCCTAGTCTCTGTGCGACAATAATGTGAGTAGAGCTGTATGGATTGATCATGGTTTTGGAAGCCCTTTGCAGGATACTGCTAAGGCTAGGTAAGGCCTGTGTACATTTTCAACATTTTAGGACGCATGTGTCGACACAAGTTGCTACAACACCTTGTTACCGAAAATGCATTGATAGTGTGTACAGAGCAAAAAAAAATTGGCAATATGTATCCCAACATGTATCGACACATGTTGTCAAATAATTCAGAATCAATTTTCCAGCAACATGTATCCAAACTCTGACCAATCAGAAATCATATTTTAATCAGCTGATCCACCTGTAGTCCGGTGACTTTGAAAAAATAGCAGCCCCTATGGACTGGACAAATGGCAAAGTGATGGGTTTGATTAAAGTTTGGGAGCAGGGGCGGGGTTTGATGTCTCAAAGTGTGTGTGGGGGGGGGGAGAAGACTGCCGAACGGCGTCGAAGGCGCCGCAGGAGTGCGAAGCGCTGCCCCTAACGGGGCAGGGTCCAGGGGCCCGCCTCAGGGCCCCTGTTGGTCTCCAGGATAATAGCCTTGGTGTGGGTCCAGGGGGAGAAGCCCTCGGAAGCTCTGGAGTACCTTACGAAATTTTAGGCATTAAAATGAGGACTTTTAGCTTCAACTACAAATGACTTAAGGTATGCAATCAACATACCACAAAAGTCACAATTTGACTCTTTTTCACTCTTAAAACTCCCGGTTTATTTGGATGAACCCAATCCCGGATCATTTTTTTCTGAACTGTTTCGGATCAGTCTGAACAGTTTACCTATTCAAATTGATCCCTTCACACATCAAGTCCGAAATATATAGTACTCGGTTCACCCTGCTTTCGGATCAAGTCAAGTACCTATTGGTTAATTTCGAAACACGCACATCACGCGCCGTACATCGTATCACTGAAATTGCAACAAGAGGGTTTGAGATTCAGTCATGGATTTCGTAGAACGAAAGCTACAAGTATGGGGGCTAGAAAGTATATTCCTTCCTTCAAAGGTAAACTATTTATATTTGTTTGTCGTCTCGATGGATAAATGTTCATTTGGGTAGAATTTGGCTTGAAATTAAGGCTAGATTGATTCTTTGCAAATGCAGGGGTGCGGCCAAGTACTGACAGCGGCAACCAGTATAACGCTATGGACTTGTAGTAATAGTATTAGTACTTGTGCTACAGTATGTAGGCCCACTACACATACATAGCCTGCGAGTGCGACAGTTCAGGCTAAAGCTAACTTTGGCCTTGAACAATAGTGCACAGCGGGATAGCCCAGCCTATATGTAATGCCACCTGTGTAGGCCTAGCCTATTTGATTTTGATATGCATACCAACCATATTTTGGCTAAGCACAATATAGGCCTACAGTAGCTACACACAACCACTTGAATGATTGATGGTATTATTGTAATATTCCTACAAATATAGTCCGGGGTGGACGTATCACAACCGTAACCTAGTGATGTAGGCCTAGCCTAGGCCGAGCTAAATGAAGTTTTGTGTGATGTTTTCATGAATCATGGTTTACAAAATATACTAGGCTTAGCCTAGGCCTATGAATTATTCAATCAGAGCCCTAAGCTATTCGTCAGTTTTTGGTAAGTTTCTCAAATAGCATTTGAACCTTGGCCTGCTACAGGTAGGCCTCGCCTACAGTATAGGCTGGGTTGAACCGGAAACGGATCATTTTAATCATTAATTTTTGATCCGGAATCGGATCATTTGATTTGATCCGGGTTTCGGGATCATTTTGAACCGGATTGGTTGGGTGCCCGGCTGATCCGGACTCCGGATCATATCTGACCCTTTCCGGATCAAATCTGAACTGGATGTTTTTAGAGTGTATATTCTTACGCCCCCGGGATCAATAATGCTGAGGACTTGATGAAGTAGGGGAGAGTCTGTGGCTAATTCTGAGGATTTCCCGGGGCCTTGGAACAATCATTTTAAGAATGGAAGATCTTGCACTCAGAATGGGTTCGCGAGAAGCGCGCTGGAAAAAATCCCATTTTTCATACTTTTTAGTGACATGAGTAATAGAAATGCTCGAAAGAAAGTACCCTCAAAGAGAGGGGTCTTGCCCCCCTCTCGCTAAGCGCCTATCCCTTTTTACGGTACCGAAAATGACACTTTTCGTACCTGCAAACTTGCATCTAAACAATCTTTAAAGAGTCGGTAAATTTACACAGATCGATGGTGATAAAAATTTTGCTTTGAAAGTTTCTGGGAGAGGGGAACTTTGCCTAGGCTGCGTGGGGCCGTGGAAAAAGTTTCAATGGTAATTAGAAACGTTTGTACAAAGCTATGAGAAGCAGGATGTTCTATAGGAAGTAAGCCCGAAACCCCGAAGCAATATTTAAAAGGTGAAGCGCGCAGAAGAAAACAGCGTTGAGACAGCGTTTTGAGACATTTAATTGTAACCTATTGTTTTTCTTCAGTTTTAAATGCAGTATTTTTATTGCATAAAAAGTTTCCTACTTTTCCCAGGTGCCTGTTCTTTCCATAGAGCAGGATATGAGAACCTATATCCTGCTCCATGGAGGCTTTCTTTCATGTTGAATTTGGTCGATGGTCTGGGACGACTAACTATTTTAAATTAGTGTGAAAAAAAAGGTAGTGTCGATTTGGAAGGTTACAGACTATGTGATACCAAAGAAGTCAATAAAATCATTTGTGGGTAGTTTTACATGGACATTGTCAAGTGTTTCGGCAGTCTAAGTGCCAGAGAAGTAATTTTGATTAGAGGCAGCATCTTAGAAAGTTGTGCCCAGCAAAGCCTTTAACCGCGATCTCCGAAGGCAGGGAACTGAGGGTACCTCCCAAAAATCCTTCTTAAAGTTGACAGCTTTTATGGCCATTCTGGACAATTTCTTGAGAAAATCCTGCTTCCACCAGGTGTAATTGAAATGCTAATGAAATAGATTTTATATGATGATCGCAAATTTAAATTAAGATTATAGTCAGCGTCAGTCAATTTGCTGAGGATGGTGATAGTTGGTGGGGAAAATGAACAGCAAGAGGTGTAGCGAGGGTTTCGGGTATGGTAATTTATTCAAGCTGTCCTACAGGAATGAATAACGAGGCAATTCTACCAAAGTTTTTCTGCACACAGCTAGCAGTACAGCAGTACTAATGAGACATCGATTTATATAAGGGTCATGCGAAGCGCGCCGATTTTTTTCTTTTTCTTTTCGAGAATTGCGGTTTCATGGTATAAATGGGTAGGATTTGGGACTACGTTTGCAAGGATCATGGTGAATTTTACGACGTACAATAGTTCTTCCAGGGACCCTTATTTGAGAGCTTCAAGTCACAATAGTGCTGCGCGTAGGAAGAAAGAAATTTTACGGTGCGAGACAAAATTTCAATTCTATTAGTCAATTTTCGCTCGAGGTGCGCTTGAAGGGCGCAGAGAAAATTTTTCGTAGTAATTTTATGGTTTTGATATTAATATTTCCTTCATTAGGCATTTCAAAATTTAATCATAATAGCCTATTGAAAATTTTCTAATAGTTTCTCTGGTTTTGCTTACTCTCGCTAAATTTTTTTATTATTTTAATTTTTTAACCTCTGGAAAAAAGTAAGGAGAAGGAAATTCATATAGGAGAGCCTGCAGGGGTGGTGCCAGGATTTGTCCGGAAGGGGGACCAATCCCCACGACGGAGGGGGGGGGGCGGCCACCGAAGCCTTGACAAGGGCAACAGAATGCCGAAACGTGTTTGAAGCAAACTGTTGGCGCTGGAAGCAAGCCGGAATGGCTCTTATTGGAGGAAATTTGAAAAAAAGTTGGATTTCCACTATCGATATTTTTGAAAAAAAAATTGGGTTTTTAACGAAGAATATTGGAAACCTTTGGGATTTCATTGAAGAATTTGCCCTAAATTAGACCAACATTAAGTATATCTTCCGTGCGACTGGTTGTCGGGTACTATATATTTTATTGTATACATAACAGCTCCCAGAAGAAACCGGAAAATATATGAGGGGCCAGCCTTCACCGATGAGGCGGCCATTGCCCCCGCCCTCCACCTGGTGCTACCCCCGAGGGCCTGTCTCCCACCCTTAGCTACTTCACGAGACAGTGGTAAACCCCATGTTAATTCTCTCTCATGGTGACCAGGGGTCTTGTTCATAGCCTCTTTTGCTGTACGTTTCGCCGTTTCTTTCTCCTCTCTGTAACAATTGCCAGTATTGTTGCAGCTGCTCCCAAAACACATCTCCTTTCTGAATCCTCCATCTTCCTTCCAAAATCCTGCTTCCTCGCTCATTTTTGACAACATGTTGCTCAAGTGAGTCGAAACATGTGTCCGCGACATGTGTCTTGTGTATACAAGGACAAAATTTCTGTGTCCTGTTGTGTCAGCAACCAAAATGTTGATAGTGTACACTGCGCTTTAAGCACAGGTTACTAAGAACAGGCTACTTACTTCAGGCTGAGCTAACCAGACTACAAGAGGCATTAAGTGAGTCGAAAACTGTGCCTTGCAGAGCACAGACAGCAGGACCGTAGCCTGGGTGAAACCCTAGAAGGGGAGGGCAGTCCATGATACTAATTGAGGGGACGGAGCACAAAGTGGCGCGCCTACAGATGGTTGGCACCCGAGTGGACCCAGCTTTTCAGCCTGTGCATGAGTGCCGTTATGAAGGACTGTCCTGAGGGGAAGGGTACAAGTAAGGCTTGGCTTAGATGCAAATTTGTGCTATCTTGAGCAACGCTTTGAACTGATTATGTCTTTACAAATTTTCATTATTTAGTGATAGTCTAACTATGTTTTGGCTGTGCGTAAGTCAAGAGATGATGTAACAAAGAGAAGGGGACGACACTCCACTTACAAATTTGTGTCTTTGTGCGTTGACTCTACTATACTTCCGAGGACCACAGCTTGATAACAAACCTGCATCGCGAGGACTTTGTGTCGTCCGAGGGCCTCAAATGAGGTCCTCGGAAGAAATTGCATTAAAACAATACTACATATCCCCCTCTATCCCTAGGAGGACGTCACAAGCATCCCCTCTTTAATACTGTGAAGTGTGTTTTTCCGGAAGAAAGGGGATGTCAAGTGTTACCATTTTTCCAAGGACATGTTGCCGTGCTCGCGAGGACTTACAGCCACCTTCCGAGGACGTGTGTAACACACATTTCGGACTTAGTTTTTTTCACAAAATGGAGGTCCTCGAAGAGGATTAAAGGACTGTATGCGTGAGGTGGTTTGGACGTAAACTGTTGCTATATCTGGTAAAACTTCGATACCTAGTGATTTAATTACAAGTTTCAAAGCCCTCGTTATTTATTTCTTTTTTTTTTTGTTTGTTTAGTTTTTTTAGAATGTAATTGAAGAGAATGCTGCCTCGGGGGAAGGATGACACATGTACTCTTTGAGAAATTTATATTGTGATACGTTCTCCCAGATCCAGAAGGTATTACCTTTGGTAAGGCTTTGGACTGAAAAAATGACCTAAATCCTTAATTATTTACTGAATTTCGACCGTTGCATGACACCTCTACGATGCTGGTGCCCGGTGCATGTTTCTCCCTGCGGTCTAAGTGCGCCACTGGGGGAGCCACCATTGGGTGACACCCAACCGTAACTTAGGCTTTGCATATAATGTTGGGTGGATATGTCTCTCAGAGTCCCAGAAGGGGGAAACGACACATTTCATAGACCTTAAGGTTGCGTATAAACTTTTTTACTTTTAGATTTCATGCTTTAGAAAAAAAAGTTTAGATTTGAAGAAGAAAAATTAGAAGGGAAAATATATTCATCCCAACTTGAATAGTGCACCCGGGTATCCTACTTGATGAATGACTTTTGAGAATCATGTTACAATATGTTTCTCACTGAGTTGTGAAAATCACGTATAGAGTAACTTCTTGTGCCTTGAATAAACAATATTTATATTCTAACATAGCCCATATGAAAGATACTTGAAGTGAAATTAGAGGATATTTGTGAGATGTAGCTATTTTTTCACAATACGTTTGCATCGACTACACATGCCCTTTAAATAAATTATTTTTTACCAGCTCATTAAGTTTAGCTAATATTTAAAGGTAACCAATAGGCTATATATTTTATCTTTAGACAGAGTCTATGCTGGTGTATTCAAGCGATGTATTTTGTAGGAGGAAGATGGTTCCTTCGTCAGGAAGAGAAACGCAGATGAGAACACGTCCACGGCAGGAGTCCGAGACCTCCCGGGAAAATTTGGGGAAAAGGGAACACTAATATGTGATTTGTCAGGTTTTTGAGCCTGTAAATCATAGTTTGGACACTGAAATATTCAGGATTTCAGCATTTTTTCTCACTCAAGTGGACCAACTTTCATTTACGATTTGGAAAACTCAGGGGGGACTTTCCTTGCTCCCAGAGGCTACGGCGATTACCAGGCCAGCCAAAAGGCGATCCGGTCTCAGGTAATGAATCTAGACACTAGGCTCCCCGTCGACTATTCGGGGTGGGGCTCGAATGGCAAAAGAAAAAGTAGGTCACATGCCGGTGTGCCATGAGGCCTACCCACCCACATTCAGTGGTTTAATTGGGGAGACATGCTAAATGGGACAAACGCTATTGTGTCCCTTTGTGAACAACATGCACTAATCTGGTTCGAAGTAATAAACTGTTCCCCGAATACATAGATATTAACTGCCGTAGATGGATTAGATAGGATTGACTCATATAAGTTCAAGTTTGAAATCACCGAACATTACCAAAAAATGAGTCACTAGGTCGATGGGTACGCAAAGTTTGGGTTCAAGGTGAATAAGCGGTCACCTTTTCGGGCCGCTTTATTTTCTTCTTTTTATTTAAACATTTACAACCGAGTTGAGAAACTCTACTAGCTGTAAAGATTAATATCCAACTCAAGGCCCTGGATACAAACAAATGTAAGAAGTAAAAAGTAAAAGCATACGAAAAATATATGCTCACAAAAATTAACAAATATAAAGAGGGGAGTAAACAGTACAACCAGACAAACCAAAACAACAGGGCAGTTCAAAATTAAAAAAAAAAAATAAAACAGCCATAAACAGAATACAAATGGAAATTAAAAAAATAAATAAAATAATGAAGAACGGGTTAAATGATTGCTTGGATAAGGCATTTAAACCAACTCAAAGTTTAGCATTCCTACATTCTGAAGTTAATATTTCGTTCTAGTCTTTTGCAGCCAAATAGGAAAATTTTTAATGATATATTATTCTGTATTTCCATGCACCTTTTATGAATAGACCATTTGAGGTTGAAGATCTTTGCCGTATGAATGTGCATCCCTTGTGAACTGGAAAAGATCTCTCAAATATTCAGGTGCCTGTGCATTTAGGCATTTGTATAAAATTCTTAATCGCTCTTCTAACATTCACTTTAAAAATTTCTGTGCCTAGAAATACGCAAAAAACTCGAGTAAAGCTGTCCGCTATAGTGTGCACCATTTGCATAAGTTTACCCTGCTATGTCGAGTGTATTTACTCATTGAAAGTATTCACTTGTCGCTTATTTTATGAACCTTTGTTTAAAATTAAACATGTAATGAGTATTCAAACCTTTCGATGAGTAAATATGCTTTCCATAAAAGAGTAAACTTATGCAAATGGTGCATACTATAGTGGAGAGCTTTACCCGCGCTTTTTATTTTAACGCGAAATTTTGGCCCGCGAAGAGCGCCGAAAATTTTTGGGTGACTATTGAAAAAAGTATAACAAACAGTGGCTTTTATTGGGCAATATACCCTACTCAGGGCGAAATCAAGAAATTTGTTGCTGCGGCTGGTCATCGTCGGAGGATTACGTACTCTACTGTGTCCATTAAGGCTCCCGGACGAAAATGTAGTTTCCCCGACAATAGGGGTCATAGCCCCTGCACCTCCTTAGCTTGGGCCACCTGACACGCCTGACATGCGTGGGTCACCAGCATGGTCATTTTAATGCCTTGAATTTTGGTATAGGAGAAACATCTGGCATTCAAAACTAGGAACGTTGCCTACCAAAACACACTCTGAAACGGACGAAGTCACAACAGTTAAGCACTTATCCTTCGTTAGTGGCCAGTATATGTGCTCTTGAAGCTCTTGATCAGTTATTCTCACACGCGGTCAAACAGAGAAGTGGGTCTGCTGAGTTTGAGGGCGGCATTCCCAAAAGTCGCAAAAAGCTTTGACTGAATGATTATATTTCATCTTACGAGCAAGGTCATGTGAAACGTCGCAAACACATTGTTAGTACCGAAATATAAATTGCAGAAATTTTAATTTCAGTAACCAATCAAGAAACGTTCAACTCGATAAGTTTGTTAATTGTATAGTCACCCTAAGTCGCAGTTGAATTTCCGGGGTATAACTTTGCTACAAGGTTTGTCACTACAGATACAACCACTCTGCAATCCACCACTTCAGAAATACATACCACGCGTGTACATAACATGATTTTCAACAACAGGGCACACGGTATCAGTCTTGGCTAGATAAAACTGAACAAGGAATATACCGCAGAGCCTGTTACGTAGGCAATCTACCCACCCCCCTCCAAAAAAAAACACACACACACACACCTCAAGAGAGCAAACTTGAGAAAAGTCAAGTAGTGACTCGATATTGCATAATTTAATTTCCTACTTTTGCTACGTTTTGTTCTTGTCGAATATGATTTTCTGAAAACCCAAAATCAATTCACGGGCTGCACCCTCAGGGCCCGTAGGCCGCATGCGGCCCTAAGGGCCGTGTTTAAGAACCACTGGACTTACATTATGATTTTCAGTGGTGTATTTGAGGGGCCATTGGGCCATGTCACACCGTCAGTGATGCCGATTTTTTTTCTACCTAAAGTACGTTAATTTGTAACAACAAATTTTACTTTTTACTTTAAGGACACCTGATTTTTCAAAACTTTTCAAAGAGGAGGGGATGACGCCGATTTTTTTTTTTTTTTTGTACCTTAAATGCCTAAATGTTTAAACACAAATGTTACTTCGAAGGAAGCACATGGGACACCTGATTGCATGTAAGGACACCTCATGTTTCAAAAAATTTCAAAGGGAAACCTCTCCCACAGGCCGGCGATCACACATAATGCCTGTCCCTCACCCCATGAGAGAAATCCTGGCTACGCCTTCCGCCAAAATTAAAACCAATATGGAAGGTAGTAACATTGCAAATTAGGCTATTGTATGTAATTGGCATGTCGTGTGATAACCGCGGTACATGCCGATATGATATGTACATTAACATGTCGAAAGTGGCGTGGAGCGCGCGGAAATTTTTGGTTATATCTTTCGGGCACGTCGTTACAGCCCCCCCCCCCCCATCATCTTGGGCTCCTACGCCTATGATGCTGTAGGTACTACCGAACTTTTATGTGGTTTCTCCGTTAACGTTACCACCAGGGCGTTGCCTCTGGACCCCTCAAGAGCCCCACAGGCGGGATCTTGTACACCAAGCCAAAAGATGAATCGCTTCGCTTTCAGAGGCCGTTTGGTACAGTTGGATCAGTAACACATGTTCGTAACAATTTCAATACAGATTTGCAGCTCTACCTAAAATATGTAGACTTACCCTGACCAGTTTATACGTCTCTGCGTTGGCTTTTCACCATTCAAAAAAGAAAAAAAAAAGCTATGAGAGAATGGAGTAGTCTTGCAGGCTTCACCCTGCTAACCTGTTGTAAGGAACGTTAAGGTCACAGCAAATTGAGTTCATACAGACGGGACTGCAAGCACACGGTATGTGGGTATATGGCCCATATCCCGGATCTTGCGTTACCCATGATGGGACCTTTCAATACGTGGACTTAACCAGGTTGTAACAGCGACTAAAATTATCAACAGCGCAAGAGAAAATGAAAGTATTTAATTACATTTCAAATGTTTACCTCGTTTTGCAATTTACTGGTTATTCATTAAGTTAAAGTCATTTTTTTTCATCATTTTTAATCTCTTTCAGCCACAACATGGAAAGGTACGCAGACATAGGTTCATATTAACTCTCAGCCAATCAGGGCTTCCATTAGGTTTTCTTCCCCAGGGGTCCTCAAACCCCTGCATATTTTAATGTAGGGGTCCCATTAGAAAATTAGGGGTCCCGCCTAGTCCTCTGGTAAAAATTCATTTACTTCAGCGACAATATCGTTGCAGATGGCTTGTATTACTCTCGTACATAGACAACATGGGTTTAAGGACCAGTTAACCCCTTTCTCTGTAACACACCATTCAAGTCAACAAAGCACATTCAATTAACTAATCCTGTCCACTGCAGTCATTCTTTAAGGGTTCAGAAAAGATGTGATTACTTTAACTGTCGCTGTCATCCTAATGAGAATATCACTGTAGACCATGATACAGGCTGTAGGTAGGGGTACTGTATTGGGAAATTGTGACCATATACAGAATTCACTAGGTTCCTTTATTATGCTTTCCAACTTTCAAGGTTTTGGCAGACCTCTGTGAAAAGTTGCTATGTATACCCATCACTACAATCAAGGATTTAAAGAAGTCTTTTCATGAGAGAATGATTGAAGGATGTTATACTTTTTGGTTGTAATCATCATAAACAGATGCAAAATATTAACATTTGCCCTAGGTCAGAGTCACATTTTTGCACGTTGGGGGTGAGACACCCCGTTTACGCCCCTTAAGTTAAATGTGCTTTATTCTGCATGGGGGAATTTCTTCTACTTTACTTCACCTGTTGTGTACAGCAGACATATTTTTGTGAGAAAGACAGCATTTGGATATAGCTGTGCAGGTTACTATCACTGGTAATTCCAGGCTGGCGCTAGCTGGCAGTGGAGTGTCAGACTGGGCTCAGTTGTCTACTACACTTTCATTTTTCCCAATTTTAACCTGTTTAATAGTAATCTCATGCACACAGTTGTATCTGAAGAGGTGTTGGATGTTCTGCTTGAATTACAGTACTGTACATCTGCAGGTCTAGAGTTTTAAAACTAGATTTTCCAAGTGTGCTACTAATGTACAAATCACACAGTCCTCAGGGAATGAAGCAGTATGTATGGTAGGTGTGCTGTTTTACAATTAAGTAAATTTACCAGAGTTTTCATTCTTTATCAAAGTGTGCAGAAAATCCCACCTCTGAAAGTGATTTGATGTGGGTGATGTTGTGTGTAATAATCCCACTCACACACCTCATAATTCATGGCCTGCAGATGACATGATTCACTGTCTTTTGAATTTTGTGGTAAGGCAAGGGTGGCTGAATAAAGTCACAGAGTATGTACCATCCGGATGAACTTAAAAATACAAGGGGTTTTTTCATTATATTATTATTCTTTACGTTGCAACATTGGTTTATATAGGCAAAACAGCCAGTCATGATACACTGGATGCTAGTCTATGTACTTACAGTAGCAGTACACATACAGTCCACGTGATTCAAAAAATCATCATGAATTCATTCACGTTTCTGTGCATGCGGGCAGGGCGGTATTCTACACTATGATTTCATTCCCTCGGCCTAATAATAAGTCTAGCTAGGTGTAGAAATAGGAACAGTTTCGTGTTTTGTTTGGTAAGGTGACCTATAATAGGGGCCTAACTTGTTGGTAAAGGCTATATAGCTTATAAGCTTAGTGCATAGCATAGCTGTAAATAGGTCTAGACTATGTACCCTACATAAGGATCGACCGCCTGTGGCCTCAGGCTGTACAGTAGCATAGGCCTAGGCCAACCCTATATATGTAGGCTTTAACATTAGGTTACTGTAGGTGAGTGGTTAATATAGTAATGGGAACATTATAATGTCTTTTGAGACAAACAGCAACCTACTGGGAGAAGTTGGAGAAATGCAAACTGTAGATGATGACACGGACTGGCCTTCTGCCCAAACTGCAAAGTTCAACAGTCTTCACACAGATTTGTGGCATGTGAAACTGTACACCAAACTTTTTGGCATACAGAGTGATTGTAAAATTCTATTCACTTTGCCGTACTGGCCTGACACACAATGACGATATCATTGTGACATAACACTAATGATAGCCTATAGGCTACACCCTAAACCACAGGACACCTGCAGTAACGCAAGACACAATGCAAGACATAATTTGGGGCAATTTTGTGGCATACATCATACAAACTTTATGCGGGGTTATTAACAATAACATAGCCTAGTAGAGGCTACAGTTGGCCAGCAGGCCTAGGCTTGTTGGTCGACTGTAGCCTTTAGGCTAGCTATGTTATTGTTAAGAAGGCTAATTAAGGGGAAGAGTATCGATTAGATTTAGGCCTATGACCAATGTAGGCCTAGCCTATATTTCGGCATTTCCTTTTACAGTTCAAAAAATATCAAGGAAGTATCACCACATGAAGTATGACTGATACCTTGTGAACAACCTTCAACAAGAACAAGAGTAACCGAATTCCTCCTACTAATGAAATATCTGAAGAGAATTCCTTCTTGCCTGTAACGTGAGTTTCGACCACCGTATGCTCAGATTCGACCACCGGGTTGCTAACTTCGACCTATACCTTTCAGTTAACAAACTCCATAGAAATGACATGCAACACGATAAGGCTTCGATAAATGATGATCAATGATGTAATCGGCACAGGATGTGACGCAAGGTAAAGACAAAACTGGGATGGTAATATCTTCAAACTGGTTGTGGAGTTGTTTAATAAATTCCAAACTCTTTCACGGTCCTTGCGACTAGGCTTTCCTTCAGATCACCGATATTTCCATGACCAATTCTTAATATTTAGTTCTTTTCTGACTTTTTTTCAGAATGCAAGAATATTAGAGATTTAGAAGCTAGGAGACGTCAAGCACAGCCTATAACTGCTGATGATTCTTACAGACAATGATGAATAAAATAGTCACAAACTCAAATAATGTCCTCTGTTCTTTTTTCTCTATTTGAAATTGAACTTTATATTGGAACAACATTTTCCCGAGGGAAAAGATTCAGAGGATACTCCTCAACTTTGTAAAGGCATTAACAGCATGCATTTAAAATACATACGGACACATCACTTTTCAGGAAATAGGAATAAAGCCAGATCTGAATGTGCAGGCCTAAGCCTACTTGAAGACTCCTAAAATTAGGCTGAAGAATTCGATAAAAACTTGTGTCTTATAAAAGGTAAACTTTGAAGAATCCCGATGTAGCAAAACAAAAAACATCGTTAAAATGTGAGTATCGTTATGAATAATGACTTGATATCATCGTATAAAACATAAAAATGAGATCATGTTAAAATACAATTCATTACGAAAATGGAATGTAAATGAAAGCACTGACTGAAATTGCGGAAATACCTTTCACTGGGGAAGTTGAAAATGAAAGACTTAATGTTTGACACGAACATAATGCACATGATAATACTATAAAAATATTGCACAAACTAATGAAACAAAATCTATACAATCATTTCATAATGTAAACAAGTGAATACAACATTTTTTGAATGATATACGTTTTGGCAAATTTTCAGACTCCTACTTGCATTAAAAACATTTATGGCCTCATCAACCAAACTTGAAATAGGCTTATAAAATTTTCAAAAATATTTGAATAAAATGGCAGTACAATCATGCCCTTTAGCTTAAACAACATCGGTATAAAAATGAGATGATGAGTCACCAAATAGGAAGCAGAAGAGATGGTAAATAATATGATGCTACTGCACCAATCTTAGCTAACAATGTCAACTTTGAAATTTCAAGGAAAAGTACCATCATCAAACTGATAGTCAAACGCAAGACAAAATCGGCAAAATTAGTCATCAAAGGCAGTGTTCGCAATACCAGGCCATTTCATCCAGCTCCTCTGTCGACAGCTCATTGACATTCATAATATCTGTACAAGATTTATGGTACCAGCGAGGGCAACCCTCGCATCCAATCCAGTTTTGGTCTTCGCCATTTACATATGGTTGTTCGCATCGACTACATTTATTTTCGTCAATTCGGGAGTCATCATCTGAGCTTGATTCGTTGCCCGCTGACCTCTTTTTCTCCTTTCCTTTCTTTGCACTCAATTTCTTTTCTTCTCTCTTCTTTCTATTCACTTCTTTTCTCCTCTCGTCTTCCTCTTTTTCTGCCCGTTTCTTTTCTAGCAATTCAATGAACGCCTTGGAGGAAATTGCTTTAGGCAACTGTTCTGCCCTTCGGCTTTGCTGACTCATGGTCGGTTTATCCGCTTTTGGAAAGGTAAGGTGTTTGGAAAAATGATGGCTCACTCGAGCATCTCCACTGCTAGAGGTAGGAGCGTCGGCAAGTTGAGGGGCGTCAGAGGGAGATAACTCCAATGAAAGTTCTTTGACCCTTTTCCAAGTGTTATACAACTGATCCGTTGTAACGTCGAAGCCCTCTTCGAATCGTTTTTGGAAGAGCCATTTTTTCTCTTTAGTCAAAGTTCCTTCGATCACACGGAGGGCGGTTTTGGCATCCTGTGAGCTTGTCGCTTGAGGCATTGCGTTGAAGAGTGAGGAGTTGTAACCATCGGTGGTGGCGGCATAGGCGCCCCATTGGATTCTGGACTCTGCTGAGTTCCTACAGGTACTGGACGACTTGTCGAAGATGATCCAGCATCTGTTGAAGCTGCTTGTTCAGGGGACTGTGGTAGATGGGATGGGTTTACAAAAACCTTGGAAGCTTCCAGTTTTGATCTATCATATTGCTTGGTAAAGGGGAAAATGCCAGCAGCTCTAAACCCGTTTTCTGCAATTTCCCCCCGTGCACTCCTTTCCATGCTTTGGCAAAAACCCCTGCAAAATTTTACTTAGTTACATTTTCACCTGGATTTTCCATCTGCCACTGCCACCTTTCTATTTTCCAGCTTGTTTTCAAACTGCCAAATAAGCTTAAGTCGCACGGTTGAATAACGTGTGAGGCATGTGCCGGGAAACAGTACAGAATTATTTCATTGCTTGCACAGAACTTGGCCGTCTCCAGGCTAATATGACTCCGGTGTCCGTCGATTAGAAGAAGGACCGGCAACTGTGTCCCGGCTTCTTTGACTTTGGGGAGGAAATGATTTGCAATCCACTCGTAGAACACTTCTTGGTCTATCCAACCACTCTCGCTTCTGCCTAAGCACCAGTCATCGGGGGCATTCGTCAGTGGATTGAATCGCTGTCCCGGGAAGATGAGCATCGGCGGGATAAAATCCCCGCCAGCACTCATACAACCCAATGCCGTTATCTGCCTTTTGTCTGAATTAGTCATTTGATAGACATTTTTTGCTCCCCTTTCAGCCATCACTCTGATGGTGCTGCCTCCGCTCAGGGGAAATCCGCTTTCGTCGGCATTGTATATCCTTCCCCCGTCACTTAAAATATCAGCACATTTTTGTTCATTTAGATATTCCTCTAGCCCCCTGGACCATCCATCAACCTTTTCGCAGGTTAGTACTGCTCTTTCCTTACCCAAGGGCTCTGCCACACGTTCGCTAATCTCCGGGTGCCCCTTCCCAAAACGTCGCAGCCAGTCTTTCCCTGGTGTGTTGTTTTTAAAGGGATTTTTTCTTTGGTCATCATCTAATATCTTCTTTACTACCATTTGTAGTTGGGCCCTTGTCTGTCCATATCCTATTCTGGGCATCCCTTTTAACCACTCAACGAGCACTTGCTCCTCTTCAGGAGTGAGCACGGTTTGGGCCCCAATGTGAGCTCGGACAGCAATCCTCCTCTGAAGTCGATCAATTATCGTTGTCTTTGGTACGTTAAAAGTGGCTGTAGCCTTTCGAATACTGATGTCCCCCTTTTTTTATCCTATGCAGGGCCATTTCAAGGCTCTGTTGGCTATACTTCCTCCTATATGGGCCACGCAACATCTGAAATAAATAAATGTCATTGATAAATAAATGGCAACTTCCAATATTGTTTCAGGATGAGTGGATAAGAAGTTAGATTATCTTCATTTTGGCGTAAGACGCGAATGATTTACTACTTTTAGAAAAACAAAATGTGTGTGTGTGTGGGGGGGGGGGGTTGGGGGTGAAAATTAATGCTATCACTAATTGTCCCCACCCGCACTCCTTTTTCGCAAAATGTTTTTTCGCAAAACATTTCATTAGGTATATTTCATTAGGTATATTTCACTCAAGAAAATATTAGGCTATATTTCCCTTAAGAAAATATTAATATAGCAGCCAGTTCCTGGTCCTTGCAAGTGGCATTGCCTAACAGTTATTTGTTAGTACAAATTCTTCTATGTAGAATATTAACATCACTCGAAAAGACATCGATAACTGAACAAAATCCACATGGTCGAAATTAGCATACAACTTTTTCTTTATTGTTGCTAACTTCGACCGCCTGGAGGTGAAGCGGTCGAAATTGCCAACATCGCTATGAGCATAGTATGCTAGCTTCGACCTCCCTCATATTGAGGGCAGTAATCATTCTTGGGCACAAAGATATTATAAGCATAGATTCCAAACTCCTATACCTACACTGTTACGCTCACTGACTCCTCATGGAGACGTATATATCGGGGCGGAAGTGTTAATTTGACATGCGCGCCGTTCTAGTCCGCGATCTTCGTACAAAAATAAGAACGCGTCACAGAAAATTTCATTATTAAAAGAGGTTAGCGTGCGGCACTGTTACAACGCGTTTTATACGCGCAGAATACATTTCTCTGTGTATTATCCGGAATACTTGACGCACAGTTCTGCGCTCCCTCTAAACAAACGCGCTAGTTGCTTTCCCGTTGTGAGCGCGTTAGTAATTGAACGCCAATAAAAAAGTGCGTCACTTGAAGATACCATAGAAACTGGCAATGAATGTCCATGAACTTGCAAAACCAGTCATTGTGCGTTCATGTTCAAGCGTAAATACATGGAATGCCGCGTTGAAGAAATTAAGTTATTCTTGTTCAAGTGGAATTTATTGAAGCGTAGTACTTCTTCAGTCAACAACATTCCGAAATAACAAGTATTAATACTTTTGTAAGACATTCATTTGCCTGTATGTTTTCAAAACGACCGAGCAGTGATCAGCACTTCCGCCCCGATATTTTGGCCTCCATGGGGAGTCAACGCGTCATTTTAAGTTTGGAATCTATGCTTGTAATATCTTTGCTTGGGCAACGACAGTTCGAATGCGGACGCGGTACAGACCGCTGCACAAAACTATAATATTTCAGCATTTTCCAACAAAGCATCGATGGTCTGCAGGCTCACAAGGGGTAAATTTTATATTAGTCATCATGATAAGATAAGGATTATAACAAAAACAGCTACATATACCTTGAGAAAACAACTGCCAACTTCGTCGAATTCGTATAACGCTAGGTCCGTGAATTGTATATATAGTGACATGACCTAATAAGGCCACTTTCGAATGTCGTGCATCGATACAGTTAACAATGCGTGTCAAAACTGCTGTCACAATCAGTGCGTCAATTTTTGATGCAGCACGAGCATAGCAAACTTCCTTGCTAATGCGCGTGAACCTGTTTTTCAAGCACTTGCACGCTAAGATATGCAACTCAAATTGAACGCACAAACTGCCTACACTGAACCTGTACATACAGCTCTGTACAAAAATTGTAAACAGCGCCCGCTGAACTTATTAGGTTACTTCTGATTTTAGGCTTACTAAGCTGGAAACGCTGAACTTGTCGTAATGGTATCTCTTGAAAGGAAAAATCTGTGGTAAAGATTTATAGCTCTCAAATAAGGTCAAGTCCGCCAAAACTTTTTCAGGTACAAACAGATTCACATTCTTTTGTCTTGTTTTTTAAAAACGAAAACTTTCTTAGAGTGGCCTTGTTAGGTTGTGCCATCATATATCAATGCAGGGAAGGTAGCCAGATAGTAATTCATTGCCTTATATAGAATATTAATGTCGTGTGCAAAATTGTTATGAATATATAATTAGGTGGTCGAAGTACACAACAGGTCGAAATTAGCAGCCCTTACCCTAGCTATAGACGCTATGGCCCATGCTAGTAGTACTAGGCTATTAGTAGTAGGCCTAGTATTAGGCATAACAGTTAGGCCTAGGCCTAGGCCTAATTGGCGTTATACTGGGTTTACGGTCGTTTCGCCCCCTTGCCAGTTCTCCAACCAGTTCACCCCCAAAATACCAGTTCGCCCCCAAGCAATTACCAGTTCGCCCCCAAAGACCGGGTACCTTAGGCTATGCAATCCCTGTCCTACGTATGCTGCACACAACCAGTGTGCAGTAGGCTATACAGGCGTAGCCTCGGTCCGCATTGTCCCTCGCCGAGTGAACTAGACTTGATTTTAAAATCATGGTTTAAACCCACATTTCAAGATTTCCGGTTAAAAAACCACTTATGATTGCATATGTATTGATGTGAACTTACACAGTACTTACCTTAACATGGGAAATACAACCCTCCCTCAGACTCAGTAGCTATTTTTGGTGCGACCCACGAGATTTCAAGTTGTCATCGAAAGACAAGCCTGCACGTACCGGTAACATGACACAGCATGACTTGTAGTTTTACAACCTCAAAGTGGTAGTCTTAGCGCTGTCGCATGTTGGATAAGATGTAACCATCTAAAGAAATCGTAGGACTAAAAGGCAAATACTATCCTTACATCATTCAGTCAGTAATTTTGCAAACAACAAGGAGTGTAGATCAGTATGTAAAACATGTAGTTTCACACAAAACTTGTGTTGTGAATGAATTACGTAGCCTCTCAGGCTACGTGTACGGAATCGTATTTTCATCATTTGGGAAGGCGAACTACACCCAAATAGACATTTTTTTTTTTACATTGCGCAAAAGAAAGTAAACCTTTTCGTACGGAAACTCTGTGAAGCGAATGAATTCAGAGCGGAACAACATTGTATTTGTCTCGTCGCCATTGATGATTTTTCACCAAGATTACGCAGCTTCTAAATGTTCAGGTGCAAACAATAAAACTCGCAAATATTTTGGAAATTTACAGCAACAGAGCAAATAAATCGGAAAATTTGTGCAAAGTTTTTCCACTGATTATATATTTCACAAAAATTATCACAATTAGATGTTGAACATGG
Organism: Holothuria leucospilota; assembly: GCA_029531755.1. Taxonomy (NCBI): domain Eukaryota; kingdom Metazoa; phylum Echinodermata; class Holothuroidea; order Aspidochirotida; family Holothuriidae; genus Holothuria; species Holothuria leucospilota. The sequence goes on along the minus strand of CM055975.1, from coordinate 1,038,661 downwards.
CTTGTTGGGAGAAGACACGCGTGATGTGGGCCCGCTCGCACTGGCCAACTGAATTATAAAAATGTCGTCGTAAGATGTAGTGGCTTACTTGTATTTTTATAGGTCTATCTTTATAGCACGTACTGTGTAACGCATCATTGACATGTATAATTCACTAGACAAATCAGACAAACGCACGTTTGTTCATGACTTGCTTAGACCAATCAAAGGTCTTGACGCATGGTATCATCCTGCTCTATGCATGGTATTGACTTGCGTAGACTTAGACTTGGCCAAGTCTCTCGTGGTGTCATCTTTTCTCTCTGCATAGTCGTGTACACTGTGCCGATCTTCTGATTAACACGCTCTCTACAGGCTGCTTATTGGTATAGCTTACCACAGAGAAGCAATACAAATAAGCAGCCGATAGAGGGCGTATTAAACCCAAGGTAAATATGGTGAGCTGTAGGTACTAGCAGTACGAGAACACTCACGAGAGACTTGGCCAAGTCTAGCGTAGACTATGAGTTATCTGTGGTGACTATGGCTTAGATGGTTATGAGAACGGTATCCGTATTTTGGATATGGTTAGTCGCTACTGCGGCTTTATACGCAAGGCTAATGGTGTTCATTGCCCCCAACATGCACGTACAAAGTACGGATCTACTTTCGAGACGACTAGGTGTTCGCTTTGAATTTTGGTTGACCATAATCCTTCATTTTTAAATCCGTCAAAGTTTTTCGTATTCTCGTTGTCGCCCCGCGACTTAAACTGAAGGATTTTAATGCTCAAATGACTTCTTTAAAGGTACGAACGGTGGGAATCTATATGAACAAATTACGATATCAAAATAATGCATAGACGAGACTCTGATATGTTGAAAAAAAAAAGATTCGATTTGCAGTTCCGCGCATGCGGGATAGTCTGAATATTTTTAAATTGACCCAATCCCAAGTGGGAATTTTAAATAATGACCAATCGTTAAGAAGTGATTCTCTATCACGTCCGAATACTGACGAAATTTTTTTCAGCACTTTGAGAAAGGTATTACCAGCTATCAGTGTCACTGGACAGCTTGAGTTGCAGAAGGCGAGTCGAGTAGCGCTAATTCCAGCAGGAGCAGGCGGGTGATCCGGCCGGGAAGCTGGCAGAGGAAAGCCTGTTGATTTAGCAACGAGGTATTTAGACGCGGGCGATTTTCGTCAGGAAACTTGAAGCTTACTAGGCTATATGCTTAATTTTGAGTTAATAAATCGGCATGTCGACGTTTATCAAATTGCCAAAAGTTACGACTTTGAGTTTTGAAGGGAAAATTGGGGACATTCCTGCCGCCGCCAATGTAAAATGAATGAATTCACGTCCATCGTTAAAAGAACACAGCGGTATGTGTAAGTAGTCCTACTGTGCACTAGCACTTAGATCATTAGGGTATGATGTACGGTGATGTACGACTCTACAGCAAGGGTGAGGAACCTCCGGCACGTTTTTTTTTTTTTTTTTTTTTTTTTTTTTTTTTTTTTTTTTTTTTTTTTTTTTTTTTTTTTTCAGAGTGAATTTCTTTTTTTTTCCATCTCAATTATTCAGTTCAATCAACTTGAACAGAATATATACAAATTAATAAATGAATACGGTAATTTCGTACTTTTACCATAACAAAAATAGGTCAAACACTTGTAAGGTACATACACATATAAATTGACAAAGATATATAAAGGAAATAAACAGTTACCGGCATTTCACAGGCAATGCAAGTGCAGTTTCTTTTATAGAAAATTATATAAGTCTGCTTCAGTTCGCAGTTACTCTTACAGTAATACTGTTGCCTGGGTAAATATAACATACAACTTTGAAAATCGTAGACAAAACGTTTTAATTTATTAAACTAACAAAAAAACTTAGCCTATACATATGGCTACACATTCTTATGATAATAACAAGTAACACCGGCTTCTTTCAATGCAAGGGAATAACAAGAAAATTACGACCATAAGGTGTTGACGCTTACATTTCTAAAGCGTCACTAGAACAGGAGAAGCACTTTTTTAAATTAGAATATCTCTCACGGACTTTTTTTGAGGCATGGGGCTTTAAAGCAATATGATTCTCCACTTTTATGGCAAACTTAACTTTATAGAAAAATTCCCTACAATCTGGCAGAACATTAATCGTCTTACAACTATAAATATAGTACTTACAATGAAGTATAAAGAAATTCAATGGATGGTTTATATAAGTTTTACCAAAAAATAAATACTTTTTAGATAACATGAATTGAGTACCAAAAAACCAATTGTTCGGAGTCTAAGAGAAACGCAGAAGTAAAATGACATTCCCAGAATAAATGATCTATGGTTTCAACTGCCACATTACAGAAAGTACAAAGGATGGTATCTGATTTATTCATTAAATAAAGGAGCCTGTTAGTACCTAGAATGCGGTGTAAAAATCTAAATTGAAAGTACTGAACTCTCGCTTCAGAGACCGCAGAAAAAGGAATTCTACAAAAAAAAGACCAGTCCTCATCATCGAGGTCGAAAACCAGGTTCCATTTAATAAAGGACTTGGGTGAAGAAGAAATGTTTTCAACCAAAACTGGATAGATTATCTGAGAAGTATTAGGTTTTTGAAGAATCAGATCAAAGATTTTATTTTGCTGGTCCTGGACATCATAAGCAAGAATAGATGCAACCCAGCCTCGCGGGATTGTCGATGTAACACCATAAAAGGTAGTAAAAGGTAACCTAGGTATGTGGAATTTATCTAAAAAGCTATGAAAAGTAAGAAAAGAACCATCCTGTGAAAAGAGATCCTTTACAAATATCACACCAGCATTATGAAGCTTACGATAATAAATGGTTGAGTTGTTAATTTTAATAAAGGAATTATTCCATATGATTTGGTCACCAAAATTACTAGATGGATTACAGTACGTAGCTGTGCTCCACGCTTGACAAACTTGTCTTATGAAAATATTGTTAACATTTTTCAAGTCATCAAAATGTAAATTGCAACAAAAGAGCAGTTTCTGACCAAACTCTGAAAGTGAAAGATCAAAAAATAGCTTCCATTAGCCAGTATTTTAATCATGGAAATACCTTTTTACCAGAGATATCTTTAAAGCTTGTGAAAAACTCTTTACATCAGTAACTTTAAGACCCCCTTTGTCAATATTGTTAATCATGGTGCTTCGTTTAACCTTGTCCGGTTTTCCATTCCAGATGAAGTCGAAAATAACATCTTGTATCTCTTTCATAAAGTAATCCGGGGGAGTTGGTAAGACTTGAAAGAGATACACTAGTTGGCTAACAGCGAAAGACTTTACAATGATATTTCTGCCAATTGGTGTAATATCCCTTGTATTCCATATTTTGAGTTGATTTTTTAGTCTTGAAAGTTTCTGGACATGGTTAAGGCGAAAGAGTTCATCGCCATTGTGGGAAAACAAAATACCTAAAAGTTTAATGGGTCCATTACTTATGGTGAGATCAAGATCCTTGACATGACGAGGAGGATTATTGGTGTAAGGGCCAAGTGGAAAAAGGTAAGATTTTGCAAAATTAATTTTTAAACCGGAAGCCGCACTGAACTTGTTTAGTATGCTGACTAAAGTAAGAAAGGTAGAACGACTACCATCTAAGAAAAATGTCGTATCATCGGCATACTGAAGGATTTTAACTTCATTACTTGAAACCATAATACCATTTACATTACGATCATAAATGACTCTTCTAGCAAGGATATCAGCACATAGAATAAAAAGATAGGGGCTTAAAGGACAGCCTTGCCTTACCCCCCTTTGGATTAAAAAGAAGCCCGTCGAGTATCCATTGTTAAAAACACGGGCAGTACTACCGTTGTAAAGAGTTTTAACCCAACGTCGAAAATTACTTCCAAACTTAAAATAATTTAAAGTATGATCTATGAAATCCCAATGTACAGAATCAAAACTTTTTCGAAGTCAATAAGGTAAAGGAAACCAGGAATACTGTGCTCTTTTAAATGATCAAGTAAATCCAACACAAACCTTACATTTTTGCCAATAAATCTTTTGGCTATAAAGCCGCTTTGGTTGTCTCCAATGATCTTTTCTATTACCCGCTTTACCCTGATTGCCAGAGCTTTGGCCCCGATCTTATAATCCGTATTTAACAATGATATTGGCCTGTAGCCGTTAAGAAAGTTAGAGTCTTTATCCGGCTTGCGGATAAGGGTAATGATACCCCTGCTCTGCTCAGAAGAAAGTGACTGATGTTCAAAGGCAAAATTGAAAGAATTAATAACAAGGTTACCAATGAGTGGCCAGAAAAATTTGTAAAAATCAGTAGACAGGCCATCACTACCAGGGGATTTACCAATGTGCATTGAACTTAGCGCTTTGTGACACTCTTCTAACGTAAGGGGACCATCAAAACTAGCGGTATCGATAACCTTCTGGGTAAAGTCGGGAAGACTGCTAATAAAAAGAGCTGGATTACAGGAGAAGGAGGAATATAACGTACTGTAAAAATTGCGAATCTCGTACAAGATATCCTTGTTATTAATAATAACATGACCATCATTAATGGAAAGTTGAAAAATAGTGTTGTTTATCCTGTTTCTTTTTTCAAGATTCAAAAAGTATTTCGAACTTTTTTCACCATATTCAACCCATCGGGCTCGTGATCTTACAACAATACCATCAAATTTAGTGCGATACAATGATTGGAGTTTAACCCGAGCTTCACTTAACTTTTCCTGAGCTTCCTTCGTATTGCTATTACAAAATAGTTGTCGTTCAAAATAGGAAATAGTGGTCAGTAATTCATTCTCCTGCTTACGAGCCTTACTAGCCTTCAGTTTAGAGTATTTAATTGTTTCGGAGCGTATAGCGAACTTAATTCGTTCCCAGTTGGACGATGGATTTAGGGAACTCGAGTTACTTAACTCTCTCCTTATCACATTTTCAATTAAATCAGTATAATTCTTATCAGCAAGAAGAGAATTGTTAAATTTCCAGTAACCCTTCCCTCTACATTCAGTGTAGCATCGAATGGACAAAATAACTAAGGAGTGATCAGACTGCAGAGGAGGTTGAAAGAAAGCGTCTAAGACATTGGCAACAATATCACGGGAGATAAGAAAGAAGTCTAATCTACAATGAATGTTGGCGATGCCAGAATGCCAAGAGAATTCTTTAGAGAGAGGATTTCTTTCCCTCCAGATATCCACTAAGTTATGCATGTACATAGCCGAGAGACATTCATCACGGGCTTTAAAGTTGGTCTTTTGAGCGCCTCCAAATTTATCGGAAGCCAGGTTAAACACAAAATTAAAATCACCGCCCCAAATGATAGCACTATTTGTATTGCTAAAGTTGTATAAAATCCTCGAGACTCCACTGAAAAAATCAGGGTCATCATGATTAGGGCCGTAGGTAGAAACAATAGTGAAAGACCGGTTTTCTAAATAAACGTCAACAATAATATACCTTCCATTCTCTTCACAATGAGTTTTGACAATTTCATGATATAACTGTGGTTTGAAAAGAATCGCTACACCTTTACTTGAAGTCGTACCATGGGAAAAGAGAATATCCCCTCCCCATTCATTTCTCCAATAACGTTCGTCTTCGAAAGTACTATGAGTTTCCTGAACAAGTATAACGTCAAATTTATGTCTATGAAAATAAGCTAACTGAGTTCTACGCTTAATTGTTTGCCTTAAACCTCTTGCGTTACAAGAACATAGTTTTAAATCACCCATGATCTAAATCTAGACGATGACATACAATAAGAATATAAAGTACATTCGTATGAAAGTTTATAACCCTTGCTTTAAAAAGTCCATATAAAAGAGATGGAAGAAAGGGGGGTATGCAATTAAGAGGAAAAGAGGGAAGAGAGGAAGAAAATAGGAAAAAGAAAAAAGAAAGTTCTCAACCTCAGCAACAGACGTGCTCGCCATAAGAGCAGGACTGACTGAAGAAATGGTCTTTAACCTTAAATTAAGACCAAATTAAATCCGACAAAACAATGGCTCCGTCAGGATCATCTGGTATACACCCACTATAAATTCATTTTAACGTTCAGATCGTGAATCTGTGAACTCATAGGGCTTACCCGAGTTGTCTCGCCATCTTCCGGCTGAAAATTGTAACTTAGTACCATTGCTATACAGCTGAGCTACTTGATGGCTCCATTTTCTTTTTTCGTGCAAGTCCACTTTTGATAAGTCATCCGTGATAAAGTATCCTTTATTTTGCAGTTCAGCTCTTTGTTGTTTTAAAGCAATAATTTTGTCCTGGTAGAAGGAAACCTTTACAAGGATATGACGCGATCGGCCCGGATGCAATCTGCCGTCTCGATGAGCCCTTTCGATTTTTGCGTCGGGTACACCTGATTCATTCAGGACTTTCTTGGCAATTTCCAAGCAGTTCTCATTAGGCTCCACAGGATAGCCAACAATTCTGATATTATTTCGCCTGGAAAAACGTTCCTGGACATTAATTGAGTCCGCTTGTTGACGATTCTCTCTTTCCAAATCCGCAACCTTTTTCTCTAGAGCCTGGATACGACTGTGGTGTAGTTTTTCTTTTGATTCAAGATCTTCAACTCTCTTACTAAGAAAATCCACGGCTTTTTGGAAATCATCTTCTAACCTGCCCAACTCAGTGTTTATGTTATTGACATCCTTGCTTATCCTCCTGGGTGAACGTTCAACAGTTTGTTTCAAAGACTCTAACGGTGTTGTGTCCACTTCACTGTCCTCTCCAGAAGAGTGACCGACTGCAGTGGCCAAGTGGTTAGAGCATCCGACTCGCAGCCGGAAGGTCTAGGGTTCAAATCCTAGCCGGGTCATACCAAAGACTTTAAAATGGAGCCTACTGCCTTTGTGCTTGGTGCTCAGCATAAGCAATGGAGTAGGAAAAAACAAGCCAGTGAGCCGCAACTGGAAAAAAGGCCGTGGTCGTCTCGACTTGAACCAACTGGTTGGAAACTGGGACGTTAAACCTCATCTAACTAACTAACTAACTCCAGAAGAGTGATTATCTGTTGCGAAATCATACGCACGACGTCTTGTAGACCTAGTATTGGGTTGGGACAGTTCCGATAAAGTGACTTGTTTCTTGGGCTTATTTGAATCACCTTGTGGACCACCCATGACAAAAACCAGATCAAAAAGTTAGATAAGTTCAGAATACAACTTCTGACAGAAAGATGGAAGATGTAAGTTCATGTTGTCATGAGCTTGCTTGTAAAAATTAAAATGTCTCTGGCGGTTAATCAATATGCCGTATGTTCCATCTCCTTTTTTCCTGATTGAAAAACAACTCCCACACCTCTCTCTCGGAAAGGCTACGTCGGATTTGCCATGCAAATTCAAATTTCTAGTTTGTGTTAGGAGACGAGCGCTTTGCGTAAAGGTTAGATAATCTACAATTTGTTTTTTTCAACCAGTGCAGTTTTACTATTCACTTCCCAGTTAAACTAACTATACCATAACTGTCATTGTCACAACTGGGCCGAATGCCGCCCTTCTGTTGCGACCCAGGTTGTTTCCTCCCTACCAGCGAGATTTGGCAAAAAATTTTTACACATGTTGAAGATCAGAAAGATTTGATTGAGAAGATTCTCTAGATTTCAACAATGATTCATGATTATTTCGTCTCTCCTTCTAAAATTATTACATGATGATCAATGCATTTCAATTTACAACATATATTTACCTTAAATCCTATCGGCCTAGTACACCGGTGAATTATTTACCCCACTAAGTTATCTTAATTGTGATCACTTACGCGACGCGAGGGCCCTTTTCGGTTTCCTTCTGGTTCTTTTCTGGCTTCTCCTGATACGCGTGATAACCGACTCCTGGAGTTCGCTTTCGCTAGTCCCGTCGTTGTCACCATGCAGCTCGGTCCGCCACCAGCAGAGTATGGTACTCGTGCCTTTGTCACCCAGATGACGAAACAAACTGGTTCTCCTTTAATAAAATTAAATTCGGCGCCCGTGACTACGTATCTCAGTCCAAAATACGGATCTTCCAATTCACTTTATCATTCAATCCCTCACCATCTCCTCCTTTCGAAAATCAATTAATTAATTAATATATCCAATTATGTTAGAGTCGATCTGCTTCCATTGATTGTGAGAATGATTCTCTCGAATCCCTTTTTTTCTCACCAGTCCATCTGCTATGCTCCAAGTCTGTTTCCGTTCGTCCCTTTGTCGGCAACCATTTTTAAACTTTTCCAGGAACCTTCCGGTACAGTTCCGATGCACGTGCAAGCTCTTGTCAATCATTCTTGAACTTTCCCCAAGTGGTGGCGCTCTTCCAAATAAGTTGGCTCAACCGTGACAGTCATGCAGGATAAGTAATAGTTTATGAAAATTATATTTGTAGCAAAAGTAAACTTTGCCCTCGTGTCAACTAACCAACTAGTATGTTGTTTCATTAATTCCCCGGCTATGAATACGTTAACGTGTTTGTAAGTAAGTGAGTTTTCTGTGTACGTGAGGTACCTTTGTCCTTGTAATAGCAGTCTACAAAAACGGTGACGAGGAATGGAAACAATTTAGCCTTAGGATAGTCGCTTACGAGCAAGTAACGCATATTTGTTTCTTCAAATTGTCACCAATCCCATATTTTGTCATTTAATTCGAATGGAACATAATTTTAACAAGACACATGTCTAGACTAGTTGCGGTGCCATGACGTTAGTCACGGTGGGGTATAGCAATTAGAGCTTGAACAGGGCTGAGACAGTGGGGGTCAGGGACATGATGAGATGGACGAGTCTAGCTCAAAAACATGCGGTCTTAAAAGACAGGACAGCCTGGCACTTTCTTATATAAATGTGTCCTCTAGCAGAAATTGACATTTCAACAAGGATGAAGTGAGTAGGACTTGGAACAAGTGGGGTTTTCTATGGGCATACCTTTTGGTGTAGTATCGAAGGAAAAGTTCCACACAACTTGCACTAAAACTCCTGACTGCTGGTACTTTGAGCTAACGACTCATAAAACAAGCTTTTTAAGTTCTTTAGCATATTTTAATTTTCCTTCTGTTCTGAATATTTCATTTTAAAATAATTATTTCCAAAAGGGTGTCGAATTAAACACGACGCTAGAATCTTTAACTAGGTTTTAGCCAGCACCAGCAAAACCATAAATTACTATTTTATAGACCACACGAAGATTCACCCGCCTCATTGCTAATGGTCCCACAGGTAACCACCTCAGCCCAAGCCAGCTTAACATACCATATCAGGGTCAACAGGTCACACCAAATTCCTGTACATTACATATACTGTAAGTTGTATAGGGTACAGAAGTAAAAGTGAGTTTATGCATTATCACAGTCGTGCAGTAACTTATTGTTATGCGGTACTCCTGGTAGTGTAATGTCACCTGGAAAAAATATTGGATAAATTTTGCGAGGGAGGTTTTTACAGCCTATATTATAAAAGTTTGTTTTGAACCTAAGAATTGTAATGGAAACATTTCGTCGACGGATTAGGAATAAGGACTCCTGTGGATTCATGAAAGTACAGTATTACATGTTGAATTGACGTAACTTCCACCCAGTGTCACTTTTTGGGCCATTCTTACTTTTGGCTGACAAAGTGAGGAATTGGTTATATGCTCTCTTGGAGGCAAATTTACCATTTTTATACACGACATTTGTAGAGGCCGTATCCAGGGATAAAAATTGCTCACAAAACGGCAGAAATTTTTTAAGTGCCAACAGGTTGAATAGGCCTGCACATAAAGAGATGGTGAGTTGTTGCGAACGGGAAAGTAACGTGAAATTTCACACAGTTCAGTTCAGTTCAGTTTATTCTCTGTTTACCTCACTGAGGTATTAGAGTCAAAGGCATAAAAGAACATTTGCATATGGTACAAAGAAACAATACAAGTTTAAAAAATGGCAAAATGAGAAAAAAGAGAAAAGAGAGAGAGAAACAAATATAACCTGGGAAGGCAGTAAGATACAAGTTCGGCTTATTTAATACGATGGCGCTATTTAGAAACGCATCCACATTTGGCACAGCAAGGCCGGAGTCCGTAGTCTCAGAGACCGTTTTAAAATAAACAACGCTCACGTATTTTAAATGAAGAAATGTCCCCATAATACTCCCTTAGAAAGGTCATGAGGTCACAAAATTATTAGTGGCCAACAAAACAACCATCTCTTCAACATGGACTAAACCGTATTTCGATAAAACCAACCGTCTAAGAAGAGATGCTTAGACAAGCCAAGATTCGTAGTTTTGTGTCGGCGACTTTAGTTGCTGGTGCCTGCGTGACAGGCACCGCAACTAAAAAATAACAGTATTGTATGAGAAGTATAGAATTGAAAAAGACAAGAAAAATGGCAAAATTTGTGACTTAAAAACTGTGGCAATTAAAAAATACAACAGATATACTTCGCTATTCACTGGTAAAAGTAAGCACTATGCACATTAGTCAGGGGAACCCTGCCAGAGGTAACGTTTACATTTGGTCTTTTCACTTACATTCGGTCTAGGTTAGTCAGGGTAACCCTGCTGCGGGGTTACGTGTTTACATTTGGTCTTTTCACCAGGGAGCTGTTATCCGAACTAACATAAGTTAACAACTCCTGTTTTCACTAACACGTACTATTCCAAGACAATAGAAAGTGGCACCAAACCACAGCATTCCTCGTAATGATGTTAGCCCCTGTAGAACGCGCATAACATTACGAAACCGCAAGAGCGACCCAAAATAGTCGCTACAATACTCACATAATTTTACTCCACCTGTGCAATTGCATCAGTGGCGTAGCTTAGGATTTTTTGTTTGGAGGGCTCGGGGTGGTGATTTTTTGGGAGGATTCCCCTTTACTACCTAAGCGGAGCACCACCATGGGTTGGTGCGGAGTGTTCCAAGAAAATCTGAGATTTGAATACATCCCAGAAATTTGTTTCTAAATCATGGTTAGGGTTAGTTTTAGAGTTATTTGGCCTGTTCTTTCATAATCCGGTGTCAGAATTACAATAAAAGGGTCGAAAAGCTGTCATTTTTGAATTAGGGGTGTGGCCTATTTCTAAGAAGCTGATTGGTCCATTGGCATGATTTGCCCATAACCTCGTGGGAAAAAAGTGCGCTCGCCAGAAATGGCATTTGCCAGGCTTGACAGCAGCCATTAAGGTGTGCAATTTTTTTGTGAAAAAAATGTAGTTTGATTTTATTTTATTCTTAAACACATTTCTGTGATGACGGTTTAGCTCAGCTGGCCGGACTTGGGGTCCAAGTTTTGCAGGTTTGAATCCCGTTTACTATTTAGGTGGAGGTGGAGTACAACCATGGGTTGGCGCGGAGCGTACCAAGAAAATTTAAGATTTTAATACATCCCAGATCGCTGGAAATGACACTTGCCAGGCTTGATTGCAGCCATCAAGATGTGAAATTTTGGAGAAAAAAATGCGAAGTTCGATTTTATTTTATTCTCAAACACATTAAGTTTGTCACAATCTATCCTAATTTATTCCTAATTATTCAGAGTGGAGTTATCCTGATGGATTTTAGTGGATTGATTGGAATGGAGATTTTCAACAGTCAGAGTCTATCAAGTTGAGTAGCCCAGTGGAGTGATTTTTTTTCGCCCAGATCGCCAGTGCGCGGCTCTTGGGGCGCGACGTTGTGGGGGTGGTGCCCTTAAGCTCCCCTGTAGCTACTTCACTGAATTGCATTAATTCCTTACACCTTCGACAAGCTGAGGACTCAGAACAAACAGAAAAAAGTATTGCACCAATTTTGAAAGTTCTTCTCCTTTGAAAGGAATACAACTCAGTTATAACATCTCTTGTAACTGCAGTGTGACATGGTGGGGAGGGTCTGTTTTTGCAAAACGTCTCTCCCCAGGTCGATGCCATGTGACCCATTTTGCAACGTGGTAGGTTCTTAGTTCTTACACATAACACATCAAACCTTGTGGCCACCCCGATGGCCATGGCCTATGACAGTCTAACTGCTGTTGGTCTCACTGAACAGCTCTTATGCAACAAGTAAATTTGGGTCACTCACCAGACAATTCATGGTGGTTTACCTAAGATTTGATCAAGAAACCCCTGGAAAAGCAGCATCCTAAGTGAAATCCACCCACCCATTGACTGGTTTACTTACATAATACCATAAAAGTAGGCAGCAAGATGACAAATCCAGTAAGTAGGGGGGAGGGGCATAGAGGGGAATTGCCCACTATGCCAAAGGTTCAGTAAGTGAAAGGTTTGCCGTACTTAAGATCAATTTGATCAGAAATCTACTTTCAGATTAGAGGTAGGGTAGGATTCAGGTTATATGCAACATAAGGTTTAGGATAAGGATTAGTGTCAGGTTGGATTTGGAATTGGATAAAGATTATGGTTAGTGTTAGGATTAAGTTTTGAGATAGCATCTTCAGTCTAGTGAAGCTTCAATGAAGTGAACCCTGACGTAGTGAACCCTGCGTGACATAAAAGGTGCCTGACTTAGTGAACCCTGCGTGGCATAAAAGGTGCATATTTCAATATCCCTGCAGAACAGGTCACATTTAGTCCTACTCCTGACTGGTGGAGTTGGCTTTGTGGTCGAGTGTACTGCCTTGCATACAAGAGGTCCCTGGATTAAAACCCAGCGGATTCCGTGGAACTACTTGGAAACTGTAACTCAAATTTGCTTGTTGTACATAGCTGTTTGCAATTATGCTGAGGTTTAAATTGGTGAATTTAATTAAAACATAATATCTGGTTTTTCCTTTCAAGCAGTTGTCCAACTTTGAAAGTTGTCAAATTCAGGGAGTTCAGCTGTCATGTAGTTAGTGCAGAGCAAGGATCCTACACCCCTCCAGCCTATAGGGAAAGGGGCTAAAGACTGTGGATACACCATAGAAATAAAAGTAAGGGAGAATGACGTCAGCCGACCTGGACTGAAGCCATTGATTTGGCCAGTCTGTACGGCAACAGAGCACCTGCGCGTAATACAAATATCACGTCTTTGCATTTGCCCCAAGTATTGGCAAAGAAACTACAAGTTTTCAAGTTAGGAGTATAAAACAAAATACTTAAGGCACCATGACTTATTTCTGTTGTGAAAATTACTCCAAATCTTTCGAAAAACGCATAAAATAAGCTATAACTTCTGCAGCTGAATGCACACTGTACGTACGGGGAGACACCAATCAACCCGGTCTTTTGCCGTACAACGAAAGCGCCCTTACAATTTTCGTGGCTTCACCGGTTAAACATGCATGGATGCATTGTGTTAACGTTCTCCCTTACTTTTATTTCTATGGGATATACTCACATCCCTTGGAGAGGTACATTAAAGGTCAGCCCTGGAGCAGGATTTGGAACAATTATCATTATCCTCTGAGCTCAAGTCAAATTAAAAGAAAAAGCTGGTGTTCATCCATGGTCACTGGCATATAGGGTCCCCAAGGATTCCCTGACCCTGAAATGTTTAACCAGAATTCATCATTCTAGTTTTGGGAAAGTTGCCACTTTATAGACCAGGTAAGTAGTGCCTTGATGAAATGAGACTTTGCATGTGCTGTCCAGTGTCCTTACGCTCTGCTGTCTACTGGTGGAACTGCAGGGGGACATGTCTTCCAAAATTGAACCTCAAAACCTGCATTTAAGCTTTAGCTTTGTGTAGTGGTTAAGGTGAGATTTATGTTTTTCTAGATGTAAAGATGCCACATTCTGCGTATTTGATTCTGCTTTATCTGAAAATTCAAATTTTTCTTCATGATATTGTTACCCAGTTTTCAATACAATTATACATGTGTTATTTTGACAGATCCCACCCCACCATTATGTTTATGCATTTGGCCTGTCTAAGGAAATCTAAATGGGAAGAGTATGGGTACAGGTTTCATTTCAGTAGGATTTCTTTCTGTTTTCATTTCCATGGGTTTTGTTTTTCGTCTGTTGGTTTATAGCTTGGTATTTGCCATTTTAAATGAAATGTACAATTACCCAGTTCTTCTAGTCTGCCAAGTCAATCATATAATACAGACTGAAGAACAAATTTTGGCTATTCTGATAGACAAAAACTTGACACAATATAAAATAGAAATTAAAATTGGTTGGTGACATTTTATTTTTCAAGGTATACATAATTTATTATCAAATTAAATATATTTTATTGGCAACATGATCTTCTCATGGAAATACCTCAAGTTAAAAGATGCCTACACTAGCATTTGCAGGAGCATTCCCTGATAAGGCCCTTTGTGCTTCCAGACTTGATAAAATAAGAAAGTGCTCTTGCATGAAAGCTATACTTGATGGTGGCAATCATTCAGGGGGCATGGCTCTCCAATAACTTGGTTGCATACAAACTGACTTTCAGCCTCCCTTCCCCATCACTGTAGGCAAGGACTAAAGCCGAACGCACACGGACAACAGAAAACATGAAACACGAAACAGAAAACATGTTTCATGCTTTCTGACGTCAGTGTGCATGGACAAAAACAGAAAACAACGTTTCGCGAAACAGCGTTTCCCGAAACAAGTGTTTAGCTAAACAAGTGTTTCGCTATTTTTTGTTTTTGTCCAATGCACACAGACGTCAGCATGAGAAAACACAAAACGTGTTTTCTGTTTCTTCTTTCGGGTTTTCTGACGTCTGTGTGCTTTCGGCTTAGTGCTTTTCTGATACTATGAAAAGCCCTCACAATGACTTGTCACCCTTCCATCATTCACCACACAAAAAACAAGAGTGATCGACCAACCATAAACTTTGCCCATGCAAATGAAAGAATCCAGTAAGGGGCCCAGCTGGAAGAATTTTGAAGGAAAAACATGACAAACTTAGCCCTTCTCACGAACAATCTATTCAACATCTGCTCCCATACTCCCTCCCACATTCCACAAGCATTCACCTTTGTGGCATAAATTCACTTCAATTCAAATTTATAACACAAATGACTTAAATATTCATGTAGCTCCCTATGACACCTAGCTGTGTTTGCCCCACCCCCACTGACACCTACAGTACCTGCCCCCCATGACCTAAGACACCTTCATGTTCCCTTCCTGTGGGCAGCACACACTATCATCACCATATAGCTTCATAACATCATGGTAACAAAATGGCAGAACAAGGACACCATGTGACACAAGTAGTTCTATAGGTAATATATTCAAACCTCCATCTCGTTTATGGAAAGTTCACATTGTCTAACACTTGCTGCATACGAATGGGCCCCATATGTAGAGGGGAGGCATTCTGGGGAAATATCCCCCACCCCCCATTTTCACAGTCATTAAGTCATTAGTTTATTACAAGGTACCAATGATTATACAATGCTAGTGCCTGACAAAGCAAACCCTTTACACCTAAAGCCGAACAATCAAGCAAACTCCTCGTAACAAACCTAGAACATAGATGACAGCAAGAGTTGCTAGTCCCGCTAAACTAGAAATATATCCCTTTTGTCAGAAATTTTCTTTCACTCAATTTCATACACTTTTTGCTCAAAATTATTCTTTTTGTAAATAAATTTAATATCTTTCACCATCTTGCTTTAACTCTTACTAAGCACCATGAACACTGAAAACTGCTCATTCAGCAGCTTAGAGCAGTTTTCTGTTGGAAAACAAGACAAGATATTTGGTGCAAGTGTTGAAGTATCCCTTACAAGCTTCATAATTTTAGGAATTCTACTGTTTGTCTATAGCATGGTCCATATTGGTTGTTCATCACAAAAAACTGACCTTTTCTTTCCATGATACATCTACTAAAACAACTTCAAAACACTGTGAGGCTTTTACTTACACAGAAAACAGTAATAACTTTTAACAAAAAATCACTTTTCAAAAAGAGAATTGCTTTGCACTAAACAAGCTCTCTCATTTACAACTAAGTTCACACTTTACTTGAATGCAAACTCTAAATAAGTACATAAGCAGAAGAATTTGTGCTCTATTAAGTATTTTTATTTTGGACATAAAATGAAGATAAAATGCAAGCTTCCACCCCCCCCCCCCCCCACCTTTGTCTGAAGTATTACATCATAGTAGTTGTGATGTTAATTGTGTTAATCCATACTGTAAACTCATCTGCTAATCAATACTGAGAGTGACATGTTAAATGTAATTTAGCACAAGTACTGCACAGCACTAGTTTGCAAAACTGGAATGCCGCCCTGTCCAACACAAGTGAAGTTCTTCTTGGAGAACCTATTATGTGTGTTATCAGTGAAGCGCACATGTTATCTGCCAACTACTTAGCCTTGCTAATACTGTTCCTCCGTATAAAACTGATATGGTATTTATGATTGCCTGCACTTGCAAACTTGTATTAGCCAGCAAAACTCTTGACAAGAGATCTGATGTAGGTACAAATGTACTCATCTTCATGTATTTCAACATTTCAGAATTACAATGCATGCTGGAAAGGGTTTTTGTCTAACCAGGGACAGCAACAGACTGTATCATTTTACATTAAAACACTGGCTTTGCGCTAAAACCGTCATCTTTACAATCCATCCAGTTTTTTCCAGGTAAAACTAGAATGCAAAAATGCATTGAGGTTTCGATGATATATGTTCTATTCCAAATAATGCCATGATGTCCCATATCTTTCAGTCACTGTGCTATCTTAACAAGTCAAGTGCTATATTAACATGTTGGAAAATAATTTTAGGTTCGTATTTAATCTTGGGAATTCCTCGGAAATTGTGCATTTTGACCGCTAATGACTCAAGATGATGATCTTGGGAATTCTTGGGGTAAATTGCTTTTTGACTCCTGGTGAACCCATGAGACGATCTTGGGAATTTTGGGGAAATTTTGCTTTTTGATCCCTGTGACCCCAGAAGACCTTTAACCTCCACCAAAAACGAAAGCATTCATCTTTTCACCATAACGCATCCACATACTGAGTATGAAATCTATCCAAGCTTCCTACCTGGAGATATCGTGTTAACAAGGTTTTTAGTGTTTAACCCCCAATGACCTTAGATGACCTTTGACCTCTACCAAAAATGATATTGTTCACCTTCTTACCATAATGCATCCACATACCAAGTTTAAATTCTATCCAAGCTTCCTAACTGGAGATACCGTGTTAACAAGGTTTTCAGTGTTTGACCCCCACTGGCCTCAGATGACCTTTGACCTCCACCAAAAATGGAAGGGTTCATCTTCTCATCATAATGCATCCACAAAACAAGTATGAAATCTATCCAAGCTTCCAACCTGGAGATATCATGTTAACAAGGTTTTCAGTGTTTGACCCCCGGTGACCCCAAATGACCTTTGACCTCCACCAAAAATGAAAACGTTCACCTTCGCACCATAATGCATCCACATACTACGTATGAAATCTACTCAAGCTTCCTACCTGGAGATATCGTGTTAGTAAGGTTTTTAGTGTTTGACCTCCAGTGACCTCAGATGACCTTTGACCTCCACCAAAAATGAAAGCGTTCACCTTCGCACCATAATGCATCCACATACTATGTATGAAATCTATTCAAGCTTCCTACCTGGAGATATCATGTTAATAAGGTTTTTAGTGTTTGACCCCTGATGACCCCAGATGACCTTTGACCTCCATCAAAAATGATAGGGTTCGTTGTCTCACCATTAAGCATCTACATACTAAGTATGAAATCAATCCAAGCTTTCTAGCTTGAGATATCGTGTTAACACGGTTTTCAGCATTTGACCACTGGTGACCCCAAATGACCTTTGACCTCCACCAAAAACAATAGGGTTCTTCCTCTTACCATAATGCATCTACATACTAAGTATGAAATTTATCCAACCTTCCAATCTTGAGATATCGTGTTAACAAGGTTTTCAGCATCTGACCCCCGGTGACCCCAAATGACCTTTGACCTCCACCAAAAACAATAGGGTTCTTCCTCTTACCATAACGCATCTACATACTAAGTATGAAATTTATCCAACCTTTCTACCTTGAGATATCGTGTTAACAAGGTTTTCAGAGTTTGACCTCTGGTGACCCCAGATGACCTTTGACCCCCACCAAAAACAATAGGGTTCTTCCTCTTAATATGGGGCATCTATGTACCAAGTTTGAGAACCATCGGAGTTTCCCTTCTTGAGATATCGTGTTAACGAGCAAAGTGTCACAAACACACATACACACACACAAGTCGATTTTACATACAATCGGAGGACCTCATTGTTATTTCCTTTGTGTTTACTTCCTTAACCCTAAACTTGACAATAGACTCTCTATTGTTCAAACTTTCGAGGACTTGACAAATCTATTGAATTTCCTTCAGAGGACCTCAAATCCATTGTTCAGGTCCTCGGTCTGATAGGAAGACAAGTTCACACATACACACACATACACACACACGAACACACGCACATACATACACACACACGCCATCATGAATGCATTGGTTTCTCTTATCATCGAAACCAAAAAACTACTTTTGAAGTGTTAACTTAAAGCCAGTTGCTTAAACTTGGAACTGAAAAGGTTCAATAGGGTGACTTGCCTAACAGAAAGAAAAGAACACAAATCACTGGCAATTAACTCCTCTCTGGGAAAGCAAACACACTGAAGACTACACTATTCAAAGTAAAGCCCATGGCTGACCATAAAACTACTGTATTAATATGGTAAATTAACAAATTTCAAGTGTGGATTAATTTATCATATGTCCAGTGTTGTTGATAATAATCTTGAGAAAGACTGATACCATAAAAAAAAACACAAATTGAAATGTTTCAGCACATTTATGGCATGATCCTTTTTAGGATGCTGTTTAAAAAGGTGGAGATGCAGGGACAACACATGAGACTCAAACAGTGACAGTAAAGACAGACAGATACAACAACTACAAAAACAAATATTCTAAGCAACAAAGGACGCAGGAAAAAGACCATAATGACAAGCAGACGTGCCAAAATTTTGTGGCAATCATCAGCATTAAGTGAACCGATACTCTCAAAATATACCACCTTAAAATATTTTCAAGATGACAATATCAAACTTCAGCTTCAAAATGAAATCAAACTGTTACAGTGTAAATGATGAATACCCAGAAATCACTACATGATCATTTTCAAACATTTTTGAAAACAAGAGTGTTGAATGCTTATCTTCAATTACTAACCAGAATGCAAAAATGCATTGAGGTTTCGATGATATATGTTCTACTCCAAATAATGCCATGATGTCCCATATTTTTCAGCCACTGGTAAAGTGCTATCTTAACAACATGTTGGAAAAATAACTGCAGGTTCATATTTGATCTTGGGAATTCTTAAAAATTTGCATTTTGACCTCTGATGACCCAAGATGATGATCTTGGGAATTCTTGGGAAATTTTTCTTTTTGACCCCTGTGACCCCAGATGACCTTTGACCTCCACCAAAAATGATAGGGTTCATCTTCTTACCATAACCCATCCACATACCACGTATGAAATCTATCCAAGCTTAATACCTGGAGATGTCATGTAATCCCCAAAACTCCCTGGTTTGTGAATCTATGAGCCCCAATACTTACCTCCTATCTACGACTGTAACCCTCACTTACCCGCAACAAGGTAATGACAAGTCTTGATCACACAGTGGTGATCAGAGAGGGGCGACGTAGATACAAGGTTTTCAGTGTTTGACCCCCGGTGACCCCAGATGACCTTTGACCTCCATCAGAAACAATGGCATTCACCTTTGTACCATAATGCATCCACATACTAAGTATGAAATCTATCCAAGCTTCCTACCTGGAGATATCATGTTAAAAAGGTTTTCAATGTTTGACCCCCGTGACCCCAGATGACCTCTGACCTCCACCAAAAATGATAGGATTCATTTTGTCACCATAATGCATCTACATACTAAGTATGAAATCTATCCATGCTTTTCTAGCTTGAGATATCGTGTTAACAAGGTTTTCAAGGTTTGACTGCCGGTGATCCCAAATAATATCTAGAGGTATCATATTAGCAAGGTTTTCAGCGTTTGACCCTGGTGACCCCAGATGACCTTTGACCTCTACCAAAACAACAGGGTTCCTCCTCTTACCATAATGCATCTACATACTATGATATTTATCCAAGGTTCATATCTCGAGATATCATGCTAACAAGGTTTTCAGAGTTTGACCTCTTGGGTCAAACCCCAGAGGTCAAACCCCACATGACCCTTGACCCCCACCAAAAAAAACATTGTTCCTCTTAATATGGGGCATCTATGTACCAAGTTTAGAACTGTCAGTTTCCCTTCTTCCGATATTGTGTTAAAGAGCAAAGTGTCACAAACACACATACACCCACACACACACACATGCCATCACGAAAGCATAGGTTTTTCTTATCATCAAAACCAAAAAATCAAAGGTTGAATAGTAAATACATCCCATTCAATTCCCATTTTCCTCTCCAATTACACGTTTATATTTCCCTTGAAAGAAAGTTATTTTTCATGCCAAAACACACAAAGGTGTGGTCTTGTTCTACAATCCAAGACATATGTTCTGAGGCCATATCCAGAATCCCTTGCCCATCTTCAATGACATTTTGAAGTAAATTGAAATCAGGTACAGAAAGCATATTGCCCACTATGTTTTCTCAAATTCGCGGAAGGATCGGAGGGAAAGGTCTCTTTAAAACCTAGTGCAGGTCCAAAATTGTCCAAATAATTTTGTCCACCATTGTGACAATGAATACCCCTTTGCAAAATTACATTAAGTACTCCTTTTCAAATCACGACTTAGATCTGAGTTATTTGACCATACGAAAGAGAAAAAATTGAATTTAAACTGACAGAGAGGATCCAAGACTTTACATGTGCAACAATATATACAAACAGATTCAGGCTAAAAAAAAAAGGAAAAAACTTGGTTAATAATACCACACCTATATTGCACATAACAATAACCAATAACAGAAAAAATGCACACTTCATTTCCTTGCTACTGTTACTACGTGGAGCATATTTCAACTTCAAACTTTCTTTATGATAAGAGGCAATCGGATACTCAGTGAGAAAAAATTTCATTCAACCAACAACTCCTGTACTTATGCCTAAGCTTAGTTTGTCATTTACAATCCCATCCCTAATACTACTCTTAATCCTCCTAATCTTGCAATTGACTCTTTCCTTTTGTGACCTTTTGACAACTTAATGCCCATATGACTTTTCTTGAATTAATGACTTTGAAAATGAAGACAGGAAGGTATGCCGGTGGGATGTAGAATAATTATCATTCTTACTGTATTCATTGAATGTATGATACTTAGTTCTAATATGATAAATTTACACATCATGATCTAGTATTAGACAAGTCATAAATTCATAATACACATAAGATCCTTTTCATTCTTTAGCTTAAATGTCCCTAGACACTGGGAATGTTTTTTGTGATATTGAATATATGAATAAATGATGTAGTCTGGGCCTCTTTTAACCTGAAATTTGTATCAAACAGGATCAAGGATCTTCTGACCTTAGAGTTACTTATGAGGACCTTGGAAGGTTTGAGCAGTGAAATAGGACAGAATATGAGTTGTCACAGTTGGAACGGCAGCTCTGCTTTGGCAATCATTAAAGATAGCGCACTGAGGAGACTGCAACAATAGCATCAGCAAAGAGAGCATGCAGGCATACAGGCAGATGGGTCAGAAATCATACTCCTGATAAAAGAAATGGGCTCAGCAAAATGTAAGAAAATGTAGACAGACTGTGAAGTTATCTTCTTAGTGATGCTATTTTTCATCCTCTCAGTGGTGGCTACAATGAAATGCTGTTACCCTGGGAACCATTTACACGATGGTTTATGCAGCAATGGGGTTTTAATTATCCTAACATCTAAACAGATCAGTGTTTCTCAAAATATTCATCAACGAAAATTGCAATTCAAATGAAAACTACAAAATTACAAAGAAAAATTAAGAACTACATAAATCTAGTGTTACTTAGTCAACAATGCAATTCATAAATTAGGTCAGCCCTACATAAAGGAAGGCTGAAAAGTTGCAATCTGCACAGCAGAAAATGTTTTCTTTGATATAAATTCAGATCCAAAGTTGAATTTACAACTCTCTGGTCATCTCACAAAGATAACCTTCATAGTAAGGATTAGTCTTGAAAGTATACAAGCCTTGTTCAGCCAACTGTTCAAGTGTGAATGATGTTCAGGCTTCAAAACTGTAACTTCAGTAACTGGAATTTTCACAGAATGGTAGTGTTCGACCGATTATGCCATGATCGGTAATCACCGATTACCGATTATTCAATTACACAATCGACCGATGCCGATTACCGATCACCGATTATTTACATGTATAGGAAGGTCATGTTTTCTCGCCGTCAGTCGCATATTTCAAACTTTGTTCACACACCATAACATAACCTTCACACTAGAGATGAACGATTAATAACAGTACCCCATGTTCCACGAATGGAATATTGTTTTTGAAGGATTTCCCCTCGAAATACTGAGATAAAAATCAACCATAAATACATGCTTTCGTACGATGTCACAGGCTTAAAGTTAACCAAAGTCTGTCGGCGAACTTACGGCTCTGCCTACAGTAGTTCTATACAACGATCATGTCGGAAGATTCCGTGTAAAGGTCTGTACTGGACTGTAGTAGTGCTATATAGTAGCCTATCCACCCCAGTTTTAAGCAAAAGTGGCCTTAAGGGCCACTAAACATTCCACTCAATTTACTTGATTTACTCATCTCATGGTTCCATAACGATATGGATACATATTTTTTAAACCCTTTTTAAAGCGTCTTGCCCAACACTTACGTCTTATGTAAAAGATTCTCCGATGAAATGTAAAACTAATTCCCGATAAATTCCTGTAATCGAAAAACTGTTGCCATTCCAGCGTGAATTTAACAAGGGCCCATTTCCCTTCGTTCATCAGTTAGGAGCACGGTGTAGTTCATGACCAACGTGCTACGTAAAAAGGGCGGGCAATGCACTTAGCTTGCATTATGTACTACACACTGTACTGGTGTGCTTCGTAGGTGAACTTCAACTTCGCAAGAACTGTACGGCAATTACGTGTGCGCATGTGCAGGTCATAGGTAACTAAAAACTTAAAGGGGAATTTTCATCATCCCAGACAGTTCCAATTCTCCCAACTATGCAACTTCTAGCTCCTCCCATAACTGTATGAAGCTACTCCTTGTGCAGGAATAAACCTGTTTTATTGCTTAAGGCCATGTCCTGGTGAGCATACAAGGCTATAAAATGTAATAAAAGCACTCTCTCTGCCTTGTGTGGAATGTGAGCTACTCTGCATCTTTCAAATTTTCAAACTTTGATGTCAATCAAAGAGCAGTCACCAACTGAGAATTTTCATACCCCTACACTAAAAATATACTTTGGGGTGATGACTGTCTGTCTTTAACGAAAGGAATGTGGGAAGTGGCAAAATTTATGCAGGGTAATAAGCCTCGAGTTTCCAAGGTTGCTACAGTACGTATGTGCACCAAATGTGTATCGATGATGTGGTTAGCACTGAAACTGGAAAAAAACGTGGCGCGAAGTCATTTCTCTCTGTAGTACAATTTGTATGCAGATTGTGGCATGTTCCGTGGCATACACACCTTCTAGGTAATACCGTGTGCCCTTTCACGCACCTAAACAGTGCCGTACTAGAGTTATGGCAACAATTACGATGATCGATCGCTATCATTTGGAGAGCTTAAAATGTTGCAAGTTTTGTGACTATCATAGCTGATATTTTGGGCGGGAACTTAAAGAAATGCGTGTTTTGGTGAATTATAAAGATTTTTGCAGAAACTTTGAAGTGTATTTTAGCCCTGTTTCCAGTTTTCAAATAATCGGTGATGGTAATCGGTTGAATGACAAAATTTTACCGATGCCGATTATTTACCGATTGTGCGATAATCGGCCCGATGCCGATTAACTAACAGATGATCGGTAGAACACTACAGAATGGTGGCAACTATCACCTTCAACACAATTTGAAAGCTACTGACGCATTCTAACATTAGCCCCATCACAAACTTTAGCAGTAAGAATACACCACCGTTACCTCTTGACACTGCCAGCAGTCAACTTTAACCTCATGGGTGTGTATGTGTGTGTGTATTATTTTTTCTTTCCTTTTTACTTTTATTTCTAGTAAAAGTATACTTTCAAGCCAGACACAAAATTAATTAAGTCCTATCTTAAGCTTTTGAGGGTTGGTGTTGTAACTGTACTATCATTTTCAAACATTTGGGGCTCATACTGGCCAAGCCAATGCAATATTCTGCATCATGTTAAGTACGCCAAATTCTCCTACAATAGCCCTATCCTAAGTGAGTTGTATTGTTCATATTAATGGCAGCCACCCAACTAAGTAGAAATCTTAAAAGCAGATAAATTTGTCAGCAGGTAACAGTTTTACCAAGTAACACCCAAGAGGCAAAGAAAGAAAAAAAATCAGTTCCCACAATTCCTTGTAATCTTCCTTAATACAGTTTGATCATTGACAAAGTTGCTCACTTAACCTCAACAGACTTACAATTCACTATTTTCAGGCATCTGTCATCTAGTCTCCTAAAACATAGATTATCTTGTGCATGCTTGAAATGTGTACATATGTCAACAAATAGTTTGAGTAGAACACATGCATGGCAGTACCCTACTTAAGCCTTTATATCTCACATCAAAACCTTCTCTAGCTTCTGACTTTTGAAATTGCTCCAACTTGGTCATGACCACTCTTCTTCTTTGGCATTTACACACGAGTCAAATTCTGCCAGCATGATTGACTCCAACCTTCTGATTTCTCATAACGCCCTACAATGTGCAACGAAGTCTACATTGATGATGCTCTATTAGATACAGAACATTCCCAACCAAAATTAAATGGTTCTGTAGTTAGGCCTGATAGCCTACCAAGCACTTCTTCATGGCCTTGAAGGTGAAGTGTATCTAGACATGTGTCCAGCTTGCTCAGTCAGCCTTCATTCACTCACCATGGATCTCACTGAAATTTGCTCCATCTTCTATGACTTCTTACAGTTCTTCATTTTCTTCAACAGTTCATCAAAGTTAGGCATAACAGCCTACCATTCCTCTCCAATTCACTCACACCCTAACAAGCCACAACCAGATACAACTTGCCTTATAGCTGTGGGTGGGTTCAACTTTTCATACCTTCCTGTGCAAGGAGTACCAAGCAGTAATCACCTCTTCCTCTGTCAAAATTGCTCATTCCTTGGCAAAAGATTTTTCTAGCTGATCAGCTACAACTCCTTTCTTCATTTTTTCTTTCACATGTTTCAGCAAGGCCTCTTCTTTAACTGTTATGGCAAGAAGCTGCACAGAAATGAAACAAAATGAATGAACATTACTAACCATGTCATGCCTCACACAATCATTACTATCTGACCCTGAAATGCAATGCTTAACACATTTCCATGACAACAATTGTGATGTTGAGTTTAGGTTAATTATCTTAAAATTCACAACCAAGACTTCTCATAACACTTCTACAAAGACACGTAAAAGTTACAAGATAGTATTTCATGTGGCCTTGCTGACTGAAAACCATAAAATTATGGCCGATAACACCGGTCAAAAGAAAGTCATCACATATCCCTTGGAAATAATACCCTTAAGTTTTGGTAAGTTTTCAAGTAATACTGTGAAACTGCAATTTCACATTTAAAGGAGGTCATTGCAGTTTCATGGCTAGTATTTTAAAGGATATGCTTTATATGCCTTTAGGATATGCTTGCCTTGACATATCAGTGTACTATGGAATAGTCTTTGTTATTCGCTCAGTAAAACCCTCCCACGATGACTCAGACTTGTAATGCTACATTACACAAGCAGAGGGAAGATCCTAGGGCCAATACCTCTACTCTTGGCAACCAACAATTTTTATGTAAATGTCACTGCATTTAGACTTTAAAATTTTCTGAAAGAGGGGGGACCCAGTTTTAAACTCCACTGGCAAAAATCCTGAGACCCTATCCGAATGCAAAGATCCTTGATCTGATCCTGAAGAAGGGTAATACACTTTTGTTGAGAAAGAAAGAGTACTTTTCAACGACACAAGATTTCACAAGCAAAATATAGGCATCCCTTGCTACGTCTTAAACTGCATAAATCTTGCGCGCTGCATGCAACTCTGAGAAGTTTTGATACCACGTCCCCAATGTCAGCCATTTTGGCTAGCAATTCATCCCTTCTGGCCTGAAGCACAAAACCATGTTTCCCCAAGAGCACTTACCAGTCTGAGCGGAGGTTTTCTCAGCATGAGGAAAGTCCTCCGACAGGAGCCGCCCAGCCTTTGCCAGGTGGTGCCCCCACGTGAGGTATGCCCCCAATTCAAAACCCCTCTTGAAACCCAACCACTTCCTTGTGAGGTGGAGGGAGGGGCTAGCTACCTAGGAAAAATCTGTACAGGTAAATATAAATATTCACATATAATGTTCCCACATATAGCTATGAACAAGATAAAAGGGAGTGCCTGGTGGGTTGGAGGGTATGTGGCAAGGAGCAAGTGAGTATAGTCTCTCATTAATATGCTTACCAGGAAGTTGGGAGAATTCATGTTGCAGGCATATACTTATCCCTTGCTACATCTTATTTGCATTAATGTGGCCCCTAGAACTGCACAACCGAAAGCCACCTCGGCAGAGAGTGTCCATGAGGTAGCAAGCCATGAAGGATTATGGATTCTTCCGGGTGGCTGCCTTGAGAAGTTCCTCCATTGGCACATTGCGAAGAGGGCCTTCAACGCTGCCTGGCCATGGACCTCATGCACCCAGACCTGTCCTGAGCATACTGCTAAATGACCTTGGACAGCCACAGGGAAATCATGCCCCTTGATGTCACTGAGTTCCACCTCCTCTTGAGGACAAAGAGCCCATCAGAGAAGCGGATGTCTTTGTTCCAGTGGAGGTACCACTTTAATGCCTGAATTGGGCACTTATCCTCCCCAACAGAGGTGACCGGAGCAATCTCTGGAATGAAGAGATTGCCCAGTAGAAAGTCCAAGGTCTGGATCTTGGCTAAGAACCTGGGGCTTTTAATGGGACAGACCCCGTGGCTCTGGGACTGTATGTGGCCCAGCTTGACTGAGAGTGCCTGAAGGCAGCTCTGTCATCTGGCCATGGCCACCTCAATCAAGAACAGGGTCTTGCAAGCCAAAAACTCATGGGGGATGGAGTAGAACAGCTAGAATGGCTTGCCTGCTAGGGCCCGCAGGACTCCGTTGATGGACCATGAAAGTTTGAGGGCCTGCACCATAGGTCTGGTGTTGCTCATCCCCTTGAGAAGCTGCTGGATGACCTGACTTGACCTCACCATGGCTCTGTCAGGGTGATGCCAAGTGGTAGTTCTTGATGGTGTTCACCTGCTTGTTTTCGTCAAACAGGACCATCACTAACCGAAAGACGTGAGTTACAGATGCAGAATCTGGAGTAATCGCATTCTCTGCACATCACCCTCCAAACCTTGCCAGTTGAGAATTGTACGTGAAGAGGTCGGGGGGTCTCCTTGCTATGGCTGCCATGGAGTAAACGTCCTCAGGAAATCCCTGTGTTCTGAGGGAATCCCTGACAGCCTCCATGCAGTCAAGTGCAGGTCCTAGACCCATGGGTGTAACACCCTGCTAACATGCTGAGACACCAGGTCCTGGGCACAGGGGAGTACCACCAGGTAGTCACCAGCAGGTGGAGGATGAATGGGAACCTCAGCTGCCGAGGCCACATCAGAGTCACCAGCAGCACTTGGGTCCTGGATGCTCGGGTCTTCAGCAAAACCCTATGGATGATGCAGAACGGGAGAAATGCGTACACATCCATGCTATCCCACAGGATGGTGATCGCATCCACCGCCCACACCCTAGGGTGGCAAGTTTTGACATTACGCGCCACTGGACAGGTCCAGGTTGGGCTAATGAGCCCACCTGGATGCTACCGTAGTTCCCACTCTCCTTGACTTCTAGACCCAGAAATCTCCGAGGCATTTAGCTTTGCAGCGGAAGGAGAATGGGGGCGAGTTGCTAGCCAAAATGGCAGACACTGGGGTACAGCATCACAACTACTCCGAGTTGCAAAAAGTGGGCAAGATTTATGCAAATAAGATGTAGCACGGGGTAAGTATGTCTCTGCAATGTGAATTGGCAGCATTTTTAATATACATTTTTTTGTTTGTAAAAGATGTGGAAGAAGATAATGAGAGAAAAATGACAATATTTCTACATGCTATTCAACAAAATAAATATGAAGACTTTTCCAACAAAACTGTCTACAATAACATAATCCAAGCACGTTAACAGCCTTTCATATGACCAATTCAAATTAACCGATCACAAGGCTACACACCAATCATCCTACACTAACTAACAAGTTGTCATTTACTTCACAGATGAGCACATTTCATGCACTGCAAGGCAAATACTCAGGATATCGCAAGATCTATTTCAAAGATCCAATTTGGGGAGACTATACTTGATCTTGTAGCAAAATAAAAATCTCCAACAATGTGTAATGGAAGACTTCCAATTACTGATTTTTCAAGCCCCATGTGAATCACTCACCTACTTAAGAATTAGAATAAGATTTAATGTTCAGCTACATTCATCACACATCCCACTGGAAAAGACCTCACTAATTTCACTGAATACAATTATCAGGACTTTAAATAATGCCTAGCTATACACTCAAGATTATGACTTCCCTCTTTCAACATAAAGCTAATGAACATGTGTTTACATACAGTAAGCAGGAAGCCTGTGCAGGCAACACAGTCAAAGATAACAGACTGAACTATAATACCATGAAATAACTGAAAAGCCTCATAAAACTCATGAATAAATGAAACCTTCAGCTGACTGAAAAAAGGACTACAGCATTGAACTCGTGCTGCAGAATCTCAATACATCCATTGGCATAAGACGGTGGGGCAACAGCATCAAAAAGTACATTATTTCAACATCAGGGATGTAGCTACGGTGGGAGGCGCTGGGCAGTGACAACCAGCACTCCAGGCAAACACACGCCCCCGCCCACCATAAATCTGCTTACCGAGACCTAAAACTAGCCCTACATTTACTCCCTAAAGTAAAATTAGGGAAAAATGAAAAATTAAAGGCTGAAAAATGGGGTAGATGCTATGGGAAGTATGGGAAGGGGATTTCCCTAGATCAGACAATTACCCGGCACTCAAATTTTGCTAGCTACATCCCTGTTCAACACTGAATGTCCCATGGTAGGAAACCTTAAGGACCTACAAAAATAGAAAATTTCATCCAATCCTACAAGTATCTATTTGAAGAGTTTTAAAGGTGTTCATTTATATCTACAATCTTGGACAAAACTCGTTGGGACACCCCCGCTCCCCTTCACAAAGTTGACCATTTTCACGGCATACAGTCATTCTCTCTGCGCAACTTTGAAAGGGGGAGCGGGGGCTTCATGCAAACCTGGGAACGGAGATTCAAGAATAGTGACAAAGCGTCCCAACAGTTTTGTCCAAGATTGTCTGAGAAATTCGAGAAGTTAGAACTGCTCGCGGCCCACGGTAGAAAGTGTTTCTTTGCGTTGCGTTGATTCGCAAAAGGGTAGGTGTCTTTTCTTTAGGTATAAGAGAACAGTAACAGAGAATAATCAGCATATTCTGAGCCCATATTGAAGTTCTTGTTAATATAATACTATTGAAGCTAAAAGCATTGGGAAGGTAGCTAAATAAGTTCAAAGCGTCCTCTCGTTCAGGAAGACATTTTCAATAGTCACGTATTCTGGGCTCACACTGTCTGAACAGGTACCAAATAATTAGAACATTCAGCAGAAGTACGTGTTGTATCCCGCCTATTACTTTATATTAAAGTAATTTACCAGAAATAAGTTAAAAGGTACTTGAATGTATATTCATTTCACCTTTATAACGCAGTGACTTTCATTTGAGTAGCTGAAACTATGCAGAAAACATGCCATACATGCTAATTTGACGAGACCGGGGGTGAAGGCTAAGTTAACCAAACGGTCTACCATTTGTTTTGAGAAAAAATTTGAAAGCAAAATGTAAAGAAATTGAGTCGGCTAAAAGAAGGCATAATAGATACGTCATCAGCTTCATGTAACATGAAAAAATGTTGTCACAGGCGTCAAATTCGCTTCAAAATATGTCTAAAACCAGCCCTAATCAACGATCTACCATCGTTATAATAAAAAGCTTGGCTTGCAGTTCTGCTTTTAACATTTCATGGTAGATCGTGGCGCTCTTTCAGTTAAAATCTTGCCTTCTTACCACTAGTTTGCAATAGCAGTGAGACTCTTCGATCTATCCATGAAAGAAATTGTTTCGTTTTCCGTCTTACAACTTAAAAGAAGAGTTGTCATCCTCCTTTTAATTTGCTAAAAAATGCAACGCATATGGCTGCCATAGACATCGTTACGGAACGTAAACATTTCTGCCTGGCATTCCCTGCGAATACTTGAAACAGTCTATCCATTATGATCTCGCCAAATAAATCAGCATAAACAAATAACCAAAACAACACATTAAAACAATTTTAAATTATACTTTCATTTGGCTAAAATCCTCAGGCCTATAAGCCTCCGAAAAAGTGTACTGAATACAGCTGCTCGGAAAATTAACCATTTTTCTTTTGAATTTGTTCTCGTAAATCGCTCACTTAAAACTCAGACAATCTTGGACAAAACTCGTTGGGACACCCCCGCTCCCCTTCACAAAGTTGACCATTTTCACGGCATACAGTCATTCTCTCTGCGCAACTTTGAAAGGGGGAGCGGGGGCTTCATGCAAACCTGGGAACGGAGATTCAAGAATAGTGACAAAGCGTCCCAACAGTTTTGTCCAAGATTGTAGCTTCCAGGTCAGTTTTGGATTCAAAGGGTGAGATGATGTCCCAAAGTTATGATAGGATTGCCCTGGGTAAAGCATGTTTTGATTCAAAATAGGCTATCTTACATCTACATTATGTGGTATAAATTATGGAGGTAGAGGAAACAAATCACAATGGAGAATAAATAGGAAGGGAGAACGAAAGGGAGCTACAAAGAAAAAATAACTTATGCAGTTACTATCACTTACCTAAAGTGTCACAATACCTTTGCCCCAAGTAAACCTCCAACCCACTCCTTCCCCCTGCACCCACACTCTAACCAGGGTTGTAGCAAGCCCAATTTGAGTACCGGCTAAAATCCCATACTAGCGCTGCAATACAGTGTGGGATGCAGAGCTGATCAGCACTGCGTAGCTTTCACAAACCACGTTATGTGTCGAATAATGAACGTTAGGTCACACACTACGAGTGATTAGCCAAGCCTTATAAAATCTGTGCTGAAACGGGAATTGCCCATAGGCATCAAAAGTGCAATTGGCGTTAATATTAGTGGAAAATATTTGTTGTTGAAACTTCGTTAGCATGTTAAACTGATGCATCATTGGATTTTGGCCACGGATACTGCGTTCTGCAGTCAGAATATACTAACAGGACAAAGACAAGATACATTTCGTTCCGATATACCACCAATTTTAGGAAATTGGGTGCCAGTCGGTAAGCTGACAAATTACTTTGAGTGGCGGTCGGTAAGCTTGAGTACCGGTTCACCTGACAGGCACTGATTGGCATAGCTACAATCCTGACCCTAGCCTTACCAATTCATCTCCTTTGTTATTTGAATCAATTTTAGGAAGAACTGTGCTCTATACCTAATCCCTCAGCTTAACGACAAGAGTGTTTAGATGCAACAAGATTATTCTCTTGCCAATGCGGCAGACACACACCCTAAAGAGCAGAGGTTTTAATCAGAGCAACGTTTTTGAATTAACATTTAAACATTCAAGAAATAAATTTTGTGTTTCAAGCATACCTTTCCACACCTGTCGAGAGCGAGAATTCTGTTTTCATCTGCATCTGGGATGGCAGCAAAGACCGTCATGTGAGATACCCTGGCACTGCATAGATAGAGACCCGTGTGGAAATCACATACCTTCACAACACCTGACTTGGTGAAGATGTACAGAAGACCCTGAGTTGTGCTAACCTACAACAATGTAAAAAATACACCTTTATTTAATATTCAACATAATGAAAATAATATTCTTGGTACAAACCAATTTGGCTTTCGCCACGGGAAAAACTGTGAGCTAATGCTATCTAAAGTTCATCATCTTATTTCCTCGTCATTGGATTCTTCTTCGTGCAATCTGGTGGATGCTGTTTTCCTTGACTTTAGCTCTGCTTTTGACAGAGTGCCACATAATAAGCTCATTTTAAAGCTTCACAAGTTGGGGATAAGAGGAAGCATTCTTGCCTGGATTCAGGACTTCCTATGGATGCACCAACAAAGAGTAGTTTTTCAAGGGGCGTTTTCTGAGTGGACCACTATCTATAGTGGAGTTCCACAGGGATCTGTTTTGGGTCCCATACTGTTTCTTGCTTATGTCAGCGATATTTCCTCTGGTCTTTCCTCAACAATGTTTCAGTTTGCTGATGATCATACTATTATCCGACCTATTACTTGTGAAGGGGATAAGGATATTTTACAGAAATGATTTGAACAATGTTTTCCAGTGGTCTATTGATAACGAGCTTCCACTGAATGTATCTAAGTGTGCTATCATGCAACATCTCTAGGTGTAAACCTAAAACAATGCCTTATTTCATGATTATTGTCTTGGAAGCAAATCCTCTCAATGTTGCTGAGAATTATGAGCTCCTAGGTGTTCTGTTTAGCAGCAATTTTTCTTTCAACAATCATCTCGAACATATTTGTTAAATCTGCTTCTAGACTAGTAGGATTTGTTTCTCGTTGTACAAATGGGATGCCTCATGATTCTTTCTTACTTTTATATAAGACTCTTGTCTTACCTGTTTTGTTGTATTGTGGTTCTATTTGGCACCCTTTTAACGTTTGTCATTTAGACCGTATTGAAGCTGTACAAAGGAGGGCTACCAGAATTTTGTATCAGAGGAAATTTCCAAATGAGATAGTATCATACGAAGACAGGTTAAAGCATTTTAGTATTATCAGTATCAAGCACAACCTTGCATTACAGAGACTTGCTCTTGGTCATAAAATTGTTCATGGGTACTGTCCAGCTGAATTTACTCAATTCATTAGACCTAGCACTCGTGCCCCTGGAAGGCTTCTTCACTGGACTGCGAAGACTCAGACTTTCTATAATTCCCCCTTTGTTCATTTTACAAGACTTTGGAATGATCTTCCTCTGGATTTGCAGGAAATTCCCTCTGTGAGGAGCTTTCGTAAGAGACTATCTGATCATTATTTATCTATGTATTGGTGTTCTTAAGATAGGGTAAGGGGTGCACTCACTTCACTGTGTGTGTTTCAGATCTCTGGTCTATACCCACTTACCTGGTACCTTCACTATTGTTTGTACCAAATATGTAATAATAATAATAATAATAATAATAATAATAATAATAATAATAATAATAATAATAATAATAATAATAATATAATAATAATAATAATATAAAATAAATAATAATAATAATAATAATAATAATAATAATAATAATAATAATAATAATAATAATAATAATAATAATAATAATAATAATAATAATAATAATAATAATAATAATAATAATAATAATAACATCAGCAAGCTTTAACAACATGTAATGTTATTACCTTTAAAACATTTCAAAAGAATTTTTATATTTCTTCAGTTTTCCAAAGGATACCTTTTGGATTCACTTGCAGTTATTACCTTTACAAAACATTGGCAGCAATGTGAATATAAGCATTATCAGGGATTCTGTTAAGCACAATATTCTAGTGGTTTAAATAAGACAGATGCAATGGCGCTACCTCCATGTAGATCACTCCTAACTTTGCTGCCAACAATTTCAAACAAGAGCCCAATGGGCACTGTGGTTCCTTGCTGAATGTAATGAAACTGAGCCAACTACTGAATGAACCAGTATTTCTGTTGATTCACAAAATCTGCTCTGTAGACAATGCACATCTTGTGTTAACACATTCTGACCCTTGACAAAGTTTGTGTGTTTTTCACATTCATTTTTTTAAAATTGCACTATCATCTTTCTAGCAAATAACAGTGGCGCCGGCACGGGGGGGGGGGGGGCATGGAGGCCGTGCCCCACCTATGAAATTTTTTGAAAATTTTAAAATGATCCCAAAAGGCGATTAAGCTATAGATTTCTGTAGGGGGTAGGGTGAGGTGTGCTTCAACCGAGTGATAGATCTATTTAATCATTATCTATCATAAATGTTTCGCAAACTATCAGAATTTTCGCAAATCCTTCGCAAACTATCAAAAATTTCGCGCGCTCCGCGCGCTTTAAACCTTACCACTGTGTTGTTATTATCAATATCTTCTGACAGCAACTCCTGGAGAAGCACAGCAGCAAAAGTTGAAAGCTGTTCACGAATTAACAGGTAAAAGACTGGCTTTTTGAGTGGCATGTAGGTTTGTTGGGCAAGTGAAAGTGTCTAGTACAGATGGCAGACACGTAGCCAAGGGGGGTGAAGGGGGCAGCCGTCCCCTTGAGCATATTTTTGGTATTTTTAATTTTTTTTACAATATTGCTGGTGTTTCCCCTATTTATATGCGGTAAAATAGGCTTGGGAAGTGCTATTTTCAACGATCTGGGAGGCACTTTGGGCCAAAATTTTCTTGCGCTTTGCGCCAACCCATGGTGGCGCAAAGTGCTGAGAGCCTGTCTATGGGCTTCGCTCCCTTGACAAATTCCTGGCTACGCCCTTGATAGATGGTGATTTTTAATACACTTACGGCAAAAAGCATTCTGAAAACGCCTTTGTTAGTCCGAACACCCCTTTTGCTATACCTATCAGGGAGGTCTAATATCACCTTCCTGAGCCAATAGTCTCCCTCCCGCCCGTTCCTCATTGCTGGAAGCTTTTAATCTGGATTT
This sequence comes from Holothuria leucospilota, assembly GCA_029531755.1. Classification (NCBI taxonomy): domain Eukaryota; kingdom Metazoa; phylum Echinodermata; class Holothuroidea; order Aspidochirotida; family Holothuriidae; genus Holothuria; species Holothuria leucospilota. Next base: position 1,003,816 of record CM055975.1, on the reverse strand, counting down.
TCGTTCAAAATTAGTAAAAATACGATAGTTATAAAGTGCTCTACTCTTTGTTATCATTTGGATGTCAAGTAATAAGCATTATGTCATTGCTCCATTTTATGTACTTTATTCAGAGCTTCCGGAAGGGGTATCTGCCAGCCATAGATGCCTTTTTTATAATGCACAATGAAGGGGAGGAAAAATTTCGTTATAGTCCAACAATGTTTCTGTGGACTCTAGGCACGTTTTGTTGGGTAAAAACTTTGCCAATAGAAGGCGGTAAAGTAGCCAAAAGGGAGTCTTCAGGAGGTTTGTTTACAACGTATTCTTCTCGTAGACAACAGGCTCTCCTTTTTCACCTAACCAAAAATTAGAGTTCACTAAATTATGGACATTTTCCAGCTATATGTGATCAGCTCCAAAAATATTCCAAAAGATAGCACCATTTTGCATCTGGTAACCTTAAATAAGCAAAAATTTCTCAAAGGGGAGGGGGATACCCCCTCCCCTTAAACCCCTCTCCCAGGACGGCACTTTTATATAGTGACAAAGGAAAGATCCTCACTGCTGTATTCAAAACGCAGGGTGCAAAAAAAAGGAATATTAAAGCGTCGCCACTCAGTTGGAAAAAACATCCAGCCAAGTCGGAAAAATTAGAATTCACTAAACTATGGACATTTTCCAGCCCAGTCCAGTGTTGTAGTACCCGTACCCGTACCCGTACCCGTACTCGAGTACAAGTTTCCGTACTCGTACCCGTACCCGTACTCGTGACCTGGTACCCGTACCCGTACCCGTACTCATGATTACTTTTTTCTCGGACCCGGACCCGTACCCGTACTCATGACTTGGTACCCGTACCCATACCCGTACTCATGACCTGGTACCCGTACCCGTACCCGTACTCATGGTCCCGTACTCACACTACAACACTGTATGTGTAAGGTAGATTTAATCAGTTGTAAAATTTTGATCATATTTTTTTATCTGGATGATAATTGGATAGTATATAGTATAAAAATTGACATGTTTCACATTAATTGTACTAAAAGATAGATCTGTTCCATTGTGATAAATAAAAGTGGAGGTTTAATGTTTATTAACGTTTTTGATCTCCAGTTACCATCTAGACCAGCTAGTGAGATAGAAAAATTAAAATGCTCACAGTCTTGTGCAATATAAAACACTAATAACTTTCATTACTGAAAAGTGCTAAAATTTGACAGCAAATTGTCCCTACATATAAAATGCTGTCCAAATATGACTATAATCATGATAGCAATTCTTTTGTATGAACACTTCAGTGTAATTAACTTTATATTCTAGATAACATTGACCTCTTCCTTTGATAAAGTAAGCAACCTGTCATCTATGCACCTGTGTTGGATAGTTAATGGTCCTGAATTGAATTTTGATGCTTATGTTATGTTTTGCTGTCAAACATGACACAAAAAATGAAAACTGAAGCTGGAATTCACAAAGACAGAGGGAATGGTATGACTGCTGCATGAATGAATGATTACCAGCATAGCAAATCAGTGATACTAAGATCACACTTGTACCTAGCTGTGAAAATGGTTAATTTGTGGCTTTAGATGTTGCTAATGTTACTATTTGCAGTACTGTCAAACTTACAAGCATAACATTAGCAATCAATAAATGCATTCCACTAGAAAAATACTGAAAGTATTCATACCCTTTCATGGTCAATTTATAGCATCTACCTGTCTGAAGCTAACATAAAAGTAAGTTTGGCAAATATCTCTGATCTGTCACCTCACCTTACTAGGTATGGTTTGCTGTCAAGAATACATAACATCTGCAACATAGTAACATTAGCACACACTTTTTCAAATTTTTTTATCCAAACCATTATTAAACACACCATATTTATATCTTATTTTTTCAGAAATCTTGCTCCTGCTGAGCTTGTAAGGCAAATGAAAACACAAATTTATTTCCTATGCATACTAGGGTATGCCTTATGTTTGACACCCTGCGTTTATGTTGCTAATGTTACTACTGACAGCACTGTAATGGGAACTTAACACTAACCCAGTTAAACTTCATTTGAACGAAGGAAATGCAAAAGGAGTTATCTTCTTTTTATTTTTTTATTTGAAATTGAAGCCTAATTAATCAAACTAAGGGAGCTTTAAGGATTATTGGAAATTTTATTTTTTCTCCTTTGTGGGACCAAATTGGAACAGTTAATGTGAAACCGTGTCATATACCCCATGGGGGAGATGAGTTGTTCATGCTGCAGTAGTATACATGATGATGGGTACTTCATGTAAGACAACCTCAAACTGAGGTGAATAGACAACTGAAAGGAGATGAACAGTCTGAATAGCCTGAATGATGAACTCATTAGAACTGAACCATAAAACTGTACCAGTCAATTCTAGCAGAACTGGTACCACGTGTACAAATCTATAGTCTTGACTTACTACAGGTTATAGGGGTGTAGCTAGAATTAAATTTTTAGGGGGGCCTAGGTATCAAATGGGGGGGGGTGTCACAGCATCGATCGCCGCCCTTAATTTACACATTTTATTAGGATGCACAATTTTGGGGACCCCTGTAGCTATGCGCCTGCTACAGGTGCATTCTGCTAATACTGTGCGATGGCATACACTGTGGTTAATACTACTGTACTTCAGACCATGTATGACTATAGTGCAACTGGGGTCAGATTTGAGGAACCAAGATTTGTGATGTTGGCAACATCACATAGACCTAGGCCTAAGCCTACAGGCCTGCAGCCTACTCTCCCAGTTGATCCCCATCCACTACCTGCCCTCATATACTCTCATCAAATTATAGTACAAAAGTCCTTGAACTAAATTAAGTTTACTGAATTTAAGCTCCATTCATGTACATAACTGATCTGTACAGTTAGTTCTGCAAAATTCATCAACACATCAGCAGAAGCTATTGACCTAGGCCATGCTGTTGTTTGTTTACATCTGGTCTGGATAAAACTTTCAAATGCAAGAATTACCCCCTTTGTAGCAGTTTAATACTAAGCCTTCCTAGTCTGCACAGCTAGTGTAGCCTTTTTGTAAAATTTGTTAAAGAGACAGGATGCAAAAAAGTATCACCTCCTTCAGAGCCCATAATAACTTTATGGTTTGAATAGGAGGATTTTAGGAGATTCACTGACAATGTACTGCAATTAGGCAAGGCACAGACCTATGTTCATTGTTTGCATTGTGGAAGGTGTGTAACAATCAATAGGCACATATTGTACCATTGAATGGATTAGGCTAAACTTATTTTCATATACAAAGTGTAGTTTGTATTTCCCTTGAATCTTCCAGTGCTTTGGAGATTTGTATAGCCTCCTCTTAAACTCTCAGCCCCAGCAAATCCGACTGCTTCTGTTGTAAAAACTGTTAATTGGCTTTGATTGCACTGTAAACAGATAGGTGGTTGCTCCAACACATCCTTGGTCCATACAAGTCCTTGGTTCAAGTTGATTAAGCTATTCAAGTATTGCATGACCATCAGCCTTTAGGATGGCAAGGTGTGAAGTCCAATCACACAAAATGGCAGTGAATCAGCTATATGTTTATAGGCATCAGAAAATAATCAATACCAATTTTCCAAAGTTTATAAGAAAGTTTTGTGTACTTGAAATGAAGTAGTGTAACAAGTATGAAAATTGCACTAAATTTACTTCAAACTGTAGAGATGATGACGTGTCTATTTCAGGCATCAGCAGGCGCAATTGTAAGGATGTATGGACATATTTTTTATTGACGGGGTGGGGGTGGGACTGCAATATGTAGATATAATTTGCAGCCGGCTTGGCTTTAATACATTTTAAATTAACATTTCTGTGGATATCTATGTCTTCACTACTAACCTTTATGAAATTTGTGCAAATGTACCTGCACCCATACCACCTGGTCAAATCCTGTACCCATGCATGCTCATTAAATTTCTTGAAGTTTCAACTTTCATACCCACACTTGGGTATGAAAGTTCCTCGTGACCTGATATCCATACTACTCATGTTGTGATACCCCTAGTCTGTTCTCAAGTTCATGACCCGAAACTTGCACCCATACCAGCTTCTCACGACCTGGCACACACAGACCATACCCAAACTCAAAACCACGTACTGAAGACCAGTACACGTGTCCGGGCTCATGACCTGTTACCCGTACCTGGCTTGGACTCGGTTACAGCCCTGAGCATTTCACTATAGAACTAGCTGACCCCGACAGTTAATTGGTATTAATAATACTTAGCCCTTCAATCACGCTCCATTAGACTACTACAGGTGCAAAGTCCTATTGAGTTTCAGTGTGTAGGGCCTGATTGAGAACTACTAGGTAATACTGTACTGTACCACGTATACTATACTGCGTAACAGCATAACATGCAGACTAAAATTTATGACTGCAGTTCATTCCCTTTAGCTCAAACTATAGGCTAGATCATTCCAGTCCCCTTGGCGGAAATACTGTTTACAAAATTACAGTGACTATAATGTTAGGCTAATGTTAACCAAAATGAGTCGTCCACGTAGCCTACTGGTGTATGGCTACTTTATGCACCTAGCCTTTTGAAAAATTAATTGACGCTCTGAATGAGCTTGCACGGTTTCTTTTATTTCAAGAAATAATGATCCATTCCCTAAAGATGGATCTTGAAAACAGCTTACCGCAAACCATGCCGATAGCATGTCAGCTGAAAAGGGGAGCTGTAGGACCCACAGTACATAGATATACCGCAAAGTCACTCTGTTCTGTGCATGTGGTACATACACTTACAGTGTGTAGCGTGATGAATATGAGTGCAGACGACTGTGGTCTTGCCAACCACAAGCAGCAGTTGCAATTGAGTGACGTCATTTTTTTGTTTACATGTGCATATTTGTGTTGCAATTTCTCAAGCTACTACACTTAAATGTATTGCCTACGTAGCAGGCTGAGCGGCATATTCCCTGGCAGTCACACGCTATCCCTGGTTTGCGAAACCTAAAAGAGAGATTGAGCCAACAGAGTCTGCTCTGCAGGAAAATTTGAGTCGTGCGTTAGCTGACTTTAGGTGTTTTAGCATAGTCAGCAGTTTCTAATGGACTAGAGGGTTCCCTAGATACATGATTTTAGCATGGGCCACTCCCCACCACACAACATCCATCCAGCCAACTTACCAAACCTGACAAACATCTCAACTGAGAATTGAATCCTACCATGAATCCTTATATCCTCTAGATTTGGCTCCCACTTAAATAGGCTTTATAGGTCATTCCGTGTGTTAATTTTGGATTGTCCATGGAGGAAGCTACTCTGGGGTTACATACACTGGGTGGCGGCCAGGTTCGTTTACGGGGCATTGGCTTGATGGGAAACTTTTCAAGGTTGGAATTTTCTGGGAAGGAGAGCAGTATGATGGGCGTTTTGAGTCTGTCAAATTTCCAGTAATAAGTAGTAAGTGCAGCAAAGGCTTGGTACCATGCATATTCATATTCATATTTTGAAATTGAAAATATTCAAAACTGCACTCATGAGTTAGTACCCGTACCCATACTCATGAATTGTACCCGTACCCGTACCCATGACCCTGTACCCGTACCCGTACTCATGATTACTTTTTCCTCGGACCCGGACCCGTACCCGTACTCATGACTTGGTACCCGTACCCATACTCGTACTCATGACCTGGTACCCGTACCCATACCCGTACTCATGACCTGGTACCCGTACCCGTACCCGTACTCATGGTCCCGTACTCACACTACAACACTGCATACTGGTATATGATCAGCTCCAAAAATATCATAAAGATGGCACCATTTTGCATCTAAGCAACTTTAAATAAACAAAAATTTCTCAAAGGGGAGGGGGACACCCCTCACCCCCTCCCCTTAGACCCTTCCCCTAGGACGGCACTCTAGTACAGTAACACCTGAAAAAGGTAGGATCAGCACACGAAGAAAAAAAAACGCATTTTGCGCAGACTTGGGAGGTTAACTGAAGTGCCATTACGACATCATCTGTGGCCCACCTCCCCATTCACCAAAGCCTGGCGGCGCCACTGCAAATAAGATGTGATTTATATGAAAAGCATCGTCTCTGTCTGTTCATGGAATACTGTAGTACTGATAAACTTCACGTAAAGTACTCTCTACGAAGTTCTGATACCGTTGCAGACGGCGTCGTCTTCCTGCCTGGAAACCACTCCCCTTCTCATTAAAGTGCAACGTGCAAAAATATTGGGGCAAGTACAAAGACTGGACTTTATTCAAATGAAACCCAGAGGCCTAATCATGTCATTTCGGAACGAATTTGTGGTTGACTTACAGATATATGAAAAAACAACAATTAAGAAATAAATATTTATGACTTGCAAGTCATTTATCCTGGAAAAGAACGGATGAATGTTATGAAACTCACGTGGCAGAAAATGTACAGGTATTACCTGCACAAAATTTTCTTACACTTCAGAAGGTGGGCTCGTTTACACTTATACACTGGAGTGCAGTCAGATATTTAGTATAGGTATATTTCTCATGATTCACTTGCCATCTTGCACCACTGATTGACCGCGCTAAGATGTCGAACTATGTCTACTACATTGAATATGTCATATGTCATTTCCCTTTATGAAACCGATGAGTTTAACCAAATGCTTATTTGCCTCTTAAACTGCATTACATTCTGGGAGTCGCGTTTATTAATATTGCAATACGTCATTCATATTCATAACGTAGGTTTCTGAGCTAATGTAAAGTACAAAGTCAACCTAAATGTAGATAGTTTTGCCTATCCACCTGTATTGTAAGGCGATTATTCCCAGGTATTATTCTACTATTGTAATGTATTCAAAAACAACTGGTATGACTGAAAACTGAATTACCGGGGTTTTTTCTTTTTTTACCTTTGGTGTAGGCAAACGCGTACTGGCGTTTCCTTTTCCAGAATGATGGGTTTGGGATGTATAAGGGATCCACAGCAACTTAAGTTATCTGTGAAACTAAAAATAAAAAAATTATATCATTTTAAGGAATACGATTACCTTAATGACATAGAATTTTTGAGAAATATTTGAGGTTTTTCAAATTGTCTAGATTATCTTGTGCAGTTGTTTCATATCCAATGTGTTCATATAGATTGTATAGTTCTCAAATAGTATCTATACATACTATTATTCCCATGTTGTCCCATCTATTGTAGATTCTCAAACATCCAATCTCGCTTGTATTTACTCTCCATTCTTTGTATTTCACGGGATATCTTAGAAGTTAGACTCGTATGGTCAAATGAAGTGCTTCCGCCAGCTTCCCCAAATGATAAACCGGGTCATTCTCAACTGTACATTTTCCTCTTAAAAATATCAAAATATTCTGGTTGGATTGGGGAGTGGAGACTGTTCAAGGGACAATTGTCATGGTTGTTAATTGTAGTTTGATATCGTCCGGGGCATTTACTGGGTAAAAGGGTAGAGTTGTCCGAAGGAATATGCGGTCACAGTTTAACCATAATACTTGGGTACGGTACTTTCAAAATAGATAAAGTATAAATTTTTATAAAGATGGGATTGCTGCAAGAAGTTTCAAACTGAATAGTGTTTGACAATTTAGATAAGGAGTAAATTTTTTACCAAACAATTCCCGATCGCGTGCTATTCTACGATGTCGCTCTATTTCAATTATCTTTGGTATCAGTGAAATCGGCTTTGTTTAAACAGGGAGGTTCTATCCCAGACGTCTTTGGCAACAACATCTGCTGCTGTGTATACTGTTTAGTCCCCATGTCTGATCAAAGTGCAAATTAAAAAGAAGGCTGTTATCATGTTACGAAGACGTAGGAAGCTCTTCTAAGCCGAGAAAGGGGGGCTGAATATTTCAGACGGCTGTCATGAGAAAGTGTTCAAGGGTTACCCCTCCACTTTGGAAAATCTTTTGAATAATATTCGTTTTGGGTCCTAAGATGCAATTTTGCTACATTTTATGTAGTTTTTGAAGTAAATTTATTGAAGCAGAAAGGCAAAGGCTCAGTATATCCTTTGTAGTTGGATAAAAGTTGAGCAGTACTAGTTTCAAGTTGACAGTCCCTTTGGGAAGTGCTTAAAGGGAGAATGCAGTCACCCCAATAAAGAATTGTATAGTAGACTATCCTATTTCCTGAATGGCTTTTGAGAATCATGTGACAGTATTTTTCTCACTCAATTGTAAAATTTACAAGGAGCAACTGCTTGATTTATCTTGAATATGCAATATTTATGTTCTAAAATATCATGAAAGATACTTGGAAGCGAAATAAGAAGAAATTTGTGACATTTAGCTATTGTATGAAAATAAGTTTGGGGTGACTGCTGACCTTTAAATTGAGGTATTAAAAGTTATCTGTTGGCATAGATCAAACAGATTGACATCATGTGAACATAGTCATGAATCAAGATTTTGCTTTTAAGTTTGGGTGCTTCGTGCAAGGTATCAGATTCAAACATGTTTCATACTTGAACTAGAGCATCAATGATGCAGTAGCTCAAACCGAACCAAAGAGGTGACAGTTACACTAAATTTTAAACAGCTCTGTCAATTGCTAATTCCAAAGCAATAGATGCATTGAGGTTTCAGTGATCATAAGACAAGGAAGTCCTAGTTTCTAAAAAGGTAGTTGTATTTGGCCATTTTTATTAACTATATTGTTGGACATCTTTATGATGGCATGGTAACAGTGGTGTAACAAGGGTGGGGGTATTGCGCCTACCCCTTCAATAATCCCGCAAATAAATATACCACGCACATAGTGCAAAACTGAGGTTATTTTGAGGACATGTCCAAGGCAGAAACTTTGGGGTTGATTCTTTCACCCCACCAACCCACCACCCGCTCTCCTTGGCAAAATCCTGTGTACACCAATGGAAGGTATGATTACAGGTTGCACATGTCTTTCCCTACATTTAAATGCAAAGTAGGAGAACTCCCTCCCTCCCCCCCCCCCCCATTCTCAAAAGCAAGGTGAGGAAATTTCCCCTTTTTCCCGAGTGAAGTAATAGTTGTAAGCTATATTTAAGTTCAAGGCATTACCATACCAACTATCTTCATAAACTGATGCTAGTCATTATCATAGTGAGCTAATCGAGACACTAGTTTGCAGAGCAGTTTTTACATAAAACAATATTGATGTACTCACATATGGCAATACCGCAGGTCCAAAGATTCATATTTAAAATCTGAGAAATGTCAATGTTGTGGCAGTGGATAAAATCCCCTAGTCCTTCTTCATAAATAGCAAAGGATATACCTCCTTTGTATCGACTTTTAAGTTTTGATTCCTGTCTGACCTTAGCAGTGCAATTCTTAATTCCAACAGCTCAGAACTCCTTTTAATCAAAACTCCTTTTACCATTTAAATGTCCAGTAGCGTCTGGTCTTTACGCACAATGTACAATTACAATTAGTTTACTAGACGGTTCGAACTTGCAGGCAAGTACAGATCGAAACCACTGAAAATGGTATGAAACAAAGTAGAAAAGCCCAATATTGCTCCACTTGATTCCAAGTCTCGATCAAATAAATATTATGTGCGGATAAAAAGTAGCAAACGGCCTACCATGCTCACCTCTCAGAGCAAAAATGTTCTGCCGCTAACTCATCTATAACTGTTGTGTAAGAAACGTGTCTTCCAAGCAGGCAAACAGACAGTTGCAAAACGTTTCTACCCAGATTCGGGCATTTACGCAAGCGCAGTTTAAGCTGAGACGTGATTTGTAGCGGCAGATCAGCGTGTTAAACAAGCGGGGATATTCGATGGTGTTGTTGTTGAGTCAGTGCTATTGTAAGTCTGCGTAGCGGCTTTGAAGTCTGGGACTATTTTATGAGTGACCAAACCAAGAATAAGAAGAAAGTAAATAGAACCTGCGTAACGACTTATCGTCCTTCAAAAACAATACTTTTTATATGTCTCAAATGGGAAGACTATTCCCATTGCAACATGGTCAAGTCAGTGAAATCGGGGGAAATGGTCAAAATTTTCACTTCATGAAAAAGTAAAAAAACTGCGTGGCAGATGGAATGCTATATACGTTCGTAGTGATCGTGTTCAAATAGAGAAGTATCACACTGAAAATATTCATACGCCGAGTCATTAAAGAAGCACCGATTCACGTGACAAACTGAGCAAATCCAACAATCGAAGCTGTAGGCTTCGATTAACAATCTGGTACTAGCTCTCTGCTGCCAAAAGGAACTTCAAATATACAGTTACCAGTAGAGCAGGTAACTTTGCAAGAGGTTTTGTCCATTACAACTCCTGCACGATGATGAATTATGATGTCAGTCAACAGAATCATTCCCTCAAGCAATGTAGTATCAATCAGGACTTAAAGCAGTTTGTCATGTAGCACTGTCATTTGTAAATCTAATGCATCCATGATTTATGAAGTTAGTTAGTTAGTTAGATGAGGTTTAACGTCCCAGTTTCCAACCAATTGGTTCAAGTCGAGACGACCACGGCCTTTTTTCCAGTTGTGGCTCACTGGCTTGTTTTCCCTACTCCATTGCTTATGCGGAGCACCAAGCACAAAGGCAGTAGGTTCCATTTTTAAAGTCTTTGGTATGACCCGGCCAGGATTTAAACCCTAGACCTTCCGGCTGCAAGTCGGATGCTCTAACCACTTGGCCACTGCAGTCGGTCCCATGATTTATGAAAATGTTTAACTTATTTCAGACAAATAAACATAGGCCCAAATGGAAAGTTCTTGCACACCTTATCTGAATCACATTTCTATAATTACTCTGACCAAGTTTCAAGAAAATCCTCTGATATTTATGGGAGATAGAGCTTTCAGAGTATTTAAAAAGAATGACACAAAATGAATCTTAGATGACCTCTGACCTCACGTTCTCGGACACAGCATGAGAGTTACTACTAAACGCCTACAGTGACAAGGTTTCAAGAAAATATATTGAGATTTGTAGGAAAAGCAACACTGGATGTATTTTCAAAGAATAGCTCCCTCACAAAAGAGCGCAAAATGATTTGGGGTCTTAAATCTGATATACCCATACACACTACTACTACAAGATTCCTGTGACCAAATTTCAAAATGATCCATTGCTATTTGTAAAAAAAGGATCGTTTGGCATATTTTCAAGCAATGACCACAAATGACCCCTGAATGACCTTTTCACCTAAAAAATTTGAACACCCTAATTAGCCCATCGTCCAAGGATCAGTGTATACAATTTTCATCAAGATCTATTGTACAGTCTAGAAATAGCAACACATTTTTGCACAAACTTAACAAACGCAGCTTTTGACCTCTCCTGACCCCAAACGACATTAAATGGGAAATTCTTGTACAAATACAAGACTAGGCTACCCAAGGGATATGACAGATGGATGGATGGATGGATGGATGGATGGATGGATGGATGGACAGAGTGACGGTGGCTGATCACAATAGCTCAAACAGGTATAGCTGGTTTGAGCTAAAATCATGTTTAAAATGTTGAAACAGCCTGAACTCTGGTTACATCTAATGACCTTTAACTGCCATCAAAAACAATACAGACCTTGCACTCAGTATGTGGCATCCACATGTCAAGTATGAGATTCGTGCTTGTTTTGAGCTCTTGTGATACAATGTTTGCAAACTTTTTAGCTGTACATCCATTGACCTCAAATGACCTTTGACCTCTGCTAAAGAGTGTAGAGATTATAGACCATGTCCTTAATACTAAGCACCTACAAGACAAGTATGAGATTTAAAAATGCTTCTATTTTTTGAGATAACACGTTTAAAGGGCTTCCAGAGCTTGTCCTCTGGTGACCTAACAAAACCTTCCACCTCCACCAAAACTCATAAGAAACATCTATTCATGTGGACCACCTACATGCCACGTAGGTGATTCATATACACTTCCCTTCTTGAAAAACTTAAGTTTACAAAATTTCAGCAATGTGGCCACCGTTACACTCAAATAACCTTTGACCTACACCAAAACAATTAACGAACGCTTACTTCATTATGAGTTTCAACATGCCAAGTATGATTTCACATGGTTAAGCATCTTGAGATGCAGTGTTTACAAGCAGTTCCAAAGTTTACACGATTTAACATCTAATGACTCCGAATGTCCTTTGACCTCCCCTAAATCTGAAAGCGAAGTTGTACTTTGTATGGGTCCATTATTACATCCATTGAAGTTTCTTTTTCTCCAGGTATGGTGTTTACAAGATTTTCACAGTATGATCGTTTGTGACCCCATGGCCTTTGACCTCCTCCAAAGCATTAGGGACCATCTACATAACAGATTGCACCTGTATCAATAAGCCAAGAGTGAGATCCCTTACTGTTACCCATCTCGAGATATCGCGTTTACCAGCAGTTTTCAATATTTACAAAGTTTGGCCGTTGGTGACACCAAATAACCTTTTGCTTCCACCAAAGTTAGCAGGACTCTTGCACTTAATAGTGGGCACCTACTTCCTGACTATTATTTTCATTGAGGGTTCCCTTCTGAAGCTATTGCGTTTACAAAGATTTCACAATTTGATCACTGGTTACCACAAATGACCTTTGATCTCCACCGAAAACAATAAAGATTATCTACTGAAAATGGTCCATTAAGATGCCAAGGAAATAATCCCTCACAGTTACCCTGTTTGAAATTCCTCCCTGTTTAAGAACAGTTTCCAAGGTTTACACTGATTGACCCTTGGTGTCCCCAATGACCTCTGACCTCCACCAAACACACTACCATTTGGGACACCGAAATACTATGTATAAGGTTCACTGAAGTTTCTTTCTTGGGATATCGGGCTTACAAGGTTTACAAAGTTTGACCCCGATGGAACCCAAATGACTTTTGACCTCCAGCCAAAGTAACGGGGATCATTTCTTAATAAGCGCCATCTACAGTCACGTGTAAAATTTCTCACAGCTACTCTTCAAAAGGTATCATTTTACAAGTAAAGGGACAAAAACACACACACACACACGCCAGCATACAACATCACCATCATACGTATAGATTCCTTCTGCTTTTGGCAAGAAATCAAAAAATAGATGTATTGTTGAAAAAGTTCGAACTATTTGACAGTGGTAACAAATAACGGTTTTCGTCTTTGGCAGTGGGAAGAGCCCTGATGTTCTTTTCTGGGATAGTCCTCTCCCTCTTTCCACGCCTGTGTCTGTATAAAAGTATAATACTAAACGTTAACTCTATCACGTGAGGTCTCAGTCATAGATGCAGGGGAGAGGACAACAGGCACACGTTCCCTATTGTCACTTAAAGGCATTGACTGGTTGCATTTCTAGGGGTCTTATTATGAAAGATAAAAAATTTTCATTACATGTCACCCAAACCCTATACCAAAACTCCATTCGTAGCTCAAGATATCCCTTCCTAAAGACTGGTTATTTTTAATAAAAAATACCTCCAGGTTTCCTCAAGGTTACAGAACATGATCCAAAGTGAGCAAATTGCCTCAGATTCCTTTTGTTATTTCTTGTAATTGAATACCTTATTGGTCCTTGAAATATGATACGGTTGGAATGTTTAGATGTTTTTCCGTGTACATATAACGTAAACTGTTCCATACTTATGGTACAGCTAAAGAAGTCATGAAATATCGAATATAGTGATATGAACATCACGTATAAAGAAATACAAAAGCTACGTCTTATCAATTTGCCCAGATGACATTACAGATTTCCCATCATGCACTGCGAAAGCTGAAAATGTAGCGCTTCTTTAAAAAGTTGTATCTTCCAAATGCAGGATGCTATTGAGATGAGGTTTTCACTGCCTGACATAGACAAATTTTCTGCTTTTTTTTTGAAAACTTTTACTTCTACTTTAAAATCTCCTCTTCACAAAGTCAGCTTACATTTTGCCCCCCCCCCCACTACCACCACCAGTCAAGCCATAAAATATTCAAATAATTTTCCAACTCCTTTATTACATGTATAATACGTTACATAGTAAACAGGTGGCTAAATCAATAACATTATTACTAGTACAAGAAACGCTATCTGAATTAGGATATCTTTTACCATCAAGCAAAGGTCACAATAATTTCATTTACGACAACCCACACTGTCATCAGGACTAACGTTCACTTTTTTGTACTTAGAACTTTGAAGGTGTTCCTTTAAAGTTGTACATTTTCGGAAGGCTGGAAAGATGGATTTTTCTGGGAAGATATCCTTCATCCTTGGGGAGCTATATAGCAGATGAATACTCTCCTGTAAAACATTAGATAAATGGCGTAAGCCAGGGTTGTAGTCCACAATGAGGGGATACTTTTATTGGGGGGCTTTTACCGTGGGCCTCCTAGAATTCTGTAATAACTGAGTACGAGAAATGAGTTGGACCTTTTGAAACTGATCTTGCACGAAGTCAGAGCTATAACCTTTGAACTTAATACTGCTGATATTCAGCTAGACGGTTCTCCAGCAGTTCGGGCTTCGAACAAATGCGCTTGAGTCGAAGGGCGATACGGGATACTCAGCTTACAGCTCGACGGATGGGCACTATCAGTACGTAGATAGAGGTGTCCGTCCGCAGGTTTGGAATAAACGTCAGTATAGATCCCTCCTTCATGTGCGGCAATACAGTGTAAATAGCTTCTTTGTTGAGCTTTAATCCGGTAAATGGCCTCTTTGATGGGCAGAGAGCAGAGAGGCCTATAGTCTAACGATTTGTTTACTTAGGTGTGTTAAAACCACCGCCAAGTCTATTTGGCATTCATTGTTACAACCTCTCCAATTTCTTTGCAGCCTTACAGCTCCCTGTTCTTTACAGGGAGTTGTTATCCAAATAACAACTCCCTGTTCTTTGTATCAACTGAATTTTTTTTCATACTCGTGTCATTTATCTCTGAAGATCCCGCATGAACGGGTGAAAGCGCTAAGGATTTAATACATTTTATGATACCATTTTGGTGGTGTTTTGTGAAGTCATTTCAACTTTTCTTTCTATGTATGTATATATATATATATATATACCACGTTCGACATATATATATGTATATATATGTATATATATATATATATATATATATATATATATATATATATATATATATATATAGAATATGAGAACGAATGCAATAAAGAGCATAACTGGTTGATTATAGGAGTACAAAATCTACAATTTATTTCGAAATTTTCGGTCCCCCTGGAACCTTCTTCAGCGAAATCTTACAACAAAGTGAGTAACTTAATCAAGAAAATAACAAGCAACGAACAAAGCGCTGGAAGTTAGATAAACAAACATAATAGGATTAAAGTGTTTGATGAAAGGTGTATTGATTAAGAAGACCGAGGTCTTTGTTAAGTCCAGAGAGATGTGATTTAAGCTTCATTATCCAAATTAGTTCCGTACGTTTACGGTTTTCTGTGCAAACAAAGTTACTAGCTATGAATATACTTCTAGGTTATCAAGGGCTATGATGACCGGGGAGATTGAAGTGTTCTGCTACTGGGAATCCAACAGCATTGTCTTGAATAGACTTTTTGTGGTTATTAAACCTAAGACGGAAAAAAGTCCCGGTTTCTCCAACATAGAGTCCGTGTTTACACAGATTACAATGAAATATGTAAACAACATTGCAAGAATCGCAATTGAGGATTGGGGGTTTTAACGGAAATTTTATGTTAGGGATGGTGACCCGCTCTCCCGTGTTGATATGTCTGCAGAGATTTGGCAGCGTTGCTTGTTGCAACATGCATTACCCCTAGTGGCTTTGTCTGAGGTCAGTAATTTGGACGGAGCGATTAGTCTCCTTAGATTAGGGGGCTGGCGTAGCGCAAGGAGAGGGGGGTCAGCAAATAGGTCAGAAAGGGTGGGGTCGTCTTTGAGGGATGCAAAGGATTGTTTTAAGGTACGTGCCAGACTGGGGATAAGGGGGTGGAATTCAAAAACAAGGGGGATGCGTTTGTTGGGGGTCTTGTTTTTATAGGACACAAAGTCATGGCGATTGATAAGAGCGGTTTTACGTATACCCTGTTTAATGATACGCATAGGGTAGCCGCTCGAAAGAAAGTACCCTTTAAGGGAGGAAATCAAACGGTCGTCGTCAGTCGGGTCGGAGCAAATACGTTTGGTGCGAAGGCATTGGCTGTAAACGATCGATTTTTTGAGATTAGCAGGGTGGGCACTGTCGAAATGCAGTAAAAGGTGCTTGTCGGTGGGTTTGCAATAGAGGGAAGTTGAAATGGCGCCAGAGTTCACTGTCATCAGTATGTCAAGGAACGCGATTTGAGTACTAGAAACCTCGAAAGTGAATTTAATGCTTTTATGGAAAGAATTGACATGAGTTTTAAAGCTTTCGAGGGCATCTTTGCCGTGGGTCCAAATGAAAAAATATCGTCAATGTAGAGATAGTAGTGTAATGGTTTCAAAGGAAAACTAGATAACATAATAACTTCAAATTTATGCATGAAAATATTTGCATAACTGGGTGCCATCCATGATTATACATCCCTCTGTCTGCATGCACAGTACATTCGTGGTGACGACGATCCCTTAGTGAGTTATCAGCACTGGTTATGCTGTACAGTTTGTGTATGCATCGATGAACAGTACACTGTATACAGACAGTAAGTCTAACTATATATAACACCTCTTGCACTGAACATTAAGAGAAAAAAATGGATTAATTTCCCTCATAGTAGTTAGTACAGGTGGTCCATTGTACTCGTTACTAGGGAAATAATAATACCATACATAAATAAAAATGTAAGAAAAGAAAACCGAAACCAAATGTCAAATAAAATTACTTCGTGTTACGGCTTGTGGTCGCAAGTCAAAACAATAACAGCGAAAGATCACAGAAGAACGAGATTAAAATTCAACAACTTAATGATTATTTACAAACTCCTTATCTTACTTAAATTTACAATAATTAATTAGATTTACTCACAATCCTTTACTTAATATTTGCCTGGTCTGGTCCAAGGGCTGGTAGTGCATGCACGTCGACGATGGTACAGTAGTAGACCTGCAGCGTGCTGTAGCGTAGGAACTGGTTTCACGAGCGAATAATGACAAGGCTAGGCGATGATGCATGATAACAATCTCTATACAGTGTAGAAACGGCGTAAGGCAATTTATCACAAGTGTGCAGTGTCAGTGGCTGGCTTCAGGTGATTCGGTCAGAGAATAACTTCTCAACAGTGTGATATCTCTCCCCTATACCAGTTGTTGAACTGCCTTTTATATGCTAGGCTTTTATTTGAGAAATCTATGGAATTCAACAGAAACTTCTGGTGTACACAGTCGAGCATTTACGAGAACGTTCCTTAATAGAAACTTCCAGAGCACACAGTCGAGCAATTACGAGAACGTTCGTTGCATGCACGGTAGTAAATGAACAATGCCAATATTTCTTAGACGTGTCGCATTACGTAAGCAGTTCCTTCGAGAAAATTCTAGAAAGGCTGCGTTGAAGTTGAATTCTCTGGAACTTTCCATTCGCTCGTCGATGGATTCAATCCGGTGTTCCTGACGGGTCGTCTTGTAACATTCGTAACACCACAGAAAAATTAAAACAATGTAAAAAGTCAGTTACAATCGTTTGTAAATATTTCCGAGAGTCGATTTCTTTTTCATTTGAGCTTTCCAAAATTGACCATATAATTGCACCTACTCATTTTACGACCTACCACTATACCGTGAACTACCAGAGACAAATTATAATAAAGCAGAAATTTGGACTGCCTGCAAAAATGGAAACAATCTCCATTGCATTTATCACACGAACACATAACGAATGCAAATATGCCAAGAAGTCTAGACCAGTAAAGCTAATCACACACTAGACAGGTAACGCGGATATCAATACCTTCCTGGTTTGTTCCAAATTTCAGCTGACCACCAATTATCACCCTAAAAAACTAAAATGATGGGAAATTAAAACTGAACACAATTTTCAATTTAAACCAAACCGCATATTAGTAGCAGGTACCAACAAATGGGAAAACAAACTTCATTTGAATTGGATACGACCTTTGGCCTACATTTTATCATAGAATAAGCAAAGAGGTCCCATTTTAACCGCCCCTAAAATGATGACAAAAATTTTGCCAGCAACAACTTTTGTTCACCACATTCATAACTGTACAAAATCTAAGATTTTATCACACTTCGCCATAAGATTTGGAAACAGAGGACTTTTTAAGTTTTCAGAAAATTAAGTCTCAAATACTCAAATAACATAAAAATTTGTAACTAATTCTTGAGGATGTAAAGACTTAGCTTCCCCCAACCCACTGACAATATTTGAGCCAAATCGAATAAAAAAACGACGAAATGACCACCATTTAAACACATTTGCATTTGCAAAAAGTGACAGAATTCTGGTATTCCCGCACGTTCGCTATATCTCAGCTGAAGGGTTTCAGCTGAGCTAAAAACGACTTCTGATGAACTAATACACAGTACATGTAAAATTGGCAGGTGTATATTAGTTGTCAAAACAAGACGAGCAGCAGTGTTTGGCAAAATGAACTTCAGAGGTGCCTTTTAAACACTCGCTGTATAGTTAAAGGGCGTCGGCCTGCTAACAACTATAAGTGTAAGCTACCTTAGAGTAACTTGTCCTTCTTCTGTTGTCTGTACTGGTGATGTGTGCGGAGCGTGTGAGTGTGAGTCTGAATCTGAATATGAGAATGTCTCCCTTGTGCACTTGTACCTTCTTTTTTAATGATCCTTTTAATAACAGGCTTTAAAAAACTCGCCCCTTTAACATAAAGATAAGATTAAAGGAGCTGAGTAGCCGCCAAAGTAGAATAAATTCTCGGACCCGCTGACTTCGTTACGTCACATTCGGTTATGCTTCTTGGTTTATCGATTCGATCCGATACCGATACTTGTCAAAGCTATACGTGCAGTGTGTCTGGTGTAACAGTACACTTGTTACTGTCGTTAACAGTACTAACGTTAGCCTAACTTAGGCTAGCGTTAGGGCCTAGGTCTACCACGAAAAACAAACTGATTGATCTGAAAAAACAGTTTCAATACCTGCAAAATCCACAATATTCTTCATAAACCTCCTGCAGATGATGCGCGAAATAGGCGTGTGCCTAACGCTAATATACTACATACGGCGTAGGTTGTGAGTTGTGTGTACTACATGCCTGGGTAGATGTATCGATCAGAACCAATACAAGTGGAAACGATTCAAAATTGCCGGTGCCAGAAGAAAAAGTAACGAATTAGAAATTCAAAAAACAAATTGTAAACTATCTAGTAAGTGTAAAATCAGATAACCCAAGAAATAGTATAGGAACGTTATGGCAAAATTACTTTGCAAGTTTATTTTAAGTGAGAATATAATACGCATTAGGATTAATATTTTTAAAATTAGCCCCGCACAGAGGTAATCATCTCGTTTGGTATAATGTATTTATTTTAGAAGTACGTCATTACTCAGCTCCTTTAAGCTAACAATAACAGCTAAAAATGTACTTAAATGATCCACAGCTGGGCCATTCAATGCTAACGCTAAAATGTCAAAATACATCTAACTCAAGTACCTCATTGCGTCAAGTCACATAAAGTTACCCAACGACGCTAGTAAGCAGGCACAAATAATTGACATTTTCAATGAGGGGGTTATCCTGAGGATAATATCAAACAGCAAACAATGACCCCACAGAGGTTCAACTCCTACACAATAAAACAATCTAAGTAATGGGCAACAGAGGCGGGGTCCACCGGGGCCCAAGCCCCGGGCCCCCCACATTTAGGGGCCCCCACAATTAGGTGTCCAAAAAGTGGAGGCACAAGATACCTTGCCGGTGTCGATGTTCAACATGTAAAAATACGGACCTTTTTCGGAATTCCACACTAAAAAAAGTTGTCTTTCCATAGGGCTACATGGGGCCTGTAAGGATGCATGGTCTTTATTCTATGGCATTTGCGTAACTTGTCACACACGTGACCGGCCACACACCCCATGAATTCAGTGTTACAAATGTAAATTCTGCCGGTTTTGCACAAAACAAATTGGCATTCCTGTAGATATATTTGGATGAAGGTTTAGCTATCAACCACCGATCATGCGATTCATGTCCACTTCAGTCACTGTGACCAACCGAGGAAGTCTTCACCTCGTGAACCCTGTTTTCATACTGCCATAATCATCTAACAGTCGGCAAACATGAATAGCCTACTTGAATTTTCATGTAGTTGAAATTCAGTCACCATTCAATCCGAGGAATTAAAATGTCACGACCTGTGCACATTGTGCAAATCGAATTCTAAGAGAGCATTTACACTGACTAGGCCTAGTTCTTGCATCCAGTGTGTCAGCAAAGAACCAAAAAATACATATTAATTGTTTCAAAAGTCAACTTCCAGAACATAAGATTTCAAAATTAAATATGTTCAGATGAAACTTGCAAGGCCTGGGAAGTGCCATTCCAGCGACCTGCGGAGCATTTTCTTGCACGCTACGCTCCAACCTGTAATGGCGCTCCGCTTAGATAGTAAGCCTAATCGTAAAAGGGCCCACATTTGCTCCACATTTGCTCAAGTGCTCCTTAAGGTTTTCAAGGTTTCGCATAATTCATTGGAGCTCCACCCGGCTCCGTAAAACTTCACGGGTAATTAACACGTGTGACGCGCCAGCGTTACAATATATATATATATATATATATATATATATATATATATATATATATATATATATACATTAGTTATGCCATAATTAATTGCTTAATTAATTAATCTATAGTAGCTCTTTTGTCCGCAAAATTGGGCACTTTGTGATGTTCTGTCGTCTTAGACCCTATATTTATATATATATATGTATATACAAATATATATATATATATATATATATATATATATATATATATATTTGATATTTGTATATTTTAATACCCCACCATTAATTTTGTTGTATCTGTATAAGTAGAATGAAATGTTTTCACCTGCCTTGAGGTGAGAAATACAACTTTTATATCGTCCCTGACATGATTATGGAAAGAAAAGCTAAAAGGCTTATCCAAGCAGATGCTAGCGACGAAACTAATGGTGCTGCACCCGTGCAAGTCAACGTTACGTTTGTCATGTTTTGATCATCTTCGTTTTCATGCTTATGAACCTTCGTAGATGCTGCAGGCCAGTCGTTGCACGTAGGGAAATTATCAGGGGCTGCTGGGAAGTCTTTCTCTTCTCCGACTTTTATAACCAAGCTCATGCCATTCTGTAAAATGAATCGGCAATTATTGTGAGACAAAAATTAATATCAACTCATTTTCATTTAATTTAAAAAAGTCCTTAACAATTTTTAAATCAGAAGTGCATTCCATTTGGGATAAGTAACGAAGGGTCGATTAATGAGAAACGTAATCAACGGGAAGTATATCCTCCGTTCCACGATGGGCAATGTCAGGGAGAGCTTTGAGACCCCCAACCTTTCTAAAAAGAAAAGAGGGAGCTACTGATTTCTTGAAAGAAATATGTTTACAATGTAAACAGATTCCATAATGTACTTCAGACGATCATTTACAAGGTATATGTAGAAAAACTACACTTTTATCAGGTCAAATCCCTGAATTGTCATGCAGATACGGAAAATGCAGTTTCGCAATTTTCGTCCCTTTTCTTAATTTCCTCCTTCTCTCCGATTTTTTAAATTTTTCATTTCGTTCCTTTCAGTTCTTTTTCTTTCATTTCTTTTGTCATTTAATCTTTGTATTTTTTGTGATGGAGGGGAGGGGGGCAAGTTGGCAACGCTCCAGATATAAGCATCTACTACTATCTGAAAGAAAAAAGTTTTCTGTTCGGCAAAGTAAGAATCAGCCTGGAATTCGGTGGACTAAATGTGATGTATTACCGGAATGTATTCTTGGCTTAAGCAGGAGTAGATTTTGAATGAACGAATTTAAGAGCAAAAGGGTGCATTCGATATTATACATGACTCCATGCACTGGTAAGCTAGGAGAAGGCTACGATGCAAGAACGGTAGTAACCCATACAAGGTCTAATTCAGCATATTCAGTACAATAGCTACAACAAAAACCCCGAAACAGTCGACACTAGAAAGAGAATGATGTGCACATACTGTTTATGCGACATAAAATGACGCTGATGCCGTGAAGGCATTAAAGTATAGAGTCAATAGAAAAAATGTAATGAGGGCGCTACAAGGATTCTCACTCATGAACCCTGAATGGACGTTTAAAGGTTTGTGGACATGAAACCAGCCTGGGAGGTTAATTTAACCACTCCCTTATGTAACCAAAACAGGTGTTTTACTAAAAAGAAAAATCAGATTTAGCCTCCCTTGATGAAAATCTTTCGGAATTACATGATTATCTTTTACCGTTCTTAAGTTAGACCTCGTTAAAGTTTGAAAGTTTCTGAGATTTCTTATTTGCAATGCAGACATTGTTATGCCGAACATTGCACAAGCTCTGTATTTCTTTAGTTCATCCGTTACAAATTATCTGTTAATTACTCACCATCTAGTTTATAGTTCAGTATTTAATAGGAGCATTTTCAAAGTAGTAAACAGCTACTTCCACATTAAATACCACAGGCTATGCCACCATAACAACTGTCCTTGGAATGAAGGTTAAAGGAACAGAGGATGATACAACACAAACCTGATGAGTGTCATCTTTGCAAGTCACAAATTTGCATATGTACCTTTTGTTTATTCGGGTTGTACTTTTAGAGTGTCTTGTAAAATGGTCAATATATGATAGATTTTATGTGAATTGCAACTATATGTTAACATTTTTAATGTTGTTTACATCTAATACGCAGCTTGACATTTACATGTCCAGAGACATTTAAAGAGGTGCTCTTCCCACGGTTTATTGGTGAAGACCCATGATAGGTAGTGGCGTAGACGTAGGATAGGAAAGTACCAACTGTCGCCCTTTATTAGTAAATACTACTTTCTGTTCACCTTCTGGTGTAAATATGGGTACCAAAAGATTTGTGGATAAGTTGAAGAAGTCCCCTCGTCACCATAGTTCTGCCTGTCTCATGTTGCGACTATAGGTTATTGTGATCGAGGCAACTCGTGGTTCTAGCTTACTAGTAGCATTTTCTGGTACCACGTGAATAATAAGTTTAGAAATAAAGTTTCCCTTACGCTCAGGTGAAACTGAATATGGCAATGAAAAAGCCACCATCCTGGATTCGAAGCCAGGAAGCGGATAATCGTGTAGCCACCGTCGGGCACAGCTACAGTATCCTTCAGGGGCGCGCTTTCCAAGTCACGATCGATGTTTCCCATGTTATCCATTTCTTTGACGTGATCGACCGAGACACTGTCGCCGATACGTTGTTGCGCTACCACCCTAAATGCATGGCCATGGATATGCATGGGATGGCTCTGATCAGACCCAAAGCCCTCATCGACCAGTACGAGTTCGATCACCTGTTGAGAAAATCAGTAAAAATGAGAAGAGATCTCAAAAACATAAATCCGATTTACCTGATCGCCATGTGAATTGGTATAGGTGTAACGAGGGTAAAGAGAGGGTACCCCTATAGTAGAAACAGAATTCATATTTTCACCAGCGTTGAAGTACCCGAAAAGTATTCGGTACTCGAAAACTACTCGAGTACTGTTTTCAAGTACAAGTACAAGTACTCGTACTCGTACTCAAATGTTAAAGTACTCGCACTCGTACTCAGTTTTTATTATTTTTACTCGGGTGAGGACGAGTACTTTACGAGTACCGGTATATAAAATACTTGTAAAACTTACAATTATGTAAAGCTAACAATAAGTCACAAAATAGAGGAGCATAATTTTCTTTACACTTTGACATTTCAAAGTATTGTTACTCACACATTACTGGTACCAGTTATGAGTTTCAATTCTGTCGGTTGTGTAGCTGTAGTGTGTGTTACTAAGGAGTTCTAGCATAGTATAGAGGTAATCTTGGTCCAGGTAGTAGCTCCATGGTTCTAGTTTCAACTCCTATTACTATGTATTTGTGTATGATTTTCTTACCGCTAACTCATAGTACAACGTTGTGACGTTTCGGAAGAAGGCCAGTTTCTTGTGTACAGTAAGTTAGTGATTCAGTGTTTGCAAAACGCAACCTTAGGCCATCTTTTATGAACTTGAAAAAATTATAACTGTGGGTTTAAAAATAAAGCCTGACTTTCCTTCATACGAAGTAGACTTAATCCTGTTTTCAAATTGCCTGGATTAAAGTGACCGTCCACTACGTTTTTCTCTTCAAGTAATGAACAATCCAAGGCGGAAAAGGCAATTTCGTACGTGCAGCAAAAACCCAGAGGCATGTTCAAGACATGTGCTTGATTTCATCATATTGAAAACAATTTAGAATGGAAACAACACCACCTCACACATTAAAAGGGCAGGCCTACTTACAAAGCTATTTGTTGTAACCAGACAACTTGCCTCAGTTCACTGGGTACATGCACGTCACAAGATAACGACCTCCTTTATTGGATCGTGATCAAATTTTCCATCTGAATGTATTCCTTATCAAGATGTGCTACCTGGATCACAAACCAGCCAGCACATCATCAAGATCATGAGTTAGTTATCAGATCACCCTAAATCCGTGTAAGTGTTCGAGTCATCTTGATAACGTGTTCGTTTTCGACGGAATATCTGTCAGCTGCACTGGAAATACGTGTATTTCTAAACTTTCCCTACCTTTGTAAATTGGAAGTTCGTGTACAGTATGACGAACGATAAACGAGTTATCTTGATCACTTCATATCCGTTCAATCAGAATGCAGTTGTGATTTTCTGCAGTTGTTAGAATCGCAGAAGGTCATTGTGTTTTTCACGATGCAACTACCTCCCTCGTTATTCTCTGGTTAAAACCTTTTAACATATGCTAACAGTTTGACGAGGTAACCTTATGTCTATAACATTCGCCTTTCTCATTTCTTCCAGTAAGTTGAGAGACAAGCAGAGATTAAGTTATGGTACAGTTTGATCAAATTGCCTGAAGACCAAAGAGGTAGGCTTCTGAACCAAAACTATACCATGTTAAACCATAGTTAATATACACATCCCTGGTTGGGAAACTAGGCGAACTGCACTATGTTGAGATCCTGATTTTCAGTAGTCACGTGACGCTAACTGTGTACAAGGCTAGCTGATTAGCACTCGTAGCACAAGGCGTGACATACACCACTATGGAAGCACTACCTACCTACCTCCGAAGTAGTACTTCTGTAGCACTACTTGTGAAACTTTATCAAACGGTAATTATAAAAAAAATTTGTAAAAGTTTGGTTTCGTTACTTTTCAGTCTTAAAACCTCCAAACGCCGAACGGTAGTTGTGGCATGAGTTACCACTATAGTTAGTAGCCTACATAGGTCCGCAATTGTCAAAAGACCAAAATAGGGAAATCTAAATTTTTCAGGGCAAAAAATAGCAAGATTAGTGGGAAATTAGGGAGATTGGTAGATTTTCATCTAAATGTAGCCTTATTGCCAACTCAATCGATCGTACGGTCGTATACGCCGCGTTACTCGCTGCAATTTGTGTATGAATTGAAGCTCCCTGGTATTTCCACGTTCGTTGCAGCTACTCGCCGTACGCCGTATTGTATGCATATCTCAGTGCCGCGAGGTGCCGGCGTGCGAACTACCGGAGTCTCCCGGTACAACCGGGGGAGAAGTTGGCAGGTCTGTGTCAATTTGAGAAAGACTCACTTTCTTCCTAAAGAGTGGAATTCAGTGCTTATATCAAGTATATCATGACTAGGTATTTTCCCTAAAAATATAACAGTTAACCAACTTGGTAACGTCAAGTAGTGAACCGCCTCCCTTTTACTTTCACACTTGATAGTATTTAGCTATAACGCTATACATCCATGCAAAATTGCAGGGTACGGATGTCTAATTCTACTAAAACAAGAAACGTGGGGGTTGTTGGCCATGGTTTTCCTCGTTTATTTGAACGTTCACAATTACCTATACTGATTGGAAAGCTTCCTGAAACCCTTTCAACCCTTGAATCAACTTCAATTCATTTCCAAGAATGACTGAAAAACACAACACTCAATGTAGCCATATCGCTACTCGATCGATCGTGTGCACGGTCAATGTCACGTGATACACTTTTCTGCACGTCTCGACATAGCTTCTCGGCTTGTACGTGATGTGTATAGGGTGTACGTAAAGTTTCCTAACCAGGGATGTGTATATTAATTGGTTTAAGCAAAGGACAAGCCATGTATATTGAATATTGATGGAAGGTGAGCTGGTGGAAATAATAAAGAAAAATAATTGACACATCTAAATTGATAAGGTGTGAGACTGTGAGTGTCGATGACGCCATGGACTCTCGCTCTGTGCCAATGGAAAGTTATGTTAAAGTTGACTTGCTGTAGTCTGAATTTTCCCTGCAATCCAAAGAACCGTCTAAAACTACTTACCTCTCCTAATCTAGCTGGGATCACTTGCGTACACTCGCAGTAAGTCGATTTGCATTTGGGATCGATAGTAGAAAAATCACAAAGACTAGTTGGATCGATGTCTTCTTTTTGTGTAAGAAGATTGGCCCTCGGTACTCTGAATGAGACGTGATTTATCTGAGCGGTGATTTCACCATGCACATGGCCATTACTGCTGGTGTCTTGATGGTGGGTGTGGTCGTTACTGTCATCATGTGCCCGTTTGGTATGGCTATGTCCACCGTCATGCATATGCATGTCACTGCCGTGTGAATCCATATTTCCATCACTGACCTCTCCATACCTACTAACGCTGTTAAAATCCAGAGGTAAATAGTATGTCGTCACGTCTGTGCCCAAGACATCATCCATGTCCCCCTCTAATTTGGAGACAAAAAACAGTAGCCAGATTTCCAAAATGATCCGCCACTTTTGTTTGAAATTCGTGTACAAATAAATATTGTAGCCTATCCTACGTCCTGCCAAAATATCTAAACTTCAACAACAAAACTCACATTCTGTATGAATATTATATATATATATATATATATATATATATATATATATATATATATATATATAGATAATTAAAGCCTACACTTGGTGAGCGCTGTTGGTTGTTTACACCTCGATAATACCCGGATATCAATATATCGATCTTTATGTCACCAACATATTTCCAGTTCTACGATGTTTTGTTCTAGTTGCGTTTTCTTCCGTTTTCATGTTTTTAACGTACTGTACCGAGTCAACTGGGACTGCATGAAAGGAGAGTGGATGTTTTCCAACACCCTTAAGGAACAACCTACTACCCTTTTATGTAGTGCTGTAAGTTCTCTAAAGTAATTGTAAGTTTTCCTTAAAAAACACCCCTTAATTAGCTGTTGTGGCATCATTTTTTGCACTCCTTCGCTTAGTTTATTGATCAAAATAAACTTCCATATTTTACATTACATGTACTGGGGGAAAGGCTATGGTAATAGTTACACTAGCTTTAAAAATATTTTAAAAATGAAAATATTATCCCTTTGCTTATTTGAAGACATTTTGAAAACTTCATAAAAGTGGAGAGGCAATTGGGGACAAGCAGCAATGGGGGCAAAGTTGTGTGCACGCATTGCCCCGTGTATACTAGATACTTTTGTACAGGAGCGGACTGGAGGCAAGTGGGGAGCAAGGCCTTGACTGGAGTGGGGGGAAGCCTCCATGTCCCGCTCTTGTAGGGAAACTGCTGATGGCAGAGTTGTGACATTCCCAAAGGGGACTCAAATTTTGTATCCCACGCTCATGTTCCCCACTTCAACTTTCAACATGCCTGTTATATCTGTAAGTAAACTAGCACAATATTCACTTGGCATTTTGGTATGAGAAGTATCATTTTCACCAATAGCACTTAATAAGCAATAGTTCAATTAAAATATATGTTTGTCATGCTATGCTAACATGACATAATTTGTAAGCAGTCCTAAGACATTAATTTTCTGAGACATGATTTTCAAATCCATGGAACCGTTTTGTCACTTATTTTCTACTTTTTACAACAGCCCCGCTCAACAGCGACTTTGGCAAAGCTACTCAAACCAGAGGCTGATACATGGAGGCGAGTGAAACTGCCACCTTATACTCCTGGTATAGGCGAAGAACTGTGATGACAAGTTTATGTTTAAGAGCTATCATCTCTGCTATGTAAGTAGTTTCTCCGATAGAGGTGTTTAACCGACGTCACGTGATCGCGCGTCTCTTTGGTTTTGAAAGGCAAGCGTCTATTGTGTCACAGCAGTATCTTTGGTTTTGCTGTGAATACGCTTACTGCGCGTGTTTTGCCCTTCACTGCCTGGCAATCCCAACAGTGTGACGTCACATGAAATACCTCTATACCAGCGATCCACTCATAATAGACGAACATTTCTACAGCACCAAAGTGTGTTTCAGAGAGCGTTTTACTACGATCGAACTGTCTGAGAAGTTTCGAAGGTTACACCTCTAAGCAGCACTTCAAGAGGCGGGAGGGAGGACTGGGGACCATGTCGATCTCAAAGTGGTCAGGGTGTGATTTGATACCTCTAAGGGCACGCCCAGTGCATTAAGAGGACATTTAAATGACACCGATAATGATCAAAAAGAAACTGGGTGTACTTCAATCGATTGGTTTGCTTACATCCCCCATCTTTTTCTACTTTTATTTCTTTAAAAACTTTTCACACATATATTTGCATTAAGTGATTTGTAAGAAGACGTATCCCACAGCCCCACGCATACCCTTATCGCATCTATGTGTACATTTACACATGTCTACAAACATACAAGGTTTTCTTAAATTTGTTCGTGTATGTTATTGTGAACATAACTATCCTTTTCACCATCTCTCACCTCTCACATTTCCAACACTAGTCCCACGTCAGCCCTTCAATACAAAAGGAAACGAAACCATCTGATGCAATAAAGCTCACGGCAAATATAATCAAAGTGAATCATAATGCGTGTTAAATCACAGCAAGTTCAACTTAGTTATTTTTATGATCACATGCATCCAGACTTTTAAATATACTAGTAGTCCATAAGGTACAATAATATACCTAATTAATCTCTGAACTTATATCTTATTGCAAATTCATACCTAATGCCTCGAGTGAATGAATTGGAATGACATCGTCACCCGGTATGTCTTCTGCGTTATAAGGATTTAATATGGTACCCATTACATTGAAAGGTTTCGATACTCTCTCCATGTTGTGTGCATGGGCCCCTTCGTACTGAATCAGTGCCAGTTCGTAGCGACTGGAGCAGTCTCCTAGTCTGGTAAGAAAAGATGAGTTTGAAACTTCTTTGAGTAATATGAAACAATAGTTAAAAGAGAGGTGACATGCAGATATTTGACGTTCAAGTAACTCTTCAGTTTCTTTGATGACCCGTATTCAGGCGCGTAGCCAAGGGGGGGGGGGAGGGGCAGCCGTCCCTTCCTTGAGCATATTTTTGTATTTTTTAATGATATTTTATGATAATGGTTGTAACTCAAAATAAAAAAGTTTAGATGCAACTTACAAGGCCTGGGAAATGCCATTTCCAGCGATCTGGGAGGCATTTTCGGCCAACATTTTTTGTACGCTTCGCGACAACCTACGGTGGCGCTACGATTAGAGTTTGCCTGCAGGCTTCGCCCCCTTCTTGGCAAATTCCTGGTCACACGCCTGCCCGTATTCACGAGGTTAGCTCTAGAAACAGTCTCTAGAGACTAATCATTTAATTTTGATTGCTAAACACGACCTCCGTAAAGCTTCTTAGCTTTTACGGAATGTAAAGAATGAATATCGTGGCTTCGGGTGCCCATTTTTGGCAATCATTTTTAGAGCTAATTAAACTCTTTCATTATTGCAATTTATTGAACAATATGATATATATTAATGCTCAAATAATGAAATAATGCTTTATTTACACCTTAATAAGCCCTATGTAATTTGAACCACTTAAGGACCCCATTTAGACAGAAGCTAAAATCTGAAGCTTATAAATATTTTTCATATCCTGACTTTAATTCCTGAACTTTAAAAGGATTTGCCAGAGACAAAATTTAATATCACTTTAAAAAATGTAGAAAATTTTTCTCTTTTAGATGAAAACCGCATCTCAATAGCATGTGGCGTTTGGAAGATACTTATTTTCAAAGAAATGCAATTATTTTTCGAGATAAAGTTCATTATGGGAAATATGTACTGTAATGTCATCGCGGCACATCAATTTAACATAGCATTGAATTTATTATGATATTGACGCCGCTGTAGGGAATACTTATCAACTTTGTTCGCTATACCCTGTATATGGCATAGTTTTATGCTAAATCCTCATGGAAAGATATTCAAACATTTCAACAGTATCATAATTTCAAGGACAAAGAGGACATTAGATTATAAAGAAAAGTAAAAGGAATCTGAAGCAATGCGCTCACTTAAAGGTGATCAGTCGTCTTGAAATATTCTTTGTGACGTCAGCCTTTTCTTGACATGTTTCTGCAGTCGTCACTGTTCAAGGATACACCGTACAAGCATGGTATAGCTAATCGGTAAGCAAGAAGAGACGGCTTGTAGCTGTATACCTACTAGCTATACCGATGTCATCATAGCTACTTGTACGGTGTATCCTTGAACAGTGACGACTGCAGAAACATGTCAAGAAAAGGCTGACGTCACAAAGAATATTTCAAGACGACTGATCACCTTTAACATAACATTCTATAACCTTGTTGAGAACTTGAGGTATTGTTTGACAAGGAAAAGGATATTGCTTTGGGATTTGGAGGGCATGAACTGGAATGTTTTTTCTCTTTCACACGAGATCTTTGGGAAAAGTCAATGGAATATGCCTTTAAAAACTATCGTTAAATCGTTTTGTTTCTTAAAAAAGCATAAGCTGACCTTACGACGCCGTTCTCAATCCAACCCCTTGACGGACTCACACAGATCGTCGACTGCATACGCGCTTTTCGGAGACTATCGAGCTTGGTATCTGCAGCTTTGTATGCAAGGCAAAGGAAAGGTCATTTCCTGGGATATAGGAGATATTTTAGCCAAGAATTCTTGTTCTTACCAAACTGAGGTTTTGCTTCTCCTTGACTGTGTCAGAGAATGAGCTATCTACCTACCACAAAGCGACTTAAACACCAAGTTTAAGCCCTGTGACCAAGTCCCTACCTCTTCAACTGTCACTGTCCCGACCTGTATAATGAGGGTTGTACACTTAGAATTAGCTCAAAAGGAACAAAATACAACTAACCGATAACAATTCCAATAAAATCGTTACCGTTATTCTCATCTTGAAGATTGGTGAGGAATGGAAACTATTTATCTTCATGCCTAAGGTTACGACTTGAAAACAGGTATTCAAATTCACAGAGGGCAATTACGGTATCGTCATTTGGTAACATTTGAACGTTCTGCACTATGCGAAAACAGTTTCTGTTGTTAAAGAGTGAAGGAGTGAATCACCACAAGTTCACTGAAGCAAACTGCAAGAGTGAATTTAACGTTGTTTGAACAGTAATTTATCGTCTTTGCGGTACTATACCTGGTTTCTTTGTCAATGATGGGAGTACCTAAACTCTTTGCAATTAAGTGTAACCGTTCATTCTTAAATTACACTTGACTACTTATTTTGTGGTCGTCATTCGTGCAGTTACCGGTTCAGTTACCGCTTATAGGTATGACGTAGCCTCAGTGAATGACTCTAATTGCTGGGCGAAATGCAAACATGCCTAATATTGCATGGGAACGCCCGGGATTGCCCGTAACCTTTGAAGTAGATATGAACATGCACCAGACTTTCGGTTCCAGTATACATATTTTATTCAGTATTACTAGTGCAGCTAACATGTGCAGGGGTTAATTGAAAAATCCAAGAAAGAAACAAAACTGGCTTATTTCCCTCACTTCCTCCCTGTCCTTACCAGTTCCTGTCATCGATAATATCACATCTCCGTGGAAACAGGTGCGGACTGTTATCAGAGGTGCTCTGCCATACCAGGGAGATGCAACAGTCTAGATCTATTGCAACTCCCTGGTCAAACACATACTCCCAAGAAGAACAGGGCCATCAAACGGTTTCAAAGATATAGTTAGGGCTACATCTTTTAGCTTCTGGATTTGGGAATTTTCTGAGGTCAGTAATTTTTCCCGTTCTAAAACTAGCTGGAAATATGTTTTGAAGAAAACCTTCAAACTGAAAATTAATGAGGACCACAGCACCAAGCCCCTCGGTTTCGGCTGCCTTGAAGAGTGAATTGTTTGCTTGAGACTTCACGAAAGCCGTTTAATTCATTAAAACCACAGAGTGGATATCATCCTTACCACTTTACGACACACTGCAGACCAAATTAATTTATTGTACAAGGTGGGTTAGGATTTTCTTGAACTCTTGCAATCGCTCACTCATGAGCTGGCCTAGTGTGCATACTGTCCCTATCCGTGGCAATTCAAAGATCATGTTGCATCTTTGTGCATAGTCTGTGTTTGTCTGTTACGTGACGGTCTCTGAGTGTTTGTGCACAAAATCATTCATGGCTCAGTTACATCGGTAAAGCTGTAATTGTCACTTCTTGTTGAACCATGTGTGGATTAACTGCCTGGGGCTAATTTTCTGAGTAAAGGACTTTTGCTGCATCGGCTGGAAGGCAATGTACACACTATGGTTTGTTATAACATTTAAATATGACGTCATTGGTTTAACCATCTTTAACACACACTGCGGGGCTGAAAAAAAAAACATATTTCAAATGTGTTTCTTATTTTAAAAGTTCCTACCGATAAAAAGTTTGATACTAATACCAAACCCATTTTCAAACCTTTGGTACTCTTCAATTAAATGAGATTGATGAGGAAATATTCAAATTAACTGGTGCCATATTCAAAAATTGTTCCTTACAATCCGTTCCCGTCTACCAATATTTTACATAAGATATTACTGTACTATAGGATCCCCCCCCCCGTGCTCAACGTTGCAATGCCAGGGCCGTAACCTGCGGGGGGGGGGGCAAGCGGTAAGGGGTAGTAGTAATCATGGGCGTAAATCCCGGGGGGATGGGGATATATCCCCCCAAAATTTGACTAGGGGGATGGCCCATACAATCATCCCCCCCCCCCAATGTTTCAGTCTACAGATACGTTTATGATGGAAAGTATATTTTATTCTACATTTTCGTAAGAAATTTTTTTCAATCTCGCTTCACTTTCTATCACAAATGTTTCTCAACCTATCAGAATTTTAACAAATCGTTGGCAATCTATCAAAATTTTCGCGCGCTCCGCGCGCTTCCAACCTTACATCAGTGTCACTCATATTATCAATATCTTCCGATAGCAGCTTTCGGAAAAGAACAGCTCCAAAAAGTTGAAAGTTTACGAATTAATAGGTAAAAAACTGGCTTATGGAAGTGGCACGTAGGTTTGTTGGGCAATTGAAAGTGTCTCGATGAGTCTGAATGCAGGTTTTGTAATGGAAATATCATTCGTCACTGTTTACACTCCATGTCATGACCATTATTAAGGTAATAAGACACGAAACTGTTCTGATCACAACACTTTCCGAAGAACAGAGATGCATCTCCAAACATCTGTGGGGACCTCGAGTTAATATGGGATCTTTCAATCTAATATGTAGCATGATGTAGAAGGTTGAAAGTACGTATATGCCGTTATACATTTTTCAAAAGTTTTTAGCAGAGCTTCGCCAGTTCGTGCTGAGCCATTATCGGTATAAATGGTGATTGTTAATACACTAATGACGAAAACAGCACTCTGTAACGCTCTTATTAGTCCTTCACCCCTTTTGCTACACCTATCAGGGAGGTCTAATATCACCTCCCTGCACCTATACTCTCCCTCCCTCTCATTTTCCATTGCTGACAGCTGTTCGTCCGGATTTTAGTTCAAAAGTAGTAAAAATACGATAGTTGTAAAGTGTTCGGCGTCGTACTCTATATATATTATCATTTGGATGTCAGGTTGTATACGCATTATGTCATTGCCCCCCCCCCCCACCCCAATTAATATGATTAATGCAGAGCTTCCAGGAGGTCCTCTTCAGGTATCTACTAGCCTTAGATGCCCTTCATAATCACAATGAAGGAAAGGACATATTTCATAATAACTCAAGAATGCTTCTGTGGACTCCACGTACATATTTTTGTGTAAAAACTTTCCCGAAATAAAAGGCAGTAAAATAGAAGGGAGGGGGCTTCAGGAGATTTGTTGACAACGTATCTGTCTCTTAATAGACAACATATTCTCCTCTTTTACCTTACTAAAAACTAGCATTCACTAAATTATGGAATTTTCCGGCCATATATGATCAGTTCCAAAAACATCCCAAAGATAGCACCATTTTGCATCAAAAAGACCTTAAATTAATAAAAAAAAAATTCTTAAAGGGGAGGGGGAACACCTTCCCCACGACGACACCTTTATGTAGAGACAAACGAAAGATCAAAACTGCTGCATGCAAACTCAGGAACGCATGAAAAATAAAGGTGTAATTTACGCAGACTTGGGGGAACTGAGGTATCATTACGATATCATCTATGGTGCCCCCAATCACAAAAAACCTGGCGACGCCACTGATCTCAAGCCATCTTGCAGGTCTTGTAATGATCTCCGAATTCAAAATCCAGTTGTCTGGGATGACCCTATATGTTGATCCCTGCCTTTTTAAGCTTAACAGGACATTGTTGCTCTTGTACAATTTCAATCCAGTGCAGCTTATCAACGAGATTTTTGCTCAAAATAGCATTTCCTAAATGTATGAATATACCAATAGCCTACCAAAGAACATTACCACTGAAATTAACCCCTTAAAACAGTCTTCCTGGCACTTCTGATACATTAAAACCCAGGAGCTTCCGGGGGCTTTGCCCGGGGACCCCACCAGGGGCCCTAAAGCGGGCCCCTGGACCCCACCCGTCATGGGCTCGCGTTTCGCGCTCGCCGTGTACGCTTCGCGTGCACATTTTTCACATTTGCGATAATTCACCCCATCCCCCCCCCCCCCAAAGCTGAAAAGAAATCTACGCCCTTGGTAGTAATAGATATAAATCATTCTGTTAAATGTTACTTACCCTTTAACTTGTAACCAGTAATTTCCAACAGGCTTGTCTGCAGTGAGAACAAAGTCGAAACGTTCACCGGCAAACATGACAAAAGCATCGACCTGTAGTGGCTTTACAGGCCTGCCATCACTAGCTATAACTGCAACTGTGTGGTTAACTATGGAAATTTGCAAGGGACAGTTAGTTATCCCGTTACTTGCCACTCGAAACCTGTGCGTTTTCCCCGGTGTTACTCGCAGGATTTCACGTGGAGTAAATACAGTTTGATTAATGGTATTGTGAGTTGTTTCAAAAGGTTGTTTTTCGCCATGCCCATTGATCAAAATGGCATCTGGCGTATTAGGTCGGCCGGCTAAATGATGACCTATGAACGATGACAGAGTAGGTTGATCAAACCAGTCATTTATTAGAAGAACATGAGCTTCATCATCAATTTCATAGTTATTTTGATGCACGTCTGTCTACAAAGGGGAAAAAACAGAAATTTACAAAGAAAAAAATATAATCATTATATTTAGAAAAAAGATCCTATTGTTTTGGCGCAGGTCAAAGGTCATGTGAGATCACCAGAGGTCAACATCGAAAACTTTGTAAACACGATATCTCTAGATAGGAAGCACGGATTCTTTTCATACTTGGATGCGTTATAGCCAAAAGATAAATCCTTTTGATCTTGGTGAAGGTAAATTTGAGATCAGCGGAGGTGAAAATACGAAATTCTTAAAAACTGCTTGCAAACACGATATCTCAAGATAGCAATGTGGGCAATCTTCATACTTGGTATATAACTTTATCATATTGAAAGGAAGAATCCTATCAGTGGAGATGAAAAGTCATTTGTAGTATTCAGAGGTCAAAAACTAAAAGCCTTGAAAAAACACGATATTTCAAGACAGGGATGATGGATCCTTTACATATTTGGTATATAGATGTGTTACTTCAGGAAAAATGGAATCCTACAGGTTTGTTGGAGGTCGAAGGTCATCTGAAGTCATCAGAGGTGAAAATATGAAAACATCGTAAACTAAATATACAGGGGTCGGTACCTCCAAATTGTGACAGGCATTTGGTTACAAACGAAAAGTTAAGGTTGAATTTTTGTACCATTCGAAAGATAAAATTATAGAGAAAAGCATTTATTTTTCACAAGCATAACTTTCACAGTAATACGTCTTATTTGAATTACCTAACTATGAACATGTGTAAAGGATGCTATGGCTATAGCATGATTAGAAGTACCAAATGCTAAACAAGTTCTTTGATGGCGTAGTGGATTAGAGCTCGGTTTCTCATGCGGATGGTCCCGGTACGATTTTCCCTCCTAGGAAATGTTCATTTTCTTTTTAGTTATTCACTTTTTGGTGGGGTTTAAAAATCATATGAGGTCAAGGGGTTGTCTTCAAGTATGTAAATACTTTTGCATTTGTTATAAAATTGTAAATAGTGTAGGCATATATGTTTCTGAAAGGAAATAAAGTTTCTGCTTCAAAAAAAAAAGTTTTCTGTTAAAATCCAAATTAAAAAGGAATTTTCATTCCAAATGAATAATGTTTTGAGGTACCTTTTAATAATTGTTCATAGTGTATTATGGGTTTATGAACGAAAATACAGGTTTTCCTTCAAAAAAGATCATATGAGGTCATAATATTTTAACATTGTAAATACTTGTCACCCCTCAACTGCAACATTATGTTTGAAGGAGGAAGGAAGAAAGAAAACATTGTATATTCATTTGCAAAAAGTGTACATATGTTATAAGATGGAAATAAAGTTTTCCTTCAAGAAGAAAGATCATATGAGGTCAGCAGAGGTCAAGTTGTGATAACACTATAAAAAATGAAAAAAAAAATTAAAAAGTGTAAATTTGAGGGATGAACCGAGTCAGTGCAACAAATCATTCCTTTTCAGCAAGGAATCACTAAGCATTTGAGTGTTAAGCATTTTTTCAGTCTATGCAGTGAGGAGATTACACCATAACCCCAGAAGGTCATTAATGAGCACGTTGTACATCACTACTTTATGACAACTTATTATACTGGCGAAATCATTTCAGCAGAAAGCAGAGATAGAAAGGTAAGTAACGAAATGGCAGTCCCTGTTCTCTGTTTGAATATTTACCACAAGGAACCAAAAAAGCTGGTCCAAGCAAGACGCTCCTATGGCAGTAGGAACACCTTGGATTAAGCCCGTATTGACTATAAATAGGAAACTACTATGGGATTTTCCCAAAATTTTTCCGCACTAGTTTATAAAATTTTTCATAGTTAACCGACCGTGACTTTTTTGCAATATTCAACAAATTCTGTTTCCAAGACAGCATGAATGAAGGCGTAATCAAAGGACATACGTCAAAGACAGAAGTGCTACATTGTTGCGAAGTGATTTTTACGTCCGTTTGTGGTTACAATTTGTGCCAAGTTTCAACAATTGCATTCCTTAACCAATACGTTAGCAAGTGCACAAACAGCCCATGACTAAAACTAAGTAAGCTTTTATCTGCTAAAACGTGTGGTAAAATTCTTAATATATGTTGCCAAAATACAGTTTTCTTAGTTTAGTAGTAAAAAATATATGAAATGAAAATCTTCATCAAAGACCTGAGTATACAAATAGATACACACCTATAGCAAGTCACAACAAAACAGTTCAAAGAGTAACATTAAAGTGTTGATTTATGGGAGGCAATTATGTTACGTATGCTTTTTTCAAATTCACTTTGGGTTGAAAATGTTTGAACCTCATTCGCTCATATCTCGAGAAACAGTTAAGACCTGAGTGCAAATGATCATCAAAATACTTACGTAACATGTCTCTAGAACATTTAAAAGCTTATCTTTTGCTTAATGTCTTCTTTTAGCCGCCTGTGGTAATTAGAAGCCCCCTTCTGTTACACCTTTGTTGAGTTACAGAACAGTGTTTGTGTATTTCGTTGGTTGGTAAAATGTTTGTCATTAAGTTAAACCTTGATTTTGCTGTGACCATAGTGTTAGCGTTTGACGGTTTCTCTAGGTTCTCACCATCCCTCACCCACTCCACCCCTTAAAGAGGTCGCATTTCAAGTACGTTTTGCCGCTTCATTATATCTGTATTACCTAGAGACACAATTAGACTACATAGAATAGGTTTTCAAAATGCTACTTCAGAAAGCATAATTATTTTAAGCGTTGTTGTTTAAAGCAATTGTGTAATCTCACAAGGCTTTGCCCATAGAATAAACATATAAAAATCTGGACAAAATTTTTAGGACTGTACAGAATATTACAAAGTTAATGCCACATGTCTTATACAAGTAGGGCCTATACTGGAACTGCTCGCTTTTATCAACATGTTTAAACATTAAGAAAGATGGCAAACTGAACGATAAGTAGAGTTTAAAATTATTCATAGCGTAGGAAGTTTTTCGAGACTGGGGGATGAACCTTGTTTCGGATCGCCGTCTTGGTGGAGGGGTCTTAGGGGAGGGGGTAACCCCTCCTCTTTGGAAAATTTTGGGGTATTTGAGGGTTCTCAGATGCAATTTGGTGCAATAGTTTGGACAAACTTTAAGAAAAATTACTGCAAATTTTTGACATTTCTTACAGAAGAGACAAAAAAAGGGGTTTTTGCCCTTGGATCTTGGGGGCGGAAGCATACTTCAGCCCCCCACATTTTTGACTGGGGGCTACGCCCCAAGACCCCTCCCCCCGCTTCCTACGCCCTTGAAATTATTACCTCTGATGAGTTCGACTGAAAAATTCAATTTACATTAGCAACACTGATTGAGCCGATGGTGTCATTTGTTGAGGGACAAATTGCGCTCAGGTAGTTCCCTAAACTTTTGTAAGCTTAACCAAAAGGAAGAGAGTCTGGTAATTACGAATGATCTGAAGTCTTTTTTGTTTTGTAGTCGTGGAGAAAAGCTTCGAAAAAATGTCTTCCTAAACGTTTAGTAACATCTTGTTCACTTCCTTACACCTTCATGCAAACTGATTTTTAGCTTGCCATCGCTTCAGGGCGGATCCAAGGGATCCCACGGGTCCGGATCAGTGCTGTAGTACTCGAGACCGGTCTTGGACTCGAGACCGGTCTCGTGTCACGATTTTAAGGACTCGGACTCGAAAGGCAAGGACTCGGACTCGGTCTCGTATAGTTCGGACTCGTGACTCGTCTCTAAATTTCCCGAGACCGGGCTCGAGACCGGCAGAATTTGGGAATCACTTTTATGCAATTATCCGTCATTACATAGCTTTACCTTGTCCTTTCTATGCAACATATGGTATTACGTCTTTGCATTTTGCGCTGTATAGTGTAGATGATATTATAAATATCTTACGACAAAACTATATGGGGGTCCACATGGTCCACATGTTTAATCGGGAAGATCTCACGGGCTACAGCCAGAAACGATTCCTTGATGTTGAATATGTGGTGTCTATGGGTCCGTCGAAAGGTCCCAGCTGGTTCAGAGCAGCAGAATGGAATACAACGGGTGTAGCCCAGGAAGCTCTGAGGATATTTACAAACGTTGTGGCTATTTGCCCGACAGTCGGGCAAATTGGAAGTTTAGTTTTCTTATTTTCCCGACAGCAATCGACCAATCATATCACCAACGAGCTTGTGACGTACGAAATGTTAGTTGGCGCGGTGCGGTGCGTACGTGTGTAGGCCTACCACAGAACAATATATAATTCTATGGTGTTTACGTACGAACAGTATGTGTGGTTACTACTAATACAGATCAGCACACTCAGTGGACTTTCATAGCTTCGATGACTTATCAGAGTACAGTACTCAAGAGAAAATTCCAGACAATTCCCATTGAGTCCACCGGATTATTTTAAAAACTATCAGAAGAAACGTTTTCTGTGTTTTAGCATAGTTGTTTCTAGAACAGCAGAAACAGCAAACAAAGGCAACTAAAGGAAGGAAACAAGAAATGCAATCTGAAGGAGTTTTGCGCTCAACAGTTGTCTGCATGTTGCAAATTTAACAAAATGCTGAAGTCGACTCGGAATAGGCTTCAAACTGTTATTTGGTGGCACCATATTTCTTCTAGCGAACTTCTCATTTTCAAAAAAAGAAAAAAACTTGCGTACGCCACTGCTCCCTAGGCTCGACGGTAGGACAAATAAGGACCATTAGTTTCCCGACATACAATTCAAATATTTTATGAGGCTACAGACTTAGAAAAGCTCCGTCACTTTCGTCCACAGTCGGGAAAATAAGGATGTCCAATAATTTTCCCGACCGTCGGGAAAATTAAGTTAACCTTATTTTCCCGACATACTATTCAAGTATTTTCAGAGGCTACAAATTTAGGATAGCGCCATCACTTTGGCCAATCGTCGCGAAAATAAGGAAGGAAAGTCGTGTTATTTTCCCGACTGTCGGGTAAATAGCTTCCACCATTTACAAAATAGTGGACATTAACCTGAACATTTATCTACGCTATCTGTAAATGACATCGAATGCGCACTCAATCGATGATCACAGAGCGGGTAACAAATAATATGTCAAATTAAGTGGCGCATATCTTTTGTGAAAGGTGTATGGCTGCAGGAAGGTTTGGCTTGACTTTGTCTGAGTGGAGCGTAACTATCTGTTGGCTCGTAAAGCGTAACAATAATATTTTTGCCAATAAAAGCCTCCTAGAATGCCTTGAGTGGCAAGTTACCTGGCTGCAAAAGTGTACCTTGATACTGTACGTATTCTTTCTTTCGAAATGTCATTATTTAGAAATGTTCAGTTCAAATAAGAAAAGGCAAATAAGAGGAAAGAAAATAATATTTGGCCTATAGGGCACTGGTGTCCTAAGATTTCGTAATTTCATTTCAACTTGCCTGCCTAGCCCCCTCACTACCACTGGATTACAAACGTCAAACTATATGGCCCGTCGATCTGACTGCAGCCTGAGTGAGCATGAAAGTGGGTGGGGGATTATTGGATTATGGTACGATTTGCACACAGGGATGTAGCAGAGAGATAAGTGATGGTATATAGGAGCTGAAATTCAAGGTGGGTTTGAAGCCAGAGAATTCCAACTGTCGTAGTCCATACAGGTCAATCTGTAGACTTTAATTAACCAAGATGTAGCCAGACACCTTACTTCTAGCTCACCCCCTTTTGCTTCAAAAACTGATGTTTTATCAGGTTGTCGGCACAATTGTTTTGTTGGCAATTTTTTTTTATCTCAAATGCGCCCTCTCTACAAGCGTTCGGTCCTAGTCACCGGTAAGAGCGCGAAACGGTAGCAGATATGAGGCACATTCGAAATGAAGACGCTCTCAAGTATAGTACCAAAGGTACATATCCGCGGGTGCAGGGCCCGTTGGGTCCGGAACATTTATAAAATGGTGTTGATATATTCCGATTCAAATATAAGGAGCAAAAAAGTAAACGCGAGAAAATTTTTACAGTTTGCAACAATTTTTAATAGAAAATATTAAAAGATCGATCATTTAAATGTGACAACCAGCCAACCTCCAATCACAGTTTTCCCGCCGACACCGATTTTCCCAACAGACCTATTCTTCAATTCGTACCTTTCCGCAAATACAAAGTAAGAAAGCAAAAAAAAAAAAGCAGTACCATGTTTGACATACACACAGTCACACCGAATGACCAATAAAAGAGGGACAATCGCACACTGCCATGCAGACCCAGGGCCTATATCCTGAAACACAGGGGTGGGTTTTGGAGTGTGAAAGTGGGGTGGGGGCAAACCCGGGCGGAATGCCAAACGGGGCCGAAGGCGCCGAGGGAGCGTGAAGCGCTCCTTTGAAGGCGTTGAGTCCAGGGGCCCGCCCACGGACCTGGTGGGACGACACTATGGCACCCTGGCAGTGGTCCTGGGGCAACGCCATCGGAACCCCTGAGGTGTTAAAAGAATTTAAACCATTATAATGAAACATTTGGCTATCTTAAAACTCATCGGATGCGCACTATAAACAGATCAGAAGAATCACAATTTGACCATTTTAATAATAGCCTCAATTAGACCTACAGGTCATTTTGAAGACCAGTGGGTGGTTACCATGATGATAGAAGAACTTTTATGAATATGGCACATGCAAGATCTTCTATAGGAAGTAATCACAAACCAATATTTAAAACGGCTGCGCGAAAAGCACGCCGAGGAAAACCCCATTTTATAAGTTTTTT
Source organism: Holothuria leucospilota (assembly GCA_029531755.1). Taxonomy (NCBI): domain Eukaryota; kingdom Metazoa; phylum Echinodermata; class Holothuroidea; order Aspidochirotida; family Holothuriidae; genus Holothuria; species Holothuria leucospilota. Next base: position 961,711 of record CM055975.1, on the reverse strand, counting down.
GCATTATTTTTCTTAATTTTTTGAATGCCATATTATCCACTTCATTAAAGACTCTCCTGCTTTCCCCAGCCAGGCTATTGTCTCTTTTTGCTTCATTATTGTCCACGGTCTGGGACAAGGGACCCCTCAAGGTTTTTCATTACTGTGACAAATAAGATAGTTTCGAAAATACAGGTTAAAGCATAAATTTTTTAGAACTATGAAAGGTTGAGGATGATGGTGTACAACACTTTTCAAAACGAATGAAACGTTATGGGTCACTCTTACAGAGACATGACCATGGGCTTCCACAGTAAAAGATACCAAAGAAGCAATTTTTACTGGAGCCTGCGCCTTCATACTAAGTATTTGTAGCACTTGTCGTTACACTTTTTGTATAACTGGTGACAAGCCGTGCCGAAATATCACTAAATAATGAGAATTTCTATCCAAATATTAATTGAAAGATTTGCTAAAGATACCACCATTTTGCATAAATTTTTCAAGGGGAGGAGTTGTCACCCCTCCACTTTTTACAAACCCTTCCTTTTACACTCAACGAAAAACAAGATTTCACTAGATTTCACTAGATTTCACTAGATTTCACTAGATTTTACTAGATTGTGAAAGTATTTCAATACATGATCAGTTCAAAAATATGCCAAAGGTATCCCCATTTTGCATCTAAACCATCTTATAGGAACAAATATTTCTCAAAGTAAAGGGGACACCCGTTTAAACCTCTTCCCCACAACGTCGCCTGCACAAGGTGACAAAGGAAGGATCCGCTTCCGTCGGGTGCAAACCAGCACGCCGGGTACGCATATGCATAATTTACACCCACTGTTTGGGTTTATCTGATGTCGGTTTACGGCATCATCTTTTGTGGTGGTCGCTCATCACCAAGCTCTGTCTGAATATATTATTCATTACCCCTGCTTATTCAAAGGTCAAAAAGTGCATTTGTAGAGAATTTGCATCATGAAAATACTTATTAATCCTCTACCTCTTTTGTATACCTTTACTCCATTCCTGGTCATTCATTCCCCAGTGGAAGTTGTTCATTTGGATTCTCGTTGACAAAGTTAGTAAAACTAAGTTTTTTGTAAATTAATTGGTATGCTGTTCTGAGTCATCTTGATGATAGTTAAAAGCATCGTATTAACGACCCATTTTTTTAATTACCCCAAATCTTCCAGGAGGCCCTTAGCCGATCTCACGGTATCAGCATTGGAGGGGTGCCATGCCAGAGCCATAATAGCACTAAATAATGGCAATTCCTTAACATGTAATCATTTCAAAACTTCACCAAAAATTGCATCGTTAAGCATCTAAGCCACCTTACATAAACAAGAATTTGTCGAGGGCAGGACTTTTACCCCTCCATTTAGACATCATACCCTTTCCTTACACCCAAACAGAATAAGAACAATTCACTAAAGTATGTGAAGATATGATCGAAACTTTCCCAAAGATAGCTTTATTTTGCAACCCAGCTATCTTTGAAAAACGAAAATTTCTCAAAGGTTCCCTCCCATTACACCCTTCCTCCGGGACGGTTAGGCCGGGACGGTTAGGCGACAAAGGAAGTGTCCACCCCGGTTTGCAAAATATAGTAAATACGAATATGCACACTTAAACCGACTAAGTGGTTGTCTGGGGATAGGTTGCTATATATCAACAAAACAAAATAATGAATGTTTTCCATTCACGTGACAGTATGATTAACTTCATGAGTTGAAAGATTGAACTTTCTATTCAACGAGGCGAAACCGACCGGAAAATAGAACATTCATCTTTCAACAAATGAAATTATTCACACTATCACACGAACGGAAAACATTCATTACTTGTATAATAGACAACTATCAATAATACATGCAATTACTTACCTGAAGCGGCTGTCGTACAACCAATGTACCTGCACAACCATCCGCCCTCTGTAGCCCAGAATGGGCATGCCAGAAGTGGGTACCAGATTGTGCAGCGTTGAAAGTATAGACGAAGCTACTTCCGTATGGTATAGGGCACTGGGTAACTTTAGGAGCTCCGTCCATGAACGGGGTATCTACTTGGTGAATGCCATGCCAGTGGATGGTCAGCTCGCCGTGGTCATCCAACAAATTTTGCACCGTAACGTTTATGGTGTCTCCTTCACATACCTAACATGGGCGGACGGAGATAAACACAACATGTAGCTTACACAGTGATTTGGACCTTAAATGCAGGCTTTTATAGGCAGTAATTGTTCACCACTAAGGGACCGTGAATGAGGGAAAAGCCCGTACAAAATGCAGTGGCATGGATTTCACTACAACATATTAGCTTTTGAAAAATCCAATAGCTACATTTATCGAGGATCTCATGGATTTGCTCTTGATCATGGCAGAATCAGAAAAATCTAACTTAGATCCAGCCTATATCGGACTCCCTACCGTCTTATTGCTTCGACAATACCAACTTCCTTATCTACTTGACTGCAACTTCAACACTGGCTGCCGTCTCACAACCAACGATTAGTTTGGGACATAAAGATAGACGGGCGTATATCGGGTAACACTCAACCGCTGATCTGGAGGAGGACTTTCCTGGCTCCAACCTTCCCCCCTTTTATGGGCAGCACTTCCTTTTTATGTGACTGTCCCAAACCAAAAACCAAAAGTAACCTATATATGCTCTTTTGATTGCCAGATGCCAGGAAATACTGTTCAAGTGTCTAAATTTGAAGTTTTTCTGTAGACCCTCTCAGGCTTTCCTATCTAGGTTTCGAACATTTGACGTTCGTAAGTGCGTACTTTGCCGTGATGGGGTTAACCCCCACTCGCCCCCTGGAGCAATCCTGGATCTGTCCCTGACGCCTACGGATCCAGTGAAAATATTTCATGGGATGTTGCAATTATTATACTCTGGAAAGGTTTAAGCAGGTACATTGCAACAACCAACCCCAATACTCAAACAAGAGGAGTTCAAAATTATATGGGACGACATACGTCCCACATTTGGTTGGTCCTTGTAAGTATACTCGTATTATTTAACCGGTTAATGTCTGAAGGTTCAGCTGTCAGGGGTTGCGCGCCCACTTAGATTGATATAGTTTGCATTTAATCATAGCAATTAGCTAGGAAACGTTTGCAAGACAGATTTAAACTTTGGAAAGGTCATTCCTTTGAATTGTTCATTTACTCCGGCTCCACTATGGGTCTGGTTTGTACCTTACTCAACTGGGATGTGAACTAAAGTGAAGAACTAATCTTTCAGTATGAAGCTAGAGAATGTAGACAGGAAGTATTAAAGTCAGCTACAAAACTAAAGTCACTGCCGGGAACGTTATTTGTTTTACAGAGCTGAAGGCAGTACTTGATAGGCTTCACTGTATGACCAAACGTCTTTCCTTCAAATGCATAAATGTCAAAAAAAAAAAATTGTGGCAAAAGTTTTAATACCACACGTGAAATACTGGGTCAAACTGTGGAAAATATGGTGGGGTGTTGACAGTTGTGAAGTTTCTGTGATTTTTTATATGGCAATCTGTGTCTTTAAGAAATTGTTGACACACATTTCAAAAGTGTCATGCATTGACCTGCATTACCACAAGTTGGACATGATGTACAGATGTAACGTGTGGAAAACCAAACAACACGTTTTGACACAGGTAAACTGGGGTAAAGTAGGTAATGTTTGGAAATGTGTGGATAGCTGCGGAGGTCAGTAAAGAAAACACAATAATTCGGCTTATGAGCCCTGTTTGTCACGCTTTGCCCTGTTTTGCCACATGTGTCAACTTGACACACTTTTCCCCACTTTTACCCAAATTTTCAGGTGTGACAATCATTTAGGGAAAAGCGTGGTTCTCAGTGTGTGTCAAACTGGTTCTAGTACCACATGTGTCCCCTCATTTTTTCTAATGCATTTTCATATGCCGTGCCACATGAGATTAGGGGTGTTCACATGTTGCATGCCACATGTTTTTTGTGGGTGGTCAACTATTACTATCCTCATATAACCTATAGCATAAGTGTGTAATTCATTGTAAAATGGTAAAAGCGCAATGGATCAGAAACGAAAACTTCAAACAGAAAATGCATTTCAGTGTATTTTCTTACGCTGTAGAGCTGGCAACATGATATACCACACTCAGATAATAAAATGGTGGTATCGAAAACACAAAAGATTTCCACCTCAGAAGTGGGTTGCTTTGCATAAAGGTGGCTGGAATAAAAACAAATTTTGTAAAAATGTTTCAAACCTAGAGAGCGATCTGAATCCAAGATTTTCTCACCTGAATACTCGGCCCAGGATAAAGTCGATTAACCGTGATAATCGGGCGTTGTACACCGTTAAGAGGAATACAATTATCGTTGTCACAGTCTGTATCCTTGATAGGGCAGTTGCCGCAGAATGTAGACATCGAGGAGAACCACTCCACCCGAAAGTGATAATCGCACATCCTAGGTTCTGGGGGCCCATCTCATCCATGGTTCGAAGAACAGGGATTGCTGATTCTTACCGAGGCCAGCTGTGATTAAGCAAAGAATCATCTAAGTAAATTGAGAGTTCTCACACGAAGCACGAGGTATGAGTAGAGACTGCAGGGTAACAGGAGTGCTGAAAACTTTTAATGCATCCCATATCATCTATAACATGCAGGAGGTCTCACCATTATATTACAAAGAGAGAAACCAAATGAAAGTTCATTGGCCAATTATTAAAAATAGTTCATTTCGTTCCTCTGTATCAACCCTAAAATTTGTATTGTAGTAAAAATCTTCGTAACATTCATGAAAACTGATCTACCTGTTAAAGTTACAACCTACAGGGAATGAGCTGACGCCATTATTGGACGTCTAGGAAAGAAAGAAAGAAAGAAAGAAAGAAAGAAAGAAAGAAAGAAAGAAAGAAAGAAAGAAAGAAAGAAAGAAAGAAAGAAAGAAAGAAAGAAAGAAAGAAAGAAAGAAAGAAAGAAAGAAAGAAAGAAAAGAAAGAAAAGAAAAGAAAGGGAAAGAAAGAAAGAAAGAAAGAAATAAGAAAGAAAAGAAAGAAAGAAAGAAAGAAAGAAAGAAAGAAAGAAAGAAAGAAAGAAAGAAAGAAAGAAAGAAAGAAAGAAAGAAAGAAAGAAAGAAAGAAAGAAAGAAAGAAAGAAACAAAGAAAGAAAGAAAGAAAGAAAGAAACAAAGAAAGAAAGAAAGAAAGAAAGAAAGAAGGAAAGAAGAAAACGTCACAGAGAAACACACCAAACGACAATGAAAGGAACTTGATTTTTTGGTCAAATTCGAGAGCCCTTGAAAGCATAGGAATCTATGCAATTCGATGTGTACAAGTAACTGTTAAATTCATAAATCACTTGATTGCTCTTGTTTTATTATGGGCATTGGAATTTGACAAAAATGACACCTGGACGGAAAGGGCATGGCTATATCAAAACCTGCACACTATCATGGGTTTTTTATAATTACTCCTATCCCTATAGTCCCCCACACCCATGTTTGCGTCGGTATTCTATTTAAAAGCATTTATAGATTTCCTCAAGTTTAAATTGATAAAAGCGCTTCTGAGTTCTTGACACCAGTAGAGATTTCTTAAAGGTCGTGTGACATGCCACCAAAAAGAGCTGTTTCACTTGTCAGTTAAAGAATTAAGTTCTCTAATGAAAGAGCCGTCGGAATTATTTCAATATCTTTCACCGTTCTCAAAATAGAGGTCTTCAAAGTGTGATGGTTTCTGAAGAAACTCACTGCTTATGCAAAAATAATGATGTGGAGTGTTGCACAGTGTTAAGATTTCTTTTGTGAACCCCATATCAATTATCTCTTAATTACTGATGACATAGATTACAATTTGGTGAGTGATATCAATAGTTCTGAAGGAAAGAATTTTAACTTTCATAATAAACCCCTCAGGGGAAAGCAATGTTATCAGTGTCCTTGAAATTGAGGTTGAAAAACCAAAAGCTAACATGAGCCATATATGGTATGTCCATTTTTCGATGTCACATATTTGCATATTTAGTTCATGTTTATTCATGATACAAGTGTGAAATAGAAATTCCCTGAAAAATGGTCAATATTTGATAGATTTTAATGGGAATTGCGGATATTTTCTGGACATTTAATGCTTTTTACATCACATATCCAACTATGTAATTTTCATGTCACACGACCTTTAAGGTACCATACAATAATTTATGAAACTAGTCCCCTACAAAGACTTTAAAACAAAACCAGAGGTAGAGAAAATCCCAAAGGGAAAGTTTGTAAGGTTATCACTTCAAATACGAAACGCTCCAGGACAACAAAAAATTTGTTTGAGTCTTTTGAAAAGTTTTAAGAGTGTTAGACAATATCATTGGTAGGTTTTATCTGTAGCTGCGGCAACTGAATAATCTACCTCCAAAACTTTAAGTTGATTTTAGTCTAATTAGGAAGCAGTTCATCGGTTATCAATCAATTACAAGCAGTCTTTTCTCTGTGACTCTGCAGGATGAAATACGCCCTTAAAATGAACGGTACTATCTTCACCTTTTGGACTGATTGCATGCGGTTGTTTTTCTGTATTAGTTGTTACAGAAAGAATTGTACACTTAAGAACACAATCAAATAGTTTCACACGAGCACGCTTAATAGGTCTTAGCACCCTCTCTGGTGAGGGTTTTTTTTTTTATGGGGGTGAGGGGGGTGACACTTCGATCATTCCTTATTAAAAAGGGAAAAAAGTCGCCTTACTTGAGTTCATTAACTTTACTGTAATGGTATCAAATTTCTTTTTCATTGAAAGCTAGAGGTCTGGGCATAATAATGTAAGGAACGAATAAACCCTATGAAATGTGCATTGTGCATACTCACAGTGGTCGCAAAGGCATGACGTCAGAGTTCCTATTAGGATCACCAATATCACACGATAATAATCGAAATATCCACGCTTTTCAACCATACTTCAGTTGTTATTTGAAGTTTTGTTCGATATCAAAAATCAAGACTTCCGCTACACAGGCATGCAAACAAACTAATGGCCATACATTTGTCTTCTACTTAAATATATACATTAATACATTATATACCGCGTGATCAACAGCTTATGGATATGTACGGTCGTAGTTGTAGTGCGCCTGATAGGATCAACTCAGTTCGCTTGGGAAACGTCCCGTGAGGTCACTTGTTATGTTTTAGGCATTGGTTTTCAAAATTATTTAAAGGAGTAGCTTTCATGCACGGTTGAACACACAAATGACAAAGATCACTGAGAAAGTATTATCCTACTACAGTGCGATAGTAGAAGTAAAGCCAAACAGGGTGAGACAAAGCTACGTCATTTCTTGAGGGTTGTGAATACTGAAAAGGACTGGGAATACGTCAGGGACATGACTGTTGGGCTGGCCTCTTACATAGGCCTATGTAGAGATGTGTCGATAAGTGAGTGGGTTAAAGTCACAAACGGTAGACTCACTGCGTTTAGAGAAAATCCTGGGATACGCCTCTGAATGGATCCTCCTTACAGCCATCATTCCCCAATGCGGGTAGTGATATAATGTGACAGAAAAATTTTATTCTTCCCGTTTCTACAAAAAAGCCCCTCCCTTAAGTCCCCCTAAAAAATCATCGGTCTATGAACCGCGCCTGCCTGACTCGTAGGCTTTCAATAATCTCGTGCATCACGCGGCCGGCATTACTGACGGCCCATAATATTGCATTGTGATTTCGTGGTTTATCTCGTGTAATTTCCTTGGCTCCTTTAGTATGGTTTCGTGCAATTTCGTGTTTCCGGACATTTTAGACCATCAGCTCATGGGGGGTACCGCCACCAGCGTGATCGCAAACAACTGCCGAACTGAACTAACTTTTCAGCCAGCCCAAACTAAACCATCAGCAAAATGGTAACTATTAATAGAGGGCGCTTTGCAAGGGTCTTACGCCGCTTTTTTTACCACCCCCCCCCCCCCCCCCCATCTCCTTAAAAAATCGGTTTTTTACAACAAATGCCGATATTTAATACTCCCGAAGGCCAACAGCATCACCGAATGGCCTAACATCCCAAGGAATATTTTGTCCCAAGTTTCAAATAGAAAGCATGTGGGAGAGAGTGGCGACTTTGAACAATGGTGGACAGATAGATAGACAGTTATACAGAGAGCCATGTGATGACAACAGCTAACCAGATTCTCTTCAAAGGTTATTAGACTGTTCTTGTTATTGGGTATCAAATCGCATTGCAAATCCGTTCCACATTGATAAATCGATTATAATGAATTTGCAAGCTTGTTGGGGCGCCTGCTTACCTTAGCAATTGGTATGAATGATAACGAAACCTTTTTTCGGTTATGAATAACGAACCTTTTTTGCGATTATGAATAAACGAACCCTTTTTTCGATTATGAATGACGAACCTTTATTTTTAGATTATTGAATAACGAACCCTTTTTTCTGACTTATGAATACACGAAACCTTTTTTTCGATTATTAATAACGAAACCCTTCTTTTTCTGATTATGAATAACGAACCCTTTTTTCGATTATGAATAACGAACCTTTATTTTCGATTATCGAATAAGAAACCCTTTTTACGATTATGAATAACGAACCTTTTTTTTCGATTATGAATAACGAACCCTTTTTTCGATCTATGAATAAACGATCCTTTTTTTCGTGTCGATTCATGACAATAGCGAAACCTTATGAATAATGAACCTTTTTTCCTATTATGAAGATACGAAACCTTTATGAATAACGAAAGCCTTATGAAACAATGAACCTTATGAACAATTGATCCTTATGGATAAAGAACCTTATGAATATCGGGTGTGACCCCCTTTCAAGCAAACAGGACTACAAATAGTGGGAATGACTATGTGCATCATGTCATGGGAGTTTTTGAGGAGTGTTCTTACAGTTAAGTTTGTTTAAATGTTCCTACCTATGTAAGGTGATGGGCCGTGACACATTGTCGGACAAGCTAATGCTGAATCATACTGGGTGGGTCGTTTATTATTTTGTCCGCCGTGGACAGGAAAATATTACTATGAATTTCCCGCCATCGAGAACTGTAACACGAGATTGTGTCCGGTTAGAGCTCTCCAAGCAATGCTAAAAAGCTTACCCTACTGCCATCCGGTCATCAACGGCAATCACCGCCGTCTTAAGCCACAACGGACAAAGCCGCGTGTCTGTAATAACTGTTTAAGTGAGGACCATTTTATGCCGGAGTTGCCCACAATACCTATGTTCCTTATGTGGGAACAACAAGGCCACACGGAATCGAGGTGCCTTCAGTCAAGTGTTTCCGCCTGTCAGCGCCTTGGGCACAAAAAGTTTTAAATTGTCCAGATAAAATTGCTAATAGCACTGAGCCAAATGACGGGAAAAAAAAAAACCACTGAAAGAACCAATGGAGGAGGCAAGTTGGCCTCGGATGAACCATACACAATTAAACTTGGACATTCTAGAAAAATTGGACTCTGATATATATTAAACGGGGACAAGCCAAACATGAGGTAAATGCAGGGTGTTCGTTGAAATGAATTGAGGGCGGATGAGGGAAACGGGGAGGCCTGGCATAGGACACCGTGAGATTCGAAAATAAAGAAGAACAGTGAAGTAGCTTAGTACCCCTCTAGAGTTGATGGCAGTTCCTGCCTGTTGTTAACGGGGGCAGCAAAGACATTGACATTAAACCCTTCTCAAAAGGAGGAACGGCCCTCCAGCGATGACGATGGATATGCTAACTCTGACGTTCCACATCCGGGGGAAAGTAAAGGCGACAAAAAACCACATTCATCAACAAAACTATGTGCAGATAGGAACTTAATGCCGAAAGGTCCAGTCTCTGCAAAACAAAAGTCTGTATAATGGAGCCCACTTATTTAATTTATACATCATGATGTATTTTGCTAGCCTAAACTTTAACGGGCTGAGAACAATAAGAAAAGAGAAGTGAGCATTTTAGCTACTTAAAGCAGAAGCGTTATGATATTGTACTAATACAAGAGACGTTTTGGCTAGATGAACAAGGTTCACGAGGCTGCTCGTCGTGAGTGGGGAGGAAGCGTTCTGTCTCAGATTTGTTCCGAAATGAACCGAACCGGGGTGTATCTTGCCTAATAAATGGTAAACAAGCGATATCGATGTTGTGAAAACTCTTCAACCTTTTGTGATGGGACGCCTTCTTCAAATTAAATATCATTGTGGACGACAGGCTATAACCATTTTTAAAATGTGGTACGCCCTGGAATCCGTGCAATAGTACGTGAAGCGCAAGTATTTCTTTACGGATTTACAGGAGGGAATTGCCAAAACAACAAATAAGGAACTTATTGGTGGGGATTCTTAATACTGTCTTGAACACTTACTTAGATAAAATATCCCCCCAACGACTTTATCCTAGACCAATCCAGAGAAAGCCTCTAAAAAGACCCTAGGTTAAACAGAAAAATTAACTTGATATATGGAGGGCTAGGAAAGATGATGTAATTGCTTTCACTAGGTCCAAGAATTGCCAATAATGTTCGTTCCGCTTCACGTATTGATTAGATTCATCCTTTCCTAACTTCACATTATCCCTCAAATGTCTTTCTTGACACTGCAACATATTTATAACTATCCGTTGTCGGATCACCGATATAATAACACTGCGTCTTAAATCTTTTTCTTGCCAAGAGGAAGTGGAGTATGGATTTTTAATAGATCAACGTTCTTGACGATGATGACTTTTGTTTGGAAATAGGGGAAGTAATGTAGATCAAATGAAAATGCATACGGACTTTGAAACCAATTTTCTGGAGTGGTATGATAATCTGAAAGGCAAAATTAAATATCAGTCATAAAGTTCAGCAAACGTAAGCAAAGAAAGCAACGAAAAGTGAAAAGGATATTGGAGAAACAAATAAGGTATGAGAAGTATAAAGCGCAAAAATTCTGCGACTATAACTTCACGAGGCTACAAAACCTGGAAGATGAACTTAATAATATTGTTTCAAAAGAGGTGAAAGGCGCCGCCCTAAGGGCCAAAATTCAATGGTTTGAAGAGGGAGAAAGATCAACCCGACTTTTTCTTAACCTAGAGAAAAGCAGACAAAAGGTAAAAGTTATGAAGAGTTTACTAAAAGATGACGGGACGGTTGTCACCGACCGTGAAACTATTATGCATGAGCAGGTTGATTTCTATAAAAATTTGTACAAGCGTGAGTCAACAGACAAGAACGCTTCCAGTGCTCTAATTAATAACGTTACTAGGTTATTGTCTCCTATCGACACTCGATTCTGTGACGAAGGTCTAAAGTCTGAGGAATTATTTGATGCTCTAAAGTCTATGAAGCCTGACAAAAGTCCTGGCCTTGACGGCCTAACCCCGCAATTTTAAAAAGCCTTTTGGAGTGAATGGGAGGAAATTCTGATGCGACTTGTCCATGAAATTCATAATGCTGGCACACTTTCTAACTCTATGAAAATTGGCATGATAACCCTCATTCCAAAGAAAGGGGATCTGAGAAAGCTAACAAATTGGAGACCCATCAGTCTCCTCAATACTGATTATAAGATCATCTCAAAAGCGCTTGCTACCCGACTTTCGAAGGTAATAAGCACCCTGGTCTCTGAAGATCAATCGTGTTGCGTTCCCGGTAGAAATATTGCTGACAATGTTATCCCCATGAATAATATTATTCGTTACTTAGATTCTAAAAAGGTAAATGGTTACATTTTAAAAATCGACCAGTATAAGGCTTTTGACCGTGTTGACCTCGGCTACCTCTTTGATGTTTTGCAAAAATGGGTTTTGGGGACTACTTTCGGAACTGGATTGCGATATTGTATAATGAAATTACCGCTTGCATTAAACACAATGGTTTCATCTCCCCAAATTTCGATATTCACAGGGGAGTTAGGCAGGGATGTCCTATTTCAGCCATACTATATGTTTTAACTGCAGAACCCTTTCATGAAGCTATTGTGAATTGTAATAAAATTTCAGGTATTAGGGTTGGTGACCATGAAGCTAAGATATTCCAGCACGCTGATGATACCACTTTTTTTCTATCTGACACTAACTGTATTCAATATGTTTTCAATGTGATCAACTTATACGAAATGGCGTCGGGGTCTAAATGTAACATTCAAAAAACCGAACTTCTCGCTATTAATCATGATCGGACTGAAATCAGTTATGACCTACCGATTCGTTATGATGGTATTGTAATTCTTGGGGTTTTCTTGGGGACCAATAGAACCCAAACCCAAAAAGAAAATTGGGAGGATAGAATCACGAAATGTACCAGTATTCTCAAAAGATGGAAGTGTCGGAAACTGTCTTTTACTGGTAGGGCTTTAGTGGTTAACTCTCTTGTTATATCCCGTCTTGTTTATCACGCTACTATTCTTCCCGTCCCTGACTGGGCTATTAACAGTATCAAAAGCGCGATCATTTCTTTCTTGTGGGGTGACAAAAAACCTGCGATCTCTTTTAAAGTTCTTTCACTGCCAAAAGAACAAGGAGGGCTCGGTGTTTCTGACCTCGCTGTCAAGAGGGATTCACTTCGAATTAGATTTATTAGTAGACTTTTAAGCAACCAAGTGAACGCAAATTAAGATATATGTTGCTGTACAATTTAAATCACTATGGTGATATGAAACTTGGGTTGAATATTTTTAGGACTGTTCCTCAGTCCAGTTTTATTAGAAAACTTCCTCAATTCTATCAGGAGTTTTTATCAGCATGGAGGAAAATTTCTGTTGACGCTCTGCTTCCGCCCATCAATAGAGCGGACATTCTTCACCAGCCCCTCTTTCACAATCCTTTCATCCTGGATGAGAATCAGTCGGTTCTTTACAACAAGGACTTTATCTGTTTATAGAGGGTGAATTTATTTATGTTGGTGATATTTGCTACGAAATGATACCATACTGTTTTCCGGCTCAAGAAATTTATGACATTATTATTGCGTTAAACCCCCACTCAAAAGTTAAGCTAGGCGATATCGGCAATTACTCAAGTCATATTTTACATTGTATTCCTCAATCCTGGTGTGATATGATAATTTCTCGGGATAAAATTGTAAGTACTGAGCCCGTTGAGAACCTACTGTTAAGATTGAAGTCGGGGGATTCCTGGATTGATGTTCGCACGCTGACTGCAAAGCGTGCGTCACTATTCTTACGTTGTGCCAGTGACTGTACCCCCAAAGGTCAGCAGTACTGGCAGAATATGTACCCCAAAATTAGTTTCAAGAACAGATGGAACGGCGTGTACGGTGGTATTAAGGCCAATATCGATGCTGATCTTGATTTTAAAATTCTCCACAATATTCTCTACACCAACGATCGACGTTACAAGTATAAAATGATTGATTCTCCTTTGTGTTCCCTATGTAACCTTGAAGTTGAAACTGTCCATCACCTTTTTATTCATTGTCCACTGATCCACGATTTCTGGATTTGGTTGACTTCCAAGATTAGACCAATTTCTAATGTTCACTGCTGGGAGGAAGCTACGCTGCTCGGGCTTGACCTCCCAAGGAAAAATTACGAACGTGTCCTAATTGACTTTCTACTTAATTCTTACAAGACTGTAATTTGGAGCACACGTATTGCTATTGCCAAGAGCGTCAACCGCCACTACAATATTGATATCCCCTTGTATTACCATACTAGTTTAAAGAAGAAAATTAATCTAATTTATCATTACTACAGTAAGCGCCACGAACTTAGCAAATTCTGGGGTATTTTGACCAAGGGGAATCCCCGATTATTCTTTTACGCCACGATGGGGGCAATTATACTTATGTATTTGACTGGTAATTTGGTTTGCTATGGTTTCTCATAACTTTTACTAATGAGTCTTTCTGGCTACAAATTCCAAAGGTGCTTTGTTTGTACATTGTTTATATGGGTTCACTAACCAAAAGGAGTACGGTTTAAGTTCGTGTCCTATGTGTAATTCTAATTTGGGTCCTTATGAGTTTGTATGTATTTTTTTGTATGTATTTTTGGGCCAATCCTTACACCATAGTTACTCAAGTGCGTTTACCAAGGAATCAAATGAATCAGTGTTTTATCAATTAAATAAAATTGTTATTATTGTAAATATTGTACATACTGCCTGAGTTTTTATGGGTGAACCAGTGGGTTCGCCTACCAATAAAAGAAAAAAAAAAGCGTTCGACTCCGACTGCTAAGTTCGTGGGTTCGAGTCCTTTTTCGTTTTGCGGTTTCAAAGTTGTGGAACGGTCCAGTTTTGCAGCTTTTTTCTCTTTTATATCTTCCTTGTTCTAGCTTTTATCGACTTCTCTGAGTTCCCACTTTTTCTTGTTTAATAATTCTTCGTTTTGTTAATCATATCTTACTGTATATTTCCGAATCAGATCACTACACGCTGTTGCAAGTAGCATATATTATCAAGTCGTGAACCCCCCTCCCCCTTAAACAAAGATTTTTTCGGTTGCAATTGGCAATAGTTTTATCAATATTTTCCCTTTATGAGATAAAACCGATTCCATATTTCATGTAAGTAGCATTTGATACGAAAGGTATCAATAATGACAGAGCTCTCGGCGACATTCGTCGCCGAGAGCTCTGTCATTATTGATACCAAATTTGCCTACCTTCCCAAAGGAACTCTTGTATTTAAAAAAAGCCACTTTTGGGATGAATATTCATAAATTATCGACTTCAAAATACTTTTTCTATTGCAAGTATCGATTAATCCTCTTAGGGGGTAGGTGTAAGCTTCTGCTAACAATAGGTGACCATTGTCCTTGTTTGATGGTGCGCTGATTTGTCAAAGAAAGCCAACGGTTCCCTTAAACTTTACCAAGTCTCTCTCCGCGTTTTTCCTACCAGCTCGATCACACCACTGATTCGAGGGGGAATCCCCGCGGAGGATATTACCCTACGAATTTAACACTTTGCAAAACATTTTTGGGGGACAGTGTAGACCATTATTCTGAAATGTTGTGTTCAATTTGTGGTGTGTATGCGGTAGGAAAGGAGTTGAAGCACTCATCGGACAAAAATGAAGAAAACTGGAGGTATTTCAGACATCTTTTTGCAATACTGTATATCCTTCGGTGATGCAAAATGGCATTTTGAGTGAAGTAGAAAAGCAGTACACACCCTCTCGGCGCTTAAAATCTCAACGGTCATGGTACACAAATTTGAAATCATTGTGAAAGGCCTCCCCGTGAGCTTTCATGTGAGTTGTAGCTTAATTGTGCCCGTTGAAAACTTCTACAAAGGTCCAGAGACCCCGAAACGGACCAAAATTAGTTTGTAAGTCAATGCATTAATTGAAGAATTTCCTCCGCGCCAAAATATTGACTGATAAATTTAGTCCCTAACATTTTTTGTAGGGTGCAGTGTATACCATTTTGTTGAAGGAATCAGATCAACCTGTGATGTGGATGTTGTAGCAAATGAATTCAAGTACTCATGGCGCAAAAATAGTCGAAACTCAAGGTATTTCAGACAACGACGTTTTGCCTTATATCCTTTCGCTATGGGAAAATGCATTTGATCAGTGAAGTGTCAAACGGTAACACACAATCCTTTTATCGACGCTCTCGATGCTCCAAATTCCAGTGGTCATGATGTTACACACATTTGAAAATACTATGGACAACCGACTCGGAAGCTTTGGTATGACGGCAGGGAAGATTGTGCCCGTTGAAAACTTCAACAAGGATCCAGAGGCTACGAAACGGATTAAATTTTATGTCACTGTTACAATTAATAAGAAAGGAGTTGTTTCGAGTTCTTTCAATACAGACTTTTTCATCCGCGTATGCAGCACTTTTTAATTGAGGGGGAGCACGTGACTTCAGGTTTGACAAATGCCGAGTATAGCTACCTATGGAAGAGTGATGTGAAGAATATTCAACCGGGGCGCCCCCAACGCCCCCCACCCTAACATCCACCTCTTTCTCTTGATTCGCGCTGGAATGCAAAAACTTTTGTCTGCTCAGCTACCAACCATAGAAGAACCAAGCTGGCCGTCAGTAAATATTTAATCCACCATATCATGACGGTGAAACTTTTGGAAAGAAGTCTTAGAATTTATTAAAACATCAGAAAGCGCGTGTACCAGCAATCATTCTTCCATTGATTTGCTCTCTTGATTTTGGTCCGTTTCAAGGCCTTTGAAAAGTCGTAGCATGTTAAAGTCACAAGAAAGTAAACTGTTTGAGAATTTGTGCTCTTGAGACCAAGGAAAGTCAGGAAGGCTGATCGTCGTCTGGAAATTGGTACGTGACACCGGATGGGGGTGGGGGCCATGTCCCTCGTCGAGGAGGGACCCCCCCCCCCGGTTGAAAAAAATTTCCAATATAGTCACGAGGAAACGATAAAATATGAAGTAGAACCCAATAGCCACTTGTCTCTGTGATTTATTTGATGTTTTGATTCAAATCAGATTCCTGTAATAAATCCCCAAAATTTTCCAATTTGACGAACAAAAACCCCCAAAAGCAGGCCGAAAATTTTAAATTTGCTAACCTTTTGGTAACCCCGTCGCCCTTGTCGCGGCTTCAGGTCGCAGTCCCACGAAGGGAAGCTTGGGCCCCTGTTGAGCAAATTCTGGCGCTACCTACCCCACCGTCGGGATCCCGAGAAGACCACGACTCCCTGCGCGTCCGCTCTTACTGCCACTTCCCCAACCCCCTCCTCGCCCCACACCCGTCATTTATAGAGCAAACTACGAAACATTTGCAGACCATGCTATAAACCGAGGAAAATGTATTACATTCAAGGATATTGAAGCAACATCATTTGAAGTGTTTCAGGCAATATAAAGTACGGTACTAATAATTAAGAATAGGGGTGAAAAGGGTTGTTCGATCCAGCTCCCCCACCCCTGCCCTCCACTAGACACTTCTTCTTGTATGTCATACAGCTTCACACGAGAGTATAACTATTGATTATAATGCCGCTACTCCCAGTATTAGGGAGCTTACGAAACAGGACGGAGTGGCAGTGCGACGGGGGAATCGGCCGACCGTGACCGTCCTCGCACACCGTTCCCGTCCTGTTCTTAACTTTAGTTACGATGCGAAATGGACGGCGACGCGAGGGCGTGCGCGATTGCTAGCATCTCTTCGCTTCCTGGCGATAAACAGTCGTTTTGAGTTTTAGAACAGTGAGTCGAACTTGAAGGTCGGCAACTAGTTGGGCATCAAAGCATTGTTCAATGGAATCCTATTGTTAGATTAGCAGAGTGAGTGTGAATGAGGAAAGGCAAGGTTGGCTGAGAGAATTCAATACTCTTTAACCACATGATCATTCATTAGAAGGATTTTCTCCTCACGCTTAACTGGATCTAATAGGATTAGCATCAATTTAAGTTTCAGTCAGAACTCCTTCTAATAACACCTCCTGGTCATATCTACTTGAGTACGATACCCACCGTCAAGGCGAATCTTCACAGAGTTCGAGATATTCTTGTAAGTTGTTATGTTTGTGATGTACTGGACGAAGAAGAATTTATGCTTCTATTTGACATCAACGCCCCGACTAATCCAGATTTCCAGTATGAAGACAATTGGTTTGATTTTGACAAGTTTAATGATAATAAATGCAACGGTTATTTCAGGTAGGATTCAAAACAATAATTAACGTGTTAAAAATAATGTTATTGACAATGTTAATTTATTGATTAAGACTTACGTTAGTCAACTGGTGTTAGTAGACCTAACTTTAACGTTACTTTTAACTGTAATGTATTGCAATCGAATAAGTGGAGTAAAAAGTTAGACTTGTGCCAGCCGTACACTACACGACTTAAGAGAGCTTACGAAACAGGACGGGAGAGCGAACAGAACGTTCACTCGAGCGGAAAGTCGATCTGCGCATACGCCAATGCGAAACTCTCTCCGTCCTGTTCATTTTCAAGACGGTATTCAGGCGAAATAACGTCCGGTCTGCTAACAGGACGGATCTATGCAATTGTGTACACTGAATGTAAACAAGACGCACGCGTGTATGACAGCTGACAGCTAGCTACTTACGTTGATATGCACGATCACCAAGCCCAAGAAAAGAATTGTTATATTCAGGGGCATATATACTCGAATTTCCGGGGGGGGGGGGGGTGTGAACTATTTTGAGGGTTTGGGACCGACCACATTTCTTGGAGACCGACTTCCATTGTCACAGTTGTACCGTCCAAATTCATTTCATTTGACATTTATTTCAATCTTTTTTATCAGTAGATACAGTGTACAATTTCGTTAAAAGTAAAAGTAAATAGATTGGGGACAACTCAGAGAAAGCAACGGCTGCTTGTGGGAATGAGTTACCCCTTGACAAAAACAAAACAAAAGAGGTACACGATTACTTATATAGTGGAATGAAAAAGCTTACAAGATTCAGAAAGATATAGAACAACACTA
The DNA here is from genome assembly GCA_029531755.1 of Holothuria leucospilota. Lineage (NCBI taxonomy): Eukaryota > Metazoa > Echinodermata > Holothuroidea > Aspidochirotida > Holothuriidae > Holothuria > Holothuria leucospilota. The sequence goes on along the minus strand of CM055975.1, from coordinate 943,371 downwards.
AACAAAGCAAAGACACTTAGATGGAAATAAAATATAATTAAGCCTTAGTTCGCATTTAAATTTGCATTAAGTGATCTTAATTTTCTGAAAAGCAAAAAAAAAAAAATCCGAAAAATCGAAGACCTCTTATTTTCTTTTTTTTTATTTTATTTTATTTTTTATTTTTTTAATTATTGATTGATTTATTTTTTGCTTTTTTGCACCTGAAGTGCTGCTCGTGACCGGTCCACTGTTAGAAAGGCACACTGAACTGCATTTTAGACCGACTTTTTGCCTCAGTCAGAGACCGACCGACTTTTGATTTTCACTGGGGGGAGTGTCACACCCCCCCCCCGCATTTACGCCCCTGGTTATATTTAACTGTAAGAAGTTCCAGTCAGTTGTGAAATATGGCTACCAGCACAAGTGCTTGTTCGGTGTGTGAATTTGCAGATTTAACTTTGATGATATTGTCCACATTACAAAGTTTGAACACATTTTTTGAAGCCTCTCAGATTATCTGACCCTGTAGGCAGCCATGCTAGCTTAACAGCAGCATTAATTACTTTTACAGTTTAGTACATACTGACATACCAATTGATATTACGGGGATCCTTAAGTTACTAAGTCCCCGCGTAAATACGTTAAGTTACACGTATACTGTTAACGGCAGGCCTAATTTTTTTTCCCACGAGGTTATGGGCAAATTTGATTTTCAAAATTTTTTCAAATTCGTTTCTAAATCATGGATGGGGTTATTTCTAAGGTTAGGGTTACGTGGACTGGGGTTATCTGGCCTGTTCTTTCATAATCTGGCGTCAGAATTACAAAAAAATGGTTCAAAAGCTGTCATTTTGGAATTAGGGGTGTGGCCTATTTCCAAAAAGCTGATTGGTCCATTGGCATGATTTGCCCATAACCTCGTGGGAAAAAAATTGGGCTAACGGCAGGGGTCGCGCACGCGTCGCCGTCCATTTCGCATCGTAACTTAAGTTAAGCTACATTTAACCCTAGCTAGATGGGTGTTATCAATGGTGATTAGCAATGCAATGTGGCTCTCAGCACAATGTGGCTGGCCGCCTCAAATTCTCCAATTCTAATTCTGGGAGAAACTTCATGTAAGACTACCTCAAACTGAGGTGAATAGACAACTGAAGGGAAATGAATAGGCTGAATAGCCTGAAGTAAATAGGATTAGTAGGTGTCTATTCACTTCAGATTGAGGTTGGCTTACATGAAGTATATACCCAAATTCTTTCAAAATACCGTACTAGCGTCTTGTTTACATCCAGTGTATATACACAATTGCAGAGATCCGTCCTGTTAGCAGACCGGACGTTATTTCGCTTGAATACCGTTCTGAAAATGAATGGGACGGAGAGAGTTTTGCATTGGCGCATGCGCAGATCGATTTTCCGCTCGAGTGAACGTTCTGTTCGCTCTCCCGTCCTGTTTCGTAAGCTCCCTACTGTCGATGGTCAAACGGTAAAGCGTTCGACTCCAACTACTAAGTTCGTGGGTTCGAGTCCTTTTTCGTTTTGCGGTTTCAAAGTTGTGGAACGGTCCAGTTTTGCAGCTTTATTCTCTTTTATATCTTTCTTGTTCTAGCTTTTATTGACTTCTCTGAGTTCCCACTTTTTCTTGTTTAATAATTCTTCGTTTTGTTAATCATATATAACTATTGATTAGTATAACTATTGATTATAATGCCGCTACTCCCAGCATTGTCGATGGTCAAACGGTAAAGCGTTCGACAGTCCGTGTACTAAATTTGTTTTGAATCTTGGCTGTAAGCCGTTAAATTCTTCCTATGTTTTGCCATTTAGGTTGGTGAGTGACTTTTACCTCAATTGGTTCGTTTGCCATCGTGACTTTTCTCATTTCAAGTGTTATTTCGTGTTCAGGTTTTTGCCGCGCTTTGCGGCTATAGCGTCCTCAGACGCTAACCAACTATTTCAACGTTATGGGTTCTGCGAGACCCCAAAACAACAGTACTGACAGTATACGTGTTGCTACTGGAAAGAGTAAAATGTCTCTGAAAGAAAAAAGTGTAAGAATTATCGATGACGGACTCTCTCCTGAATCTGTTTTGAACGCAGTTGTGGCTGATATTGGAAGGGAAAATATTGTTGGTTGTGTGAAGGCTTCGGGGCAATGGATTTTAACACTAAAAGATGGTAAAGATCTGCTGATTTTCTTCAGGAAACTGGTTTAGAAATAGGAGGAAGACCTTACATTGTACAAGGAGTAACAAAGAACATTACCACGGTGAGCCTGTTCGGTGTGCCCTCTTATATTACTGATAATGACTTAAGTGAAAAGCTTTCTGCTTATGGATGTGTTTTTCGTTCAAATTGGACCCACAAAACCTACAAGGAGTTTCCAAACATCGAGAACGGAATCAGGTTTGTCAGATTGGAGCTTCCTAATACAAAAGTAAGCCTTCCTTATGCAATTGTTGTGAACGGCCTTCATCTCCGTTTAAAACATAACGGTCAGCAGAAGGTATGTAACCTATGCCTTGAACAGGATCATATAATGAAGAACTGCCCTGAGTACAACTGTAGGGAATGTGGCCAACAAGGACACTCCGAAGCTCGTTGTCCTGAGGTTAAATGCTTCAAGTGCAACAATCTGGGCCACAAAAGCTTCAACTGCCCAGAAGCTGACGAAGGTAATGAAGTTGAAATGGATACTGTTAATGAGGACAAACCGACCAAATATGTGGATGATGTTGATTCGAAGGCAGAAGTACGGGACAAGGAGAAAACGATTGACACAAGAAACAACACAAAAGTGAGTAATGAAGTTAATGAGGTTGTACCGGTTATGAATGTGAATGACGGTAATCGAAATGTAGAAGTACGAGGAAGTGATAAACCAAAAGACACTGGATCAAATATGGAAGATATGATTGTAAATGATAAAGCATCTACTTCACGATTATGCAGCCAACCCAGGGGAAGTACTGTAACGCCCTCAACAAAGCGAAATCTGTCTTGTGACGAAACAGACGACTCAGAAAATTCGCAAGATCCGGATGCTTCATCACAACCGTGTGGCTCACTGTCCAGACCCAAAAAGCACATAACACCTAATTTAATGTTGGCAAGGAAGTTTACCCCACGTGAAGCCTACGAAACAAAGAAACATGGCGATCATAACTCTGCTGATAATTAAAATGATTTCTTTAGCTAGCTTAAATTGTAATGGATTAATCAACAGTGAAAGAAGACATGACCTATTTTCATTCTGTGTGCGAAAGAAATATGACATTATTTTACTACAAGAAACCTTTTGGGATACTCGGTTACATAACCAGGCGTCTTTAGAGTGGAGCGGGCAAATTGTTTCATCGTGCTACAATTTGCAAAGAAGCAAGGGGGTATGCTTTTTGACCAAAAAAGACAGTGATATTGAATTGATTAGATTTCAAAACCATATTGGAGGTCGTCTTCTCCAAGTTGAATTTTTGATTGACGAAGTTCATTTGACGAAGTTGATTGACTTAGAGATCAAGGGCAACTGATATCTGATAGTAAGGGTAAGGCGGACTTACTGAATAATTACTTTCGATCAGTGTTTACAATCGAGCAAACTCATAATATACCTAACAAAGGGACCTCCCCGTTTCCCCTAATGAGTAAATTCAAAGTCACTAATGAAGGTGTACTTAAGCTACTGAACGATCTCAACCCTGCTAAAGCAGCAGGCCCCGACGGCCTTCCCTCTCGTATCTTGAAGCTGCTAGCCAATCAGATCGCTCCAGTCCTGACTGAGATCTTTAACTGTTCCCTCCGAAGCGGAGAGTTACCAGAGGACTGGAAAAAGGCTAACATTACCCCAATTTTTAAGAAAGGAGAGAAAGTTGATCCCAAAAATTACCGTCCGGTATCCTTAACCAGCATATGGTTTAAGATTCTAGAGCATATTGTCCACAGTCAAGTGATGCACCATTTGGACAACCACCAAATCTTGTCCGACTATCAGCATGGTTTTAGAAAACGAGGATCTTGTGATACTCAACTAGTCCTAACTGTTGACGACCTGGCCAGTGCCCTAGATAAACGTAAACAAGTAGATGTTGTCATCCTTGATTTTAGCAAGGCATTCGATACGGTCCCCCACTCTAGATTAATCAACAAATTATACTATTACGGTATAAACAAAGAACTTGTTGGTTGGATTAAAGCCTTTCTGTGTGGGAGAGAACAGAAAGTTGTTCTTGAAGGCCAGTCTTCTTCTTTTCTCCCTGTGGACTCTGGTGTACCCCAGGGTACTGTTTTAGGGCCCCTATTATTTCTATTATATATCAACGACCTACCTGACAACCTTAAGTCAACCACTCGGCTATTTGCGGATGATTGTCTCTTGTATAAGACTATCTCAACCACCAAGGATTCTGAGGATCTGCAGAAAGATCTTGATACCTTAAATGCTTGGCAAAACAAGTGGCAAATGCGTTTCAACTCTAGTAAGTGTTATGTTATGCACATCTCATCAGGTAGATCCACCACCCATTTTAATTACAAACTGGGCGGTCAGACTTTGCAAACAGTTCATTCTTACCCTTACCTTGGTATTCATCTCCAAGATAATTTGAAATGGGACACCCAGGTTGCTCATGCAACTACAAAAGCTAGTAGGGTCCTTGGCCTCATAAAGAGGAACCTTTCCAACTGCACCGAGCAGCTCAAAGCCACTGCCTATACCAGCTTAGTCAGGCCCCATTTAGAGTATGCTACATCTGCTTGGGACCCTTTCCTTCAAAAGCATTGTAGCCAGTTGGAAAGGGTGCAACGTAATGCTGCAAGGTTCGTCACACATAACTATAGTAAAACGGAAGGAACGGTCACCAAGCTCCTCCATGATCTCCACTGGACGTCCTTGCAGAACAGGAGATCTGCCTCCAGATTAACCCTATTGTATAAAATTAATCAGAACCTTATTGACATACCTAAAGAAAACTTCCTAAAACCAGTGACACTGCAAGGCCTTCGGAGAATGAACACGCAAAACTTCCAACAACCTGCGTGTCGTATTAATGCTTACAAATACTCCTTTTTCCCAAGAACTATAAAGGAGTGGAATATGTTACCTGAAGGGACTGTCAATGCAAGTAGTATAAATTCGTTCAAGCATAATTTACATTTTGATTAAGTCATATCCCCTCCCCGCACACCTCTGGCTCATATGCTCTACCTTTTTTTAGAGCCCTGCCAGTAAACGAGAAGAAGAAGAAGAAGTTCACAATTTTCAGTATTTATGCTCCAAACGTACTAAGTGACCGGAGAAAATTTTTCATCGACCTCAAAAACATTATCCTGAAGGCGGCGCCCCCTTTCATTTTGGCAGGGGACTTTAATAATGTCCTCAATTGCTTTTTAGATAAGTATCCTCCAGGACCCAGGGCCGATTCTTCTAGAAAGCCGCTTTGGACATTATGTTTGATTTTGATTTGTATGATGTGTGGCGGGAACTCAATCCAAAATGTGTTGACTTTACTCGCACTGGTAATTCTGTCTCTGGTCGTATTGCATCTCGTATTGACAGGTTTGTTATCTCTATACTTCCTTTAGAAACAGAGTTCAGAAGTGTTCAATTACTCCTTATCCTTACTCTGATCATAGTATTATTGAACTTGTTATTAACTTTTCATCAATTTCTAGAGGAAAGGGTATGTGGATTTTTAATAACACTCTTTTATCTGAGGAACCTTTTTGTGTTGCTGTGAGTAACTTGATTGATCAGATGAAATCACACGAGAGGTATGAGACTGATTTTCTAAACTGGTACGATGATTTGAAATGTGCGATCAAGAGTTTTACAATCAATTATGCTACTTCACGACAAAGAGTAATCAGATCACTTAATAAGAAATTAAAGAAAGACATCCAGTACGAAAAGAAAAAAGCCCAAAAATTTCATGACTATGATACAACTCGTTTAAAACTATTGGAGGACGAGTTACAGGAGAGTATATCTGAAGTGATTAAAGGTGCAGCCATTAGGTCGAAAATCCAGTGGTTTGAAGAGGGTGAAAAATCGACCAAATTTTTTTTTAACTTAGAAAAGTCTCGGCAGATGAAAAAGGTCATGAGACATGTTTTGACTGATAAAGGGATTATTGTTAGTAGCCAGGAGGAAATTCTGTCTGAGCAAGCTAAGTTTTATTCAAAGTTGTACAAAAAGGACTTCATAAGCTATGGCGATAGACATTCCTTTGTTCAATTCATTTCAAAAGTCCTTACCGAGCCTGAAAGAGATTCCTGTGACATACCTATCTCTGTTGACGAGCTTGAAGCTGCCCTCACTTCTATGGAAAATAACAAAAGTCCCGGCATTGATGGCCTCACTAAAGAGTTCTATAAAACCTTTTGGTCTGATATGAAATGTATTTTTGAAAAATTAATTTCTCATATTTTTGATTCAGGGGAAATGTGTCGCTCGATGAAAACAGGAGTGATTTCTCTTATCCCAAAAAAGGGCGACCTCTGTAACCTTTCTAATTGGAGACCAATTAGTCTCCTCAATGTGGACTACAAATTAATTGCCAAAGTCTTGGCCACCAGATTAGCCCTGGTTATGCATTCCCTTGTTTCTGAGGATCAGAGCTGTTGTGTTCCAAGAAGAGACATAAGTCATAATGTTTTATTAATGGATAACTTAATTCGTTACTTGCATCAGAACAGTTTGTCTGGGTATGTCTTGAAAATTGATCAAATGAAAGCTTTTGATAGAGTTGACCACTTTTATCTTTTTGATGTCCTTAAGGCTATGGGTTTCGGTGATAACTTTCTCAAGTGGGTGAAAATATTATATACTGATATACACAGCTGTATCAAGCATAATGGCTACGTCTCTGAGGAGTTCCCCATTGGTCGAGGTGTAAGACAGGGTTGTCCCCTTTCAGCGAGTCTTTACGTTCTTAGTGCTGAGCCTCTCCACGAAGCCATTTGTAACTGCAAATTAATTAGTGGTATTAACTTTTTTGATCACGAGGCAAAACTTTTTCAACATGCCGATGATACTACTTTCTTTATTTCTAATCTTTCAAGTATTACCCATATTTTCAATATATTGAAGCAGTATGAGAAGAGCTCTGGTTCTAAATGTAATAAGGACAAGACCGAGTTGTTGTGCGTTGGGACTTCTTATCCACTCCCAAGCAATTTTAACTTTCCTGTAAGGAATGACTTAATTAAAATTCTTGGTGTTGTAATGGGAAATAACTCCCAGCAAGTGGAAAACGAAAACTGGAATGAAAAAACACTTAAGTGTTGCTCTATCCTAGAGCAGTGGAAAGGACGCAACATTTCTCTCAAAGGTAAAGCTCTTGTAATTAATAGTCTTGTTATATCCCGTCTTGTCTACTTAGCTTCTATTCTCCCAACCCCAAAGTGGGTTACAAGTTCTATTAGAAATGCCATTGTGAATTTTCTATGGAATGGTAAAGTGCCTCGTATAAGCTACTCTACACTGGCTCTGCCTGTTCATCGTGGTGGCCTAAATATTTGCGATTTGGATTTGAAGAGGGATGCTTTGCGTATTAAGGTGATTGCCCAACTGCTGAGAAAGGATTTAGGTTCCAAATGAACTCACTAGTTTAATGGTTTACTACTTAAACCATTATGAAAGAATGAAATTAGGTTTAAATATTTGTCGTATTTTTCCTGATCTCTCCTCTATAAGGCAGGTTCCTCCTTTCTATCAGGAAACGTTGCTTGCTTGACGAAAAATCTCTGATGAGCATCTGTGCCCGCCAGTTAATAGATTCGAGATTCTTTCTCAGCCCACTTTTCACAATAGGTTCATCACAAACAGAGCTTCAAAACCACTTTTCTGTCGTTCTTTTTTTGATGGTGAAATTGTCTATTTGAACGACGTTATGTATGAATTCCTGCCAGCCAGACTCCCCTCAGTGGCTATTTTAGAGTCAATTCATCTGGTGGAGCCAAATATGAATATTGAGCTGGGCTATGTTGAAAATATTATTCAGGAAATTATTAATGCCATTCCAAGTGAGTGGCTAACCAACCACGATTTTTGAGTCAAACAAAGTTTTGAGTGATCACAAGGATGATATTTCCATCCTCAAACTTAATTACAACGATGATTGCTTTGAAGTCATTTCTCTTACTACAAAAAAGGGCTACAGACATCTTAAGGTCAACCAATACCAATCCTCCAAAGGGAGAATTATTCTGGAATAATAGATATCCGAATGTTACCTTTTCTAACAGATGGGAAAATTCCTTCAAGGGTCTCAGCTCAAACTGGGAATTTCAACTTAATTTTTTCATATTGCATAACACCTTATACTCCAACGGAAAATTGCACAAGTTTGGATTGCTGGAGAGTCCTTCATGTACGTTTTGTAATTTAGAGGACGAGACCTTGTTCCATCTTTTCATTGCTTGCCCTGTTGTTAATTCACTATGGATTTGTATCACAAATAAATTGAAGCGTGTCCTCAGCTAGTATTGATGATATGAATGAATGGATCTACATGACTCTCCTAGGTGTCGAAGAGAACAGTTGTAGTAAGAGACGTCTTTTAATTGACTTCGTTCTTACAACGTACAAAAAACATGGAACACTCGAGTATATTTATTAGAAAAATTTTCCGTTGTAAACATCGAATATTACTTTTACAACTCCTTAAAGAAGAAAATCACCTTTTTGTATCATGTGTATAAATCAAGAAAGAAAACCTCTCAGTTCTGGGAAATCTTTCCCAACAGTAATCTCTTTGATAATGAGTCGGATAACTCCTTTGACTTCTTATTCGACAGGAGAAATTAATTTCCCTGGGCTGTAATTTTGATTTTGCAAATCAGTTTGTATGATTTGTTCTGTTGCTCGAACTTTGTGTATAGTGAAAACTACTTCTTGTGTCGATTCCAGGTGACATGGTTTGTATATATTCTGATTTGTCATCTTAAGTTGAGTTTATTATATCAATTACTCTTGGGATGAATTGCTCGAATTCATTAAAGTGAAACTTTGTAAATAATGTAAAAAAGGATTTTAATTAGTGGGCCAGTGGGCTCATCTTCCAAATAAAAAAAATAAAAAAAAAAGCGTTCGACTCCGACTACTAAGTTCGTGGGTTCGAGTCCTTTTTCGTTTTGCGGTTTCAAAGTTGTGGAACGGTCCAGTTTTTCAGCTTTTTCTCTTTTATATCTTCCTTGTTCTAGCTTTTGTCGACTTCTCTGAGTTCCTACTTTTTCTTCTTTAATAAGGCTTTGTTTTGTTAATCATATCTTACTGTATATTTCCGAATCAGGTCACTACACGCTGTTGCAAGTAGCATATATTATCAAGTCGAGTAGCCCCCCGAACCCCCCTTAAACAAAGATTTTTTTCGGTTGCAATTGGCAATAGTTGAATATTTTCCCTTTATGAGATAAAATCGATTCCATATTTCATGTAAGTAGCATTTGATACGAAAGGTATCAATAATGACTGAGCTCTCGGTGACGAATGTCGCCGAGAGCTCTGTCATTATTAATACCAAATTTGCCTACCTTCCCAAAGGAACTGTTGTGTTTAGAAAAAAAGCCATTTTGGGGATGAATATTCATAAATTATCAACTTCGAAATACTTTTTTTCTATTGCAAGTATCGATTAATCCTCTTAGGGGGTAGGTGTAAGCTTCTGCTAACAATAGGTGACCATTGTCCTTGTTTGATGGTGCGCTGATTTGTCAAAGAAAGCCAACGGTTCCCTTAAACTTTACCAAGTCTCTCTCCGCGTTTTTCCTACCATCTCGATCACACCACTGATTCGAGGGGGAATCCCCGCGGAGGATATTGCCCTACGAATTTAACACTTTGCAAAACATTTTTGGGGGACAGTGTAGACCATTATTTTGAAATGTTGTGTTCAATTTGTGGTGTGTATGGTTGAAGCACTCATCGGACAAAAAATGAAGAAAACTGGAGGTATTTCAGACATCTTTTTGCAATATATCCTTCGGTGATGCGAAATGGCATTTTGAGTGAAGTAGAAAAGCAGTACACACGCTCTCGGCGCTTAAAATCTCAACGGTCATGGTACACAAATTTGAAATCATTGTGAAAGGCCTACCCGTGAGCTTTCATATGAGTTGTAGCTTAATTGTGCCCGTTGAAAACTTCTACAAAGGTCCAGAGACCACGGACCGGACCAAAATTATTTTGTAAGTCAATGCATTAATTGAAGAATTTCCTCCGCGCCAAAATATTGACTGATAAATTTAGTCCCTAACATTTTTTGTAGGGCACAGTGTATACCATTTTGTTGAAGGAATCAGATCAACCTGTGATGTGGATGTTGTAGCAAATGAATTCAAGTACTCATGGTGCAAAAATAGTGGAAACTCGGGGTATTTCAGACATCGACGTTTTGCTTTATATCCTTTCGCTATGGGAAAATGCATTTGATCAGTGAAGTGTCAAACGGTAACACACAATCCTTTTATCGACGTCCTCGATGCTCCAAATTCCAGTGGTCATGATGTTACACACATTTGAAAATACTTTGGACAACCGACTCGGAAGCTTTGGTATGACGGCAGGGAAGATTGTGCTCGTTGAAAACTTCAACAAGGATCCAGAGGCTACGAAACGGATTAAATTTTATGTCACTGTTATAATTAATAAGAAAGGAGTTGTTTCGGGTTCGATCTTTAAGTACAGACTTTTTCATCCGCGTATGCAGCACTTTTTAATTGAGGGGGAGCAGGTGACTTCAGGTTTGACAAATGCCGAGTATAGCTACCTATGGAAGAGTGATGTGAAGAATATTTAACCGGGGCGCCCCCCCCCGGGGGGGGGGGGGGGGGGGGGGGGGGGGGGGGGGGGGGGGGGGGGGGGGGGGGGGGGGGGGGGGGGGGGGGGGGGGAGGGGGGGGGGGGGGGTGGTGGCGGTGGGGGGTGGGGGGCGGGGGGGGTGGGGGGTGGGGGGGGGGGGGGGTGGGGTGGGGGGGGGGGGGGGGGGGGGGTGGGTGGGGTGGGGGTGGGTGGGGGGGGGGGGGGGTGGGGGTGGGGGGGTATGGGGGTGGGGGGGGGGTGGGGGGGGGGCGGGGGGGGGGGGGGGGGGGGTGGGGGGGGGGGGGGGTGGGGGGGGGGGGGGGTGGGGGGGGGGTGGGGGGTGGGGGGGGGGGGGGATGGGGGGGGGGGGGGGTGGGTGGGGTGGGGGGGGGTGGGGGGGGGGGGAGGGCGGCGGCGGGGGGGGGTGTTGGGGGGTGGGTGGGGGGGGGGGGGGGGGTGGGTGGGGGGGGGGGCGGGGGCGGGGGGGGCGGCGCGGGGGGGGTGGGGGGTGGGGGGGGGGGGGGGTGGGGGCGTTAAAAGGTTTTGTGAAACGCCTTAAAGGCTACGACGCACCCTAGACCTTTTGGGGGAACCCAAGAAAGGATTTGCAGAAATTTTCCCCTGGACCAAAAACCCTTTTTGTCCCACCCGTCGATGGGTCGCGGGGGCCTTTTTGGACCTAGGGGGTCCCCCCTTTTTTTGTTTTAAAAAAAGGACGCCCGGACAGATTTCCCCTTTTTTGGGCCCCATGCATAGGAAAAACGTTTTTGCCTTTTTTTAGTTTTGGACACCGGCAAAATTGTTTGAAAAGACCGTAAAAAACCAGCAGTGACCCCCCGCATTTGGAAAGGGGGAACTTTTTAAAAAACGGGGTTTTGGGGGTCCCGGGGCCAGGGGGGTCAATGCAATTTTTTTAAATGAAAGGGAATAAGAGGAGTTTTTTTTGGGGTAAAAAACGGTTTTTCCTAAAGCGCTTTGGGTAAGTACCCCTAAAAGAAAAAAGGGTTTTGATTTGGGGTTTAAAAAACATGGGTTTTAAAAGATTACTGGGAAATTTTTAGAAAGGGGTTGCCCCCTTAACGTGATCAAACTTTACATAAGGGGGAAATCCTTTTTCGGGGGAAAATCCAAGAAAAATTTTTGATGGGCCCACTTCTTTTTTGGGTGGGGGTTTTTTTCCATTTTTTTTTTAACCTTTGCTGGGGGTCCCCAAAAAATTTTCGATTTGTGCTTGCCCGATGTTAAACGGCTTTTAAGGAAAAAAATCAAAAAAGGGGCCCAAATTTTTCCCCCGGGCGGTTTTTCGGTTGGGGAGGAGGGGTTAGCCCTTTAAAGGGGTTTTCCCCCCCCCGGGGGTGGGTTTTCGGGACTTTCCCCCGGAACCAACCTCGTTTAAACGAAGCGGGTTTTCCGTGGCAATCCCCTGTCCCCCCGTCCCGTGGGTTCTTTCCCCAATTCATTTTTTGGGATACGGGCCCCCAACAAAAGGGTTTTGCAGTCCTTTTTTGGTTCCCCCCCTTGAAACCGGAACATGACTTGGGAAAAATTTAAAGGTTGAAATCAGGGGGACACACGTGCCGTGCGTTTTAGGTTTTTAAACGAAGTGGAAGCTTTTTGAGCAAAATGTTTTTCCAATGATTACCCTTTCGAAGGACTTGGACCACCCCTTTAATTTTTCCATTTAATTTTTTGCAAAGGCTAAATGTTTTGGTGAAGACCTACGTCCCCGTTTTTTTTTATTTCCCGGAAGGGAGGCCCGGTATCCCCCCCAGGCCCCAAATAAAGTCAGCGTTTGGGTTGCGGGGGCCCTTGGGGAGGGGCCCAATTTAATTGACACGGCGGGCCTCGAAAAAACCCAGTATCGTAGTTTTTTGAACCAAAAGGGGGCATCTTCGGGGAAATTTATTTTTGGTTTTTTCTTTTATTTATTGCAGGAATTTGTTTCCGATTGAAAATGTTTTATCTGGTAATGGGGCTAATGTTTTAGCCCACTGTTGAATTACGGGGATGAATACCCTCCTGCCACTTTTACCCTGTAGGAAAAATAACTCCGGGGTTTTTTACCTTCCAAAAATGGGGGGTGAAATTTTAACCCTGAGGCGTTTTTTTTCCCAAAAGGGGAACACTGGGAAAGTCCGTAAAAAAAAAAGGGGCCTTCCCTCCTTTCAAAAACTTTTAAAAATAAACTTTCCAATTTTTAAAGAAAGGAAATTTTAAAAAACCCTGTTAAATTTTAAAAAATTTTCACTTAAAAAAATTTTTTTTGGCCGTTTCCCCAGACTTTGTTTTTTTTCGTGGAATTGGGGTTTTTTGGTTTTTTTGCTTTTCCTGTCAAAAGGTTTCTTTCTTTCCCTTATATTTTAAAGCCAGGGGGGAGGTTTTTTTCTCCCCGTAAAAAACTGGCCCTTTAAGATAATTTCAAAAAGGACTCCATTTTATCGTAGGGGAAAAGTCAAAAAAAACCGTTTTGAAAATTATTCGGAAGTTTTTCCCCCATTTTTTCCCTTGCTTTCACCAATTTTTTGGGGCCAAGAATCACCGTTTTGAGGAGAATTTTTCAACTAAAAAAAACGGGTGATTGGGAAGAGCGCCCTTTTTTTGAGGGCCCAAAACCCCTTACCCGAATTTTTTTTCTTTGTTTGCGAAAAAGGTTTTTGTGGAAAAATTTTTTAAAGGTTTTTTTTTAAAAAATCCCTTTTTGTCGTTTAAAACCAGGGCCTTTTAGTTTTGTAAAAACCACGATAAAATTCTAAAGTTTTGTTTTAAGGTTTGGGGGAAAATTAAAAAATTAATGCAAGCAAAAGAAGGGACCCCCGTTTTTTGGAAAATAAAAAAAAATTCCTTCCCTCCCCAGATTTAATACCCATAAAATCCCCTTTTTTTCGTTGAAATTTTTTTGGGGTGAAGATGCTCCCCCCCCTTAAAACCCCTCAATTTTTTTGCGAAGTTTCGTTTTTGTTTTTGCGGGTTTTTAGGGGCCCACCTCCAAACCGGGGGAAAGGTTTAAAGGATTTTTTAGGAGTTCCGGGAAACCCTCCCTCCCCTCCCCACGGGCAAAAAGGGGCCCCAAAATTTCAATTTGAAATTTTCAAGGCAGTTTTTTTTGGAAAAATCAGGACCCCCCGGGAAAAAAGGGGCCTTTCAAAGTATTTTTTTTTCCCAGGCTATGTTTTTCGTTTTTTTAAAAAGGGAACCAGCGTTTTGGGGGGGAAAGTGAAAAGGGGGGGCTTAAAACCCTTTTGGCCCTTTTTTCCAATCTAATTTCTCTCAAATAGGGTTTTCCCCCCCTGGGATGCCTCCCCAACGATTTTTTTTTCCCAAACGGCGGGGTTAAAAAAGTTTTTGGGGCTTTTGGTTCACAACGCTTTGGAAAATTCAATTCCAGGGGGTTTGGGCTTTTCCTTTTCCATTTTAACCCCCAATTTCACATTGGAACCTTTGATTGGGAAACCCCCTTTCCCGCCCCCCAATAACCGTACTAGGCACCGGTTTTTTTTATTAAAAGGGGGGGGCGCTTCATAGTAGTCTATGCCGGTTTTTTGTGAGAGGGGGGCCGTTTTTTCCCCTAACTTTTTTTTAGCCCCCTTTTTGGGAAATTAACGTGTCCGTTGAAGGCCCAAAAGGTTTTTTTGGGGGTGTGAAAAGGGGGCATTATTCAGAAAACGGGCCCAATTTGGGATTTTGGGTCTTTCCCCCTTTGAGGTGGATGTCTTTTGCCGATTAAACCTGGGGAAAAAATTTTTTTTTTTTTCCTTCACCGCCCCCAAAAAAAAAAGGGGGCCCAACAGGGGGTTTCACCCCGGGGAAAACCCCCTTCTGATTTAAAATTTTTTTTTAGGGGGGGAAGGTTTTTTGGGCCAGTTTTTAAAATTGTGTTCCAAATTTTTTTTCTTTTTTAGGACTCCTTTTCAAAGTTTTAAGGCCCTAACAACAAGGCAATTTTTGGGGGCCCCTTTGAATGCCTTTTTAGCCCCTTTTGGCTAGAAACTTGTAAACCCCCCTTTTGCCGGTAGAGAAAATTAAACTTTTCCCCCCTTTTTACCTTTTTTTACGTGCTTTTTAAACTTCCCCAAAATATTAGCTAAACAAATCCCCCTTGTTTAGATCAAAAAAAAGATGCCGAATTTTACGCGTGGGCAAACCTCTTGAAAGGGGTTTTTTAACATTTGGGCAGTAGAAATTTAGAACTCCCATTTTGAATTTTAAAGAAAATAGTTTAGACGGGGGCGTTTACGGCCTGGGGGGAAAATTTTGATGAAAAATGGGAAAAATTTTTAAAAACCTTTCAAAATTCCCATTTTGATAGCCTTTTCCCAAAATGTATTGAAAGGTTCTTTTTTTTTTTTGTCCAAAATTAAAAAGGATGGGGGGACGCCCTTTAAATTCCCCAAATACCCCTTCCCAAATTTCAAGGGGTTTAACCCCCCAAAAAAAACCCAGGGGGGGGGGCCCCCCCCCCGATTAACCCCACGGGAAAAACCCTTTTAAGGTTTTTTTTACACAAAAGCCCCGCTAAATCAGGGGGAATTTAAAAGGGAGTTGAAAAACCTTAAAAAATCCTTTTAAAGACTGATTCTAAAAACTAATAGGGGGATTTTGTTTATTTTTCGTTTTTAAACAATCTTTAATTTGTTAAAGCTAAAAAAAGGGGGAAATTTTTTTAACTTTTAAGAATTTCAAGGGGGGCTTAATTTTGGGTTTGGGTTTGTTAAACGTTAAAGCCAAAAATTTTTTTTGGGGGGTTTTATAAAAGTGGTGGTAAAAACTTTTAAACAAAAACAGGCGAAATGAAAACGGGGAACCCCCCAATTAAGGAAGGAATTGACTCAACTTACCCCCTTAAATTTTTTCCCAACGCACTACAAAATAAAATTTTGGGAAAAACGCAAATTTTTTTTTAGGAAACCGTAGCAAAAAAAAATTTTAAAAAAAAAAAATTAAAATTTTATAAAACCTAAGGAGGGAGAAAAATTGGGGTTTTTTACGCAAATTTCAAATCTAAGAGTTTTTTGAAGAAGCTAGGGGCCAAACCCTAAAATTTTTTTTTTCCCTCCCCAAAACCCCCCCCCCCCCGGAAAAAATTTTTAAAAAACCCCTTGGGTAAAGTGGGACGTTTTTGATTTTAAACCCACTTTTTCCGGAAAAACAGTAGGCTTTTATATTGAGAGCCATTTCCCCCATTTTTTTTTTTTTTTTCCCCCTTCAAAAAAAACAAAGGGGGCTTTTTACTTTTTGGCGGGTTCCTGGGGAAACCAAAAAGGGGTTTTCTCCCAAAAGGACGTGCCCTTTTTAAACTTCCAATAAAAGGATGCTTCCGGCGGGGGTTTTCCAATACCCCAAATTTCCCGGGGTGAAAAAAATTTAAACCAAAAATAAAAATTTTCCTTTGGGGGTTTGCTAGGGAAAAAAAAAAAAACCCCAACTTGGGGGGAAAAAACCATCCCCCGGGTTTTAGGGAAAATCAAACTCGAAAAATTCGAAAAAAAGGGTTAACGAAAAGGGGGGTTGACGGTTAAAAATTTTTCTTGTACAGATTGAGGTTATGCCCTTTTTTTTACCGTTTTTCCCTGGGAATTGTAATTTCTGTGCTGAAAAACTTTTGAGGGCCCTTGTCCCCCCCGGGGCTCCTGACCCCCCAAACTGTTTTAAACGCGGGAAAAATTTAAATTTAAAATTTTTTTCCCCCCCCGGGTTGGGGTTTAGAAAAAAAGGGACAAACCTTGGGGGGAAACCCCCTAAATTGGGGGTTTTAAGCAGTGGCACTACGGCAATTGGCCCCTATTTTCCCCCCTCCAAAAAATTTGGAGGTTTTCCCAAAGTGGTTTTAAATGCGGGAAGGTAATGCGATCTCCCCCAAAATTTCCCCAAAAGGGGGGTTTAAATTTTGCCGTTTTTTAAAATTTTTTTTACGGGGGAGGGTTTTTTTTAAAAAATTCCAATTTGGGGGTGATTTTCGTGGTTTTCACCCCCCCTTTTACTTTTAAACCCAAGGACAGTTTTTAGAACCCCTTTTTTTAAAACTTTTTGGCCAAATTTTGGGCCCCTTTCGGGGGTTTTTTCCCCCTCGAAAAAACAAGGGGGTGAGGAAATCAAGGGAAAAAAAAATTGGGGGTTTCCCCCTACCCCCACTCCCAAAACATGAAGGAAATTTTGCCCCTCCCAAATTTCCCCCCAGAGGCGGCAATCTTCCCCGTTTCGGGCTTCCCATTCAACCACCCCACCTTTTTTTTTGGGTTTGGGGTAAATCCCCAAAACCCTCCTCTTTGGAAGGAATTTACCGGTTTCCTCATCAGTAAAGGACGGGATCAAAAACAAAAATTTTTTTGCCCTTTTACCTTTTCAAAATTTTTTACCCCTTTTGAAGATAAAAATTGGGAACCCCCCACAATTACTTAAAAAAAATTACTTTTTCCCCAAAAAAAGAAAAAACCTTTTCGATTTTTTAAACAATACCAAAGGGGTTTTAAAGGGGGGCAGCCCCTTTTAAACTGAATTTCTTGCCGAAAAAATAAAACAGTTTAACTTCTGGGGTTTTGGGACCCGCGTTTTAACCCAAATAAAATTTTTAAAGGGGGTTTTTTTTCCACATTTTGGAGAGGTACTTCCTCAATCTATTTGAGTTTTTTAGAAAAATTTTTAAAAGGGGGGGAGGGTTTATTTTGCAACATCCACCAGTGTGGGGGAAAAACCCCGGGAAATTTTTTCTTCAAAATTATATTTTTCCCCCGGGCCCCAGTATTTTTATTTCAAAAATTTTTAACCATTGGAGTTTTCCAAATGGGCGCACGGTTTATGTTGCAGGGGGGGTGAGGGATTTCGCTCCTTTTTTTCCCCCTTTTTGGAGTTTTATACTTTTAATTTCCAATTAAAAAAACCTCCCACGGGTTTTTCCCTGAAAATTTGGTAAACCAAAGCTTTTAAAACTTTTTAAACAAGGGTTTTGCCCCAAAGATTCCCCCCTCGGCCCCTCCAGGGCCGGCTTTAAAATTTTTTTAAAACTCGGAAGTTAAAAAGGGGCCCCCCCCTCGTCAAAAAAAAGCCCGATGTTTCGGTATTAGGTCACGTTACAAAGGGGGTCGTCATCAAAAAAACGGGGGGGGTTTTTACCCGGCACAACAAAAAACCGGAATTGTTTCCAATTAATTTATTTTTTTTTTTGGGGGGAATAAATTTTCTTTTCGGGTCTCGATACGTAGTTTTTCCCCGGATAAAACGATCCTGGAGGGGCCAAACCCCGCTTCTAATTGTCGGGGGGCCCCTTTAAAAACCCCCTGGGAAAGGTCTTGACTCTTTAAAAAGGGAAATTTTTTTTGCTTTTTCATTTGTTAAACGGATTTCCCCGAAACCAACTTCTTTAAAATTTTTTTTTTTAAAAAAAAGGGCCTCGAAAATTGAAAACCCTTTTTGCCCCGAAAAGGGGAAACGCGAAAATTTGGCCACTTAAAGGGGAGGGGCGGGTTTTTTTTCATTTTGCTGTTCGGTAATTTAAACATATTTCCCTAAAAACTTTTCACATCCCTAATTTAAAGGGAAAAACCCTTGCTACCCCCCCCTTTCCCCCTAAAATTTTGTCTGCAAAAAATTTTTCGGGTTTTTCCCCGGGTTTTTCCCCCCCAGCCCCAAAATGGCCCGCTAAAAAAAAACAAGACAAATTATTTTGAAAAAGTGTTTTTGGGGGTCAAAAAAATTTTTCTTTTTCTTAATTTTTTGGGGTTTTGGGGGGCACGCCAAAAGGGGAAGTCCCTTTTGGCGAAAAAACCCCCTTTTTTTACCCCTTTTAAAGCAAATTTTTTCCCCCCTTAAACCATTTTGGGAACAATTTTAAAACCCTTGAAAACTTTCCGCGGATGATAAAAATAAGGCGCAAAAACAATTATTTGGAAAGCTAAAATTTTAACCCCAAACCCATGGGGAAACAAAAAACCAAAAAACAATTCGTTTAAATTAACCGGGGGCTTTATCCCCCCCCAAAAAAAACCTTTTCCATAATTTCATTTAAAAAAATTTTTAAACACGTAGGTTTGGGCAAAGGGGGGCACCCCCAAGTTTTTCAGGGGCAAAATTTCTTACCCGCACCTTCGGCGGGGTTTTCGGTAATGGGGCCTTACACTTAGTTTTGTTTCCCCCCATTTTTTAAAAAACCCGGGACCCTCCTTTTCAAATTGCAAACAAAAAAAAGAAAAAAATTTGGTCAAAAAAAAGGGGGCCCCCCCCTTCTTTTAAACCCAAAAAAAAAAAATACATCTTAGAGGTTTACCAAATTTTTAATTTTGGCTTTCTGGGCGGTACAGGTTGGGGCTTTTTTCACGGGTTTGGGGCCATCCCCTTTTTTCCTTTTGCAAAACCCCCGGTGGCATGGACCTTCTTTTTTTTAGTTTTTAAAGGTCTTCGAACTTTTCCAAACCTTTTTTTGGTAGGGAATTTTAGATTTTTTCAGTTTCAAAGCAATTTTTCCCAAAAAGGGGAAAAAAAAAAAAAAGGGGGGGGAAATTTAAAAAACACTAAAAAAAAAAAATGGATATATTTTTAAACCGTAAGGAAAGGAGGTTTTTACGTTATTGTAAAACCAAAAATTTTTAAAAAAGTAAAACGGGAAAGGGACCAAAGTAAACCCCCGACAAAAACAATGGGGGTTTTCCCCTGATAAAATTTTCAAGGCTGTTTTTAATTTTTTTGTGCTTTAAACCCCAAATTTGACTTCCCCTTTTCCTCTTCAAAATTTCTTTATTTTTTTTTTTCCCTTTCGAAACCGATTTTTTCCCCCTTTTTTTTTACTGTACCCCTTCGGGGGGATTGTTTTGATTGGGGGGTTTTCCCAGCCCCCTGTTTTCCTCCCCCTTCAGTTTTCCCAGAACCCGCAAATTTTCAAAAATTTTTCCAGAAACGGAAAATAAAAAACCATCTAAAAAAAAGGGTTTTAAAAAAAAGAAAAGAAAAACCACGGGTGGAAACAAAGGGGTTTTCCCAAGTAAACCACCCCCCGGGACCCCCCACACCTTTTTGGTTTAAAAATAATATTCAAATAAAAGAAAATTCACCTTTTTTTAAAAGGCGGTTTGTTTTTTCCCCTTTAACCTTTCATTTTCCCAGGGGCAAAAAATCTTCTTTTTAAAATTCCATGATTACGAAAATTCAACACTTTTCAATTTCCTTTCCCCGTAAATTGAAAAATTCCCCTCCCCGCATTCTTTTTTTTTCGGGAAAATTTTCTTTGCCGTTACGCCCCAAAAAGGTTTCAAAAGGGGCCTACCAAGGACTTGTAACCCAAACTTTTTTGGTTTCCCCGCGCCCTTAAAGGGGTTTTTTTCCTTTTGGGTTGTTTTAAGGTTAAACGACTTTTTTCCCATTAAAGGGAAAAAGCTTTCGTAATTTTGCTTTAAACCCTTTATTTTTATTTCTTTTTGGGGGTTGGGACTTTTTTGGTGACAAGTAATGCTCCCCTCAATTTTGTAATAATTTTTGGGCTATGAAAAGGGAAAAAATTTTTATACTTTTCTTATGGTTTTTTTAAAATACCGTCTTTAAAAATGGCAAATTCGAAAAAAATTTTTGGAAAAAAAAATTTTTCCTTTTAAAAAGGTTTTTAAACAAAATCAAAAATGTATAAAATGTGCCCAACCTTTTTAAAAATGACAAAAAAAAAAAAAAAATTCCCGTTTTTCAATCCAATTTTTCCCGGGAAACCAAAAAAACAATTTTCCCAATGCGATAAAAACGGTCCCCCTCCGAAAAACGGGGTTTTGGGGGCCCTAAATGTCCCAAAAAAACGGGGCTGTCGGCCTCACATTGGAGGCCGATCCGGCCTCCGGGGGGGGAGCCCGCCATTACACTCTGCTTTGTCATTCATGAAAGATTTTGCCTCATTTGTTATTTAAAAAAGGGAAAAATCGGAATTAAATTTAAAATTTATGAACAGGGGGGCCCCCCCTTTTT
Source organism: Holothuria leucospilota (assembly GCA_029531755.1). Lineage (NCBI taxonomy): Eukaryota > Metazoa > Echinodermata > Holothuroidea > Aspidochirotida > Holothuriidae > Holothuria > Holothuria leucospilota. The sequence goes on along the minus strand of CM055975.1, from coordinate 922,663 downwards.
CCCAAAACCCCCAAAAATTAAAAAAAGCAGGGGTTTTTTTTTTAAAATTGAAAAAAATCAACAAAAAAATTCTTGGGGGGAAAAAGGTTAAGGGAAAATCCCAATGGGGGGGGGGTTTTTTTTTTTTTTTTTTTGGGGGTTTTCAAAATTTTTTCCCCAAAAATTTTTTTTTAAGGGGACATTTTTCTTACCCCAAAAAATTTTTTCCAAAAATTAAAAGGTTTTTAATTTTTAAAAATTGGGGGGGGGAAAACCAAAATACTTTTTAAAAAATATATAAAGGCCCCGGAAACAAAGGCCCAATTTTTTGGGGGTTTTTTGAAACCCGGGGAAAAAAGAAAAGGGGGGGAGCCCCTTTTTAAAAAATTTCCCTTTCCCCTTAATCAATGGGAATTTAAAGGGGAGGGGGGCCCCCTTAAAACCCCTTTGGAAAACTTTCGAAAAAAAAAGCAGATTTTCCCAAAACATTTTAACTTTTTTCCCCCCTTAAAAATTTAACTCCCCCCTTTTTTCCCCTTTTTCCCCCAAACCAAAAGGAAAAAAGAACCCCCCCCAAAATCTTTAAAACCCCCCCCAAAAAAAAAAAAAATTCCCGAATTTTTTTAAATTTTTTTGGCTTTAATTTATTTAAAACCATAAATTTGGGGAAAAATTTCGATTTTAGGGGACGGGAAATTTTAAACTTTTTTTAAAAATTTTCAAATTTGGGGAAAATTTTTTGATTTTAAAATTTTTTTTTCAATTTCCTTTCCCATTTTTTCCTATTTTTCAATTTTTTTATTTTTTTTCCCCAAATTTTTTTTTTCCCCTCCCCCAAAAACCCAAAAAGCAAAAAATTTAATTTTTTCCAAAGAAAGGAAAAAACAATTTTTTAAACCCCCTTTCCTGGGAAAAAATTCGAGTTTTCCCCCAAAAAAAGCCCCCAAAAAAAGGAAAAATTTTTTTAAAAAAAATGGGTACCCAAATTTTTTTTTTTTGAAAAGTGGGTTTAATTTTAAAACGGGTTTTCCTCCTTTATTAATTTCCCCGGGGGGTAATCCCCCAAAAAATGGGTTAAAATTTTATTTTTTTGGTTTAAAATTTGTAAATTAAGGGAAAAACCCCCCCGGGGCCCCCCATGGGGAATTTGGGTTAATTTTCATAATTTTTTTTAAAAAATTTTTTTTTAGGGTGGGGGGGGAAAAAACCCCCCTTTTAAAATAAAGAAAAAAAAAACTAAAAAAGGGGAAAAAAAATTTTTCCCCTCCCCCCCCCCGGCGGCCCCGGGGGGGAAAAATTTTTGTTTTTGGGGGGGTTTTTTTTTGGAAAAAAAGGGTTGGAAAAAGGGGGCCCGGGGTTTTTTAAAAGGGAAATTTTTTTTAAAAAAATTTAAAATTTTTCCCCCCTCAAATTTTCCATGTTGCAAATTTTTAAAAATTTTTAAAAACCCTTTTTTTTTTTGGGGGGGCAAAACCCCCCCCCCCCCTTTTTTCCCCAAAAATTTTTTCCCCCGGGGCCCCCCCTTAAATTCCCCACCTTTCTTTCCAAATTTTTTTCAAAAATTTTTTAAAACCCCTCAAATTTTTTGGAAAGGGGGGGACAGCCCCCCCCCCCGGGAAAAAAAACAAATAAACTGGCCCCCCTTTTTTTAAAAAATTTTTTTTTTCCCCTTTTGACCAAACCCCCCCCCCGGGGAAAAAAAAATTTTTTTTCCCCCCCCGCGGGGCTTTTTTTGGGGAAATTCCCCCCGGGAAAACCCCGGAAAAAACTCAAAAAAAAAGACCCCCCAAAAAAAGGTTTTTTTTTCTTTTTAAAAAAATACCCCCAAAAAAAAAACTCCCTTCCCCTTTTTTAAAAAGGGTAACAACCCTTTTTTTTTCCCCCCAAAACCCGGGGCCCAATTTTTCCAAATTTCCAAAAAATTGATTTTAACCCTTTTTTAAAATATTTTTTTAAACAAAGGTTTTACTTTCCCCATAAAAATTAAAAATTTTTAAATTTTTTTTTAAAAAAAAAAAAAAAAATTTGGGTCATTTGGTAACCCCCCCCCCCAAATTGCTATGGGGGACCCCGGTTTTCCGTTGTTTAAAAGGGCTTTAAAAAAAAATTTTTTTTCGTTTTTTATAAAAAACCCCCTTTTTGGGGTTTTTGCAATTTTTTAAATTTAAAAATTAAAAACAAATTTTAATCTTCAAAAAATTTTCGTTTACCCCAAAATTTTTTTTTTTTGGAACAACCTTTAAAAGCCTTTTTTTTTTAATTTAAAAAAGAAATAAATTTTTTTAAAAATTTATCCCGGGTTTGGGAAAAAGGGGGGGGGGGCCCCCCCTTTTTTTCCTTTTTCCCCCTTTTTGAGGTTTTTTTCGCCCCGGGCCCCCTTCCCTTTTTTCCAGGGGGGTTTAATTTTTCCCCTCTTTTGGGTTTGGGGTTTTTTTTTTTTTTTTTTCAGTTTTTGGGTTTTTCCTTTCTTAAATTTTTTGGGGGGTTTTAATTTTTGTTTAAAACCCTTTTTTAAAAAGGGGGAACCCGGGGAAAATTTTCCCCCATTTAAAAAATTTTAAAAGTTTCCCTAAAGGGGGGGTTTTTTTTTTTTTGGGGATTTTATTTAAGGGCCCTTGGAAATTTTTAAGGTTAAATTTAAAAATTGAAAAACCCCAAAAAGGGTTTTTCCCTATAAAAATTTTGTTTAATTTTTCGTTAAAAAAAGGGTAATTTTTAAAAAACCGGGCCTCGGCCCAAACCTGTTTCCCAAAAGTTTGTTTAAATTTTTTCCAAAATTTTTTTTTTAAAAAAAATTATGGGAGGGAAAAATTTAAACCCCCTTTTAAAACTGGAAAAAAAAACCCCCAAATTTTTTTGGTGGTTTTGGGGAAGGCCAATTCTTTTGGGGGTTTTTTCTAAAATTTTTTTGGAATTTTAAAATAATGAGGGGGTTTCCCCCCTTTTTTTGGGCTTAAATTAAAATTTTTCCTTGGGCCCCCCCGGGGAAATCGAGGGGTCGGGAGCTTTTTTAAAAGGGGGGGCCCCAAAAAAATAAAGGGGCCCCCCACCCTTTTAACCCCCAAAGGGGCCCGGGCCCCCCGGGGGGGTTTTTTTCCCCCAAAAAAACCCTTTTTAAAATACGGGAAAAAAAAAAATTTTTATTAAAAGGGGGTTTTTTTCCCAAAATAAAAACCCTTTTTGGGAAATTTTTAGGTTTTTGGGAAAAAAAAAAGGGGGTGGGGAATCCTCCCCCAAAAAAAAAGGGGGGGGGCCCCAACCCAAAATAAAAAAAATTTAACTGATAAAAATTTTTTTCCCAAAAAACTTTTTTTTTTTTTAAAAAAGGGGTTTCCTGGGAAAATTTTAAAAAAGGTTTAAAAAAAAAATTTTTTTTGAAAACCCCCTTTTTTCAAAATTAAATTTTAAATTTCCCCAAAAAAAATTTTTTTAAAAATTTTTTCCCTTAAAACCCCCAAAAACCCAAAAATTTTGGGGTTTTTTAAAACCCCCTTTTTTGGGCCCCCCCCCCCCTTTTTTTTAAAAAAGGGGTTTTCCAAATTTTAAAAATTTCCCGGGGAAAAAATTTTTTTCCCCTCTGACCTAAAAAAAAAAATTTCCCCTTTTTAACATTTTAAAACGGTTTTTTTGTTCCCTTTTTTTGAAAAAAGCCCGTTTAATTAAAATTTTAAAAGGGAAAATTTTGGAAACCTTTAAAAAAAACCCCAAAAAACTTTTCCGGTTTTATAGGCCCAAATTTTCCCTTTTAAAATTTTGGGTTTTGCCCGGGGTAAGGAAAAATTTTTTGGGTAAAACCCCCTCGGAAAATTGGGGGAAAAATCTTTTTTCGGGGGCTATTAGGGAAAAAAAAGGAAATTTTGGTACAGGGGAATTTTGAAATGGGGAAAAAAAAATTTTAAATGTCCTTTTACCCGTTTTTTAAAATTTGTTTAAAAACCTTTTTAAAGGTTTTTTTTTTGGTTTGGGGCAAATTTTCCCCCATGAGGAAATTTTTTTTCCAAAATTAAATTTTTAAAATATTTTACAAAATCAAATAAAATTTAAAAAAAAATTTATAAAATTTTTTTTAAAAAATTTTAAAGGGTTTAAAAACCCTTTTCTTTTTAAAAAAAAAACCCCGAGCAAAAAAGGGGGGGTTTTTTTGTTTTTTTTGGGTTTTTTTTTCTTTAAAAACCCTGGGGTTTTTAAAAGGTTTTCAAAATTTTTAATTTGGGTTTAAAAATTTGAACCCAACCCTTTTTTTATTTTTTCTTTAAAAAAAAAAAATTTTTTTTTTGTTTTTTAAAAACCCCAAAAAAAAAGGGAAAGGGGGAAAATTTAGGGTTTTGGGTTTCCCTTTTTTAACAAAATTTTAAAAAAATTTTTAAAAAAAAAAGGGGGGGTTTTGTTTAAATTTTGTAAAAAAAAGGGAAAAATTTTTTAAAAAACGGGGGAAAAAAAACCCCTTAATTTCCCCCAAATTTCAAAATTTTGGGAAAGGGGAATTTAAAAAAAACCCTTTGTTTTTTAAATTTTTTCCCCTTTTTCCCCATTTTTTTTTTTGGGAAAACAAAAAAAAGATTAATTTTAATTTACCAAATTTCTTTCCCCCCGTTTTAAAAAGGCCCCAAAATTTTTCCTTCCCCCCAAATTTTAATTTTTAATTTTAAACCGTTTTTTTTTTAAGGAATTTTCCCCCCATTTCCCTTTTTATTTTAAAAACCCACCTTTGGAAAAATTCCCCCAAAAGAAGTTTTTTAACCCCCGGGTTGGGAAAAAAAAAAAAAAAAAACCCCCCAAACCAAAGGGGGGGAAATTTCCCCAAAAAAATTTTTTTTTTTTTACACCGGGGCCCCCCCCAAAAAAACCCAAGGCAAAATTTTTGGGGGCAAATTTTTCTTTCCCCCCCCCCGGGGGGGACCCCGGGAAAATTTAAACCGGGCCCCCCTTTAATTTTTTTTTTTTTTTAAAAATTTTTGGGATAACTTTAAGCCCCGTTTAAAAAGGTAAAGAACCCGGCATTTTTTAAAAAAAAAACCCCCTTTTTAGCCGACCTTTTTGGGGAAATAAAAAAAAACCCCCCCCCTTTAAAAATTTTAAAATTAAAAAAACCTTTAAAAAAAAACAAAAGTTCCTTTTTCACTGGGGGTTTTTTGGGCCCCTAAGCTTAAAAAAAAAAGAAAAATTTTTTCCCAAATTTTTAAAATTAAAAAAAAAACCCCAAATTTTTGGGGGGTTTTTTTTAAAGGGTTTGGAAAAAAATTTTAAAACAACGCCCAAAATTTTTGGAAACGCCTTTGTAAAAGGGAAAGGGATTTTACCAAAAAAATTTTTAAAAAAAAAACCCTTTTGGTATTTAAAATTTACCCTTTAAACGAAAAGGGTTTTAAAAAGATTGATACGAAAAAGGTACCCCCTTTCTAAAAAAACCCGTTTAAAGGGGTTTTTTTAAAAGGGGGATCCCAAAAAAACCCCAAAAAACTGGGCCTTTTTGGGGCAAAAATTTTAAATTTATTTCCGGTTTTGGGGTTTTTAAAATTTTTTTTAGAAAATGTTTTTATTTTAAAAAAAATTTAAAAACTTTAAAATTTTTTGGGGGGGGTTTTGGGCCCCCCCCCTTTTTTTATGAAAATTTGGGGGAAAAAAATTTAAAAAAGGAATTTTGAAAAGGGAAAAATCCCCTTTTTGGGAAAGGGGGGCTGGAGATAGGTTGGGTGAAAAACCCTGGGTAAGTTTTTCCCCCCAGCAAAAACTTTCCGGGGGACCCTTTTATGGAAAATTTAAAGGGAAAAGGGGAGGGGGTTCCCCTTTTTTTTCTCCAAAGTTTTTTTTTTTTTTCTCCCCTTTTTTTGGGGGGGCCCCCCTTTTTTTTGGTTTTCGCCACCCAAAAGGGAAAATTTTAAAAATTGGGAAAACTTTTTGATTTTTTTTTTTTTTAAAATAAAAATAAAATTTTATTTTCCCTTTTTTAAATTTTAAAAATCCCCTTAAAAAAATTGAAACCCCCCCCCTTTTTTTTTTTTTCAAAAACCCCCTTTTTTAAACCCCGGCCCCAAAAGGGCCCTTTTTCCCCCCCTTTTCCTAAGGAAAATTTTTTGAGCCCCAATTTTTAAAATTTTTAATTTTCGGTTTTTTTTTTGGTTTTAAAAAAAAAAAAGGGAATAAAATAAAAAAAAAAAAACCCAAAAAAAGTTTCCCCCAAAAAAAAAAAAAAAACCGAGTTTCGGAACAACAACCCCAAACCCCCCGGGGGGCCCCCACGGGAAAAAAACCCCCATGGGGGGGGCCCCCTTTTTTGCAAAATTTTTGGGAACGAAAGCCCTTTGGGGGGGTTTTGGGGGGTTCCCCCCCTACTTTTTCCCCAAAAAAAGACCCTTTCCCCCTTTTAAAAATTTTTTCCCCCAAAAATTCCGGAAAAAATTGAAAGGGGCAAATTTTTATTTTACCCCTTTTTTTAAAATTTTCCCCCCCAAAAAATAAACGGGCCCCCCCAAAAAATAAAAAATTTTTTTTTTGGGGTTTTTTTTCTTTTTTCCCCCCGGCAAGTTCCCAGAAATTTTGGGCCCGTTATTTAAAAGCCCCCTTTTTTTTAAAATTTTAATTGACCCCTTTTCCTTAACCCGGCAAAATTGAAAATTTTTTCAAAAGGGAAAATTTCTATTATTAAAATTAGAAAAAATTTTTGGGAAAAAAAGGTTTTGGGGAAAAAACTTTAAACCCCTTTTGGGTATTTGGGGCTCCCCCAAAACGTCATTTTTTTTAAATTCCCCTTTTAAAACGGGTTTTGGCAAGCCAAAAAAATAATGGCAAAGTTTTGGGTTATAAAAGAATAATTTTAGAAAAACTTTTGGGGGATTAAATTTTAAAGGGGCCAAACCCGGGGGTTTTTTTTGGGGCCCCCCCCTTTGTTAACATTTTGGCCCCCCAAAAAACGGTTTTTAAAAGGAAACTTTTCCCAAAAAAATTTTAAGGTTTGGTCGAAAACCCCCAAAAATTTTTAAAACCGGGGAAAATTTTTAAAAATTTTCCTGTACAAAAAAAATTTTTCTTTGAAATTTGGGGAAATTTTGCCTTTGCCCCTTTTTTTAAATTTTCATGGGTTTGGTTTAAAAATTTTTTTCAAACGCCCAAAAAAAATTGGGGTTTTTAAAAACAAAATTTGGGAAAACCGTTTTCTTATTTTTGGGGGCAAAAAATTTTTTTTTCCCCTTTTTAAAAAACCCGGCAAATTTTGGAAAATTTTAAAAAATGGAACTTTTTTCCCTTAAAGTTTTGTTCCCCCCCTAAACCCCCAAAAGGCCCCCCGGGTTTTGGGGGGGGGGATTTTTCGGGAAAAATTTTTTTGTTTGGGGGGGGGAAAAGGGGGGTTTTACCTCCTTCCCCCCTTTTTTTTTTTTTTTTTTTTGGGGGGGCCCTAAAGCCAAACCAAAAAAACCCCCTCCCCTTTAAAAATTTGGGGTTTTTTTTTGGGGGGGTTTTAAAAAAGGGGGGAAATTTGGGAGGAAAAAAATGGGGTTTTCGGGAAAAAAAAGGAAAAAGGGGCGCGATTCCGGGAAAAATTTCCCCCCTTTTTTTTTTTTTAAAAAATGGGGAAGATTTTCGGGAAAAGGATTTTTTCCGGCCTTTCCCCCCTTTTTAAAACCCCGGGAGAGGGGTTTGGGGGAATTTGGGCCCCCCAACCTTTCTAATTTGGGTTTCCCTTTTTTTTCAGGGGATTAGTTTGGTTTTGGGGGGTTTGAAAATTTTATAAAATTTTTAAAGAATTTCCCCTTTTTTAAAAAAATTTTTTGGGTTTTTTTTTTTCCCCTTTAAATGTTTAAAAAAAATTTTTCAAATTTTCTAATCCCCAAAAATTTTTTAACTGGAAATTCCCTTTAAAAATTTCAATTTTTTTTTCCCCAAAATTAAAAATTTGGGGAAAAAAATTTTTTAAAAAGGGGCCCAAAAAAAACCCAAAAAAGAAAGGGGGTTTTTTCTGGGTTAAAGGGTTTTAAAAAATTGTTTTTTTCCCGGGTTTTTGCAAGAAATAACCTTTTTTATAGTTAAAAAAGAATTTTTTGGGGGCCCCCCCCTAACGGGCCCCGGAAATTTTGGGCCTAATTTTTTTGGGAAATTTTTTTTTTGAAACCCCCCCTTTTAAATTTTCCTTTTTTTTTTTTTGTTTTTTTGGTTTTTTTTTTTTTTGGTTTTTTTGGTTTTGTTTTTGGGGGGTTTTTTTGGGGGGGCCCCCAAAAAAGGGGAAAAAAAACCTTTTGGGAAAAAAGTAGATTTATTTTTAAAATTTTCCCTTTGGTTTCCTTCCCTTTTTTTTGGGAAACCAAGGGTTTTTTTTTTTAAAAATTTTTTCCAAACCTTTTTTGGGGGGTTTAACTTTTAAGGGTTTTTTGGGTTTTTTTAAAAAATTTTCCCCAAAAATTTTTAAAGGGGGGCCCAAAAAATTTTGGGAAAGGGGCCGAAATTTTTCCCTTTTTTTTCCCCCAGTGGAATTAGGGTGTTTTTTTCCACCCGGGGGAAAAAAATTTTTAAGAAAGGGTTTCCTTTTTAAAAAAAAAAACCCCCGGGGAAAAAATTTTATAATTTAAACTTTTTTTAAATTCCGGGGTTTTTTTAAAAGGGTTTCCCCCAAATCTTTTTCGTTTTTAAAAATTTTTTTTACCCTTTTTCGGGAGTTTTTTTCCCCCCAAAGGGGGGTGAAAGGGGAAATTTTTTTTCTTTTTTTCCCCCCCCTTTCCCCAAGGGGCCAAATTTTTGGGGGTGCAAACCCCCGGTTAATTTACCCCAACCCTTTAATTTTTTAAAATAAAACCCCCCGGTTTTAGGGTTTTTTTTAAAAAAGGGGAACCCCGGGGGGGTGGGGTTTGGGCGGCCGAAACCTGGGCCCCCCAAAAGAAAACCCCAAAAGAGTTTTCCCCCCGGGGCTTCCTTAAAAATTTCCCGGGGGGTTTTTTCGTTTAAAATTTTTTGGGCCTATTTAAAATGGGTTTTTTTATTTTAAAAAGCCCGGAGGGCCCCAAATGGCGGACCCCCAATTTTCCCCCCTTTGGGGCCAAAACCCCTTTTGGGGATTTTAAAAAATTGGGGGGTTTAAATCCCGGGGGTGGGGGTCTAAATTTTTTTTTTTGGGGGGGGTGGGGGGTTATTTTTGGGGGGGCCCGGGGGCCCTTTAAAAAAGTTTAAAAAATTTTTTTTTGGGGGGGGGGTTTTCAAAATTTTTTCTTAACGGCTTTTTTTTAAACCCTTTTGTGCCCCTTTTTTTCCGGAAAACCCCCCCCTTTTTTTTTCCCCGGGTTGGGGGGCCCCCCGATTTAACCCAAAGGCCCCCTTTTTTTCCCCCGACCCAAAATTTTGGGGGGAAAAAAAGGGTTTAAATTTTTTTTAACTTTTCCCCTTTTTTTGGGGGGGGCGGTTTTTTAAAAAAAAACCCCGGGCCCCAAAACCCCTTGTAGGGGGAAAAATTTTGGAGTCTTTAAAAAAATGTTCCCCGGGGGATCAAATTTTCAGTTCCCCTTTTTCTTTTAGAAGAAATTTTTTCCGAAAAATTTTAAAAACCCTTTTTTTTTCTTGTTTCCCCAAACCCCGGTACCCTTTTAATTTTTTTAAATTTTTTCGAATTAGGGTTTGGTTTTGCCCTTTATTTTTAAAAAAAATTTTAAAAAAGTCCCGGTTCCCCCCTTTTTTTTTTTTACCCTTTTTGGGCAATTAAATTTTTTGGAAAGGTTTTATTTTTGGGAAAATTTTTTTTAAAAAAGGGAAAATTTTTCCCTTTAATTTGTTTAAAAACATAAAGTTGCCTATAAAAAACCCCCCCACGGCCCAGGGTTTGGGGGACCCCCCCCCCTTTTTAAAGGGGGTTTGTTTTTAAAAAGAAACGTTTAAAGTTTTTAAAGGGGTTCGAGGGTAAAGGGGTTTGGGGAAGGGGTTTCTGGGGTTAAAAAGTTTTTTAATTAGGGGAAAAAAAATTTAAAATTTTAACCCTTTGGGATTTTTTTCCCCTTTTTGGGGGTTTTTTCGGGTTTAAAAAAATTTTTTGGGGCTGGGGTTTTTTTTAAGGCCTTTTTAAACCCCGGGTTTTTTAAACCCCCGGTAATTTGGGGTTTTAAAATTTAAAAAGGGGGTAAAACCTTTGGGGAAAAATGGAACAAATTTTGAAAATAAATTAAAACCCTTTTTTTAAACCCACTGGGAAATGCAATTTTGGGGAAACCCCCCCCCGTCTTTTAAACCGGTTTCCCAAAAAAAAAAAAATTAAGTTTTGGGGAAAGGGCTAAATGATTTTTTTAAATTTATTTTTTCAAAAAAGTTTTTTTTTTTTAACCTAAAAAAATTTTTTTGGCCCCAAAAAATTTTAAAAAAACTTTCCTTTTTTTTGGAATGTTTTTGGGGGGGGTTTTTTTATTTTCCCAAAAAATCTTCTAAAAATTTTAAAACCCAAAACAAAAAAAAAATAAAAAAGCGGGCCCTTTTTTTTTTGGGGCCCGGGCCCCCTGTTCTAAAAACCCCCCTTTTTAAAATTTTTAAGGTTTGGGGAAAAAAACCCCCTCAAACCTTCTTTTTTTTTGAAAAAAAAAAGGGGGGGAAAAAATTCCCCAAAGGAAAAAATCGGGGGGGGGGGGAAAAAGTTTTTTCCCCGGGGGTCAAACCCCCCAAAAAAAAATTTTTTGGGTTTAAAATTTTTTTTGGGAAAAAAAACGGGGGCCCTTTTTAAATTTTTCAATTTTGAAATATTTTTTTGGTTTTTTTTTTGGGGGGTTTCGCGGGGCCCCTAAATTTAAATTTTTTTTTTTTCCCCCTTTAAATTTAAATTTTTTGGCCCCCCTTTCCCCCCCAGGGAGCTTTCCTTGGGGTCCTTTTCCTCGGGGGCCCTTTTTCCGGGAAATTCCCCAATTTTTTTAAATTTTTTTGGGGCTTTTTTTGCAAAAAATTAAAGCCCGGGGAATTTTGGGGCCCCCACAATTTTTTGTTCCCCCTTTTTTCCCCTTTTATTTTTCCCGGTAAGGGTAAATTTTTAAAAAAATTTTTTTTTCCCCCCCCCCCTTTTTTTTCCCCCCCCGGGGGGGAAAAAGTTTTTTTTTTTAAAAAATTTTTTGGGTGGCCCGGGGGGCCCCAAATTCCGGGGGCCTTTGGGGAGCCCTTGGGAAAAAATTTTATCCCCTTTTTTTTTCCCCGGGGGTTTTTTTACCCCCTTTTTTCCTGGGGCCCAAATTTTTTTGTTTCCCTTTCCCCCCCAAAGGGGAAACCCTTTGGGGCCCGGGGCCCCAAAAAAACCCCCCGGGGAAAGGGGCGTAAAAGCTTTGGGGCCAATTTTTTGAAAAACCTTTTTTTTTTCCCCCAAACCGGAAAAAAACCCCTAAAACCCGGGTAAAAATAAAGGGTTTGGGCCCCAAAAACCCCCCTTTTTTGGGGAAAAACCCGGGTAAAGGCTAACCCGTTTAAAATTAAAAAATTTTTGAAATTTTTTTTTCAAATTTTTTTGGGGCCCCCAAAAAAAAAAAAAAATCTTTGGGTTTTGTTTTACAAAAAAGGAATTTGGTTCTTTTGTCCCTTGTAAATTTGGGTTTTTTCGAATCTTTTTGGGGGGGAAAAAACCCTTAAATTTTTTTTTTTTAAAAAATTTTTTTGAGGTCAAAACAAAAAATGGGGAAAAATTTTTTTTTAATTTTAAAAAAGGTTTTTGGGGTCTTCTTTGTTTTTAATTTTTATTTTTCTTAATTTTCAAAACACCCTTTGCCCCAAAAAAAATTTTAAAAAAACCCCCCCCCCTTTGCCTTGGAAAAAGAACTTCGTTTTTAACCCCATATTTTTGGTCTTAAATTTTCCCCTTTGGGGGAAATGCTTTAAAGTTTCCCCATTTTTTCTTAACCCTTAAAAGGGCCCCCCCCCCCATATTTAAAATTACCCATTTGGGGTTTTTAAAATTTTTTCCCATTTGTCCCCGAAATTTTAAAAAGGAAAAAAAAACCCCTTTTCTTTAAAAGACTTTTTTCAAAAAGGGGGGGGGTTTTTTAAATTTATTTGATAAAATAGGGTTTAAAAAAAGGGGGAAAACATCGGAAAAACATTTAGGAAAAAAATTTTTGCTTTAACCCCTTTTGGGGGTTAAAACGGGGGAAAAAAAAAAAGGGGTTTTGGGGAATTTGGGTTTTTTTTTTAAACCCCGGGGGAGAACTTTAAAAAAATTAAAAAAAATTTTTTAAAAATTTAAAAAACAAAGAAAATTAATCATCCCTTTTTAAAACAAAACAAAGAATTTTCCAAAGTTTAAAAATTTTTTTTCCAAACTTGTTTTTTTCCAAAGCCTTTTTCCCCAAAAAATTTTTTAATTTTTAAAAATTTAAAACCCCACCCCCCTTTTTTTTTTGAAGAAAAAAAATTTTGGGTTTTAAAACCCCCTAAAAACCCCCGGGGAAAAAACCCGGTTTTTTGGGGCCCAAATTTTTTTTCTTTTTGGGGTTTTTTAAAAAAAGGGGGGGAAAGCCGGGGGGGGTTAATTCCCCCTCACCCCAAAACAAAAGGGAAATTCCCCAAAAAAAAAATTTTTAATAGCAAAAATTTAAAAAAAACCCCCTGTTTGGGGGGTTTTTTCCTTTAAAAACCCAATTTGGGAAAAATGAAAATTTTAAAAAAATTTTTCCAGGGTTTTTCCAAAAAAATTTTATTTTTTTTTCCCCTTTTTCCCCCTTCCTTTTTTTTAAAAATTTTTTCCACCGGGGGCCCCCCCCCGGGGTCCCGGGCCCCCCAAAATTTTTTTAAACTCCCAAAGACCCTTTAAATTTTTAACCCCCCCGGGGGTTTAAAATCCCCCGGGGAAAAAAATTTAAAAACGGGGCCCGCTCCGGGGCCCCCCCTTTCAAAGCAAAAAAATAAAAAAAATTTTTTTTTACAAACAAAAAAGGGAAAAAACCCCCCAAATTTTTAAAATTTTAAAAATTTGGGGTTTTTTAAACCAATTAAAATGGGTTTAGGCGGGTTTTTTTTGGGGGGAAGGTTTTTTTTTTTCTAACCGGGGTGTTTTTGGGGAAAAACCCCCAATTTAAATTTTAAACGGTTTCTCCCAAACCCCCCCCTTTTTGATTTTTAAAGGGTGTTTTTTTTGGCCCCTTAAAACAGGGGGATGGGAAAAAACCCCAAAAAAAGAAAAGGGGGCCAAAAAGGGAAAAACCCTTTGGAGACCCCTTCCCTTTTTCAAAAAAAAAATTTTTAAAAAAAAAAAAAAACCCCCCCAAAAATTTTTTGGGGCCCCCTTTTAAAAGGGCTTTTGGTTTGACTCCTTTGGGGGTTTTTTCCCCCCGTTTGGGGGTTTTCCCCCTTTTTTTTCCCACTTTTTTTTTTCCCCCCCGATCCTTTTTGGGGGGTTTTTGAAAGGGGAAAAAATTTTTTTTCCCTTTGGGGAAAAAAAAATTTCCTTAAATTTAAAAAAATTGAAAAAAAATTTTAACTTTAATTTTTTACACCCCAAAAAAATTTTTTACCCCAAAAAAAAAGGGGGTTTTTTTTTACCAAATTTTTAATTTTTTTTAAAACAAAAACCCCGAAGTTTTTTTTTAAAAAATAAAAAAAAAATTTTGAAACCCGGGTTTTTTTTTACCCTTTTAAATTTCCCCGGGAAAAATTTTTTTTTCAAAAAAAAAAAAATTTTTTTTTTAAAAAAAATGTTTTTACTTTGAATGAAACCCCCGGGTTTTTAATTTCCCCGGGCCCAAAGGAATTTGGGTTTTTCCCCCAAAAAGGGGAAGTCCCAAAGGGAAAAATTTCAAAAACCCAATTTTTTGGGTTTTTATTTTTAAATTAAAAGGGGAAAAACCCCTTTTTAAAGTTTTTCCCAATTACAAATTTTCCCCCCCCGTGTTAAAAACTTTTCTAAACCCTTTAAACTAAAATTTTCTGTCTACGTGTACAGCTTTCATGTGCAACTTCATCTTTTTTCGATTGGCAAATACTTTGTTACACCCGTACTCACACAGTATCTAAAATAAAATTAAATCAATGAGTATATAAGTAAACGTTCGGCCTGTTGACCAGCCGCCCTAGGTAAAATACAATATTAAGTCAGTGATAGTAATGCGGGTTTGTTTTAAGGGTAAGAATGTCGGGTTACCTATAGCTATACGCAGACTTTTATATGTCGACGGTCTGAGGCAAGTAATGCACGATACAGTTATAACAAAAAACTATTATATCAAACCACCCGACCGTGTAAAGGTATAAAACATACTGACATTGTAAATAAAGAATAAACCATGAAAAAGCAATTTAGTAAATGGTTTAACACGGGTTTCGCAATCTCAAGCTTGAGTGAAAGAAACGGTTAAATTTGTCGAATAATTCTTGGACATTTTCTGCTACTATTTCATTTAAGGGCACCTTAAGATTTTAAGCCTTAAGATTTTAAGAATGCAATTCCAGAGAAGTCAAGACCACCCCTGTTACTTTCGTGCTGCATAAGGGGAACAAGAAAAAAATCTGGGGAACATTGGTCTCCTATATCAACAACCGTTATGTAAGTTACTGCAGTATTCACGCACTAAAACAAAAAACGAAAAAACAAACAAAAAAACAAAAAAAAAAAAACAAAAAAAAAAAACAAAAAAAAAAAAACAAAAAAAAAAAACAAAAAAAAAAAACAAAAAAAAACACAAAAAAAAAAAACAAAAAAAAAAAAAAACGAAAATAAAAAAGTGCACGCACACACATACACCAAAAAAAAAAAAAAAAAACCAGGATAAGCTGCTTGCTGTTTTTTGGCCCTTTCCAACCTTTCGACTTTTTCCAGCGCTGCAAGCATTAATTCTTCTTCTTCCCTCGACATATACATTAAATCTTGTTCTTCTTTCTTCGATGAATAATCCATAACGAAATACACGTATATTCAACACTTGTCAATGTTCACTGTACGCTAGCAAATTCGAGTTTGATACAGATGTAAAGACTACAGTTCTATTTCAACTGTCGAAGAGTCGCAGTTTTTGCACACTCAGCAATATATCTTGGTTGCAACACACACCCACGAGTTGTGACGTGCTCTGTGACGTCGTCTTTATGCTAATTACTGCTTGACGTGGCTCGTCCAGAAGTTGCTTGCGTTAGCTTGTAAGTTGTGTACACAAAAATCCAACAGCCCCGAGCTTAGGGGTAACGTGCGGGCTCCAGCCAACCCCACACCGTAGATGCAGGCCAATGAATTACATCCGCCCGCCCTAGCTCGGGGTTTAGGCTATTCACGTTGTTCCACCTGGCATTTAGACAGTCGTCTATTTTAAAGACTAATCTCTCCAGTCCAGGAATGACCGAAGAATTTGGCCATTTCAGTCCCTCTTCTTTGCCTAGTTGGCTGATGAGAAGTGTACACTTCCCTCTAAACTCAAGCACGTCCTTTAGAAATGCCGGTTCTTCAAAGTCGTAGGACTTGGCATCCATGAGGATTCCCTTGTGTCGCCTAAACCATAGCTCCCTCCTGACAGGTGTCAGCATGTCTGCCTCAAGGGCCTCCTTCAGAAAAAAGATTTTGTCCTTCAAATACATTGTCTCAGTGGTTTCTGGTTGTCGCAGTGGTTTCTGTCAGAATCTGAATCAGAATGGCTCGTACCTCGTGGGGCAGCCGTTTTTATGCAGTAAAATATCCACGTATCCCCTCTTATCAGACAATTTTGCTGTCTAATTTTTTTTATTTTCTTCTATAAGTCAGTTCCTTCGAAGGATGCACTCCTTGACGATATCTTTGTCTCTCCTCAGCAACAGTCGCTTATTTTTCCTATCCAGTAGGACCTTATCGAACATTTTTGCTCCCCAACTCAGCCATTTGTTTTCCCTTCGAAGGATGCCCTCTTTGGCAATATCTTTGTCTCTCCTCAACAAGAGTCACTTATTTTTCCTGTCCAAGAGGACCTTATCGGCCACATTTGCTCCCCATGACAGCAATTTGTTATCCTTTCAAAGGATGCGCTCGTTAACGATATCTTGTCTCTTTTCAACCAAACTCGCTTATTTTCCTGTCCAGAAAGACCATTTTGAACTTTGGAACACTTTGGCTCTCCATATCAGCGCTTAGTTTTCCCTTGGAAGGATGCACTCGTTAACGATATCTTTGTCTTTTCACAACAACAGTGGCTTATTTTTCCTGTTCAGGAGAACCCTATCGAAAACTTTTGTTCGTGTCAGATAATGCGCTGTGGCTAGGTAAGGTGACGTATTCAACTCTGTAAATCATTGGAGACGTGTCAATGTTTCCATCTGTAAGCAAGAGCCAAGGTCACCACGGCTATCACCATCAACTTGACCGCAGTTGCTCTGCTGTTGTGTGTATTCTTCGTAAATGTTCGACAAAAGTCATCCTGTTAAACCCGACAACAAAAGAAACCAGTTAAGTACGTTCGATTTTTTACCTCTCCTAAATGCAGAACTTATGTTATTATGGTAATATACTTACCCAACCTCCTCGTTGTTCGATCCACTGTGTACAACGGTCTTCAATGTATTCTCCAACAAACTGCTCGAGTTGTTCACTTGTATGTTTATCCTTGCCTTGTTCGCGACTTCGTTGGGCGCATTTTCTGACAAATACGTAAGCCATCACGATTCTACCCCAACTGTATAATCCGTCTTCAAACATTGCGTCCAATGTAGCTTTGATAGTTTCTTTGTCACATTGGCGAACATGGTTTACCGTTTCATTTAAAGCCGTCTCGAACTTCTCGTCAATTTCTTTCCCCACACGGTAAAGGGTTTTGGTGTAAGGTGATGGGTGGGGCTTACATTTACCATTTACAAAATCCCTTCCAAGTTCCCGTGCGATTTTCCCTATTTCACCCATCGTGTCTACATAAACTCATGTCAGTCACTGGTCAAAACCTTTCCATAAAAATAAAATAATTACGTCATTCAACGTGTTATAACTTGTTTTAGCCTGCCATTGCGCAATATAGCAACACAATTCCCATATAGCACCCCCATTTGGATGTCCTAAAAAACAGGGCTGAAGTAGCCCTAAGATGTCCCGAAAAACGGGGCTGGGGTAGCCCCTGGGGGGTAGGATCTTACTATCTCTCTACTACTCTCGCACTCGCAGCATTAGCAATATTATGGTCGTTGACCAAATATTGGGGGGACGAAAGGATGTTCGTACCCAACCAATTAAAGTACCCCACACAACCCTTGATCGCCTTCCTTGATTACATACTTTACTTCTAAACTGTCTTGAAAATTGAATATATTTTCGGCACGCTCTGTGCGCATCCTTCACTGCCACTTAGCACAATTCGGCCTACATTTTGTATGACACCTTGAGTGAAGATACTGTTCCAAAGTCACATAAAACCCGTACCCGTACTATTAACCTTTCTCCCACATCACAAATCTCTGCTTCAACTAGAAATTTGAATTTGCATGGCAAATCCGACGTAGCCTCTCCGAGAAAGAGGTGTGGGAGTTGTTTTTCAATCGGGAGAAAGGAGATGGAACATAAGGCATATTAATTAACCGCGCGTCAGAGACATTTTAATTTTTATAAGCAAGCTCATGACAGTAGAGTTCATGAACTTATGGAGTTATTTTACGTAAAATGTCCCGAAAATGCAGGTAGGTAAGCATGATAAAACAGTGGGTACCGAGGACTTAAGATTATGATAGATATTATTATTCAAGTGAATTGAATTTACTTTTATCAGTAGCTTCGCGGGCCAGACGAATTAGTGGTCTCGCGGGCCGGAGGCTAAATGAACCAACATGCCTGAGGTTCCTCACCCTTGCTGTATTGATCCACCGTACATACCCTAATGATCTAAGTGCTAGTGCCCCAGTAGGCTACTTACACATACCGCTGTGTTGTCTTAACGATGGACGTGAATTCATTCATTTTACATTGACGGCGGCAGGAAGGTCCCCATTTTTTCCTCCAAATCTCAAAGTCGTAACTTCTGGCAATTTAATAAAATAGAACGTCGGCATGCCGATTTATTATCTCAAAATTAAGCATATAGCCTAGTAAGTTTCAAGTTTCCCGACGAAAATCGCCCGCGTCTAAATACCTCGTTGCTAAATCAAACAGGCTTTCCGCTGCCAGCTTCCCGGCCGGATCCCCGTCCTGCTCGCCTAATTTCTTTTCCCACGAGGTTATGGGCAAATCTGATTTTCAAAATTTTTTGAAATTTGTTTCTAAATCATGGTTGGGGTTATTTCCAAGGTTAGGGTTACGTGGACTGGGGTTATCTGGCCTGTTCTTTCATAATCTGGCGTCAGAATTACAAAAGAAATGTTCAAAGCCGTCATTTTGGAATTAGGGGTGTGGCCTATTTCCAAGATACATATACTATGGTCCATTGGGCATGATTTGCCCATACCTCGTGGGAAAAAAAAATTGCGCTCCCTGCTTCCTGCTGTAATTAGCGCTACTCGACTCGCCTTCTGCACTCCAGCTGTCCTCAGTGACACTAATACATGGTAATACCTTCTCAAAGTGCTGAAAAAATTTTTTCTCTATATTCGGACGTGACAGAGAATCACTTCTTAACGATTGGTCCTCATTAAAATTCCCACTTTGAGATTGGGTCAATTTAAAAATATTCAGACTATCCGCATGCGCGGAGCTGGAAATCGAATATTTTTTTTCAATATATCAGCAGTCCTCGTCGATGCATTTTTTGGTATCGTAATTTGTTTTTTATAGATTCCCCCGTCGTACTTTCAAGGAAGTCATTTGAGGCATTTAAAATCCTTCAGTTTAAGTCGATGGGCGACAATGATAATACGAAAAACTTTTGAGATTTGAAAATGAAGATTATGGTCCAACCAAATTCAAATACGAACACTCGTCTCGAAAGTAGATCCGTACATACTTGGTCTTGCAGGTCTGAACAACGTGCGTTTGTCTGATGGTGTCTAGTTTAATATATTGTCATGTGCGTTACCAGTACGGGCTATAAAGGTAGACCTATAAAATACAAGTAAGCCACTACTTTTTAGGAACCCTTTTTCTAAGTTCGTTGTCGGCCAAAAGGGGCCCCAACAGAATCTTTCGCCCAAAAAAAGCCACTTTCGACGTTAATTGAATTTTTTGTAAAATATAAACAGTGCAAAAGTTTGAAAAGATTCCATATTTCTTTGTTTATTGCTGAAAATTCCTTAAATTTCTTGAGTTATTTTCTGTTCGCACCTGAAATTTGGAAGCGAGGGATCCTGGTAAAACTCGTCAATGGCGACTTAACGGAATAAGGTTTCTTCCGCCTTTAATTCATGCGCTAAAGGGAGTTCGGTGTAAAGGGATTACTTTTTTTGGAAATGAAAAAAAGGGGTCTATTTGGGAGATTTTGCCTTCTAAAATTAAGATGTGCAGATCTGAAATACGATTCCGTACACGTACCCACAGAGGTACGAATTCTTGGTATGTAGTACGTACAGTATGTTGGTTACTACTTACAGATCAGACACCAGGGCTTCCATACTTGATGATTAAGAGTGCATACTCAATCTCAGGAAAAAATTTCTAGAAAATTTCCCCTTGGCCCCATCGGAATATTTTACAAACTATCAAAAAAAAACGTTTTTTGTGTTTTAGATAGTTGTTTTTAGAACGTAGAAACAGAAACAAAGGCAAAAAAAGGAAAGGAACAAAAATGCAACTGAAGTTTTTCGCTCAATAGTTTTTCGCATGTTGCAAATTTTAAAAAAAATGCTGAAGTCGACTCGGAATAGGCTTCAACGTTATTTTTGGGGGCACCATTTTTCTTCTAGCGAACTTCATTTTCAAAAAAAAAAAAAAAAAAACTTGCGCACGCAATGTCCCTAGGCTCGCCCGGGAGGACAAATAAGGAAGGACCATAGT
This sequence comes from Holothuria leucospilota, assembly GCA_029531755.1. Lineage (NCBI taxonomy): Eukaryota > Metazoa > Echinodermata > Holothuroidea > Aspidochirotida > Holothuriidae > Holothuria > Holothuria leucospilota. The sequence continues at coordinate 902,892 of CM055975.1, read as the reverse complement.
TTCCCGACATACAAATTTAAATATTTTCTGAGGGTAGCCCCCTCATTTCGTACCAGTCGGGGAAAAAAGGACGTCAAATAATTTTCCCGACTGTCGGGAAAAAAACGTTTAAACCCTTTTTTTTCCCGCTACTTTAATATTTTTAAGGGTACAATTTTTGGATAGGGGGCCCTACTTTGGCCAATCGTCGGGGGAAAAAAGGAAAGGAAAATCGTGTTATTTTCCCGACGTCGGGTAAATAGCTTCCACCTTTTATTTTTTTTTTAAACTTTGAAAACAGGGTTGAGAAACTCGGTTAGCTAAGAGCTAATCTAACCCGATGCCCTGATTACAAACATGCAAAGTAGAATTAAAAAGTAAAGATGTAAAACATATAGAAGTTCACAAAAATTAAAAGGGAGATGAAAATAAAATAAGATCAAACGTGTAAAATGATCATATGTAAAGCATAAGATAGAAACATGAAACAAATTATAAACATAATTGAACCAAAAGTAAAAAAATAAAAGGGTTTAAATGATTTCATGAATTAGTCGTTTAAAACAACTCAGAGTTTTAGCATCCCTACATTCTGGTGTGAGTAGTACATTCCAGTCCCTTGCAGCGCCAGATAGGAAAATCGTCTTTTGTGATATTCTGTTTTACCACCTTTTATAAAGAGACCGTTTGAGGTTGCAGATCTTAGACTATGTGAATGTGTATCTCTTGTGAAGTGGAAAAGCTCTCTCAAATAATCAGGTGCCAGAGCATTCAGGCATTTGTATAAGATTGTTAATCGCTTTTCTTGAATACGTCTGTCCATTCTTTGCCATTTCAATGCGTCAAGAAAATGATGAGAATTTTGCAGGGTGCCGTACATCATTAAAAATTGCCTTCGCTGCTTGTTTTTGTAGACAAATTACTTTTTCCATGTTTCCCTTACTTCAGTTACCCCACAATAGCACTACAATAATCCAAAGTTGGTAGGATGTAACCTGTATAGTATAGTATACATGTATCTTTATCAATAAAAGGCTTAATTCTCCTTAACAGAGCTATCCTGCTACTGATCAATGAATAAATATAATTAATGTGAGAATTCCATGATAGCGTTGGATCTATATATACACCCAGAAGTTTTCCAGATTCAACATTTTCAAGTAAACAACCATTTACCTCAACAGATAGTGTTTCATTTTCTATGAACTTTGACAGCCTCTGGTGTGATCCTAGCAACATGGTTTTAGTTTTATGGGTGTTCATAACCATTTTGTTCTGGTCACACCATAGCACACATGTCAGCAGTTAATTTTTCATTCATCATTAATATTTCTACCCATTACGTAAAAGGTGGTATCGTCAGCATACATGTCGTACATGCAATGTCTTAGCGAGAGACCCATATCATTAATGTATATTAAAAATAACAATGGTCCTAGAATCGAACCTGTGGTACTCCATATACAACCTTCTGCGGATTTGAGAGAACGCCATTTATTTGGCAACGTTGGATTCTCTGTGACATATATGACCGAAACCACTGTAAAGAACTTCCTGATATACCATAAATACGCAACTTTTGAATCATCACATTATGGTTAGCCAAGTCGGAAGCCTTTCTCAAATCCAGGAAAACAGTTCCCACACAGAACCCTGAATCAATTGCTTCGATCCATTTATCCGTAAATTTTAGAAGGGCAGTCTCACAGGAATATTCGTCTTTTCCTAAATCCTGACTGGGCCACTTTAAGCAGATTAAATTCATTCAAATAACTAAATAATGCATCATGCACATGTTTCTCTAAAACTTTTGATAGTACTGGTAATACTGTAATATGGATATCGGTTGATAGTTTGAAACATTAAGAGCAGACCCACTTTTAAAAATTGGTGTAACTCTAGCTAGTTTCCAACTTTTAGGGAAAACCTTATATTTGATACTTCAATTTATGATACTTGTTATAGTCGCAGAAATAACATCCGCACTACTTTTCAAAAGGCGAGCACTGATATTATCAAGGCCCGTTGCTTTAGTTGAGTTCAGCGATTTTAAGAACTTCAATACAAAATGTTGCGAGATTCCGGGATGTCAGAGAATTTTTCATTTGGTACATTCTAGAAACGTATTGCTGCAATGCAGTTAAATAAAAAATTTATTCTCAGAATATTGCCCGAATTTTCACAAAAATATTTTGTTGAGGGAGCTGCAGCCCCCAGCTCCCCGCCTCCTACGCCTATGGGAGTATGGTTATTATTATGTATTACAGCGATGCCCATGTATTTTTCAAAGCTCTTCAAAACCATTTCAGGCAATTAGTCATGAGCTGACTACTTTAAAAATAAATACAACCATATCAACCGATCACTACCGTACTACCGTAGGGGTGGAGTAAGAGGCAGGTGAAATGGGCAAAGCGGCTTGATCCATTTGTATAAAATGAGCCCCACCTTTAAATATTTTATTGTTTCTTTCATTGTGTCACAATGTGTTTCAGCTTTGCCAAGAGGCCATAAAATGTTGGTTTTCTGGATTGTTTTCTTAAGCTAACGAAAATTTCGAGCATGAAGAAACTTGAAAACGATGAAATGATAGCACTAAGTATTTGGGATCTCAGTACCGTTCCGAAACGAATTTTTTTTTAAAGGGGGAGAGGAATTCCCCTAACTCAGAACGACGTCTCATCCTATATACAAATAGCTAGGCCACCAGTCAAAAGTCTCATCACACTGAGCTTAGATTGACTGTTTGGTGTGTTTATTTTAAATCAATTGAAACGGCATACTTTAGCACAGAGGTGGAGAACCTTTTGCTTATAACAGGCCATTTGACATTCATAAGACCCCTCGTGGGCCAACGGCGCTGTCAATTAGGACAAGGGAAGGGAAACCGAGCTCCTTCTATGGGAAACACAATACTCTTAGACTACATGCCCGTTACAACTTTTTATAGACAGATACCTATGCTCATATATGGCCAGGTGACACCCTGGCAAAACTGCTTTTAGTCGTGGATGATAATCAACACGGCTAATGGGTTGTGTATCTAATGACCCCGATAGCTCTGAAGTGTCTGCAGAACTATGGGCATTTAACTCCAGCATAACCGTTACATTGTGTAAATGACATTATGATGCCTAAGCTAATCAGATTACAAATAAGCAACTAAGAAAACGCGCGCGAAGCGCGCCGAAAAAAATGTCGTTTGAAAGCACTTTATTAATGTTTAACCTTCGCATTGCATTGTAAAGTTATTCACTTCTTTAATTTTAAACCCAGTCAAGGAAAAGGGAGGGCCTGACCCATCTCGAATTACATGTTTTTTTATTTATTTTTTTTATTTTTGAAAATTGAAGACCATGCTTTGCAAACTTTTGGGGGGGGGGGGCAAGTGCCCCCCGTGCCCCTATGGCGAGCCGCTAATCCGTAAGGTATTTCAGAGTCGCTAATCTCCCAAGGCTATCAAAGAACTTCCACTGTGAAAGGGATACAAGGATTAGACTGGTAGTAATGAATATGAAGCGAATACTACTGCAAAAATTTAATTGGTTTTCTTTGGCCCGGGGTTACTCTTAGTTAGGGCTACTCAGTCAACTATTCATATTAGCGTAGCCAGTGAGAGCCCCCACGAATGTAGGCCTTTAGAGAGGCCCTGCCAATTTGAAAAATCGACAGCCACAAATAGTACTCGGCAAATGATTATTAACCAAAATTTTAAATAACCCTAAATTTCGATTCAGGTGTAGATTTCCTTGGGTAGATTTGTTTACGAATGAATGACAGAAGCATTTGAATTGTTTTCTATAGCAACGTGTTGTCAGTTACCAACATTTTCGGGCCCTCGGTGCGCCTCGGGCTCTGCCCAAGATTTCCGTGTTTTTTTAGCGCCGCTTTAAACATGTTTCTCCAGATTCATAACTACAAAACCATACCTTTGGAAGCTTTACCGTTGAAAAGAGCCAACATGTCTGAAGTGGTAGGTGTTAACACACACACACACACACACACACACACACACAAAACTAACAAACAAACAAAAACAGAAACAAAAAACGAAGTTGAAAGCAGGGCTCGATTTTTTTTTATTTAGATATAAAAAATGGTACGGACAAAGAAGTATACGTTTTAAAAGACCTTTGTTCAAAGGTAATTTAATGTTACATTCGATAGACTTTTCAAATGGAGAACACAGTGGTCCGCATGGGGGACGGCGGCCCTGATGTCCTCGCCTGGTTCAACAGTTAGCCTATTTGTTTTTCAATGCAGGCGCAAGGCGAAAGATTTTCCTGCAGTGTTGCCAAATCTATTGCATGAAGAGGGACTTTTCATTGTCAGTTGTGATAATATTCGTGTGGTAGAACTAAAGTTCGTAACACTATCTAAGCAAAGAGCCACCAACACTTGGCATGTAGCTTACGGAGGAGGACGTTTTGCATGGCACTTCACACTGCCCCACGCCTTTTACGTTTAAGTTGAATTTAGGCTTTTGCATCCTTCATGAGATAGGAATTCATCCCCCTTGAAAAGACAACTCAGACACACTTGATCATGCAAAATTATTGTAGAAGGAAAAAAGAACTGGACACGAACCTCGGCTTTAGTCTCTGTTTCTTTGTGACAAATAGAAAATCGAATCGAAGATAATACATTGGTTTAGAAATTAATGAAAAGCGGTTTAGGTTTCTGTTTTTACTCAGACGCAAAAAGGTATGCCAAAAATCCTGCTCGTTCATGTAAATCTTGGGAGCCTCTGAAACAGGCGCGGATCCAGGGGGGCCCGGGGGCCCCGGGCCCCCCCCCCCCCCCGAAAAAAAAAAAAGAAAGAGAAAAAAAAAAATAAAGAAAAAAAGAAAAAGGAGAAGAAAAATTAAGAGAAAAAAAATGAAAAAAGTGCAAAAAAGATTCAAAGTATATATTTCTGAGGGCTTGGTGGAGCTATCGCGGATTATCTTTTTATAATTTTTAAAAGGGGGGCGACGTAAGGAGCGGTACAATGTTCAAAAAACAGGTGCATAGTGAAAATGACCCCTTGACTAAGATCAAAAAAGAAAAACCCGGAATTGTAGTAGGGGCTCGGCTATCCCATAAAATTTGAACAATGTTTTTTTTTAAAGAGGAAATTTTTGAAATTAGAGGGATTGAGAGGCAAAGTTTTCCCCAACAGACTTGCAGAATAAAATACTGAAGAAAAGCTGTCAGGTGACTGCTATTGTGCACAGTGGCGCCAGCGTTGGGGGCAAGTAGGGCGTGCATCCCTTATTCCGTTTTTCGAAACTGTTGAAAAGTTTTAAAAGAAATCAAAAAGGGTTCTAAGCTACGACAGTGGGTTGCACAGTGGACAATGGGTGACATTTTTCCCCCCTCCCCCCCTCGATTCTTTAAAATTTTTAAAAGGTCCAATCAACATTTTTTTAAAAAGACATCTCCTTCTCTGTAGGGGTCTCCCTCATTATGGGATCTTTGCTAATCTAGTTACACATGATTTGAAAGATTGAAAATACGTAATTGCCGTGCTTATTTTCCAAAAAATCTTACCGCAAGTTCAATAATGACGAAAATCTTTTCTGAACGAATTTTTTCTGTCCACCATCCCCCTTGCTATACCCAAAAAGAAAAGGTATAATTTTATCTCTCTTATATGGATGTCGGATAGTGAGAATCCCGTTGGTCACTTTTTGTATACGTAATAATTTAGAGCTCCCCGGGAGGCTCTATACGTTCTCTGTCAACCTTAGATATCCTTTTAATTGTAAAGGAAAAATTTTATTATAGTCCAAGAATGTTTCTGTGGACTCCACGCAGGTATAGTTGCGGTACAATTTTCCCATGGACGGGGAAATCATGGGGGACGGGGGAAAGCGTCCCCCTCACTTTTCTGGAAGGGGGACATCTTCAAAAAGTCCCCCTCACTTTTCAAAAATGATGGAACAGACTGCAATTATGCCTAGGAAAACAAAAATTTTATAAAGAAAATAACCTAAAAATCGCACATTTTTGTTGAAACCAAATCGCATCTGAGGGCTTTCAGTTCTAAAAAAATTTTCCCCTTAGACCCTTCCCCCATGCCGAAGATCACAAAACTTATGCCCCCGTGACGCAAATTCTGGCTACCACCAACTGCTTCTTCCAGGCCACCAGGACGGCGATTCACAAATGAAAAAAAAGTCCCCCCCCAAAACACACACTTTTGGAGATGGATCCACGCCCATGATATTCCTGGGACTTAAGGAGGTTTGAAAAACAATATGTTAACCGTCTCTTACTCCACTTTTCACCCGAACAAAAGTTAGAATTCACTAAATTGTGGACATTTTCTAACCATAAATCACTTTAGAATAACCCAAAGATACTACCATTTTGCATATAGCCCCAAAAACTAACAAAATTTCTAAAAGGGGAGCGTAACCCCTTCCTGGGATTGCACTCTCATGTACTAAAAAGAAAGGCTCCCCCACTCTTGTATATAGCGTATAAAAAAACTATACAAAACTCACTGCCTAAAAGGGAAACGGTTTATCAGTTATCTGCGGTTCCCAAATCCCCAAACTCCCCCCGGCACCATCTTCACAGATTTCTAAAGGGGTATACCCTTCAGAAGTCCATAAAGAAGGTGATATATCATCTCTCCTCCCATATGGTTTAAGGTTGTGAGAGTCCTGTTGGCCCCCCTTTTCAGTGTACAATTAATGCAGAGCTCCCGGGAGGCGCTATACCGAAATTTTCGGGGCGCTTCGCGGGAATTGTTTACGCTCACGGAGAGAGGTCATTTTTATGAGTGATGGTTTTTATTTTTTTTTCCAAAAATCATTTGAAATCTTTCACGATTTTTGCAAAGTCTTCTCAAAATGTCTTCATTTTTGCTTGATCTGCGCACGGTTAGCCTTGAATTGCTCCTTTTACTATCAATAAGGTCCCCAAACTTATTCGCATTAATCATCGGTGGGGTTCTACCATAAGCCCCAAATTTTTCGTGTGCATAAACGTGATTTCAGAGTCAGCATTGTAAGGATGTAAAAACAACTGATATTTATTTTTCACCCTCCTCTTCTTATGAGAACTGAAAACTTAGTATCGAACCCACTTCTAATTTAAGACACACTAAAGGGAATTGACACCGTAGTCCCTAGAAATGGTTTAAATAAAAATTCAAATTTTCGGCGCGCTTACCGAAATTTTTTATTAAGTCCTACCCCCAATACCGTAAAACAAAAATAAAACATCATTATGGCAAAAACCATTTAAATTTACCTACAGGGGCTTTAAGTTGGCGTGAAAGTTTAAGATAACTTACTTCTCCGAAACTTCGCAGGTACTATAGAAACTTTTTGAGCCAACACATCAAATTCCAGCACATGAAAAGGTAAAAAAATCTCACTGACATAAAAATGGACCCGTTTTCTGTGCTTTAAAAATGCAATATGCGGAGCTTCCGGGGCTTGCCCCCTGGCCTCCCCGGGGGCCCCAAAAGCGGGCGCCTGGACCCCACGCGTGGGGGACTCGCGAAGTGCACATGGGGTTTTCCATTTGGGGCCCCCCCCCCAAAATTTTTCGGATCCGCCCCTGCTCTAAAATTTAAAAAATAGGGGAGGAGGGCTCGTTATCTTCAGATTCCCTTGTTATGAGAAAACCCGACCTTGCAAGATAATTTTTGGGGGGCTTTATCCTACATGAAAAAAATTTCTGTTTTTTTTTTCAGAAAATTTCGTGAAAAAAACATTTTAAAATGACCCTTCATTCATTATAAAGACCCCTCACCCCACTCCCTAGGGGGGCTTAGCTAACCCCGGGCTTTCTAAAATTTAAGGTGGGGGTAACTTATACAGGGGCAAAGGGTAAAAATTTGAGAAAAGGCCAAACACGATGGGGGCTCCAAATCAGGAGATAAAGGGAAAAAAAATTCAAGGGTTTCAGGTTTTAGAAGTGGGGGCCCTTCAGCCGCGCATTCAGAATTTTTTTACGTCAAATTTGGGAATGTCTCAAGGGTTTTCAAAGGGGGCCCGACAAAGAAAAAAAAAAAAGCGCTTTCTACAGGACTGGGATTTATAGGGAAGTGCAAAGTTCGAAACCAAAAGGGGAACCCTATGAAGCCCCCCCACCTTATTACGATCTTTGGGCCAGACTGAAAGTTTCAAGTATATATATAATATATATATAATATATTAATAAATTAATATATATATATATATATATATATATTATGAATATATATAAAAACAGGTAAAAAAGCAGAAACAAAGCATAGTTGAACAGCAGGAATACATTAAAAAAAAAATTTTATTTTAAAAATTTTTTGGGTCCTCCCTAGGATTTTCTGGGAAAATACTAATGTTTTATATATAATATATATATAATATATATATATATATATATATATATAATAAATATTTAATATATATAATTATATAATATAATTATTATTATTATATGAATGTAATATATATACACAGTTAAAATTTTACAAGTAACGTTAAAAAGGCCAACGGGCCGGGTTAATTTGAAGCACTTTTTCGTCTTTGAAAATATGAAAATATGTACATATACGTGAACGAATTTTCGAAAAACTGTGTTCTGTTTTCTTCATCAGCGTATAACGCAGATGAAAGAAAAGGCTAGCAAAAAAAGATTTAAAGCAAAGCTAGGCAGTAGATTAATTGGGGGGTTTGGAAGGTGTAATCACGATTATCCCCAAATTTCCATTCAGACCCGGAGTGGTATTTAGATTTGGACCATTTGGTTTTAGAATTTCGGCGGACTGTTGAGAAATAAAAAAAAAAGCCCAACAGTATACATTTTTTTGATCGTTTAGGTCGTGACCGGGTATTTTTAATGCTGCCAACCCTAAAACCCTGGTTTTTTTTTCCGGATAGTTGCTTTTTGATTTTTAAACCCAAGAGAATTTTGAGCCGGTTTTACCACTAAATTCCTCACCACGTGTGCAAAAAAATAGGTAACGAATTAGAAAATGTACATGTCAGGGGGGGGGGTCTTATTTTAGTTGTTGCCCCGGGGAAAAAAAGGAACCATAAAGATGTGTTTGCTACCGAAGCGCGTTTTTTACATGTACGGGTTTCCATGGGGGGCTGGGGGTTGGGAAGCCTAGAAGAGGTGACAAGATCGTGGTTGGGGGGGGTTTTCGCCCCCACTAAGGGGAGGAACTAAAAAAAATCCGTATGCTGGGATCAAACCGTAGGTACTTTAAGTCTTTGACAAGGGGGGGTAAGAGTTTGGTTAATTTTTAATTTAAAATTTAAACACCGTGGGGATTCGTTGGGTGGGGTTTTGAGTTGTATGTTTAAAAAATTTATTTTGTCGACTTTGGAGGCTTTGAAGGTTGCTTTTTTTGATGATTTGAGCGGATAATCACTACGAAGGAAATGGTTTATAAGTTTACCTATTGTCTGTCATAATTAAGGGGATCAAGCATCATCGTTTATACGTGATGAAGAAACAGGGTGTTCGAAAATTTTGTATCACTGTATATTTACTTTTTTGCTATATTTTTTGCAATAGATCGAAAAACGTGTCAAAAAGTCAAACCGGGCCGTTGGCCTTTTTAAGTCTACTGATTTTTTGTAGGAGCACACGTGGATTCCTCACCCAAAATATATATATATATATATATATATAATATAGAATATATGTATATATATGTATATATATGTATGTATATAAAATTTTATATATAAAATATATATAAATTTTTAATATATATAAAATTTATAAATATATATATATATATATATAAGAGCAATATCATAGCAGGTAAAAAAGTGCTCGATGCATAACGGCTTTTATAATACAATTACACCAATCTATGGACTTATAGCCGCAACTCCGAGTTTCATGCGATCCCGAAATCGTCAGGCAGCAAGTAAATTCGCTTCGCTGGTCAGGGGCATTCAAGTTCTCTCTTAGGTTTTGCTTGAGTGCCTGCCCCTTTGAAATACTCTTTTTCGGTTATATTAAAATATATATATATATATATATATATTTTATATATATATATATTATATATATATTTTAATATTTTATATATATATAATATATATATATAAAGAGCAATTTATGCCCATTTAAACAGACTACAAAAACCACATTTGGGAAACCTTTTTGTGTTACAACCGACTCAGACTGTAAATGCTTAGCTCAGTGGAAAGAATTACTGGTCATTTTAATAAGGTAGGGGCGTATGGATGTCGAAAAACCATGGAATCAGTTGCTCGAAGTGGGAGGAATTAATTGCATTTTAAGACTTTTAATCATTTTGACTTCATTAAACGTTTCAAAAGCTATCCAGTATAGTAACTCCTGTTCTTTTCACCTTCTAGTTTTTCGACTTATACTTTTGGGGCCGAGAGATTTTTTTGATCGTCCGTATTCTACCACTGTGAAAAATTCTTAGCGACTCGAGTCTTCACATGCATTAGAGTACAAAGTGTACGTCTACGAAATGTCTGGAAGGTGAAGCCCCGGGCCCAAATGTGGAAAAGAATTTCTTAAGTTTGGATCAGCCCTGTTTGCTTTAAAGTCATACATAAACAATGAGATCTACATTATTTTCATCTGAAATAAATAAAAAAAAATATCGTCTGTGTTAAAAGTAGGTAGGACTGGTTAAACCACCAGATTGTCAAGGAGCCTACTCGTGAGTCTAACATCCTGGACCTCTGTTTTACAAATAGTCCAGCCGGGTTGATTCCGTCCACGTTGATGTGGCATTAGTGATCATGACGTAGTCATCGTAAATGCATTGTTTAAACCAAAGGTTTTCAGACCACCTAAAAGAAAAGTGTTCTTGTCCCCACAAACTAATTTTTCTAATATTGATGATGATATGGAAGAGCTCAATAGCAAGCTAACTCCAAAATTAATCAGTTCTTCAATCCATGGATGAACTATATGATTTATTCATGACTACTCTCTTTAACTCTATTGACAAGAATATTCCTGCAAAGTTAAGCTCAAGTCGTTTCCCATCCTGGGTAAACAGGTTAATTAAGAGGGACATTAGACAAAAACAGAGACTTTACAATAAGGTCAAGAAGTATGGCCCAGTCCTCCCATAAATTTGAATTTAGGAAATTAAGGAGAAGTATTGATAGGAAAATCAGAATGTCTCATAATAGCTACGTTAGAGACATTATCGGGGGTAGCTTGAAATCAGATAAACAAAGGGCCTTTCTGGAATTTTATTAAATCTAAGGGGGACTGTACTTCTGGTATCTCGCCGCTGCAGGTTCGGGAAGACTCCTGTCCACTTCCAAAGATAAAGCCGAAGCCCTGAATAATCAGTTTGTTCTGTATTCACAAAGAAGATTTTAAATAGTATGCCTGTTATCGTTTCTAGTCCATCCCTGTTATAGGGGACATTAAGATCTCAACTACCGGTGTCCTTAAGCTTTTACTGATCTTAAAGTGCACAAGGCTGCTGGGCTGACAACGTCACTGCAGAGTCTTAAAGTCCTGTGCCCACAGTATTGCCCCCATTTTCAAAAGTTGTTCCAAAAGTCGGTGTCAAGTGGATTTTAACCCAGCCTGGCTTGATGCTAATATAACCCCCATCTATAAGAAGGGTGAAAGATCGGACCCTGCGAATTACAGACCTGTCTCTTTGACATCCATCCCTTGCAAGCTTTTAGAGCATATTATTCACCGTCATATTATGGATCACTTTGACAAATTTAATGTACTTGCTGATGTTCGACATGGTTTTCGTAAAGGTAGATCATGCGAAACTCAGCTTTCTGCCCTTGTTGACGATATAATGAAGATTTTAGGTAACAGAAGCCAAGCTGACCTAATCATAATGGATTTTAGCAAGGCTTTTGATACAGTTCCCCACCAGCGATTTTCTTACAAACTCAAGCTGTTGGAATCCGAAAATAACATCTTAAATTGGATTGAAAAATTCCCTAACAAACCGTTACCAGAGAGTGCTAATTGATGGAACGTCTTCAGACAAATCTAAAGTCATTTCTGGTGTCCCTCAGGGTACGGCCCTTGGGCCCCTTACTCTTTTTAGTCTATATTAACAAACTTGCCGGCAAATATTCAATCAAGGTCAGGTTATTTGACGATGACTGTATCCTGTATCGTGAAAAAAAAAACATAGAGGACACAAAAAATTCTTCAACATGATGTTGACAATTTGTGTCAGTGGGAATCAATCTGGCAGATGGGGTTTAATAAATCTAAGTTTTTTTATTGGGAGAGTCTCCCTAAAGCAAACCCAAATCCTTATTTTTTACCAAATGGGTAATCATACTTTAGAGCAGGTTAATCACCACCCTTACCTAGGAGTTGAACTCTCTTCTAGTATGAACTGGAAAAGACATTTTAACCAAATTGTATCCAAAGCAAACCGGGCATTAGCCTATTGAGGCGAAACCTCTCGCACTGTGATAAAGATACAAGACTGCAGCGTATTTTGCTCTTGTTCGACCCTTCTCGATTATTGTAGTACGGTATGGGCCCCCCTTTTCCCCAATCCGAAAAGAATTCTATAGAAAATGTCCAGAGGCGTACGTGCTGCCAGATCATCTTTAACAACTACAGTCGCCAATCAAGTGTTTCTGAGATGATTAAGATCTTAAAGGGACAGCCTTGAAACTCGACGATTTAGGGCTCGTCTTGTTGTTATGTATAAAGAAACGCATGGATTACTTCCAGTAATGTAAGGAATCATTTTATTGACCCTTCAAATCTTTAATCGACGGACTACCCGTCGTACTAGTGGAAGGTATCTTACCATTATCCCTCCACCAACAAGCTTTGCTATCAGAAATCTCTCTATCCAAGAACTATCCCTAGCTGGAACCTATTACCGGAACAGCTCGCTGTGCCCATCAGTGGGACGCTTTTAAAAAAAACCACCCATAGCCCTGATCAAAAATCGTTTATAGTGGGGTTATTCTTTTTTTTTTTTCCCCCCCATCCGACTCCCTTAGCCCTAGTTCAACAGCACGGGATAGCCTTGTCTGGCGTTTGTGCTGCATTTGAAAGAAAAAAGAAAAAAAAACCTCTTTAAAGCCTCTTTCATTCGCAGTTGCAGAATAATTAGCTTCATGTAAAACACAATTAAACATAAAATGTTGCACTTTTAAATAATTTCAATCTCTGTAAGGGTTCTTGGCTTGAGGGAGGTGATTTGATATTTGATACACGTAAAGTACGCTTGGGCTGCTTTAAAACTGAGATCTCGAGGGCCTCTGAAATCTCGTTTGAGAATCAGGGGCCGAACTTAAGAATCAATCAAATTTTGGTCCATACTGTTTACCCGTGCATCTGTTCTCTTGTCTAGTATTTTATTTTTTTTGTTTTCTTTTGCAAACTGATATGCTAGGGAAGGCTACACAGTATTCTGTACGGGGAAAGGGGCTCATCGTGTTTCCTTCTACCCAAGGGCAAATTTTGTAGAGAGGGGACTCCCCCTAGCCACATTAATGTGCTTTTTGAGGAAGTAACAACACCTACCAAAGAAAACCAATAGGCTAAAAGTGTTGTAAGATTATTTCCACTTTACTTTAATCCTTGCTACCACTCTACTCCTTGTATTTCCCCTAAACTTATACTAGGACTGCTACAAATATAGTTTTCTGCCTAATACAGTCAAGGATTGGAACAGTCTCCCCGCCTCTTTAGTCGAAAATTTTCCCTGCATCATAAAGACCCCCTTCAGTTTATTGCAAATAGCATAAGGGCTTAGGTACCTTTTCGGGCGCATGCGGGTGAAGTAATGTCCCTTTGGATGTGTCACCGTAATTTTCCGAAAGAAGAAGAAAAAGAGTTACTAGAGCAGGGGTGCCCAACCCTTTTTTTACCTGAGATCTACTTTTCAAGTAACCACCCTCCCGAGATCTACAAGACATACGTGTCATACAATTACGCGTAGAAAAACTTTATTATCCTCATTTTTTCCTACACTCCTCGCGGTCGACATGGGATCAGTCCGCTAGACCGCGATCGGCTCCTGGTAGTTTAGGGGAAATCCCAGGAACTAGCTCTTGTGCATCTGTGTAATAATATTACCCGCCATTCGCGCTGTCTTATGTACGCGCGTTACGGTTGCGAATAATGACGTTTAATATAACACAGGTTATGATTGGATTAAGTTCACACTTGACCTATACATTGACAAATCAAATGTGGTCTTCCATTCATAATAAGCGTTCCTTTTTAATAGCACAGTACAACAACAAATGTTCTTAGTTTTGGGTAGCAGACGCTGTATTAATTGTAATTAAGCTTGATTAGGCCCCAAAGATTAAATGCCTCCATTACTATAACCGGAAAGTTTGACAGTGCAACAGCTGAAGGCTGAACTTAAGCGCAAGAAAAATCCCCATGCCCCAAAGGCAAGGGAAAGAAAGAAGACTATGTTCAGCTGTATCGGAAGCACATATTGAAAGAAGATCGGGGCTTCGGTCCCCTCAAGTGATGAAGAGAACCGATAGCCAAGCCAAATCCAAGGTCTTCGACATCCAGAAATATCTGGAGGAGATCCAGATCCATCAAACTATTTATACAGTAGGTGCTGACTTAGTAACAGTCAATCCCATCCATTCCATTTCGACGGTCACCCTTTTCCTTTGTATGGTGTCATCTTTTTTCGCACCTAGGGCCCAGGCTAGGCCCAGCCTAGTCCTATACACCTGGCTAGTAGCCTACCTAAGGTTAGGCTAGGCAAACTGTGTTAGGCCTACTGTTAAGTGTTACTGTTAGCCATAGATAGGGTTGTAGTTGTAGTTAGATGAGATTTAAGGACACCCAAAACGAATGTGTTATATAGTGTTTAACTAGGCCTAGATAAATACAGTTCAAGTTCGGTTTCAAATATGTTTAAATAAGTGCAAGTCCTTCCTTTAGTCGCCTCTACTTAGTCTAACCACAGGTGGGAAATACCGTGGGCATATTCTACAACCCCCAGCCCATGCACAGGGGGCGCATAGAGTAGGGTATAGGAACTAGAGTGTGCACTCCCTAACAGCTGTGAACGCATGGGGACTCGGCCGCCGTACAGTTTTTTCCCACATGCTCGCGCACAGCACGGCTTCTTGCCACTAGCCTAGGCCTACCTGAATTAATGGCATATGGGTCCCATCACTGATCTAAAGTTACCATGCAATCACAGCGGATTTACGTACGCGGTATTAGCACTTTATTCCTATAATCCTACCTAATGAGGTTAGCCTAGGCCTAGGCTAGTTGTTAGTGCTAAAATTACTGCTAGGCAACTTGTTAGGCTAATAAAGGCATGTGTGTAGCCCAGATTGCCCTAGTTTGTTAATTGCGCGCGGAATGTAATTGTAAAGTTCGAAAAATTTCGCGCCAATGCATGCCCGCTATAAACTGAATGCACACAATACATTTAAACTATATGTGTACGTATATACATATACGCATGTAACTATATTTATGTATACTACATAGTATATGTACGTATACTGTACGTACGTACGCTACATATCATACTAGGCCTACTGCCAAAAATTTTTGTACATTTTTCCTATTTGGCAGGAAATAATCATATTTTGTGTGGTACTCAGTGGGGAAATTTAAATGGAGCACACAACCAAAATTGCATGGCTGCCGTGGTGTATTGGGTAAGGCTAGTTTGCATTGCACAGTAGGCCGACAGACCGAGGTACTGTAACCGTTTTTCCAACCGCTGTGCCGGGATGGAGTCTTGCCCCCGCGTGCCGCCACCAAACTGAATTATTTCCCGCCAAATTTGTGGTAAAATCAGTATGTAAATTGAAATGCGGCGGAACTTCTTCCCCCGAACTGACAAAATTAGCAGTCTGTGTATAGCCAGGCGCTGATAGCTCTTTATAGCCTAAAAAGGTCCTTATACCGACTCATTGAAAACCCAGGTGCTTCGACCAGCACAGTGCTGGTCGAACTGATTTTCTTCTTATAGCAAAACTAGCATCTAAGTCAAATTTACTACCATCCCCTTTTTCCCTTTTTAAATCTTACCCATATGTTGCAGTTGTTTTTTATCATTTTAAACCTCTGATAAGGTCCAAAAAATTTTAAATAAAATCATCAGCTTTGCCACTTCGTAAAATTTTACTGTTAGCGTTCGAAAGTGTTGTTGACCTCAGAATGCCTTGTGCATAACATTGTGACGTCACACAACATTTTGATTACTGTAGTTCCTAAAGGCCAGACTGGAAAGTTTGCCCTGCGCGGGGGGTTTATCCCTCGCACAGAAATATGAATTTCGAAGTTGCCAGCTGCGCTATTTAACAAATGACAAATGCAACCCCGCAAACTTGTTGCAGCAACCAAGCAAGTTGGCTGGGAAATGTAGGAGGTAGTTTTGGCTTAAATTTTCTTGCTATGTTCCGTGCCAACTCATGGTGGCGCTCGCTTAGATAGTATCCCGCCAGCCCAAATTTTCTTGGCCATTATTAAAATCCCCCGCGCACTATTGCAAGCTTTCCAATGGCCTATAGGCCCTAGTACACATGGCAATTGCCTCTGCAAAAATTTTGTACTGACGTAAAAATATAGCTTTTTAGCATACTGATGTAAACAAAAATTCCGTAGGCCTAGTGGCACAGTAAACTTAATAGGCGAAAAAGTTGCTGATTTCATTTCACATTTTTGGCACATTCCAGAAATTATCGTACTCAAAAAAAGCTGCAATACTCCTGAAGATCTGAAAAAGAAAAGTCCTGGTAGTAAATTAGGATTTTTCTTTCAATATTTGCTGTGAGAAGAAAGACAATTCAGCCATCACACAGACGGCCGATCCCCTCGCTATTTCCAATGAACAGTGTAAGGACTGTGTATAGTGAGCTGTAGGCAAACGCCACAGTCACAGTGGTCGGTCACCTAAGCTCACCTACCAGTCCCTACCAGTGCGGATCATAACTCGAGACCGGTTTGCCTTTAGTCCTGATTGTCATGACTCAGACCCGCCTGAGTGACTCAGGGAATGGGTACCCAAGACTGATTATTTCTTTTCCATAGGTACTGTAAAACTCAGGTCGGAACGCACGAAAAACCTTATGCTTGAAATATCGTTAACCACACAGTTGGGGGGGGGTGGGGGGGGGGGGGGGTGGGGGGGGGGGGGGGTGGGGGGGGGGGGGGGTGGGGGGGGGGGGGGGTGGGGGGGGGGGGGGGTGGGGGGGGGGGGGGGTGGGGGGGGGGGGGGGTGGGGGGGGGGGGGGGTGGGGGGGGGGGGGGGTGGGGGGGGGGGGGGGTGGGGGGGGGGGGGGGTGGGGGGGGGGGGGGGTGGGGGGGGGGGGGGGTGGGGGGGGGGGGGGGTGGGGGGGGGGGGGGGTGGGGGGGGGGGGGGGTGGGGGGGGGGGGGGGTGGGGGGGGGGGGGGGTGGGGGGGGGGGGGGGTGGGGGGGGGGGGGGGTGGGGGGGGGGGGGGGTGGGGGGGGGGGGGGGTGGGGGGGGGGGGGGGTGGGGGGGGGGGGGGGTGGGGGGGGGGGGGGGTGGGGGGGGGGGGGGGTGGGGGGGGGGGGGGGTGGGGGGGGGGGGGGGTGGGGGGGGGGGGGGGTGGGGGGGGGGGGGGGTGGGGGGGGGGCCAACAAACTGTGCGAGTTTTTCAATTGTATCTTTATCCTTGCCTTGTTCTCGACTTCGTTGGGCAAATTTTCTGATAAATACGTAAGCCATCGCGATTATATCCAAACTGTATAATCCATCTTCAAACATTGCGTCCAATGTAGCTTTGATAGTTTCTTTGTCACATTGGCGAACATGGTTTACCATTTCATTTAGTGCCGTCTCGAACTTCTCGTCAATTTCTTTCCCCACACGGTAAAGGGTTTTGGTGTAAGTTGACGTTTGGGGGTTTAATTTACCATTTAAAAAATTCCTTCCGACTTCCCATTCGGTTTTCCCTAATTTACCCATCGTGTCTACATAAACTCAAAAATAATTACGCCATTAAACGTACATTGTTATAACATGTTTTGTCCATACCTAAAAAAATTATGACAAGAAAAAAACCTACCAGCATTGCACCACTTCGACTGATCTCGGAGGCCTTAATCACACATACACACAAGCGCCTTTTTTGGTTTAAGTGGAAGAGCTTTCAACACCTCGCCACTATACTAGACAGCACAAGATGCCTTAGCCCACAACGGTGAATGCAAATCTTAATGTAAAATGCGATTTGTGTAGCATACACTATCTTGGAATATCTCTTCGGATGGAAAAGCAAAAATAAAAAAAAAATAAAAATAAAAAAAAACGCGCTATTTAAACAAGTTATTTAGCACAGCGTAGCCCAGAGATTCCCAAATAGCATGCTGTGGCTAGGTAAGGTGACGTATTCAACTCTGTAAATCATTGGAGACGTGTCAATGTTTCCATCTGTAAGCAAGAGCCAAGGTCACCACGGCTATCACCATCAACTTGACCGCAGTTGCTCTGCTGTTGTGTGTATTCTTCGTAAATGTTCGACAAAAGTCATCCTGTTAAACCCGACAACAAAAGAAACCAGTTAAGTACGTTCGATTTTTTACCTCTCCTAAATGCAGAACTTATGTTATTATGGTAATATACTTACCCAACCTCCTCGTTGCTCGATCCACTGTGTACAACGGTCTTCAATGTATTCTCCAACAAACTGTGCGAGCTGTTCAATTGTATGTTTATCCTTGCCTTGTTCGCAACTTCGTTGGGCGCATTTTCTGACGAATACGTAAGCCATCACGATTCTACCCCAACTGAATAATCCGCCTTCAAACATTGCGTCCAATGTAGCTTTGATAGTTTCTTTGTCACATTGGCGAACATGATTTACCATTTCATTTAAAGCCGTCTGGAACTTCTCGTCAATTTCTTTCCCCACACGGTAAAGAGTTTTGGTGTAAGGTGATGGTTGGGACTTGAATTTACCATTTACAAAATCCCTTCCAAGTTCCCGTGCGATTTTCCCTATTTCACCCATCGTGTGTCTAAATAAACTCATGTCAGTCACTGGTCAAAACCTTTCCATAAAAATAAAATAATGACGTCATTAAACGTACATTGTTATAACATGTTTTCAAACCTACCATTGCGCAATATAGCAACACAATAGAAATTTTATCTCGGTGACCTTACCAACAATATACTGAGATTCCCATTTGGATGTCCTGAAAAGCGGGGCTGAGGTAGCCCTGAAATGTCCTGAAAAGCGGGGCTGAGGTAGCCCTGAAATGTTCTGAAAAGCGGGGCTGAGGTAGCCCCGAAAAACGGGGCTGGGGTAGCCCCTGGGGGGGGGGGTAAGACCAGGCCATCTCTCCACTACTTATCTCCTACATCTCATATATCATATCTAGGAGTAGGCAGATTCAATTTAAGCAACCTTTCTTGATATGATAAATCCTTTAATGATGGAATAAGTCGTGTGACATGCCTCTGCACATTCTCTGATAAATCCATATCCCGTTTCAGGTGAGGGTTCCAAAAACTAGCAGCATACTCTAAATGAGGCCTAACTAAAGCTTGAAACAAATACCTAAAAGACACCTCATCTAAATATTTAGAAGTTCTTCTTTTAACTCCCATTAACGATTCGCTTTATTAACCTGAGCCTGGTAATAAGCTACAATTTATGATCCACCAATATCCCAATGTCTTCCTCTAACACAGAAACCTTTAAAGGCAGTAGGCAGTCGCCCTAAAATTTTCTTTGAAAATCAGCAAACTCTTGCAAATCTCCTCTTATTGAATTACAGGCACCTCTTAAGACGTTTTGAACATAACTCCAATAGGTAAAGCAAAGAGAAATTCTCCTTGAATTTCAAAATTCACTAACAAAAATATTGTCACATGATCAAAATAGACCATTCATGAACTAGAGTGACAGGGCATACTCACTCTGACTGGGGTGACTACCTACTGCCTTTAAGTTAATTACAGAACCATCCTCAACTCACTATATATCAAGCTCTGAATAATAATGAGCTTGCTCGGCGCACCAAGTCAGATTGCTGGCAAAGCACTAAAAAGCACAAAACTCGGTACATCAATTCATATATTGTGCAATACATGCTGTAAAACTCATGTTTCATGGTATATCGTCACACAAATATTAGGTAAATATTAGGTCATGATTGATATTGTGTTGTGACCAAGTACGTACCATATTTTGTAATACTAAGTCAAGATTTTATCCCCTCCCCCAGTCGGGGAAGCTAGTAATCTGTCCGTCAGATCTTTTCTCCATCACCTACCCATGCAGGCTCACACTCTATCAACCTTCCGGACTTCGACGCTCACTGGCTCGCACTTGCCATCGTTAAGTGTGCAATCTCTTTGTAAAACCCTTGATCCCGAACCTGGGGTTTGACAAAAAAGTACTACGGAAGCAGAAATATCACCCAAGGGTCTGTTGGAAACCCAAACTATACAGTTCCCATTTTCCCAGCATAAGGGGGGCAAAGGTCTGAGCTAGTTTTAGCTATTGTAACCAGACAAGTAGCGATTTCCAACGAAGCGATTAATGAGTAACTACTACATGTACCAGGCCCGTTGCCAAGGGAGGGGAGAGTTGGAGGCAAGGGAAGACGCTTCATCATGGCACTTTCTCCCATAAAAGTTTTTGAGCTGAAATTGCAATGGTGTTAGAGCATATTATAATCTCGTCCCTCTCTCCTGAAAATGTTTCACTCACTGGAAGCTGTCTGGTTCCTCTCGGTACCTTTTTGTGACTACGGGACCATGATACTAGCAGTATGCCTGATAAAATACATTCTTGCAACGCTCTTGTGTCCGTGCAGGGTGCATTTGTGCGCGTGCGCGCGCGTGTGTAAGCTACTTTGTAAGAGTGTTATCGATGAACATAAAGTCGAAAACGGTTAAGTACAAGTACCACTGAATTAAGGGAAAACTCAAACATTAGTTCTCAGAATTCAATTTAACGACTTCAAACATCTTCGGTCTTTTTTGAACGCGGTCGTTGCTGTTGGCAACAGAATATTTTTAAACTTAAACGGCCGCAGGGTATGAAGCAGTATCTGAAATTTGTTGACACTTAATGAAATGACACTTCGTTAATGAATAGAGCGTTGTGGAGAAACCTTTATGTGATTTCTGTGACCGATTTGTGATTCCGATGATTTATGTTATAGGACGCCTGGACCAATAAAGCCTGCTGGACCTGATCCAGACGTTGGACCCGCCCTCGCAGGCGGTCGTAACGTTAACCCAGTATGTCATAATTTGTTATTAATAAAAACACGAACGTCCAAATAAGTGCATTTTATTCCCAGTCAAATTCATGGCAGGGACCCCCTTATTTGAGAACCCCAGGTAAAATCTAAAAATCTGAATGCCCACCAGTGTACTAGAGAGCTAACCCCTCCCAGTAATTTTGTAGTATATTTCCATGTATACCTGTATGTGCGACAGCCAGTGTAAGCTACGTTACATAACAATCAAGTTGGCTGACAGCCAACTTACACTCAAAACCTTTGGCAAAATATTATGCCTTTCTTCAATTCTTTGACCAAATATTACATGCATATTTACTCTTACATGTAAAATATACTGGTAGCTTTTTGTCCGTGCATGCTTGATTGCACGAAGTTGGCAAAAGGTTCACTTGAAGCCCCGAAAAAAGACCTTTTGAAATCATCAGCTTGAAGACAAATCGTCATGTACTAATTAAATATCAGAAAAATGTTACGCTCTTTACTTACACATGCATGCATGTTATTGCATACAAATGTATACACGCGTGTACTTTTCATGCCAAGTTTTTGAACCACAAAAAACTGCCCAACCTGATCGGTTTAAACCGATAAGGTCGTTACGTCAAAACCACTTTTTACTACCGCTTTGGCACAGACGGGAGTTCGTGCAAGTCTCCCCGAAGACAGTTGACAAGCTCACCTCTGACCCTTTAACTCACAACTTATAGTGGGCGAACAGTTTGCCAATAACTTTTAAAATTTTAACATATTTGTTTTCATTTTCACATAGCTATTTGTTATGTCTAGTTTCTGTATATAAAAATTGAAATTTCAACCATTAAAATCGGTTAACAACAAAGAAACGACAAGTTTTTTAATTGAAATTATGTTGTATTGACAAAAAACCAGTGATCTTAGAAACAGGTGTGTGAGAATACATAGAACAGTGAACTTAGCGGACCTTTTGTGGGTCTAGGCCTAGTGTAGCTTGACTATTCTGACAAACTTACTTCCTTTGGGACTTTCCAAACCAGGTAATGGTTATTTGAACTCAAAATATGTGACCTTGTTATAAAATTCTAGTGCCCTCTTATTCCATAGTGTACATAGTTTAAAAAAATGTCACCCTTGGCACTGTTTACCTGCCAATTTACAGTTTTATTGCCTTGGTATTTTCCAGATCATCATTTGAAAAGTATTTTTAACAAATTGAGAGAAGAACTAGGCTCTTAATTTTTTCTTTCATTGTTAAAGTTTACTTCTTTTTGCATTTAGTTGATATATGTCGCCATAGATTATTCATGTTTTAAACAGACCACAGTGGAAATAGGAATGCCTGTCAGATTTGCCATCCCTGTACATTACATATTTGTATCATTGCAACTGCTTGTGTCGGTTATTTTCCAACTGTATCTTAAGATAATTCCTCCTTGATTGGTCAACTATTTGTCTAATCAAATCAAAAATATTGTCAAACCTTCAAAGCAGATAACAAGACTTTCAATGTATAATTTACTGAACGCAACATAATAGGCATGAAGTTGTGTCAGTTAAACTTTCAGAAGTGTGATTAATTAACATTCAGCCAGACAAAAAGGCAACGGCTCAACTTCTCTCTTCTTTAGATTGGAGAATCACAAATATTCATTAATGGCTTGTGGAACTTAAATCACTTTAGACATGATTAGCAGGCACTTAACCACGGGGGGCATGGGGCACGGGGGCACGAGCCCCCAATTTTTCAATCAAAGGTCTTGCACTGGAGGAGGAAAAATTTATTACGAGACCAACCTTTTTGGAATACAAATATAAGAAGGAAAAATGGAAACTCTTGCACCTTTTTCATCTAGTGTCCTTAAAATAGACAAAACTTTCAAAGTGGAGGGGACACCCCCTCCCCTTAGACCCCTCCCCCAGGCCGGCAAAACTCCAACAATGATGTGCCCCCCAAATTGGTTAGTCTGGCTCCGGGACTGTTGATTAGGGATAACCTGGTATTGCTGACAAAAGGTTGTTTCTTTGTTTTTCAGAATGCTAGTAACTTAATTCACTGTTAAAACACTGGACAATTGTTTGTTAGGAGTGTTCGATCACGTGTAATACGTTGGTCAAACTTTCCTCGTGTAATAGAAAAACTTTATTCCATGCACTTTCATAGTGTTATCCAATTACTTTTCAAACTTGCGGTTAATCAACGGTTGGGCACTATGTTGCTTTGCCCCTTTGATGGGCAATGAAATCTGTTTAGCAAAATTTTCTCTTCTAGTAGCTTTCTCAGCGATTAACAATAAACGAACTCAAACATCCGAATCTCACTAATAATCATTCTAATGACCTGAAGATTCTATGACGCTCTCTTGTGGAATAGGAGGGTGGATAATATGAAGTTGCATAACTTTCTCGTTTTTCTTTCTCCTTTCTTTTTCTTCAGTTTCCTCTCCTTTTTCTCCTTTAATTTTTGTTTTTGGCTGCGAGGGGGCTCCGAGCCTCCCCCTTTCACCTCGCCTGAGTAGTTCCATTATCACCAGGAAACGTTAGTAGGCCTAGGTACAAAGTGTCAAAATCAGAACCCCAAACTTTGTCGGTGCTGAAATTTCTTTTGCTTCCTTTCAGCTTTGTTCCATAAATCTAACTAGGACGTATCCCCCCCCCCCCCATATCCGTGCCCTTATGACCTCCTTTTACCCTACAAGTAGCCTGCATAAATTTCTACTAGCACAGGCGTAGGAAGCTTTTCGAGACTGGGCGGGGGGGGGGCTTAACTTTGTTTCGGATCGCCGTCCTGGGGGAGGGGTCTAAGAGGAGGGGGTATCCCCCTCCCCTTTGGAAAACTTTTGGGTATTTGAGAGTCCTCAGATGCAATTTGGTGCAACATTTTGGACAACATTTAAGGAAAATTACTGCAAATTTTCGACATTTCTTACAGAAGAAACAAATAAGGGGTTCTTGCCCTTGGATCTTGGGGCCGGAAGCATACTTCAGTCCCCCACATTCTTGACTGGGAGGGGCTAGCTCTCCAGCCCCCCCCGCTTCCTACACCTATGTCTACTAGAATTGGAGGATTTTATCTTCAGTCTCATAGCCTCGATCAGTCTGGCTGTAGCCTATTTGCCTTACTGCAAACTTTTCGGAGTCCTTGGGGCAGAGCATAATTTTAACTTGGGGTCAAAATTACACCAGTCTCCCCCCTCCCAGCTGGCTATGCTTCTGTTCCACTCCACCTGCCGGGTTAAGGTGTCTTAAAACTAGCGTACGTAACGTGGCAAATACGGACAAAAGAGTTCGAATAGTCTCTGAAGGCAATAGTTATGAAGGCAATATTCCATAAATTAAGACTTGCAGTTCATGTCACACACATGGGTATACAAAACAACGGCAGGCATTTAAGACAAACAATAAGCTTCAACTAGCACTCCAGCTGTAAATTCATAATGTAGTATATATGCATTACTACTGCATACACAAAAGTTACCATTTAGGCTACTGTAAAGGGCAAATCCCGATACAGATGTTACACTGGTTTAAGGTCAACCTCTACCTCGCCTAAGAATGCGAGGGAGCCAAGGGAAAATTGGGTTGAAAAGTTCACATTGGCGGGAATTCTTAACGGGCGGTAGAAAAAATAGAATGATAATATTGTGATTTTTTTCAATTTCTTAACCATTCTTAACCAGAAAAGTGTTTTTTTATCATCAAACAGAAACGAAATCATTTCTGTATGGTAATGTCTTCCTTCTAATCAGTAAGTAAAAATTCTCTGTGAAAAAAAAAATGAATTCTCACAACAAGTAAAACTTCAAACAGGTGGTTGAGTGACATTTGTTTATCGTGAGGGAGATAATCTCCCTCAAAAGTAGGGCTTCAGGCTGACCGGTGAACACCGATCAGTGAAGAAGCACGTTGTAGTTCGATGTTTTGGTATCTTTAACATTTCACCCCACTTTACCTTACAACAATTGCCCAGTAATTTGATTATTCCTACAGTTATCACTTTTCTGTCACTAGTATGCTGCTAAGGAACAAGGCTTCATTCAGTAAAATGTGAGGTGGGGTATAATTTTGAGCATTCAGCAGTTGCTAAAGTGTGGTGCCATAAGACCCCCCCCCCACCCGCCAGGCTTCTGATTAAATAATAAATGAAGTACATGATTTTTGTTTTCGTCGCTACTTGCATGCACCCATCCTACTAACCGGCCATACTAGCCACTCTTTCTATTTATACTTTCAGTACAAGGACAATTCTATTCCTGTTTTAAAAGAAACCCATTGTTTTAGCTCTTTAATCTCTTTACCAGACCTGTATCTAAACCAGTGGCGCACCCAAGGGGGAGGCACAATGGGCTTGAGCCCCCGAGGGTCTTCAGTATTTTGTTTTATCAGATAAAAAAATTAATGTATTTAAGCTATAGTTTTCAATAGAGGTAAGGGGGGGGGGCCGGGGGAGAATTGCACTTTTTTAGAACATTACAAACTCACCATCAGAAAATGTACAAATTTTATCAGACTTTTGTATAGCAAAAAACTTGCAAGAAGTCTCCAAATACCATTTCCAGGAGCTTACTTGCTAAGCCTGGTATTTTTTCCAAAAACTCTCCACGCCAACCGATTATGGCGCTCCACTTCCATAGTCTTCCCACAATTTTCAGCCCCCCAGTCCAAACTCCCGAGTGTGTCACTGATCTAAACAATGTATTGAAGGGAGAAAGATAGCTACCAGAAGGGGGTTAGTATTTTAGGGGGTGAACCATACTAAAATGCATAAAGTCAATGATAACTTTAGATCTTCTAGGGAGGGCGAGCAGCAAACATATTTCTGGGGCGCCTCCCCCACCCCCTGACCTATGGGCTGCTTTTTCCTCTCCTTAAAAGAAGCCCTGTAGTGTCCTTGTAAAATCTGATACTCCTCATACTGCTTAGTGTAATACGCTAACTATTGTCCAAATGAAAAATTTGTATACAAGCAAATACCGAAGTTACTCAATGTGCAATAGAAGAGTGTACTAAAAATGTCAGACAACTGCTTATTCTTGCCAGTAACCCTCCCTAAGAGACCGTTGATTGTAAAAGGTTACAGAAAAGTTCAATCACAGGACAGCTATCATTTATAATAGCCTTAAAGCCACATTGGGATGTGTCCCCTAAGAGTACAGGCTGAGGATTTTGACTGACAGCTTTAATGGTAAACTTTCAGAAGGACAGGTGGTTGTGAAGATAGGTCCTTTATATATGCAGGAAAAAGATAACTGTTTGGTTAATTATTAAATTTTGGCCGTTCAAAGTGAAATTGGGTCCACATCATACGTATAGAGGTTGTTCTCA
This sequence comes from Holothuria leucospilota, assembly GCA_029531755.1. Lineage (NCBI taxonomy): Eukaryota > Metazoa > Echinodermata > Holothuroidea > Aspidochirotida > Holothuriidae > Holothuria > Holothuria leucospilota. The sequence goes on along the minus strand of CM055975.1, from coordinate 876,443 downwards.
TTTCAGTAAAAGGCAATCTCCAAGTCTTGTTTATTTTAAATTTCTAGTTAAATCTTCTTAGTCTAACCTCAGTTACATAAACTAATTTGAATTCCCCAAATGTGGCCACTTGTGGGATACAAAATCCCTAAAGAGGCCCCGTTAGAGGTAGTAATGATCACGTGACTCAAAATCGAGAACGGCACAATTTGTGGTGACAAAAACTTCTCATGTTGGCGGTTTGTATTGTCGAAAATTTGTCATGATGTTAGCTAAAGGTGCCCTCGAAAACAGCATTTTTGTTACGAAAAAGTATCCACAAAGTCGAGTTATACTCATCTTTAAATATCACCAGTGTTACCACATTAGAGCTAAGAACTCGTGCCCACCAACACATTTGTGTTGATAGGAAGTTCATGAACAAAATACAAAGTGTTACTTCCCTTTTGTCTAGTGCAGCGTCAATAGCTTACATTTCACCTTTTTGCACGGTGAAACAAGGGGGAGGGGGACACGTGTCCCTCTTTGCTCCCCTCCGATCCGCTTTAGAATACTACCTATTAGTGTACAGAGCAAATTCTGTATTCACCTTAATTTCTACGGCGATCATTCGAACTTGCACCATGCATCTACCTTAAAGGGAAACTGCAGTCACCCCAATCAGAATTAGTTAACCCGGTAATCCTAACTCATGAATGGCCTTTTTGATCACGTGACAATACTTTTGTTACTGAATTGTTAAAATCATAGGGAATAGCTCCTTGTTTATCTTTTGCTTGTAATTGTTATATTCAAAAACGTCTTAAGAGGTACTTCTTAGGCAAATAAGAGGAGATTTGCAGGAGTTGGCTGATTTTTCAAAGCAATTTTGGGGGACTGCCTATTGCCTTAAAAATGGTGGAGAGCTTTTGTGACGTCATCCCGACTTCACTAGTTATTTTATGTCATTTCCCTTTGAATGAGACATGTAGGTTTTTTGGAAAAAATTTTGTACTTACTTCGATTGCCATCTATGGTTTGCCTCACTGTGCTTTTTTGTACCCTACAGATCAGACGGCTTAGTAATGTTCATAGGCGGGATTACGGGGCAAGTGGGGCACTTACCCCCACTTTTTTCCAGAGCTTAAAAAATAAAAATAATAAAAAAAATTAGCGAGAGTAAGCGAGACCAGAGAAATTATTAGAGAATTTCCAATAGCCTATTATGATGAAATTTTGCAAGGTTTATTGAAGGAAATATCAACATCAAAAATCATAAAATTACAAGGAAATGTTTTTTCTGCGAACTTTACGTGCACCTCCAGAGAAAATTGACTAATGCAATTGAAAGTTTAGCCTTGCACCGTAAAATTTCTTTTGTCCTACGCGTCACACTATTGTGACTTGGAGCTCTGAAATAAGAGTCACTGAAAGTACTATTGTGCGTCATAAAATGCACCATGGTTCTTGCAAACAAAGTCCCGAATCCTATCCATGTATGTAACAGCAATTCTCGAAAAGAAAAGGGGAAAAATCGGCGTGCTCCGCATGACCCTTACGAATGAATCGATGTCTTATTGCTGTACTGCTAACTGTGCGTAGGAAAACTTTGGTGGAATTGCCTCGTTATCACTTCCTGTAGGACAGCTTGACTAAATTACATACCAGACATTCCAACCCTTTGACCTTTTCAATTCCAAAGCTTGGACCCTTCATTACGGAACATGCATGTATCGCACACTCTACCAGTGCATCATTATTGACTAGAAAATTTTCTGTGTAGACAAGAGAAGATATATCATTGCAAACAACAAACAAGCATATTATATACATGTAGGCCTCATGCGCATTACGTGGGATTTGGAATAATTACACTTGTTCACAAATTGCTGCTGATGTCGCCAGGACCTGCCTGACGGAAGGAGGGGGAGGGGGTGATTTGGCCACGTTTAAGCTCCCCGGCGGGAGGGGAAGCAACTCGAAACCCCGACAAAGGTGTGGGTTGCTAGTTGACGAAAGCTAAATTTTTCAGCACGAGGAGCACTCAAAAATTTCAGTTTTTAATTGAAAAATTTGGGTTTTTACTGAGAAAATTCTGAAATTTCAGTTGAGTTTCTGTTAGCAAAATTTGAAAATTTGGGTTTTTGTAACAAATTGATAATTGGGGTTTTTATTGAAAGAACTATGCCTTCCTTGAGAGCAAATTAGGGAAAACCGTTTGGGTGACTCAGAGGTGAGGTCGTGGATGACATACTTGATCGCAGTACTTCTTAGAACTCCTTAATACTTCCCTGACGAAAGTGGAACAACAGGTTACAATTAAATGTCTCAGACGCTGTCTCAACGCCGTCTCAACGCTGTTTTCTTCTGCGCACTTCACCTTTTAAATATTGCTTCAGGGTTTCGGGGTTACTTCGTACGTATAGAACATCCTGCTTATCATTGCTTCCTACAAACTCTTCTATTATCATTGAAACCACCAATGCCCCCATGGCCGTACGCAGCCTAGGGGAAGTTCCCCCTCCCCCAGAAACACCGACTGCATGGTGGCAAGTGGGAGCATCCGACTTGCAGCCGGAAGGTCTGAGATTATTCAACTGCTGGCCGGGTCATACTGAAGACTTAAAAATGGAACCTAGAAGGGAAAACAAGGCAGTGAGCCACAACTGGAAAAAAAGGCCGTGGCCGGCCCGACTTAAACCAATTGGTTAGATACTGAGCCGTCAAACCTCATCTAACTCACCCCTCTCCACCAGAACTTTTCAAAGCAAACTTTTCATCACCATCGATCTGTGTAAATTTACCGACTCTTTAAAGATTGTTTTGATGCAAGTTTTCAGGCACGGAAAGGGTCATTTCCGGTACCGTTAAAAGAGACAGGCGCTTAGTGAACTCCTTGAGGATACTTTCTTTCTAGCATTTCTATTACTCGTGTCACTAAAAAGTATGGAAAATGCGATTTTTTCAGCGCCCTTTGCTCCCACCTATTCTGAATAGAAGATCTCCCATTCTTAAAATGATTGTTCCAAAGCCCTGGGAAATCCTCAAAATTACCCATTCTCCCCTACTTCCCCAAGCCCTCAGCATTATCGATCCCATCTGACATCCGTCACATTGAGTAGGAATATAATTGAAAAAAAGTCAAATTGTGACTTTTGTGGTATGTTAATTGCCCACCTTAAGTCATTTGAAGTTGAAGCTAAACTGCATCCGTCATTTTCATTCCTACAATTTCGTAAATGGCCAGAGCTTCCGGGGGCTTCACCCCCTTGACCCCCACCTCTGCTCTGCCAGGGGCCCTAGACCCCACGCCGTTAGGGGGAGCGCTCCTGCGGCACCTTCGGCGCGGTTCGACAGTCCACCTGGCTTTGCCCCCCCCCCCCCGCCCCCACTTTCAGACGTCAAATCCTGCCCCTGGCTATGTTGTTCAAGTATGGTGTAGGCTAATTCAAGTTCATACCTGCACGAGAGCGTTTTGTTACACGTTTTTCATTAAACCTTATCAAGTTGCAATACCGTGTGATCAAAGTAGTTCAATGACGAGTTGTCCAAAAGTAAATGAGGGTTAAGACATTCCACTATACTGCGTAGTAATATGTAGTGTAGTGATATCTAATATAGCGATATGATAGCGGGCAACCAGATGTGCTTCGTTCCCGGAAATCGTGTGTTGTTAATGTTCATGTATGATACCACACAACACTGCTTATCACAACGCGTTTCACCTCGGAAATTTGCAGGTAAGAGAATGACGATACATCAGGATTTATTACATGAAATCCATTTTGTAACTTAAGCATTCACTAAGCATTTGATTTTTGTTCATTTTCATTTCGCTTTATGAATGTTTTCGTAGCACAGAGGGAAACATCTTTGCTTTCATCAGGAAGTTGCCACTAGAGGCAACTCCCTGCTTTCATAATCATATACTGTACTGAGGGAGCGAGACTTCTGCACAGCGTTGTGCATCGTGTTGTGTATATACGAGACGAACTGCGTTGTGAGTTGTTCACAACGTTATGCAACTTGGCCGGAGACTCACTTCTCAGACAAGCGTGCACCCAACATCCTCCACTTGAGTTATTGCCACTATTATTTGGAACAAGGCCTTACATGGAGTTGCTGAAGAATATGCTTTGTGGGAAACATATTTATAATAATTTACTTCATTCTGTACTTCATTCAAATTTAAAAGAAGATGGCAAAGCAGCCGTTGATTACCGGGCCAGTAATCCCCAGTTCAATCAAGGGAAGCTATACTACATTGGAATGTATATAGTTAATACTTGTAGAATGAAGAGGGACTGGATTACAAAAGGGGGAGAGGTGTACCCTAATTGTCACCAGATGTTGAGGTGGTGTTTGATTCTCCAAGTATGACAGAAATGTACACAAACAATGAAATGTCACATGCACCATCACCATTGGAAGATTTTCTTTAAATATTGCTGCATATCATAAGTAGCTATATAGAACTTTCTTAAACAAAAGTTATTTTCAAGGAAGGGAAATTATTTCCCTTAACACCTCTTTCAACCCCTGTTCTTCCCCAGTTTCGGACAAAAACAAAATATTCCTTAGGGTGATATGCCTCAGTGAAATCCAGTTGTGTGCATTGGGGTCCATAAGAGAAGTATGCAATCTAGAGCCCCCTTTGAAGGGGGGGAGCTGCATGGAGGCACGTGCAGGACCTCTCTTCTGGAAATGCTGTCTGCATTTCGCTTTACAGGGGCGGATGCAGGTTTTGACTAAAGGGGGGGTTTTGCGATATAGTTACTATCTAAGCGGAGCGCCACCATGTGTTGGCGCGAAGCGTACAGAGAAAATTTTTGGTCCAGAAGACCCCCAGATTGCAGGAAATGGCATTTCCCACGCGTTTCCTAGGCTCTTTGATCGGTATAAAAACAAGCTTTCATTGAAATTCCCTGTGTCAGAAATTTTATGATAAATTTCCTGCCAGAAAGTTGTCTCCCTCCTTGTGAGAGATGCATGCTATACAGCCCGATAACGACCTTGGGCGTCAGGAGTTCGAAGCATTCAGTCATTTGTTGTGCTCTCTCTAGGCACTCACAGTGACTCACTCGAAGTTGCTCGCTTGTGCTCAGTAAAGAAAACTTGGTTTCTCTTTTTGAAATCTTCTGAAAGTATTTTGGTGTGGGGTCTTAAAATTAAACTGGTAGGCTTAATTGCATGCATGGGATTTTAGGTTGTCTCGTTATCTAAGCGGAGCGCGACCATCGGTTGGCGCGGCGCCAGGGGTGGTGCCAGGATTTGCCCGACGGGGGGGGGCAGACGCCCCGACGGCGGGCCAGCGACCCGAAGCCCCGACAGCCATGACTGTCGTCGATGAACTGGTGAGGAAGGATTTGAAGAAAACTTGTGTATTAGATTATAACATTGCGGGGCATATATTTCTTAATATCTGTATATACTAGAGATATATATTTCCGCCCTGATTTATCTTTTTTCCTAGAATCTGAACTGTGAAATTTCAAAGCGCGCGAAGCGCGCGAAATTTTTTGGATAGGCCTACACCAAAAAGAATCTGTACTTATTTGAAGCATATATATATGGGTCAATTGCCAAGGCAGTTGGGCCATATCGGGCATAACCTGCGCTGAACTTCCCTCTTCGAGTTCACTAGCAGTACCGCACGACAGACACAAGAGAACATTAACTAGGTTTAGCAAAAAAAAAAATGAAATGACCGACATTTACATAAATCCATGTATTCTACTTCTATTAAGTTACTTGAAAAGGTGGAAAGGGTTTGTACTATATTTAGCTATTAGTAACGGAACTGAGGAAGAGTGGGCAAAGTGGACCAAAAATTTTGGATTTTATCGCAGAAATGACCCTTTTGAAAGCCAAAATAAGTAAACCGACCAGGTCGGTACCGACAGCATTTTCCCGACAGGGGGCCGGATCATGCAGTGACCCGAAGTTCCGACAGCCCCTATGTCGAGGGGGTGGTAAGGAGGGGATATGAAGGAGCCTAAATATTCCAAGTCATTGCAGGGCATATTTCGCATAATATCACTGAATACTTCATGAGCCGAGTTGCGCACTGATAGTCTACTTTTGAATCTGAAACGTAAAATTTCAAAGCGGGCGAAGCGCGCGAATTTTTTTTTTTTTTGCACAAAAAATATATGTAATCATTAAGAACAAAAAGAAAAACTGTAGGGGTTGTAGACCATATCAGGGATAACGTTATCGAAACCACCTGGACTACCCTATGAAATACCCAAACTTTGCTCCTTGAGTCGCTCACCAACTGACCGTACCGCATGACACACACAAGACAACAGCAAGTAGACTTTGCGATATGGGATGGAATTAACGAGCTCTACATAAACTGTGTACTCTACCGACATGTTACTTGTTAAGGTTGACAGGTCTTGTGCTATCTAGCAATGTAGAATGGAAGGGAAATTGTCCTCTTGAACAGTGGCGCCACCAGGATTTGGTGATGGGGGGGGGGCACCACAGATGACGTCCAAATGCCACCTCAGTTTTCCCCCAGGTCTGCATAAATTGTACCTATTTATGGGCACCTGCGATAGTATACAGCAGTGATAATCTTTCCTTTGTCACTTCATAAAGGTGCTGACCTGGGTGAGGGGTCTAAGAGGAGGGGTGTACACCCCCTCCCCTTTGAGAAAATTTTGTTAATTTAAGGTTGCTTAGATGCAAAATGGTGCTATCTTTGGGATATTTTTTGAACTGATCATATATGGCTGGAAAATATCCATAATTTAAATGAATTCTAAGTTTTGGTTAAGCAAAAGAGGAGAGTCCACGGAAACATTCTTGGACTGTTACGAAAATTTTCCTTTGCTTCATTGTGCATTATGAAAGGGTATTTCTAAGGCTGGCAGGCAGCGGTATAGGGCCTCCTGGAAGCTCTGGATTAATTATATAAAATGGGGCACTGACATGATGCTTATTACCTGACATCCAAATGGTACTATAGAGTATGATGCCGAACACTTTGCAACTGTCGTATGTTTACTAAGTTTGAACGAAAACCCAGACGAACACCTTCTAGCAAAAGGGGTGTAGGACTAAAAAGCGCATTTCAAAATGCTTTTTCGTCGTAAGTGTATTAACAATCGCCATGTATAGGCCTACCGGTAATGGCTGCATTTGAAAAAATGTATAACCGACGGCAAATACGTACTTTCAACCTTCCAGATCATGCTACAAATTAGACTGAAAGATCCCATAGGCCTACAGAGGTTGGAGATGTACTTATGTTTCTCGGAAAAGTGTGATCAGAATAGTTGCATGTATTATAACCTTAACATTGGGCATAAGATGGGGTGCAAACCGTGACGAATGAGCGCGAAGCGCGCCGAAATTTTTCATTAAATAAGATTACAATGACAAAACCTGCATTCATGATCCTCTGCATCGAAACACTTTCAATGCCTCAACAAACCTATATGCCAATCACAAAGCCAATCTTTTACTGAGAATTCGTAAACAGCCTTCAACTTTTGTTACTGTACTTCTACGGGAGTTGCTACCGGAAATTATTGACAATAAGGATATCACTGAGGTAAGGTTTAGAGCGCGCGAAGCGCGCGAAAATTTTGATAGTTTGCGAAAGATTTGGGATAATTCTGATAGTTTGAGAACCATTTGTGATTGAAATTGATAACCACAGATCCATCACTCGGCTGAAAACACACCACACCCTACCCCCTACGGAAATCTATAGCTTAAACGCCTCTTGAGATCATTTTAAAATTTTCAAAAAAAAAATTCTGAAATCGATTGGGGGGCACGCGCCCCCCTATGCCCCCCGTGCCGGCGCCACTGCTCTTGAGAGCAAAAAACAGGTAAACCGTCGGGGCGACTTGTCGCCGTTGGGGACTACACACTTTACCGTATCGACTAAGACTCCCCGACTGTAAAAACTGTAAAACTTCCCCGACGGGGGCCATGGCCCCCCTGTCCCCCACCTGGCGCCATCACTGCGCGGCGTGAACCAAGAAAAATTGACCCTTCTCAGACCTTACAATCTATACTTAGGCCATCTTCATGTTTCATGTTTTGTATGCTTGTCATTTCCATGGAAACATTACGTTTTTTTGATACCCTCCCTTGCTGTACATACAACCATGTCGTCTAGAGGCACGAAGGAAAATATGCTAAAATACCGCCTACAGGTCACTGGCACTTCCCATGCGCAAAAAACTCCAGTCAAACACCACTCTTTTGCATGGAATAATGTTTAAACGTGATCTTGGTCATAACGTACTCTTGGATAAAAGAGGAATATATCTTTTGTAACAAATGTAAGGGATTCATTATATAAGCGAATTTTGGATTATAATACCTTCCAGAACAACGGTTACTTCTTTAGATGTACGTTCCAACTGAACAGTCTAATTTTCCCTGAACGTCTTTACATCCAACGGATGTCCAAAGTATGATTAGCCTTCTCGATTTCTGATTATATTAAGTGATTCCAATTCAAAGACAATCACTTTCAGTTAACACAATATTTGAATTTTTCAGCGAGAGTACAAGCGAAAATCTGGAGTCGCGTTCCCATTTTTTAAGACAGAGTTAGGCACTACTGGATGCGATTTCATTGCATATGGGAACCAAGATTAGAGCTGGACCTCCTCTTGAAGGACTCACTGACTCTATAAGGATTTTGAATGAGAGAGAATCGGGACGATAGAAGGAAAAATACGCTGTGCAGCAAACTTATAATTATGGCATGTTAATTGCATTGTTGTAACTGAAAATAACCTTCAAAACATACCGGGGAAAATAAACAATATATTATACAAAATGAAAAAAAAAATCCTCGAAAATCAAAGGGGGGGTTTAAACCCCTAAAACCCCCCCTTGGATCCGCCCCTGCTTTTTTTATCGTAACATTGAAAAAACTTTGTCCTCCATTTCATATTCTTTAATAATGGTGTGATCTTTGTCGCATAAACAGACTGAGCCTTTAGCGTGTGTAATAAAGAAGGCCTACTGCATACGTAATCCTTGACGGCAATAATTAACTCAGCCTGACAGTTTTTTTTTTCGCCCATGATGGGGACCAAAACTCAAAATTTTCGGTACGTGCTAGATTGCCTCACTTTCTTCACACAAATACAGTCAATGAAGCAGAGACAAACAAGCATTCTCCCCCTTCCTGAGTAATCTAGAGGGTCTATCTAGAGGTTTCATTACAGCGTAATAGCTCATAATTAGAGCAGGGAGCTGTGAGGAATTTGTTGTGTGCTTAGTAAGCCATGGGAGGTTTAGCCACCATCATCCAACATACGGGCTACATATTAAACCAAGCATGCTTTCTCGAATGGTAGCCAGCTGCCCAGACTCTTTGTTTATTTCTATTTTTCCTCGAATAGGATAGATTCCTAGAGGAAATACCATATTTTCGAATAGTGTTAAAGGATGTAAAGTTCATTTGTTTCATTTTTTTCTACCGCTAGAAAGTGTGATCCTTACAGCAATTTTCACCCCTCAAAGATGTACTGTAAGAGTTCAGAATATTTCCTGATTTCAGGGAATTGGAAGACTTGAGCAAAATTCTCAGGGAATCCATTTTAATTGCCTAAAAGTTCTGCAGTGTTCATGGTGGGTAAAATGGCCCAGGTTGGGTAAACTTTTGGATTTTTTTAAAATCATTTTACAAAATATGTAAATTTCTACTGTATGAACATTTAAAAAAAGAGAGAAAGAAAGTACCATTTTGCACTTCGGTCTCCTCCTGATGTAAAGAGTTTTCTCAAAGGAGAACCCTCCCCTTAGACCCCTCCCCAGTCCGACAATCCTGGACAGCACAATTTCAGGAAATGGACCTCTACTTCGCTTACATCTCTGACCCCTGTGTAAATATGTACAACCTCCTTAAGATGTTTATCACCATTTTTATTTTACAAGGAAATCAACAAAGTGCGAGCTACGCCTAGGCATTCGGAATTGTTCACAACTTTGCCGATTAGTGTTTCCTTTTCCTTTCAGTACTAGTTACACCAGGGAGTTGCTATTTGACACTCTGGTTATACTCTCAGTTGTGATGGACTATGGCCTGGCGCAGACAAAAATTGCACAGAGGTGCACAATTTTAACCATTTGACCCTACGTCTGCATACTGTACCTGCCGGCTGCTGTGTTACTAGTAACTCACTTAAGTTGTTTTTCACGTTTTCAGTGATCTCCCTGATTTAATTTTTGTCCGGGTGTTCCGAAGGTTAAAGGTAAACAGTGATCCCTATCTATAAAATAGAGGGTGCTCTCTTTGGAAAATGTTTGCTAAAATAGATGATAAATTCAATTATGGCCTTCTTTGATGACTAAGTATATTTCTGATTATCATTACTCAATGTTCACACTGAAATTATTGCTGTTTGCTCTGTTTTAAAGTTTTGAATTGCTAATTTCTGTCCGGGTAGTGGAGAACACTGGTATTTATCATGGCTGCCAAGTTCCAGGAACTCATGTAGATGTTTCAATGCCAACATTTCAGGCAGGACCCTCAGTGCCCATTTTGGCTTTCACACGGGTTTAACTTTTACTCTCACAAAGTGAGCAACAAACCCCACCGGTCCTTTTTCTTTCAGTCTGAAAATAGCCTGAATCGGGTCCGTCAGACAACATAAACATTCCAAAAAGTTGAATGGTTGCCGTCACTCCAGCATGACAAATAAGTGATTGAATTTAATTTGGTGAGGTTATGGCAGATGGTTTGCAACCAGACAGGACAACAAAAGGTTCAAAAGCACTGGTGAGGATACCTTTACTGTCAATGCATTCTGCATCTATTAGAAGCGCCCCCAGTGCTATTTTGTCCCCATCTGACCGAGCCCACTAGCCCGGTTACTGAATTTATTCTGTTCAGGTTTTAAGTATTTCCACATTTGAAACATTTTGCATTAAAATAAATAAAGGTTATGGTCCTTCGCCGTCGCTTACAAAGTTCAGTTTCTATAGAATCTAAAGATTGTATGCCCGATTCAAAATATAGAGGGAGTTTAACTGATAATTGTTGTGCTTATAATGTTGTCAATGATTAAACATTCCTTTTCTGCAAATAGAAGTAAAGTCCAGTTCATTTTAGTGGACCTACTTATTTCAAACTTTAGAGCACAGAGCGCTCTGTTTGTATCTTTTGTCTTTTGCCCTGCATTTCTCAGTAGTGTGCATGGGCGTCAATCCTGGGGGGGGGGGGGGGAACGGGGGGACATGTCCCCCCCCCCCCACATTTCGATGCGTGGGGACACAATATCAAATGTCCCCCTTCCCCCACATTTGCGTAAAAGAGTAGTGTCGTGGCTCTATTTGACTGGCTTTTTGAGTGACATGTAGGTTTGTTGGGCAATTGTTAAGTGTCTTGATGCAGATTCTGAATGTAGATTTCGTCAGGGAAATCTTATTTAATGGCAAAATTTCGGCGCGCTTCGCGCGCATGCGTCACGGTTTCCACTTCTTCTCATGACCGTTAAAAAGGTAATTATACATGGAACAATTCTGATCAGAACACTTTCCGAAAACAGACATACATCTCCAGACATCTGAAGGGGCCTCGCATCAATATGGGGTCATTCAATCAGTGGCGTACGCAGAGGGGAGGGCCATTCCGCCATGCCCACCTTCACTGATTCCGATTTTTTTAAGTTCCAAAAAATACGTAAATTTTTTAGCACAAATTTACTTAAAAAGGGTAGTATATTTGGCACCAGATTACATGTAAGGACACCTAATTTTTCAAAAAATTTCAAAGGGGATGGGGACACCCCATTGGGCCATGTCCCCCTCACTGATGCCTAATTTTTTAGTTCCTAAAAATACGTAAATTTTTAACACAAATTTTACTTCAAAAGGTAACATATTTGGCACCAGATTGCATGTAAGGACACCTAATTTTTCAAAAAATTTCAAAGGGGAGAGGGACAACCCTCCCCTTAGATCCCTCCCCCAGGCCAGCGGTCACACAACATACTGGATGCCCCCCCCCCCTTGTGGAAGGTTGAAAGTACGTTGTTGCCGTTAAACACTTTTCAAGAATTATTACCGAGCGTGGCCGAAGCCATTATTTTAACCGAGCTTCGCCGAAGCCATTATCGGTATAGATGATGCAGGCGCGGATCAAGGTTGGCCTGGGGACAGCGCCCCCCCCCCTTCCACGAAAGGAGATAAAGGGAAGAAAAAGAAAAAGAAAAGGAGAAAGAAAAATTAAGAGCAAAAAGTTAATAAAAGTGTCTAAGAACGTATTTAAAGTATATATTTCTCTAGGGGTTGGGTGGAGCTATAGCTGGATTATCTCTTTAGATATCCTTCACATAATGTTCGAAAACAGGTGAATAGCTGAGTAATGATCCTTGACTTAAAGTGGACCTAAAGTCTAGAATTACAAGAATATACATTTTAGGGGTTGAAAAATGAATTTCATCCATCTAACTTCCATTTTCATAGCTTACTCCGTTGCTGAGATAAAAAATGTTGAAATTTATTCACTTTATTCGAAATAGTCAATTGCGCAATAATTTGTGATGTCCTTTTTGTACAACTCACATGAACTGCTTTTGCTTCCATTGAAATTAAAATGTTTATATGACCTTGAAACATTTACTGTTCCCTTGCATAACATGTTGTACGTAGAGGACTTATATAGCCAAGTCACCCTGTAACAGTAATCAGTAATACAGTGATCACATATTAGCACAAAGGGGCAGTGGCTTTCCAAAAACAAAGGAAATCAAAGACGGTAATTTGAGTAGTACAAGAATGACATCACAAGTTATTGCGCAATCTACAATTTTAAATTGAGTGAATAAGCTTCAACATTTTATATGTTTTCTTAGGAATGTCCTGTGAAGATGAGAGTTGGACCATTTGGATGCATTTTTCAAGCTTTGTAACATATATTTTTGAAATTTTAGACTTTAGGTACACTTTAAGATCTAAATAAGTAAACATCGTGACATGTGCAGTATGGGCCCTGCTAGCTGCACTGAAATCAGTAACAATTTTGTGTTAAAGAGTGAAAGTTTTTTGTAATCTAAAGGGATTGAGAGGCAAAGTTTTCGCTATGCAGACCTTGCAGAATGAATACAGAAGACGATCTGTCAGGTGACGTGCTATTGTGCACAGTGGCACCAGCTGTTGCAGGCAAAGTAGCGGCGTGCGTACCCTATTCGATTCCAAAACTGTCTGAAAAGTTTTAAAATGAACTCAAAGGGCTTTTAAGCTACAGACAGTTGCGTCGGCACAGTGGGCAATGGGTGACGTGTGTCCCCCTCCCCCATCGATTCTTGAAATTTTTTCAAATGGTCCCAAAAGTCGTTTAAGCTACAGATTTCTGTGTAGGGTGTAGGGTGAGATGTATTTTTGATGATTGGTTTACTTTTTCCTACCCTTTTCTTTCACAAACTGTTCTCAAACTATCATAAGTTTTGGAAATTCTTGACAAATTCCAAATTTTCGCACGCTCCGCTAGCGTCAAGCCTTGGGTCAGAGTTGTCCTTATTTTCAATTGCTTTCGGTAACTCACGGGGGAACCAAGGAGCAAAAGTGCTTTTTAAGAATTCTCAGTCAGAAGATTCGTTTCTGAATAGCATTGGTTGGTTGGAAAATGACAGTGTCCGATGCAGGGTCTAAATGCAGGTTTTGTCATGGACCAATATCTTATTCAAAATTTCGGCGCGCTTCGCGCGCATACGACAGGGTTTACACCCGATTTCATATACCATTGACAAAGCTATGACGCAAGAAATTATTCAAATGCAAACATTTTCTAAAAAGTACATCTCCTTCTCTGTAGGGCATTCATCATTATGGGATCTTTGACTAATCTAGTCTAGCACATGGTTTGAAAGATTGAAAGTACGTAATTGCCTTATTTTCCAAACATTTTACCGCGACGTTCAATAACGACGAAAATCTTTTCTGAAACGAATTTTGCCTGTCCACCATCCCTCTTGCTATACTTGAAAAGACAAGGTGATATATATCTCCTCCCATATGGATGTCGGGTAGTGAGAATCCCGTTAGTTCAGAGTTCCCGGAAGGCGCTATACTGTTCTCTGTCAACCTTGTATATCCTTTTAAAATGTAAAGGAAATATTTTATTATAGTCCAAGAATGTTTCTGTGGATTCCACGCAGGTACAGTATAATTGCGTGTACAATTTTCCCATGGGCGTGGATCATGGGGAATAGGGAGAAACGTCCCTCTCACTTTTTTGAAAGGGGGACATCGTCAAAAAGTCCCCCTCACTTTTTCAAAAATGATGGAACAGACTGCAATTATGCCTAGGAAAACGAAATTTTTAGAAGAAAAATTACCTAAAAATCCTACACTTTTGTTGCACCAAATCGCATCTGAGGGCATTCAGTTCTAGAAAAATTTCCCTTAGACCCCTCCCCCATGCCGACGATCACAAAACTTATTGCCTCCCCGTGACGCAAATTCTGGCTACCACCACTGCTTCTACCACCAGGACGGCGATTCACAAATGTGGAAAAGTCCCCCCCCCCCCTACACACTTTTGGAGATGGATCCACGCCCATGATTTTTCCTGGGACTTTAGGAGGTTTGAAGAAAATATATTGACCGTCTCTTACTCCCCTTTTTCACATGAACGAAAATTAAAATTCACTAAATTGTGGACATTTTTTAAACATACAATCACTTTAGAATGACCCAAAGATACCACCATTTTACATATAGACTCCCTAAAATTATCAAACATTTCTCAAAGGGAAGGTAAACGCCTTCCTGGGATTGCACTCTCATGTACTAACAAGAAAAGGCTCTTCCACTCTTGTATAGAGCGTATACAAAATCCCACTGCCTAAAAAGGCACGGTTTAGCAGTTACCTGCTGTTCCCCCAATCACCAACTCCAGCCGGCACCATCGCCCATAGATTCTGAAGGGTATACCCTTCAGAAATCCATAAAGAAGGTGATATATCATCTCTCCTTCCATATGGACGTCAGGTTGTGAGACTCCTGTTGGTCCCCCTTTTCAGTGTACAACTAATGCAGAGCTCCCGGGAGGCTTTATACCGAAAATTTTCGGCGCGCTTCACGCGCAATTGTTTACGCTTACGGAGAGAGGTATGTTTTTATTGAGTGATGGATTAATTTTTATCACTTTTACGAAAAATCATTTGACATCTTTCACGATTTTTGCAAAGTCTTCTCAATATTTCTTGATTTTCGCTTGATCTGCGTAGTTTTAGCCTTGAATTACTCCTTTTACTATCAATAAGGTCCCAAAAGTATTCGCATTACTCATCGGTGGGGTTCTACCATAAGCCAATTATTCATGTGCATAAACGTGATTTCAGAGGAGCCAGCATTGTAAGAATGTAAAGCAACTGATATTCATTTTTTCACCCTCCTCTTCTTATGAGAACTGAAAAATTAGTATCGAACCCACCTTCTAATTGATAGACACACATAAAGGGAATTGACACCGTTTGTAATAGCAATGGCTTTAAATGTAAATTCAAATTTTCGCGGGCAATTGTTTCATCTGACGTCCTTATACCTGAATACCGTATAACGAAAATAAAACACTCATTATGGCAAAATCATTTCAAGTTACCTGCATGGGCTCATAATGTTGGTGTGTAAGTTTTAAGATAACTTAGATTCTCCGGAACTTCTGCAGGTACATATAGTAACTTATACTGAGCCATAGCCTACACATCAAATTCCATGCAACATGAAAAGGTATAAAATCTCACTGACATAAGAACTGGAGCCGATTTCTGTGTTCTTAAAATGCAATACTTCGATAGCTTCCGGGGGCTTCGCCCCCTGGACCCCGAAGGGGCCCTATCGCGGGCCCCTGGACACCACACGTAGGAACTCGAGCTTCGCGCTCGTGGTGAATCTTCGGTGCACATGAGATTTTCCATCTTGCCCCCCCCCCCCTCAAAATTTCTGGATCCGCGCCTGCAGATGGTGATTGTTAATACACTTACGACTACAAAGCATTCTGAAAACGTCCTTGCTAATCCTTCACACCTTTGCTATACTACGATCAGCTCCAAAAATATCCCAAAGATATCCCATTTTGCATCTAAGCAACCTTAAATTAACAAAAATTTCTCAATGGGGCCTCCCCTTAGACCCCTCCCCCAGGATGACACCTTTATATAGTAACAAGGGAAGGATCCCCACTGCTGTATACAAAACGCAGAGCGCATAAACAAAGTGCAATTTAAATGCCTCCACTCAGTTGGAAAAAACATCCAGCCGGCCGGAATTTGGGACCTTCACACGCCCAAATATATCACCCTAGCAACGGGCCTGGTCGGATCTATGATCTCCGACAATGATCCATGCTGCAAAGCGTTGTTTCAGCTATTTTGGGACATGATGAAAATAACATCTTGAAGTAATCCGTGGACTCCGTGTATTTCAGCTGGCAGATCATCTATGATGGTCATGTTAACTTTGAAATGATAATTCTTATTAGAATAGGACAACGTCAGTCATCATAAGGGGGGGGGGGGAGGAAAGGGCCTATAGGAAGACGCCCCCTCTTCAAAACCAAAGGAATTGGTTTGTGCTAAGTCATGTATGTCCGCGGTCCCCCCCCCCCCCCCCACATTTGAATACGGATTGACGCCCCTGGTAGTGTGTAAGAATTTGGGCAGGACATTGTAATTTCTTTTTATGTTGGAACCATATGACGAACATTTTTGCAATTAAATCATGTTTTTCCAAGGAGTGGACCACAGAATTCAAAAACTAAAGAGACCTTTGCCATTAGCACCACTGTCTAGGAGTTACAGTTAGATGAAGTTTTACGGCTCAGTTTCCAACCAATTGGTTTAAGTCGGGCCGGCCACGGTCTTTTTCCCAGTTGTGGCTCACTGGCTTATTTTCCCTACTCCATTGTATGCGAGTACCAAGCACAATGTCAGTAGGTTCCATTGCATGGGCGTCAATCCTGGCGGGGAGGGGACAGGGGAACACGTCTACCCCACATTTTGGAAATACACCCATTGTCTTAAGATTTTTACACAGTAAATTTAGACAGAAGTGGCCATGCCCCCCCCCCCCCCACACACACACACACATTCGAGTAAAGGTTGACGCCCATGTCCCATTGTTAAAGTCTTTGGTATGAACCGACCAAGAGTAACCCCAGACCTTCCGGCTGCAAGTCGGATGCTCTAACCACTTGACCATGCAGTCAGTTCACCACTGTCTAGGAACACCTGTTACCACCATTAAAAAAATCTTATCACAAATTTTGTTTGTTTAAAGTTGTTTAAGTTACCCTTAATTTTTAACTGTAAGTTGCGCATTTTTCCAATGACAGTCAATTTGCTTTTAGAGTAGTTTCATGTTTTGAGCAAACTGCAGGATAGCACATCATCTGCAATAGAATTGTGACATCAATCGAAGGTAGAGTGACTTATTTTGAAAAAATGAAGAAAGTTTTGAAAGCTTAAAATTCTACACTTTATAAAAGGCTGAAATGTAATTCTTTCTATACCTTTATACCTTTCTTACCTTAAAATAAAAGTTTATAATGTCCAATTTAGATATTTTAACTTTCACAGAAACGGTAGTTGGGATTCCAATTTTTTGACATTATGTTAAAAAAAGTGAAATTTAAAGCTAGTAGTGATAGAAAAGACATACATATAAAGAAAAGCTCTGGCAAAGGAAATGTTGAACAGAAATCATAGTTCAGACGAAATTTTCAATGTCCATATGTACAGTACCATTACAAATGGTTAGTTTACTACGAGTTAAACCAAGAACATTGTTTAAAGTGTTGCATACAACTTTTTTCCTTCTTCTTCTTCTAGATCCAGCAGATACAGAACATTTCAATGAGTGCCAGGATATGCACTGACAGACGCTGTCTGAACTTTGCATCAATTGTCGTTAACGAAAGATACAGTAATTGGCAATCATTGCCGTGAAGTATAGATGGAAGTTGTTCAAGATGAAGTTTTGTTGGTGAGTATAAACATGTGTATTGTGAGCCTAAAGGCATGTACAGAAACACATTTCTTGGATGAGAAACGTTATTCACATGTTATAAGGACACTAGTCTGCCATTACACAAAATTTAATGGATAAACTGTGCTTCCTTGTGTTCATTATCACAACAGCGCTGTGTTGTGTTAATACCAATTTCTTACAAGTGTTTTCCAGATGCTCATCTTTAACTTAGCAGATGCTTACCTGTTACTTCATCTTTATCTCTAGGCCATTTCCTTTCCTTTTACGAGCGAATGTGAAGTATATCTGTCGTGTATGGGCTTGTCACAGTGTTTTCATTCTGTCTTTTTGTTTCTTTGTCAATCTGTGGCGATGGCAGGGTTCGTTGACCAACGGACGTTAGCCTTAGAATACAGACTTATTCGAGATGTGCCTAGTAACATTCTTACACTGTGAAGAATATTCGTTTGGATATATTTTATTTCACGATTTTTGAAACGACTGCTAACTATTCTTAACCACTACCTTCATTCAGCCGCCTTCATTAGTTTTTGTCAACAGCTGTTCTTTATGAAACGGTCGTTACCCTCTATCACACATATTATAAAACGTCTAAGCGATCATTTTAGTCGAAGTTTATGTGTCTCGTTAAGCAACAAACTGCTAGTGGAAACTCTATTCACAATATAAAGTCCAACCGACACGCAAAAAGGAGTGGGAAACTAGAGGATTCCTTGTTTATTTTCTCCAGAACTGAAGACGACGTGTGTTAAACACAGAGAACGGATTGGAAAACGAAGTCCCGGATATACGAGTTGCGCAATAAAAGACTGCGTAGTTATCTTCGTCCACTGCATGGTCTTCAGTTTTGACTTAAATCGCTCATAAAACAGGTTCTTGCTTTGCCGGTGATCATGTCACACACTCATAGTCTGACGTTTTCAAAAGAGGCTGAGATGCCTTTAACCTCAGTTGACTAAGTTGGAAGTTACTAACCTTTGCTACTAAACTGTATCGTAAGACGTTAGACTATAAGCCAGTAGTGGGAAAAACACAGGGCTGGCATGAATGTGCAAGCTATTCATACTGTGCTATCACTTACTTTCGTCGTTACACTGACAGTCACAGCAGCCATTCTGCTCAACCAAGGCTACACGCCAACAGTAAAAGACTGATTAACACAGGCCTCGCAATTGCTAATGTACGGTGGCTCAATAGGGACATGGAAAGCAAAGAAACCTCCTTGAAAAGTCAAACGTTTGACTTTTAATCTCAACATTTTGACTTTAAAAGTCAAACTTTTGAGATTTAAGGTCAAAATTTTGACTTTTAATCTCAAAATTGTGACCTTTAATCTCAAAATTTTGACTTAAAATATTCGTCTTGACTTTAAAGGTCAAAATTTTTAAACTCAAAATTTTGACTTGCAAGTAGGCCTATTTGGGAAAATACATGATCTTTGTGGTCAATATTTGCAACTGCTTTGTTGTCAAGTAAACTGTCTTTTGTTGTATGCATATCGGCGTTTATGCTGTAGGCCTGCTCGTGTCAAATTTAAGATCAAGAATTTAAACTGTCTTGTGAAGTGGACTGTGTTTGTGGTCTACACTTAAATTTGTCTTTTGTGTTTTTACATGTGTCAGACTTGACTCGTCTAGTCAGCTTTCAGTCATAACTCCTCACCATCTAAGATATACAAGTCAGCCGCAATAAACCTAGCAGATCTTTTCTAGGAAGACTAAACTGCAAAGCTTTTCCTTCAATTAAGTCAGACTTAAGAGTCCAACACAATAACGTGACTGGCATACTCCAACGCTTGCCAGAGGGGTCATTGTAAGCTGTCAGGTTTACATTCCCACAATGAAAAAATTAAAGTACTCTAAAAGTATACCATAAATTCTGTTACCCTAACCACAGAAATTTTAATTTGCCTTTCCAAATTAAAACCACTAGCAATGATAACCCCTGTAAGTACCTCATACAGTCAGCTGTTAGTAACTTTCCATTTTGACAAATATACTGTACTTCTAAGAGATGAAAACTTCTTTTTTCCTAGTAAAAATAATTATATTCCCCTTGACAGGCTTAAGGCACATACCTAACATGTTACCCTAAAGCCCCACATAATCAATATAAGCGCCAACCATTTTCAATTTAGCGCCATGGCAGCCCAACCTTACAGTGCCGATCTATTATCTCAACTGATGATTACATAGCATGCTGAGTTCTCTTATCCTCCTGTGACTCGCCTCACTTATTCACTTGTAAATCCCCAGAATCAATGTCCCAAAACCGAATCTCCTGTTCCTCAGGCATACTGTCTTCAATCCGCACATGATTAACATAGCCTTTGGAACCACCGTCAAAACCCACTGGACCCATAATCGTCCACCCCAGTAAAGACATTACAGCGTATAATTCCTTCTTGCGACCTCGTTGCTCCTCAATAACCCAAAAGGCTTCAGGCACATCACACTCAATCAATGTTACATTCTGGTTTCTTATTTCAGGGAAATATATATCTCAGGTGTGACCAACCCTTGGCATCATCCACTGAAGGCAAGTTGCCTTGATCAATTTGTAACATTTCTACAGACCATACTCGAGGAATGTATACACTCCCATCGCCTTGCAAGGTCTCAGATGTTAGGTTCACCTCTTGCCCAAATTCCTTGCTACTTCCTGTTACTGTTTTTAAGTCAAACTTTACAATCTTTCCTTTTAAACCAAGCTAGTCAATTAACCTCTTATCACACAATGACACATTACTTTCATTGTCAAGAGGAGCCCATGTAGTAACTTCTGTATTGTTTACCTTAATTCTTACAGGGACAGCTCTAAGGCACACCCTTTGCATGACCTTGACCTAAGAGGTATGGTTAGTTTAACCTTGGTCCTGAGTGAGACTCTCAGCCCCGGTCCCTGTAGAAGCGCCATTACCATTGCCCTCCCGTGCTTCCACATCGCCTTCCGTATTAACCCACACCAGCTGGGGCCACATTACCCCTTGAAATGCATAATAGAGTGTCATGCTTCTTGTTGCAGCCCTCAACCTTACACCTAGGGGCTGACATACAAGTTACAATCCTCTGCAAAGTGATTGGGATTAAGGCAGTTGTTGCACAACTTGCTCTCTCTCTGACGAATGAAATCTTTTTTTTCTAATGGACTACTCTTAAACTTACTACAAGCATGTAAATTGTGTGAACCTTGACACATTACACAAGTACAATTTCTACTAGGACAGGATTTATTTTCCGTTGCCCCTCCTCCTTGCAAATTACTTGTAGCAAGGGTAGTAACTCTATAACTCTTTTCCTGATTAAACTTAGCATTCCTAGAACTTGATTCCTGTACCTTTTCCCCTTAGTTACCCTTTGTTTCCCTTTGCACCAATATTCTGATCAAACATATTGTTCGCCACATGCGTAGATCTGCTCTAAGAACTCGGTGAAGGGACGGAATTGAGTGTCATATAATACTCCCTCTTTGCATCCTGTAGTTTGAAGATAACGCCTGTTTCCTTTCAAACCTCAGGTATGTTTACCTCCTATCATGATTCATAAACCAGGAAGTTGCTCTTTGAACAATCCTTCTTTGATCATAGTCAGTGTTGCACTCAGCCGTAAATAATTACAGACTTCCTCTCGTCCGGTTCTCACGAGAAACTTCTGCTTCCGGCTCAGACATTACGTAATCAAACTAACCTTGCACAGGCGTGTCTTAAGTTTGTTCAATACAGCTTTGATTGGACATTTCCTGAGAGTACCTTGTAAATATTTATACTTTATTGTCTTAAGACTCGAAGTGACCAATGAGTATCACAGTAATGATTGACCACCACGTGCAGGATTCTGAAGTCTACCTTTATGAGTTTCATTTTAGGGATCTCCAAAAAGGCATGTTCTGACTTTCAAAGAGAGAAGATCTAATTTTCAGTTACCTTTGTTACAAGAAGTGTTTTTCTGTTCACAATTTTAATAATCATGTTTCATTGAAAGAAGCCGTTAATGAAAAGATGTAACCAAGACTTCGATTTCTCGAATTATTCTTTTGGTGAATTTATTTCTACCGAGGCAGAACAGCTAGTCGAGGCATGGCGCGAACCCAACACAACATGAGGTTGAACGTTTATTTGCATTAATTTAAATTGTGAGTCTTCTTTGTCCACTCAACTGAAGGTGCAAGGGCAACAGACTCTGCACTTTCATTAAAGTATCTAAGCTATCCATGCTAGCCGCCCTACCTACATACGTAGCTGACTCAGCGTAATCTGGCACTTTCTCAGTTGCCGGGCCAGGTCGCACAGCCCTACACCATCATTAGGCCTCAAGGTTCCCTATTCAACACCTTGTTTAACAGAACTTTACTGGCCATGTAGTTTTGCCCAAACTGATCAGCTAAGATCATCTTAGCCATAGCATACCCTTCACCTGGTTGCATCAATATACAGTTTTCTATACTTTTCCTCGCCTTTCCTGTACAGAACTGAATTAGGTATGTAAGCCTTGTCCTGTCATCCAAACATTTACCTTCTATGTTTGTTCTGAAAGAATTCCGGAAAGTCCAGAAATTCTCTGGACTGCCATCAAAGGTGACCAACTCTGGTGTAGGCATATTAGTAGATTCAAAATAGATAGCAAAGTACCATTAACATCTTAACCTAGCCCTGGTACCTGGTTAATGCCTGCATGTCTGTTACCTAGACCAAGGGGAATTCCCCAAGCCTGAATCATTGGGTTAGACCTAGGCCTATACATGCCATTAGGGATATACCCACTCTGTAGAGTCTTCCAGTCTGGTGGTGATGCCCATTAATTTGAGCCTTGACCTTGGGTGGGACCACTGGTTCCAGTTGTTCCTGACCCAATTTGCTCCTTCACATCATGTGTATCTGGCCTCGAACCATAACTGTGATCTGATGGGCCTCCATAAGCTGACCCAGGAGTAGGACAAGGAACACAAGCTTGCATGTCAAGCATAGCCTCCCTTTGCCAAAATGCAACTTTGGTGTCAGCACACTCCTCGTTCAGCACAGACATCACCTCAAGTCTCCTTTCAGCTTCCTTTTTCTCTTTTTCCAGCTGCTGCCTTCTTCCGAGCTGGGTAATTTGAGGGTAGCTACAGTATCTCTTTCCTCGCTTTAGCTTCCTGTAACTTTAATGATGTAGTCGATGCCCTTGAGCTTACACTTCCTAGTGATGAATGGTGTGAGATGTCTGACATATTGCACTTTTCTGCAGTGTTCATTTTTGTCGTGTGAACCTTCCAGTGACTTTACTTCATCTACTGTTGACCAACTATTACTGTCTCCTTTTGCAGAATTTTCCCTTGGAGCAGAGCCATCTGAGTTTGAATTACCTTCAGCATCCATTGTGCTTCAATCAGCCTCAAATCAAATACAGTAAAGTTGAAACCTAAGTTCTGTGGGCCCTTGTCTTAATTACAGATTGATAATTATGAATTCCAAACTAGAAACCGGCGATGTTTGCCATCTTAATTTGCGGTTGTTAACTGTATGTAACTAACCGGGGCTTAGAGTCAAATCACAGGAGCTACAGACCTGACTATGGGTCTGGTACAGTTAACACAGTGTTTGAACATGATGTGTTGTACAATAGAATTGTTGGAACATAGCCGTTTTCCCCAGTAAGAAATATAATGATGAACTGTTCAATAAAAAGTGAAAGCAGCTAGGTTGATTGACAGTTTTATTTAAACCGGCCTACTGCATGATGGATGAGATTACTATAGAGACCTCTTATGTATGCTGTAGGGAAGTGCATCTCTTTTGTAAGTGCAAGAGTTCAATACATGTTTACGTGCACATAACGTAAGCTATACACTTACATTCTTACGTACTATGGCACTACTGTACTATATAATCATTATGAGATCTCGTTTTGTGTTGTAGGACAACCTTTAGAGCTAATACATGTTAGCATTACACTGTACATAAAGCCATCTTTGGATTGAAGTGAACAGAGAGACACAAGTCTACTAAGCTATACACCAGGAACATTAAAAACCTTGAGTATTAAAGTTCCATTGCGTAAATTTCCTACAGGATATACACTGCTGGAGATTAATCAAAGGCAAAACGTTTTATCCACATGCTATTATTTGCAAGCTGCACCAACAATGACAGTTCCAACACACCAACGTTTTAAGTTCAACTTGTTTGATCCTCCTGGACATGTTCTATGTGTAATGATGTTGGTTGTCTTGCTCACTAGGAATATTTGTGCATGCAGTATAAAGACAGTATTGTAAACATATTTTGAGATTGGAAAGGCAGCATTCATTTATAAACAAAACTAACCAAGTCTGTATCAGCAATGAGATATATAAAGGCATATATGCCCTTTAGGAAAATTGAAATGAATAATAGTTGGACCTAGTACAGGTGACAAGATAGCACTGCTGGCTTGAATAAATTGTTGAGCATATCTGTGAGACAGTTCCATGCCCTTTGATTTTTGGCTTCGATGAAAAGAGAAACCTATGCAGTCATGATGGCGTGTGTACTGACGGTCCTTCGTAGCAACCAAATATTGCATGTTGACGACTAGACTGCGACTCTTACCTTTTCGGCGTCCTCATAAAGCTTACCATCATCAGAATCCACGAACCAACTGAGCTGAGCCGCACTACTGTTCTCCGGATTCGGAATTGTATCTGTGTGTGTGTGTGTATGTATGCGGGTATGTGTGTGTTTGTGACAATTAGCTCTAAAACACGATATCTCAAGAAGGGAAACTTTCACAGTTCTCATACTTACATGGTATATGGATGCCTCATATTGAGAGAAAGAAAACTATTGTTTTGTGAGGTTCAAAAATCATCTGGGGTCACCAGGGGTCAAACTCCGAAAACCTTGGTAACACGATATCTCAAGGTAGGAAGCTTTTATAAATTTTATACTCAGGGTGTAGATGCCTTATGGTAAGAGAGAGAACCCTATTGATTTTGGTAGAAGTTAAAGGTCATTTGGGGTCACCGGGGGTCCAACTCTAAAAACCTCGTTAACACGATCTTAAGATAGGAAACGATGATAAATTTCATAATATGTAGATAAGTTATGGTGAGAGGAAGAACCCTATTGTTTTTGATGGAGCTTGCATGTCATCCAGGGTCATGGGTTCAAACTCAAAAGCTTGTTTACACGATATCTCAAGGTAGGACGCTTGGAAAAATTCCATACTTGGTATGTAGATGCCTTATGGATAGAGAAAATACCGCATTACATTTGTTGGAAGTCAAAGGTCATCTGGGGTCACCGTGGGTCAAAATCTGATAACCTTTACACAATATCTCAACGTAGGAAGCTTGGATAAATTTCATACTTGATATGTAGATTGCGGGTTATGGTGAGGAGAACGGTGTTGTTATTTCAAGGACAAACAAGGTATCCAATTATAAGAAGCAGCAAAAGGAATCTGAGGCAATTTGACCAGTTTGGATCATGTTCTGTGACCTTGAGGAAACCTGGAGGTATTTCTTATCAAAAGTAACCAATCTTTAGGAAGGTATCATGAGATAATGGAGTTTTGGTGTGGGGTTTGGACGACATGTAATAAAAAATTTTTTATCTTTCATGTAAGACCCCTAAAAAGTGCCACCAGACAAAGCTTTTAATATGTAGATGCCTTATAGTGAAAGTAATAACCCTATTGTTTTATAGTGAAGATCAAAGACCATCTGGGGTCAAGAGAGCATAATGCAAGAATTCCCAAGATGGTTATCTGGTGTCCTCAGAGAACAAAGAGCAAAATTTCCCAAGAATTCCCAAGATCTTTATCTGGGGTCACCAGAGGTCAATATGCAAAATTTCCCAAGATCAGGTATGAACAAAAAAATTCATTTTCTCAACACATTAAGAAATGGGATAACATGACATTAATAGGAATAAAACATAAACCATCGAAACCTCAATGCATTTTTGCATTCTGGTTCTGTGATGGTATGAGCGATGGTGTAATATTGACAAGGTGTAAGTGTGTTGCGCCTTCAGGTTAAGGAGCGTTACTACCATCCTGAGGTGAAGATGTTTTGGAGAATAATAAAACTTTTTGGTTTTAATTATGATACAATAGCAACAATTTCTTAAAGAAGGGCCCACTGTTAATACTGCACGTCACCAGGATCAATAGCCTGTGCATATCACTAAAAGTACAGTATCATACAGCCTGTTGCTGAATCAGAGAACTTTCCGCCTGCTAAGTCGAGGAAATAAAGGAAACCATGCAGTCGACTGCGTGGTTTGCCTATTAATACCACCACCTACCACAGCCTTCTACAGTATATGCAAGTGGCAGGTACAGTAGTCTCACACTTTAAAGGAGATACAGAAGAAATTATTTCTGAAAACCATCAAGAGTCCGTACTTAACAAACGGACTACAGTAATGAAGTAATAAATTGTGCAATGTAAGCTCAAGATGTTTCAATGTAATAATGCACAGAGGGTTCTCCCTGGAGTAGTCTAGTGACCAAGCTTCTCTTTGGTGTTAACTCGCAACTTCTCGGCTGAAACTTATGTTTATGCCAAATGAAGAAAGGGAGTAATTTCTTTTATCATTAATACTGTTTGTATATCATGCTTTGTTCTTCATATGTTAAACAAGGCGCAGTCATACAGTAACATCAGATCATTCATTGCAGAGGGTGACAAATAACATGGAGAAAACTGGGAGTGGTTATTCGATCCAGTTTTAGGGAAATTCTAATATTTTTTTTCTCACATTTTGTACAGGGCGTTTGAGATATCTTTATGTGGTACATTACAGATGGAGTTAGGGTTGTCATACATTCGGGTTATCGCCGGATTGTCCGGCTTTTCAGCAGCGTGTCCTCCGTCCGACGTTACTAGCCGCCGGACGTTAATTTGTACGGTACTCCTTTTTGAAGATCTATGCGGTCACAATGACAAATCTTGCAAATTTCGAATGAAAAAGTGAATCACAAAAAATTTTTTTCCTATCACATGCTCTATTTTGACATGAAAAAAAGAAAACCGTGGGTTTATCTCAAAATATAGGCAGCACTCATGAGCCACATTCGCAGACGATCAAAGGCTTACTACAATCCTACAGTGTGCAGTCAGTTTGATTATTATACCCAAATGGCAATGTGCAGCGTGGTGGGTATGTAACGCATCTGCATCTGTGTAGGGAGGCTAATACCACCTCCCTGATCTGTGTTCACAAAGCTGGTGTGTGGCATTGACTTGAAATGGATAAAACCGGTCAAGTCCTCCTTTTTGAAAATTTGGAAATGGTCACCCTAGATGTAGTCCTATATAAGCAGATTATAGGGAAGGTTGAACATACAATGTTACTATCTGTCAAGCAAGGTTTCATTCTGATAATGTTTATCCTAAATATAAAAGGCTCATAGCCAGACTTTGGGATTATATAACTTATGGGATCATGATGGGGAGGACTGCATCTGCATAGTCTACATTTTTTTTCCACTCATGTGTTTAAAGATATGTACAATATAGTGGACTTTAATTGACTTTGTGTGTTTGTGAGTTTTTTCCTGTTTATCGCACTTTTGAAATGGTGTTTGTCAACTGAATACTCCAGCACTGGCTTACTGTACATTAATGCCGTCTCCGTGTGAGTTTTACAAGTTCCGTTTACCTGAAATGCTCATATAGTCTATGTAGGTATCCTTTATCTAGCAGTGCATAGTATGAACAAGTATGAATATCATTTTAACACAACACAAATGCGTTAGTAGTGAGTGTACATTGTGCATAAATGGGGCTAGGACATATGTCATGATATGTGATTTAGGTTCAAGCGTAGTCATGTGACGTGAGCAATTCACATTGAATTACGCATATCGCTTGTGATTTTTCGTATTAATTGTTTACTTTTTCAGGTGTAGACTGTAGAGACACATACTGCAGTTGCACGTACTGTACGGAACTGGAGCCTCCATGAAAGTTTTGTGTACAGCTGACGCGTTTCGGTTGTATTCTTAAGTACTTAAATACGGTCGCCATGCATGTTTTATGTCCGTATTAATGACCGCATTTACTACATATTTGCAATTAAGTATGCTTTTACTTTTCCCTAGAGTGCGGAACTTAGCAGTTTGAAATGAGTGTAAGCGAGCATTTTCACGTACGTTTTGTATCATTTGTCACGTCTAGAAACCACCCCTCACTTTTTCAAAAAAAAAAAAAATCATTGGAGTAATGGGGTCTCAGACGGGATTAATTCACTACCTATCGTTGCATTTTAAAGTGTAAAGTCTTGCTTAATTTGCGAGACAACAATAATAGGTTGGATTATTGCTTGGAATTCCCTTTTAAACTTCAATCCTCTTCTCTAAAGGGGGCTAGCCTTGACATATTTTTCTGTACAGTATATTAAGCGTACAAATTTAGCATTTCCAACCAAGTAACCGGCCTGAGTGTAAAAGATGAGTCGGTTGATTATTTTTGATAGTGAGGGTGGGATTTCAGCGCTTTGAAATAGAGTACAAACACAGACAATCCGTTTCAGTTACATGAGTTGTTTTCTGTAATAACAAATGAGAATAGACTTGCCAAATGTGTTAATTAGGACATCAATAAATCTGTTCAATTTAGAACTGAGCTTATAACCAATTACATTACGGATACTAAGGTTCCATTAAGGATCCATCCAGCTCATGAACAGCAATGTGTATTTCCAATTGCACTCCTCCTTTACATCCTTGTGCAGATGTACATTTCTTTTCACATCGCCATTATGTCCGCCGAACCTTGCACATGCTCAGATTACGATATTTTCTTATAAAATTGTGTCCAATAATTCTCTTGCAAACATATCATGTTCAGAAAATTCTGTTACGTGGCAAGTTTCTTCACAGAAGTGTGATTTGAAGACTAAAATCAGGCTATGCACTGTGTTAATGGTAGGCTAAGCATGTGAAGCAGCAGCAATTATTCGAAGGGCTCCATCCTTAAAGACAGATTTGCGTTACCCCAAGTATGACTTTTAGTTGAAGGTAAGCAAAAGTCTCAGTTTGTGACTACTCTTTGATTGACATCAGAGTTACAAAATTCAAAAGATGCAGAGCAGCTCATACTACACAACATGCACAGAGAATGTTTCGATTACACATGGGGTCTTTTATGCTCACCAGGATGCGGCCTTGAGCACTGCTATGCTTGTGTCTGCACAAGGAGAAGCAGTAAAGAATTATGGGCGGGGCTTACTACTAAGTGAGAGTCATACTTGGGGTGATGCAAATCCCTCTTTAAGCGTACTTATCATATATGTCTATACTACTTTTGTATTTCGTACATGTGTACAACATATCAGTACGCACCGGTGTGCATGAGCGAAACCTATTCACTCTACAAGGTAACATCAGTCACCTTACCAATTTCTTCCATTAACCTTGAGAAAGTATGGAAATGTTCAAGGTGACTGAGGCCACACTACTGTACACTGTCTCCGATACGGTAAGGGCTGAAATATCTCAAGTGTGGAGCTGTCTAAGACAAGTTTTATCATGGGCCAGGATGCCATGATATCGATAAGTTCCTCCTGTCGAAGATTAAACTCATAGATTTGAGCCAATTTTAAAATTGAGTACAACTCTGAAAGGGATAATGAGATACGCAACTTCTCGTAATCGTCAACAGGAATTGTCTCATAAAATCGCTGAGTGGAAGAAAATTGCGAGATATCTCACCATTAAAGAGGCACAAATTAATAGCATTCAACGAGACTACGATGGTCACACACAAGAACAAACATATCAAATGTTGCTTCTCTGGAAGAGGAAAAAAGGTGATGATGCCACATACAGGGCTTTGGTACAAGCTTTGAGACAGGCACAACTGA
Organism: Holothuria leucospilota; assembly: GCA_029531755.1. NCBI lineage: Eukaryota > Metazoa > Echinodermata > Holothuroidea > Aspidochirotida > Holothuriidae > Holothuria > Holothuria leucospilota. The sequence goes on along the minus strand of CM055975.1, from coordinate 846,679 downwards.
ACGACTTAGCTGATGAATTGAGTCCGAAGCAAGGTAAGATGGACATTATTTCTTGAAGGAGTTCTCAGTTTGTACTTTTCTTCAACTTCTTTTTAAGGAGGTACTTTGGATATATATATATATATATATATATATATATATATATATATATATATATATATATATATAACCATTATTGAAAAACAAGTAAAACTTGTATTTTCGGTTTCAGGAATCTATTCGAATTTCGGTTGATGTTCCTTTTTGGACTTACCAGTTTAAAGGTAATAACAATTCCCTTCTATATGTCCACTGAGGATAAAACTGTCACAACTTACACAAAGGCAAATCACATTCGTAGACTGATACTGCTGGCTTCTGACACCAAACAAGATTCTACTAAAAATATTCGACATAATGCCCAGACTTTCCTGTGAACTAGCTAAAAATTAGTTTTTTCTTTCTTGGGGATTCTAATAGCGAGGCAGAACTCCACACTAGGTAAGCTAGGCACAAATACAGTAGCCAGGGTATACACTGTTTTTTCCAATGTTCAGGAGTTGTACCCTTGGTTTAGATGGTGCCACTCTGTATGTGTCACATGGTACCGAAAACTACCATGGAAACCTTTAAGTGTTGTTACGATATATGTTACCCTAATAGGTAGCAGTTGCCTATACATTTGATGTAAAATGGTCTCAAATAGGCGACGAAAACATTCGTCTCAAATAAAAAAGGAAAAAAGTATGAAACCCTTGACACAAGTATGCTCATCATTGGTTCCAAAAACCCTAGGCTATGGCAGAAAAGTTATATTGCTATTCCCTCCCGTGCAACAGACATAGGCGGAATTGTGGGGGCAAGGGGGAACTTGACCACTTTTTTCAAGGCTTAGCAAATAATAAAGATGGTTATGTAAAATATGAGTGAAAGGGAGCGAGACCACAGAAATTATAAGAGAATTTTTAAAGGCCTACTGTGATTAAATTTTGCAATGTTAAATAAAGGAAAACATTAATGCCAAATACCATAAGGATGCTAGGAAGATTTTTCTTGGCGCACCCTAAAGAAAACTAAATCATACAGTTGAAAATGTTGTCTGACAATGTAAAATTTCTTTCAAAGCATGGACTTCTACGCTCCACACTATTGTAACTTGAAGCTCTGAAATAAGAGTCACTGAAAATACTATGTACTTCTTTAAAGGCACCATTGTCGATGCAGAAAAATTCAAATACCTACTGTACCCATGTAACAGGAATCGCAACTCTAAATTTTTTTTTCGGCATGCTTCAGGCGAGTCTAATATAAATTGATGTCTCGTTAGTACTGCTGTGTGTCGGAAACTTATGGTGAAATTGCCTTGTTACCACTTCCTGTAGGACAACTTGAGTAAATTACTATTTCCAAAACCCTCGCTACCCCTCCTGCTGTTAACTTCCCCCACCAACTACCATCATCCTCATCAAACTAACTTACAGTCACTATCTTAAAGTTGCAATCATTGTAAGAAAATTATTTCATAAGCGTTTCAAATTACATCGCGGGAAGCAGGATTTTCTCTAGAATTAGTCCAGAATGACCGCAGAGGCCTACCAATTTTACAAAATGAACAGGAGGAGGAACCTCAGTCCCCATCTTCCGGTTTCGTGCCTTCAGAGCTCAAGATTTAGGACTCGCCGGCTGCAATTTTCCAAGATGTAGCCTCCAATAAAAATTACTTCCCTGGCACTTTAATTGCCGACGCCGTGGCCATGTCCATGTTAAATACTACCCTGAAAACATTTCATTGATTTTTGAAAGTACCATATACTGTACTCTATAATCTATATCCTTCAAACTGGACACTGTGCCCTATTTTTCACAGAAATAAAAAAAACATTTGGGGGCACTTACCCCAACCATTGACAACAATAAAACCTGAAAGAATCATATAGCAGGATATAGGTTCCTATATCGTGCTGTATGGAAAGGACAGGGACTTGGGGAAAGTGGGAGAATATTTTATACAATAAATAATATTGCATTTGAAAATGAAGAAAAATAATAGGCTACAATTAAAAGTCTGAAATAACGCTATTTTTTTTGGCACGCTCAGCAATTTTCCAAAGTCGTAAGTAGTGGGGGAGGGGGAGTACCCCTCCTGAGAAGATTTCAAAGCAAAATTTTAATCACAGCGATCTGTGTTAATCTACCAACTTTCCACAGATTGTTTAAATGCAGGTTGTAAGGCATGGAGTTAGAGTTAGATGGGGTTTTACGGCTCAATTTCTAACCAGTTGGAATACGTCGGCCGGCCACGGCCTTTTGTCCGGTCGTGGCTCACTGGCTTGTTTTCCCTGCTCCAGTGCTTATGCTGAGCACCAAGCACAATGTAGGGCATGGAAATTGCCCTTTCCATTACCTTAATATGGCACAGGTGCTTAGTGAGAGGAGGTGGGAAAGCTCCCCCTCCTTGAGGATACCTTTCTTAGCTTTTCTATAACTCATATCGCTAAAAAGTCTAAAAAACGTGATTTGTCAGCACACTTCGCGCGCACCCACTATGAGTTCTAGATCTCCCACTCGTAGAATTATTGTTCCAAAGTGTCGGGGAGCCTTCCGCGTAATCTATCATCCCCTCCTCCCTCAAAACCTTGGCATTATCGATCCCTGCCGACTTTTAGTCCTAGGGAATAAGAAGAATTTATAACTGAAAAAAAGTCAAATTGTGATTTTTGTAGTCTGTTAAGTGCCCGCCCAATATGCCTTGATCTTGAAGCTAAAATACATCATTTTAATGCCATTTTGTAAATACCCCAGACTTTTTAGGGCTTCTCTTCCTTGGACCCCAGACAGGTATTGTCCCTGGACCCCACTAGGGGCCTAGTGGTGGGCCCCTGGATCTCAAGCCGTTATTGGGAGCGATATACTCTCCTGCAGCGGCTTGGGCCCCATTTGGTAGTCCACCCATGGTTGCCTCCCACTTTCAGACATCAAATCACACCCCTGGCTACACTTCCCTGTCGCTCTCCTCAGCCATCCAACTTGGCCTCCTCATTCCATCGTCGTCCTTGCCGCATCCTCAGTTCTGGAGGAATGACACCGAACAAGTATGCCCATCCGGCTTAAAGGCATTGTCTGGTGGCAGTTTGTAGGGGTCTTACATGAAAGATAAAAAAAATTATTACATGCTATCCAAACCCCATACAAAACCCCATTCCTAACTTAAGGTATCCCTTCCTAAAGATGGGTTACTTTTAATAAGAAATACCTCCAAGTTTCCTCAAGGTCACAGAACGTGACCTCTAGAGGGCAAATTACCTCAGATTCCTTTTGTTATTCTTTATAATTGGATACCTTGTTTGTCCTTGAAATTTGATACCGTTGGAATGTTTAGAGGTTTTTCCGTGCAGGTATAGTGTAAAAACTGTTCCATACTTATGGTACAGCAAATAAACTTATCAAATATTCAGTATAGTGATAACAACATTATAAAGAAATAAAAAAAGCTACAGCTAATCCATTTGCCCAGATGACATCACAGATTTCCCATCATGCACTGCGGAAGCTGAAAATGTAGCCTTTCTTCATAAATTTGTATCTTCCAAATGCAAGATGCAATTGAGATGGAGTTTTCACTGACTAACACAGAAAATCTTCTGCTTTTTTTGAAAACATCAAATTTGGTTACCAGAACATGCTTTTAAGCATATAAAAACATTTCTTAGGGATGGGATAGGGGTGCTTCCTTAATTTTTTATAGTAACACAAGACTTAGACATGAGTTTTGCTTTGCAGGCAGTGCTACCGACACATAAACCTTTCGCTACATAAGCCTATGCCCTCCGACTTCTCCACCCCGCTGAAAAATTTGTGGTGTTCCGCTCAGAAGGTGTAACTGTCTTAGCACCCTATGTCAAAAATGAATGCACCCCAATGAAATATGTATCATCGTATTGCACCACGTTATATAAAGAAAACATTCTCCAAGATGACATGAGTCCCAACAGACACACCCTCATTCATCCGGCTATAAGGAAATGAAAAGTCATTAAATAATATCAATTGCTAAGAATATCATAAATTCAAAGTTTTTTTCAAAGGAGAAATAATTTTTCAACTTAAGCCTCCTCAAATTTACAAATATTTCTCACAGAATACGGTATTACCCCTTCTCCCACAAGTGACCCCTTCCTTTAAGCCCAGCAAGAAATAACAAAAAATCAGTAGATGCTGAGGATTTTAAAACATAACCTGTACAAAGCTTTGCTGATGGTACCATTTTGTATGTAAAATGTAGCACGTAGCACAGACATCACCTCTAATTCCCTTAGAACCCTGCCCAATACGTCACTTCTACGCGAGGTGACAGAAAAGACCCGCTCGGTTGCAAATTACATAGTTGAATATTGAATGTAAAAAGCATTAAAAATCCAGAAAATAGCCCCAATTCCCATCAAAATCCATCAAATATTAAACCATTTTACAGGCTTTTTTTACAGGGGTGGCGTAAAGATTTGCCCGAAAGGGGGGCCAAGCTTCCCGACGGGGGGCAGTAACCGGAAGCTTCAACGGCAGCGGTAGAGTGATGGGACAATGCTTAAAGGAAAATTTTGGCGCACGAAGCGCGCCGAAAATTTTGGGCTGTTATTGGAGAAATTTGAAAAAATTGGGCTTTTACTATGGAAAATTTGAAAAAATTCGGTTTTTAAAGAAGAAAATTGGAAAATTTGGGGTTTTTATTTAAGAATTTGCCCTAATTTAGACCAAAATTAAATCGTCGGGGCGATTGGCCATTGTCGGGGACTACATATTATATCCTAACAGCTCCCTGATGAAGCGGGAAAATTTCCCCGACGGGGGGCCAGCCTTCCCCGACGGGGGGGGAAGGCCCCCTGTCCCCACCTGGCGCCACCTCTGTTTTTCACACTTGTACCATGAATAAACATGAACTATACATGCAAAATTGTGATGTCAAAAGAGGGACATACTACATAAGGCCAATGTTAGCCTTTGTTTTTGCAACCTTCATTTCAAGGATACCTGTAGCATTTGTATCCCCTGATTGACTTATCATGGAAGTTAAAATTATTTCCTTCAAAAATATTGATATCGCTCACCAAACTCTAAAGTATCTCATCAGTAATTACAGTAAGATGTAATTTATATAGGGTTAACAAAAGAAATTCTAACACTGTGCAACACTCCACATCATTATTTTTGCATAGGCAATGCCTTACGTCAGAAACCATCAAACTTTAAAGAGTTAGCCTATATGTTGAGAAAGGTAAAAGATATTGAAATAATTCCAACGGATATTTCAGTGGGGGATATTATTCTTTAACTGCAAAGTGGAAACAGTCCTTTTTGGTGGCATGTCACCAGAACTTGAAATGATGTACTTAAAAGAGTAATATAACCATTATCCTAACCTCGGCATACATTACATGACATTATACAGTTTTAAAGTTTAAAATACAACACTTAAAACTTGCACGGAATTTTATAATGTTTTCTCTCTCTATTTACTTCCATATTAAAGGGTTCAGAAGGTTTATTGTTGAGGTTGCATCATTCTTTACACTTACCATCGCTCTACAGTTAGCTACAGTATATTCACTACCAAGTGCAGATGTTGACAGGATTTCGAGACATGTTGATCATGGTTGGATGCTACTGGAAATTTTAAAACGAAAAGGAGAAATTAAGCCCACCGATATATCATCATTAACAGATGCACTAGATCATATCGGTCTTCATGGCATTGTTGCTACCGTCGAAGATTCGTTCAGGAGGAACTTATCCGTCAACCGCTTCTCACCAACAGGCTATCTGACTCCTACAGAAGATACTAGAAGAAGCGTTGCAGGTAAGACTCTGAGACTCCGGGCAAGGTCTCTCCCTTCATAGCAATCATATCTCTAGCCGCAGCCTCATTCCTTTTCCCATATTTTTTGAGCTGCACAAAGCTGCTTGAGTGTTATATACATGGGTGTATCTATAACGAAGACTTCGAAAATGAAGACCGAAGATAGAAGACCTGTAAATTTAGTGATTTTCGTAACTCCAGTCTTCGCTTTTCGGTCTTCGTTTTCAAGATCGGCATAAGAGGGCAATCTCTAAAACGAAGACCAAAACATGAAGACCAAGATAAATTAATTAGTGTCAGACGGTTTTATATTGCTTTTCTGTAATTCGGGCCACAAATAAAGTAGTTAGACATCAGTCTTCTCACTTGTTCTTGAGGTGTAAACTAAAGACATTAAAAATGAAGAACTGTGATGGCGTACCGATACTTCCATAGGTGTAAATAGGGAGGTGTGCATTCATACTGGTGACGTAATTACCTTCTGTCTTCTGCTTTCTAAAAAAGTTACCATTTCATGAATCAAATCAATGATTCAAACAGTGAAACGATTCAAGGTGGTCTTCGTTTGCGAGATTGGCATAAGAGGGCAATCTATGAAACGAAGGCCGAAAATGAAGACTTACATAAATTAAGAGTCAGACGGTTTCATATTGTTTTATCTTTGCCTTGGACCACAAATAAACTAGTTAGACATCAGTCCTCTCATTTGTTCTTGAGGTGTAAACTAAAGACATTAAAGAACAATGTCATTAATGATGGAGGACTGTGACGTCGTACCTTTAATTCCATAAGTGTTAATTAGAAGGTGTGCTTTCACGGTGATCTTTATCTGTGGCCCGAAATACAGATAAAAGAATATGAAATCGTCGTACACTAAATTTATATAGGTCTTCGTTTTTCGGTGTTCGTTTTCTAGATTTTCCTATTATTACGATCTGGAAAACGATGACCCAAAGCGAAGACCGAAAGGGTACATTTCGCACTTGGGGGAGCTAACTGGGGTGGTGTTACGATGTCATCTGTGGTGCAGTGTTTATGCTAGGGCTCAGATTTCCCCCACCCAAATTTTTTGAGCGGGATTTCAACTCCGTAGGGAACATTTCCGGAAATAATAAATCAGTGAAATGAGCGAATCAGTTATGGTATTGAATGACTCATTAATTTCCGATTGTTCTTCTGTGTCACAGTCTCATAGAATATTTCAAGAGTTCCAAATCAACATGAAGTATATAGGAAAATAAAAAAGTGGGCCGCAAGGTCTGCGCGGGAATTTCTGGCAGACAATTATTTTTGTTGCGGCACTTGGAAAGTCAGTGCGGGAATGGCACAATCGCGCTCCTTAGCGGCTTAGCGTTAACACTGCAGTGGTACCACCCCCAATCACCAAATCCTGGCGCCTTCACTGCATGGACATGACCGCCTTGGGGAAATCGTGTCATGACAGCTTCTAGTTTCACGCAGTTGCACTGATTAATTGTATTTCAGGCAGTTGCGTTGTTGGACTGAGTGTGTTTAACGCAGTTGCTCTTCGACCTGTACGACGTATGTGCATTTGTAGAGTTGTGTAGGCACGCGTTTTTTGTTTCACTTGAGTCGCTTTTTTTGATCAGTTGATATTTTGCCGCATGATGAAGGGTTTTTACCTGCAACGTTGCGGAGTTTTCCCCGAGAGTTTGCTTATTGTGAAATCACTTTCTTGAAGCTAGGCTTTTCTCGTAACGCTAAGGGTTTCCTTGAAACCAATCTTTTTGTCAAACCTACGTTTAAGAATCTATATCTTAAGTATGATTCTCATAGCAAACACACTCTTGATAACATTGCGTACGGTCAGGCTCTCCACATCCGTAGGGCCTACTATTTGCTCTACAGAGGAATCTGTCACCATAAATGCAGATACTCTCAAAAGTAATTTAGTTAAAAGAGGGTATCCCCCCTAGAACAGTTACAGATAAGAGCGGGAAAGCGTGTACAGCTCCTAGAAATATTTTCCTCAATCGTGAAGGGTAAATAAAAATATTTAATAAAATTAATGCCCTTTTGGTCGTTACTCGCAACCCAAGATTACCTCCTTGAAGTAGAATTGTTTTAAAATTGTCTCCGACCTTTAGGGAAAATTTTCCACACATACCCTTGGTCATTTACAAATAGCCACCAAATTTAAAATCGTTACCTGTTAAAGCTAAGATTCATAAAGAGCATAACACTAAGGACATATATTTTAAGACACATGATAAAAGATGTGTTACTTGCAGTACTCTTTAAGAATGATCCACTCTTCAGAGCAGTACTGTAGCACTTGTCAGAAATTTTACATCAAGGGTATTCAACTTACACTACAGAAGGGGTTATCTACTTACCAAATTGTCTAGATTGTCAGAAGCAGTATGTCGGTGAAACGGGATTTGAACTTAGGATTAGACACATAGGTCATACACAGGAGTTTAAAAAGGGTCTAACACCTATTGGCAAACATATTCAGGGGGAAATATATGCTTGTGTTCTTTGTTTCATTTTCCCCTTAACGAAACCGTGGTATTGTCATTTCCCCTAACGTTTTGGATTAGTGTTATATATATATATATATATATATATATATATATATATATATATATATATATATATAGATATATATTATTTCCCTAAATGGTCACTTAAGGCGACATATCGGGTGAAAAAATGGTACTTTCAGGTGACATTGACATTAGGGGTACATATACGTGTCGCCTAAATGTTTACAACGTTATAACAACCATTCCCTGCATGTTATTTCAAACGTTTTGAAATATATTAAAGTATTCTAGCGCCCTCTGTTTTGGGTTACTATAGGTAAGTTGCACTAGAATCCCATTATGTATTTACTACTGAAATTTGGGGGTGTATATCATGCATGTAAAAAATTGGTATGTTAGGTGGACACAAACTTTTTGCGCAATACCAATTTTTTCTGTCTTATTTAATAAAACGTTGTGTGTACGTCACACAGGTGATTGAACATATGTTCAACTTGAGGGCGTTCCTGAAGATTATTAAGGTATTTTTTGTCTAATTTTTGCCTGCATGAATAAACAAATATATTTAATTAACTGCTTGTCGCCCAAAGTGACCATTTTTCACCGTGTCGCCCAAAGTGACCATTTAGGGTTATTTATATATATATATATATATATATATATATTTATACATATATATCTCTAAATTAAAAAGTTTGGGGGAAATGACGATACCGCGGTTTCGTTAAGGCGAAAATGAAACAATAAAATACATAAGCATATTTTTCCCCTAAGGTAGAATAAACTGTTTAGAGATATAATCAACGTTATTTCAATGGCTCGCCATCCGTTACTGTTAACGGATAGGTGGCCGTAAACTCGTCGACATTGAAGTAATAGTATGTAGATTGTGGTGTTGAAAGCAAGTTACCATACGTTTACGTATTCTTAAATAAAAAGTGTGTGAAAACGTTAAGGGGAAACGATTTTTCCCCGAATGTACGTTTTTCCCGTAATGTAGGTTTTTTTCACACGATTTTTCCCCAAAGGTGAATAATAGGCATATATATATATATATATATATATATATATATATATATATATATATATATATATATATATATATTTGATAGAACCATTAGTGAAAAACAAGCAAGACTTGCATTTTCAGTTTCAGGAATCTATTCGAATTTTCTGCAACACAGTGCCTTCCCCAAGAATACAACACAAAATGGCAAGTAAAAGCTACGTCCCAACTCTCTACACAAACAGACATTCAGAAGCAAGGTGTTATCAGAAGAACAGAAAATTACTAGACCAAAGCTAAATCCAGCAACAATGGTATACACAAATGCTGTAGTGGTAGTAATTGAATACATAGGTAAAGAAAAAGCTGTAACCTAAAGAGTAAGAAAGGAAAATAGGAAACATGAAACGGGTGAATCGTTTAAAGGTTATGGAGGGACTTCAAGACTTTGAAAGTAGGCTTATTCTGAAAAATTTCTTTCATGGTAAAGAGACCAGTTTCTCTGAATCTGACAAACAAAGGAAGTTCAAGTTCGAGTCAGACTTCAAACCTCCACATGGGGATAATTTTCTGGAATCGTATATTTCGGTGGTAACTCGTGACGTTCTAAGTGTGCCAGAGAAATCGTTCTTTGCAAACCTCTCTATTCAGGATAGACAAACTTTGAAGAAAGTGATGAACTCCAAAAATATTTTAATTAAGGAGGCTGATAAGGGGGGTGCCTCAGCGTGACAGATACATTAATGAATGTAACAGGAAGTTGACTGATCCGTCAGTGCATGTAAACCTCGAAGAGTATTTGGACTGGTGATATCATCAATCTATCAATAAGACTGTTGATAAATTGTACAGTCAAGGTACCATTACGTGTGATATCGTTAATTTTGCACCACCAGTGGAAACAAAACATGCAAGATTCTATATCCCGCCAAAAATTCGTAAGTCGGGTATACCCGAACGCCCTGTTATCTGGGGTAATGAGTACCCGACTGAGTATTTGTCCGAATTAGTAAATTGTTTCATTTATAATCATCTGGTCCCCACTATTGATCCTTTCTTGAAAGATACCTTTGATTTTCTAAGAAAACTTAGAAATTTACCACCTCTACCACAAGGGACCTTGCTAGCTTCTATTGATGTGGTGGCCTGTATCCATCTATACCTCATAAGGATGGTATAGATGCTTTGCGTGCCTTCATGAGAAAATGTCATCTTCCGAGTAAGGTGATGTCTGGAGTCTGTGATTTGGCTGAAATTGTTGTAAATTGTTCAAATTTAATTTTGAATTGTATTTACAGACATCGGGCAGCTGCTACTGGTACAAATATGGCTCCAGCTTATGCCAAAATTTTTATGGCTGAACATGAGCAATCATTTCTTACAGGTTGTAGCCTCACCCTGGAAGTTTTTTTGGCGTTTATAGTGATGACTGTTTTCTTATCCGGTTACATGGAGAAGACCAAATACATGTCCTTTTGGGTTGCTTTAACTCTTTTCATCATTGCATAAAATTTACTACCAACTTTTCTAACGATTCTATTGATTTTCTTGATGTGACAATTAAACTTAAAGCTGATGGAACACTAGAGACAGATGTGTATGGTAAACCAACTGATACTATGCTCTATCTCCCATCTGATAGCTGTCACCGTCGGTGATGTCAAACGCAGCATTGCATATAGCCTGACTAAACGCATTAATTGTATCTGTTCTTCTCCTGAACTTGAAGGCAGTTGCGCAGAACCTGCGCCTGCCGTGAAAAAAAAACTTGGTCATTCTAAGCATAAAGTTAAAATCACTTTTAATCAGGCACTTAAAGAGTGCCCGAAGACTGCCAAAAAGGGGAGGCCCTCTCACATCTTCTTCCCAACCGGGGTTACCAGATATCCAGCAAATACTTACCCGACACCAGTCGCTGTTGCATCTTTCTTGTACTATGGGGGAGGATGTGCCCCATAGACCATTACTATCCTTAAGCCAGCCTCTTATTTTGGGTCGTTTTTGGTTCAGGGCAAAAGCTAGCTAAAAGGGTACCAATTTTGGCCCCAGCAAGAAGAGTACTAAGAAATATATTATGCAAGAGTCTTGTTAATACTAATAAGGTGACCATGTAAATCTAATGGTAGAGTTTTTAAAGTGACGGCTGCTAATGTCAACTGCAAGGCTACTTGGGTGATGTACTGCATTTTCTGTCCAAAGTGATGGATGCAGTATGTAAGGATGACTACAAATGTTAAAGAATATATGGTGAACCATTTTAGTGCCCTTAGGAATAGGGTTAGAAGAGGGGATGGGGGAGGTTAATGATGTCATGAGGGGATCTTTTAGGTTGTACTCACACCTGTCGAAACATTCATCTGGTGAATTTAAGTTAGTGATTTTGCAAGTATTCGCACCTGAGTCAGAGCTCCCAAGTGTTCCGATTAAGGCTGAACATTTCAGGCTGAACAGTCACCACAGAAGTACAACACAGAGAAACCCATTGCAGAGCTCACTATTTGTGTGTAAACGTTCAAGCATAAGAAACATGAAGCCTATGAAAAGCACAACAATGTCTACTTTCGGAAGTGACATAGCTCCGATTGTCTAGTCGAGTAGATTTCTCTGTGGTATAAATCTTTGTATCTGGCTAACTTCAAAGTGATTCCCACATGCATGCACAGCTTGCTGCTAGCCATACTGGCATTATTATGCAGCACTGCAGCTTGCATAATGTTGAATCGAATGTATTCAGTGAACTTGTAATACGGTGTTTTAGCATGTGTTTGAACAGCGAAGAGTAGCGAGGTTGGTGTGTTTGTTCGACTTGGATTGATAGCAAACTTTATTTGTCCTTAACAAAATAATGGCCTAGTGTGTATAGCAAGCTGTAGGCGGCAGGCGCGGATCCAGAAAATTTGAGGAGGGGGGGCCCAAGATGGAAAACCTGATGTCCACCGAAGGTGCACGACGATCGCGAAGCGCGAGTCCCTACGCGTGGGGTCCAGGGGCCCGCGTTAGGGCCCCTGGCGGGGTCCAGGGGCGGAGCCCAGGTGGGGGTCCCCCGGAAGCTCTCGCAATATTGCATTTTAAGAGCACAGAAATCGGCTCCAGTTCTTATGTCAGTGAGATTTTATACCTTTTCATGTTGCATGGAATTTGATGTGTATGCCTCAGTATAAGTTACTATATGTACCTGCAGAAGTTACGGAGAATCTAAGTTATCTTTAAACTTACACGCCAACATTATGAGCCCGTGTAGGTCATTTGAAATGATTTTTGCCATAATGAGTGTTTTATTTTCGTTATACGGTATTCGGGTATAGGACGTCAGATGAAACAATTGCGCGCCAAGCGCGCCGAAAATTTTAATTTACATTTAAAACCATTGCTATGACTAACGGGGTCAATTCCCTTTATGTGTGTCTGTCAATTAGAAGGTGGGTTCGATACTAATTTTTCAGTTCTCATAAGAAGAGGAGGGTGAAAAAATGAATATCAGTTGTTTTACATCCTTACAATGCTGACTCTGAAATCACGTTTATGCACACGAATAATTGGCTTATGGTAGAACCCCACCGATGAGTAATGCGAATACGTTTGGGACCTTATTGATAGTAAAAGGAGCAATTCAAGGCTAACAGTGCGCAGATCAAGCAAAAATCATGATACTGAGAAGACTTTGCAAAAATCGTGAAAGATTTCAAATGATTTTTGGTAAAAAGTGATAAAATAAATCCATCACTCAATGGATTTGAGTGATGAATCCAACTCAACCTAAATCTTTCCGTGAACGTAAACAATTGCGCGCGAAGCGCGCCGAAAATTTTCGGTATAGATCCTCCCCGGAGCTCTGAATTAATTGTACACTGAAAAGGGGGCAGCAGGACTCTCACAACCTTACATCCATATGGGAGGAGAGATGATAATATCACCTTCTTTATGGGCTTCTGAAGGGTATACCCTTCAGAAATCTATGACCGATGGTGCCGGCGGGAGTTGGTGATCGGGGGAACCGCAGATAACTGCTAAACCGTGCCCTTTAAGGCACTGGGATTTTGTATACGCTATATGCAACAGTGGGAGAGCCTTTTCTTATTAGTACATGAGAGTGCAATCCCAGGAAGGGGTTTACCCTCCCCTTTGAGAAATTTTTGTTAATTTTAGGGAGCCTATATGCAAAATGGTGGAATCTTTGGGTCATTCTTAAGTGATTGCATGTTTAGAAAATGTCCACAATTTAGTGAATTCTAATTTTTGTTCGGGTGAAAAAGGGGAGTAAGAGGCGGTTAACATACTGTCTTCAAACCTCCCAAAGTCCCAGGAAAAATCATGGGCGTGGATCAATCTCCAAAAGTGTGTGTGTGGCGGGGGGGGGGGGACTTTTCCACATTTGTGAATCGCCGTCCTGGTGGCGTGGAAGAAGCAGTTGGTGGTAGCCAGAATTTGCGTCACGGGGAGGCAATAAGTTTTGTGATCTTCGGCATGGGGGAGAGGTCTAAGGGAAATTTTTCTAGAACTGAATGCCCTCAGATGCGATTTGGTGCAACAAAAGTGTACGATTTTTAGGTTATTTTTCTTCTTAAAATTTCCTTTTCCTAGGCATAATTGCAGTCTGTTCCATCTTTTTTGAAAAAGGGAGGGGTCTTTTTGACGATCTCCCCCTTCCAAAAGAGTGAGGGGACCCGTCCCCCGTCCCCCATGATCCACGCCCATGGGAAAGTTGTACAAGCCATTATACCTGCGTGGAGTCCACAGAAACATTCTTGGACTATAATAAAATTTTTCCTTTAGCCTACATTTTAAAAGGATATCCAAGGTCGACCGAGAACAGTATAGAGCCTCCCGGGAGCTCTAAATTAGTTACAGTATACAAAAGATGGACCAACGGGATTCTCACTACCCGACATCCATATGGGAGGAGATATGATATATCACCTAAAAAGAAGGTGATATGATATATCACCTTCTTTTTAGGTATAGCAAGAGGGATGGTGGACAGGCAAAATTCGTTTCAGAAAAGATTTTCGTCATTACTGAACGTCGCGGTAAGATGTTTGGAAAATAAGCAACGGCAATTACGTTCTTTCAATCTTCCAAATCATGTGCTAGACTAGAGTAGTCAAAGATCTCATAATGATGAGAGCCCTACGGAGAAGGAGATGTACTATTTGGAAAAATGTTGCATTGGAATAATTTCTTGCGTCATAGCTTTGTCAATGGTATATAAAATCGGGTGTAAACCCTGGCGTATGCGCGCGAAGCGCGCCGAAATTTGCATAAAATATTAGGTCATGACAAAACCTGCATTTCAGAACCTGCATCGGACACTGTCACTTTCCCACCAACCTATGCTATTCAGAAACGAATCTTCTGACTGATAATTCTTAAAAAGCATTTTTGCTCCTTGTTCCCCCGTGAGTAGTTACCGAAAGCTATTGATAATAAGGACAGCTCTGAAACATAGCTTGACGCTAGCGGAGCGTGCGAAAATTTGGAATTTGTCAAGAATTTCCAAAACTTATGATAGTTTGAGAACAGTTTGTGAAAGAAAATGGTTAGAACAAATAAACCAGTCATCAAAAATACATCTCACCCTACACCCTCCACAGAAATCTGTAGCTTAAACGACTTTTGGGACCATTTTAAAAATTTTCAAGAGTCGATGGGGGGGGGGGGGGGAGGGCGGGGGACACACGTCACCCATTGCCCACTGTGCCGACGCCACTGTAGCTTAAAAGCCTTTTAAGTTCATTTTAAAACTTTTCAGACAGTTTCGAAATCGAATAGGGCATGCACGCCGCTACTTTGCCTGCAACAGCTGGTGCCACTGTGCACAATAGCACGTCACCTGACAGCTTGTCTTCTCTATTCATTCTGCAAGGTCTGTATGGCGAAAACTTTGCCTCTCAATCCCTCTAGATTACAAAAAATTTCACTGACTCTTTAACACAAAATTGTTACTAAATTTCAGTGCAGCTAGCCGAGCCCATACTACATATGTCACGATGTTTACTTATTTAGATCTTAAGTCAAGGATCATTACTCAGCTATTCACCTGTTTTCGAACATTGTAGCGCTCCTTTCGTCGCCAACCACTTTGAAAATATATAAAGAGATAATCCAGCGATAGCTCCACCCAACCTCTACAAAAAATATATACTTTGAATACGTTCTTAGACACTTTTATTCATTTTTTGCTCTAATTTTTTTCTTTCTCCTTTTCTTTTTTTTTTCTTCTTTTTTTCTCCTTTCGTTTTTTTTTTCGTGGAGAGGGGGGAGGCCCGGGCCCCCAGGCCCCCCTGGATCCGCGCCTGTAGTAGGCGAATGATCTCTACTGAGCACTAGGCCTGGCCTAGATTAACTTCTGTTAGGATACCATCTTCAGTGGTTAGTAGCTTAATATTGTTATTTTTAGCCTAGCCCTAACGCATACTTGCCAACTCCACCGATTTGGGGAATGGGCGTCAGTCTTTACTCGAATGTGTGTGTGTGTGTGTGTGGGGGGGGGGGGTAACATGGCCACTTTTGTCAAAAATGTACTGTGTAAAAATCTTAAGTCAGTGGGTGTATTTCCAAAATGTGGGGGAAACGTTTCCCCCCGATAGACACCCATGATTTGGGGGGTAGAATACCGCTTTTTAGAAATTTGAACCGGCTACCGATTTTTCACTCATATCTACTGATATTTAGCAAATCTGCCATAGAATGTTCTTGAGAGTATGATTTAAGTTACACTTTGCTGTGTAAGCGTACGTGTTGTGCGTAGTTCACCCTAAAAAAGCTCAGAAAATATTAATAAAAATACGATTCATCGATCGAGCTTGCCGGGCTGGGAGATATGGATCGATTGAAACCCGCGCGCTTACGTACGTACGTGTGTACTGTGTTCTGCAGTATAATGTTAAGTACAGCTTAAGAGCGCATGGACAGTCCGACTGGATAGTCCGAAGTATGTGTGTATTTGATTTCTATATTTTATTCCGACAAAATAGTTCATAAAATACAAAATAATGTCTCCTTATGCATCCAAAATACCGTATAAAGTATGCACCAAATCACATATTTTCACATTAAAAAACAAAAAAGCTTCACAACGTGGGAGGGAGCACTCAACGAACACACACACCCTTGCGCGCAAGCTCGCTCTTGCTCGGTCGCTTCGCTCCCTCGCAAAATCTACCGCTTTGCTACTTTTAAATGTTGGCAAGTATGCTAACGTTCGGCCTAGCAGTTACAATTTGTTCATATTATGCTATGTAGTGCATGTTAATGTACAGTTTTCCACTCAGCAAGGGGTAAGGTGAGTGAAAATTGTTTAGCCTGCAGCCTAGACAGTCAGTATCACTAGCCAGCGTAGGCCTAGCCTAGTAGAATCTGTTCCATAGTTAGCCTAGTCTATAAGATGCAGGCTCTGGCCACTTGGCAGTTGAATTCTTTTCTGAGAAGCCTTGTTTAACTTAAGACTACATAAAACTAGTTTCAGAACACCTTGAATGGTAGAATGCTTCGTAGGGGGAGGGGGAGGGCTGCTGTCACCTGGTGTGGTCCCTTTGGAAGATTTACGATTAATTAACCTCGGATAAAACCACTCAGTGCTCCGATTGCCATGAGGGTGGTGTTCCTCGTTTTCATTTTGCAAGGTTGGCAGCTCTGCACCTCCTATTCTTCCTCCTGAAGTGACTGATGTTACGAGGAAATTTGTTTTGGATAATGCACGCAGGAAACTTGGTTCATTCGAAAGATTATGGATGGAGAACAAACTTGGTAAAATTTTGCGTTTCCTCTCCTCTCTTCTCCTTCTTCTCTCTCAACTTTCATATTGCGCTTAGGATTTGCCCGAAAATTAATACTTTTGTGAAATGGAGGAATTTCAATAGATCCATTATTGTTCCCAAAGTCCCCCCCTCCCCCCCTCCCCCCCCCCCATCGCTGTGCAATAATTCCACAGCTTAATTAAGCCGTTTCAGGACACTCTGATTTTAGTAGAATATCAATTTGGTCCAATCAAATTATGCTCAGTGCCAGCGCCAAAGACTGCAGTTAACAAATTTATGTGATATTTAATCCTGCAGGGAAAAAGGGACAATTCATCCAAGAAATAAAGGAATCGTATAAAGAGATGTACAATGGCGTCCAGCCTGTTCCTTACATTAGAGACAGATTATTATGTGTAAACAGAGTGTTCGTGGACAGCGGTATTGAATACATGAACAAAGAAGGCAGAAGTATTGCTGGTAGCGGAACATGGCTGAAGTTAGATTCATACAATTCTATCTTTACAAACCCTCGTCTTTCTAATGCAATGGTATTTCTGTTGTATGGTAAACCTGGCTATGGAAAATCTACGCTCGCTCTTCAATATGTGTATGACTGGTGCAATCGTTGTTCTGGTTCACCTCTTAGAGACGTAGAAATGCTAATATTTCTTCGATTGAGGTACTTAAAAGGAGGGATGAATTTCTTTAAAGCTATCGAGCAGTTTCTTTTACCGCGTGACACTAGACTGAACGTACATGACATAGAAGATATCGTTCTCAGCTGCAGATCAGTAGTCTTAGTGTTGGATGGTTTTGACGAGTATGGGCATCTGGGTGATAGCAGCGAGAATGACGTAACACAAATAATAGCCAGGCGAATGTTTCGAAAGTTTAAAGTAATCCTTACAACGAGACCTTCTCATACACCACGGCGACTTTCTAACGAAACACAAGAAGTACGATTGACTGGATTTGACAACCAAGCAAAAGAAACGTACATTCTCAAGGCTGTAGTTGACGGGAATGCTGAAGCAGCTGCAAGAATCATGCAGCAACTTCAACAAAACCACATATTAGCTGATATCTGTCAGGTACCCCTGTTCTTCGTCATGTTCGCTCATATGACACAAGAGAAGGGGGCACCTCTGGAGTTAGACTCCGTCACAAGTTTCTTTCGTTACGTCATGGCTTGCTTCTATGAACACTTCCAGAGTAAAGCAGGTGCAGTCAGTACCGTCATTAATTTTACATCTGCTACGAAGCATCGTAAGCTGGACAAAGTTGCTTTTAAAAGTCTACAAGGTAAGGATCAACACCTAGTTTGGAGTAGAAACAGGTTTGTGGAGCTAATCGATGAGCCAGTGTACAATGAACTAGTTGAGATTGGTATCTTGGTTGAAGAGAATGTTATAAGAATGCCTGGTACATCTGCTGTTGATCACATCCAAAGAAGAACCAATGTCAGTTTCTGTCACAGACTTTTCTGCGAATGGTACGCTGCACATTACGTGGCCGATCATGTTAATGGTCTTGGACCCAGGAGCTTGAAAAGATTTTTAAAGAACATGGATCCATTCGATTTGCAATACGTATACAGAATTGCATGTGGGCTGAATCATATCGCTGCTGACAAGATCATTCGGTACCTTCACAGCATCGAAGGCGGTGACAAATTTGCAATCCTCTGCATCCTTGAAAAAACTGGACAAGTTGATAAAATAAAAGGTACCGTCCGTCAGATGTGCACTGAGGGTGTAATCATCAGCGGTTATGACAGCCTCTTACTTCAACAGTCATCAATTCAATTACTAGAAATAGCCGCTAGAAACGAGGTAAGCATTGTTCCGAATGCCTTCACTGCCTGCATATTGATCATCTTTTTACAGGAAGGACGGAAATTAGCGACTTTTTCTCTTTTTTTTTTCGAAAAAGTACAGATGTGAAAAAAGAAGCATTTCTAATTCACCTGAACTTCCTCTTTTGCCTCTGTCTTTTTTATGCTAGGGGTAACCAATAAGGTCATTTCGTTAAAGCTGACTTGTAGTTAGTTGCTTCATATTACTAGGAGAGTACCGTACCGCACTACTTGTCATTTATAAAAGCTTAAGGGAGGACTGCAGTTAAGGATTTTAGAAACTCTCTATCTATGGAACCTGGAACCCCATTCTAGACGGACGGTTTGCTTCAAATTTAGCTATCAATATATTTACCAATCATAAAATAAAAAAACTTAATTCTCAAAACTCTGTAGCCTTCAATCCATAAGTGAACACCTACCGGACTTGTTTAATGCTTGTTGATCCTTGTGTTTTTAAAATTGATAATGCTTTAGTTTTGTAAACTCGGAAAAATATGAATTTATTACCGAATGTTTCAATGTTTCAAATGTTTCAATGTTGGCATCCAAGAGTATGCTTAAAATAGTTTCGTAGTTTTGGTACTTTTGTCAGTGCCCCCCCCCCCCCAAACAAAATCGCACTAGAGAATTTCGTAGTTAATCTAAGGCAGAAAAATTATGGCAAAATGGTTGACGATTGACAAAGGTTGGATACTAGTGACAGCAGAACATAACCATAGGCGTCCCAGTTGGAGGCTAGGTAGCTGTACCCCTATCCCCCGCTCCCTCTCCTAGTAGTTTGGGGAAACCACTTTCCCTGGAAAGTTTTGGAAAAATTGAAAAAATAAAAGCTCAAAGTTTTCAAATTTCCTTCGACAATAAATTTCGGTAATGCCATCCTTCTGTTGACGGGAACCTGTTGATAGGGATCTCGTTGCTGCACTCTCCTCGTCTTGAGATCGAACTTACGAATCTCCATTCTCCGTTCCAACAAATGCTTGCATCATCACAAAGAAGGGTAAAATGGCCAGCGAAGGTACAGCCAATTTGATGGCGCACCAACCTTTGTAGGGTTTCATCATATATAACACTTCTAAATTTCCCTTTATTTTTCAAACAGAGTAAAACAAGTTATGTTAAAGGTATTGCTGTGTAATGAGTTTGGTTGGCTGTACCACATGGTGGAAAATATGAACACTCAAACAATACTTCACTGCTGCAAAGCAAATTAGTCTCCCCGCACCATGAAGGGGAGGGGAGACATCCGGCCACCCTTTACTCAAAAAATTTTGTGGTCCATCCTTCAACTTAACTAGATTCTGGGTGACTTTAAAAATACATTTTTCCAGCTCTTCCGGCAGTCAATGCTGATGCCTGACAGCACTATCGGGTAAACGAAAGGAAGTGATGTTCTGAAAGTTCAGTGTAAAGTACATTGCCGACTCTCTTCATTAATTCTTTCCTATTAACAAATTTTACTTCTGTACAGTAGAGACCAACGTAGTTACACCTCTTTCCAAAATATCTACAACCGGTCTTTCCATGCACTTAACCCTACTGAACTTCATTTGACTGTTATTTTAAAAAGGGGCATCTGAGTTTTTCATCTGGCAAGTACCATGGGTGTGTATTATTTCAGATCTCTGTAACATAGCAAAATGTTGTACTACAGACATAAGTGTTCTTCTAAAGACTATTTTCTGCGCGCTTCTTGCGCACTTTGTCGGGTGATTGTAGGGATCTTCTTTGTTCCCTGGTCATTTATCCTCCCTCCTATTCAAATAAAAAAGTTGTTGGATACATGTTAACAAATGTTTGTTTTTGACTTCTGAGGGCACAGTCAATGCTATTTGTAAGTCGAAAAAGGGATGGTTTACGATCCTTCGGCGCTGTTATTGAGCACGGTCTGATTCGGTTCTAGTATTAGAATTGACCTCCTTGGTTCTAGCAATATGTTGCCAGTATGTGCACGTTCACATTTTCACATTTTCTGTGGCCGGCCCAACTTAAAACCAATTCGAAACTGAGCCGTAAAACCTCATCTAACGCTAACTCTTTACATTTTCACATGTTTACGTGTACGTCTAGGTAATGCGCTTTCGTATGTATGTACGTCTACATATAAATATATAAATTATACATATACATAACTACTCTGAGGTTTTCGCTCATTTCGCCCCACCGCCCCCAATGTCCACCACATGTCGCAGCTCTTTAATGCTCTTTTTGAATTATAACTTCTTAAAAACGGTAATTTTAAGGGGTCTTTTACATGTGCCCACCCTGTAAATTTAGCTGACTATGTGTGACTATTCATGTATTAAATAAACTACATCAGAACAATCTAAAATTGTTCTCATTCTTAAATTGTTCTCAGTGATTCATAATTGTTCTCAGTGGTTCATAATTTATGAACTTTTGTACATGCTGTAGGTGTCTGTTATTGTCTGACATAACGTGTGAAAAGGATTTGATTGGTGGATTTCAAATCAGGGGTGAAGAAGGTGTGGTTTTGCATGCATTATTGTTTGGGTGAACAAATTTATCAGTTGTCACAAAAAGGTTAATTACTTGTTAATTAGTGCTTACTGGGTAAAACGTTTTTCCCAGTTACCTCTCTTTCATTCAACGGCGCCTGACCGTATGTAAAAGTGGACAAGCTAAATAGAAAACCTTACAAACGCAATATTTCCCTTTAAGGTCAGACCAACCCCGACTCCAGTAGAAAAGGGACTCGAGTCCGAAATAAATTTCAATTACCCGACTCGGACGTTACAGCACTAACTGGCCTAGAATGCAGCCAGATGATTTTAATTTTTGACCACTTAAATAACTATGAAGGCTTGTACCCAAATTAACCCAATCCTACTGTTTTATTTAAAGGTAGCCTGGGATCATAAGGTTTAACCTGACCAAAGCGTATTGAACTCATTCGACGAGTATCATTTTCAGGGCATGTATTTTTTCAAAAAAGCTTTATCTGTCTCCTTTCCCTCCGGCTGAAAATACCTATTAGCTTTTTAAGCTTATCTCAGGATACTCCTCCCTTGAAAATCAACCAGAAACAAACCCCAGTGCAAAGGAGGCAAAAAATAAAACACGGATATGACAGAAAATCAATTTTTTGGTTTCGATGAACAGAAAAACCTTTGCATTAATGATGGTGTGTGTATGTGTGTGTGTTTGTGACACTTAGCTCGTTAAAACGATATCTCAAAAAGAAAACCTCCAGAAAATTCTCATTCATACTTGGTATGTGAATGCCTCATATTAAGGAAAGAACCCTATCATTGGTTTCGATGAAAAGAGAAACGTATGCAGTCATGATGGCGTGTGTATATGTATGTGCGTGTGTGTGTTTGTAACACTTTTCAAAACACGATATCTCAAGAAGGGAACCTCTGACAGTTCTCAAACTTGGTATATAAATGCCCATATGAAAAGAAAGAACTTTTTTGGTGGAGGTCAAAGCTTATTTGGGGACACCAGAGGTCAAACTGTTAAAACCGTTTTTACACAATATCTCAAGGTAGGAAGCTTGGATAGATTTTATATCTAGTGTGTGGATGCATTATGGTGAGAGGAAGAACCTATTGTTTTGGCGGAAGGCAAAGGTCATTTGGGGTAACCGAGGGTCAAACTTTGAAAACCTTGTTTACAAGATATCTCCCGGTAACAAGCTTGGAGAGATTTCATACTTAGTATGTATATGCATGATGGTGATAGAAGAAGCATACCATTTTGGTGGAGTTCAAAGGTCATTTGGGGTCACCCAGGGTCAAACTCTGAAAACCTCGTTTACACGGTATCTCTAAGTAGGAAGCTTGGATAGATTGCATACTACTATGTGCATGCGTCGTAGTGAGAAAAAACACATCGTTTTTAATGGAGGTCAAAGGTTATTTGGGGTCACCCAGGGTCAAACTCTGAAACCTCGTTTACACGGTATCTCTAAGTAGGAAGCTTGGATAGATTGCATACTTTGTAGATGCGTCGTGGTGAGAAAAAAACATTGTTTTTAATGGAGGTCAAAGGTTATTTGGGGTCACCGGGGGTGAAACTCTGAAAACCTTGTTTACACGATATCTCAAGGTAGGAAGCTTGGATAGATTTCATACCCAGTATGTAAATGCATTATGGTGAGAGAAGAACCCTATCATTTTTGGTGGAAGTCAAAGGTCATTGCAGTCACCGAGGGTCAAACTGAAAACCTTGTTTACAGAATATCTCAAAGTAGGAAGCTTGGAAAAATTTCATTCCTAGTATGTGGATGCATTATGGTGAGAGAAAGAACCCTATTGTTTTTGGTGGAAGTCAAAGGTCATTAAGGTTCACCAGTGGTCAAACTTTGAAAACCTTGTTGACACGATATCTTCAGGTAGGAAGCTTGGATAGATTTTATATCTAGTGTGTGGATGCATAATGGTGAGAGGAAGAACGTATAGTTTTTGGTGGAGGTCAAAGGTCATTTGGGGTCACCCAGGGTCAAACTTTGAAAACCTTGTTTACAAGATATCTCCCGGTAACAAGCTTGGAGAGATTTCATACTTAGTATGTATATGCATGATGGTGATAGAAGAAGCATACCATTTTGGTGGAGTTCAAAGGTCATTTGGGGTCACCCAGGGTCAAACTCTGAAAACCTCGTTTACACGGTATCTCTAATGAGGAAGCTTGGATAGATTGCATACTTACTATGTAGATGTCTCGTAGTGAGAAGGACTCTATTATTTTTAATGGAGGTCAAATGTCATCTGAGCTCACCGAGGTGAAACTCCGAAAATCTTGCTAACATGAAGTCTCAAGTTAAGAAGCTTGGATAGATTTCGAACATGGCATGTAGACATGTTATGGTGAGAAAAAACCATTGTTTATCGTGGAGGTCAAAAGTCATCTGGGGTCCCCGGGGGTCAAAGTATGAAAAACTTGATAACACGATATCTTGAGGAAGGAAGCTTGAATAGATTTCATAGGTAGTACGTATATGCCTCATGGTCAGCGGTGGAACCATATCATTTTGGTGGAGATCAGACGTTATCTGGGTTCACTGGGGGTCAAACTCTGAAAAACTTGTTAACTGATATCGCAAAGGTGGGAAGCTTTGATAGATTTCATACATAGTATGTGGATGACTCACTGTGAGAGAAAGTACCCTATTGTTTATGGTGAAGGTTATAGGTCGTCTGGGGTCACTGGGACCAAACTCTGAAAACCTTATTTACAAGATAGGTCAATTTAGGAAGCTTGGATTATACTTCACATGGTGTTGCATTAATCCATCAGACAACCCCTATAAGTTTTGTCAGGTGTCAAAGGTCAGCTAAAATCACCAGCGGCCAAAAAGCAAAAATTCTCATGAATTCCCAAGCACATTAAAATCACATTCAACCAACTACTGAAGGAAACAAGACATCTTGGCATTATTTGCGATTACACATGTGATTGTTATTCATCGAAACCACACAGCATTTTTGCATTCTGGTTTTTTGAAAGGGCAAAGGTCGTCAGAGGTCAAACTGAAAATCTTATTAACACGATATCTTCAGATAGGAAGCATGGATACTCTCTATTACGAAGCTCTAGATAGGACATGGTAAAAAATTTTTTTATTACGTACGTACGTAAGTATTAGGTA
This sequence comes from Holothuria leucospilota, assembly GCA_029531755.1. NCBI lineage: Eukaryota > Metazoa > Echinodermata > Holothuroidea > Aspidochirotida > Holothuriidae > Holothuria > Holothuria leucospilota. Next base: position 822,122 of record CM055975.1, on the reverse strand, counting down.
CGTACGTGATATTATTACGTACGTACGTGATAATTACTACGTACGTATGTAATATTTATTACGTACGTACGTAATATTATTACGTACGTACGTGATAATTATCACGTACGTACGAACGCAGATACAGCACTGTGGTAATCAGCCCACTTATTATGAAGGCTTTTAAGGGATTAACTTGGACACTTCCATTGTGTTCTAAAGGCCTACATACAACAAGGTGGTGAACCGCAGGAAATACTAGGGTGTCAAATACTGTCCATGTAGATTGGTGGTACTAGTACATGCTGTCGAAGTGCTTGCACAAGTTTACTGTGCGCACCCTTGCCCAGGCTATACTCAGTACGGCAGAAAAACAGCAGAAAACAAAATGGCAGCTCTCATGTGGACAGAAGAACAAGAGATGAAATTACTGGAGCTTTGACAGTCAGTACCATATCTTCATGACGCCTCTTTATACTACCCTACCACTCTTTTCGGCTTAATTTCACTGTCAAAGTCTTCATTTAAAGCACGGGTAAAGCACTAAAGCAACAATAAACGCCGACGTATACGCAACGATTTGTTTGTGATACCTGCCATTTTTTTGCGAGACGCGAGATCGAACAATCATGAGTTTGCATGTGGCAGTCGGGTTCGTGTATAGTGTACGACGTGCGGCTAGATCCGACTGCAACCCGACGCAACTGGTCACAACTGCATGCAACTCTACGAGAAGTCGAGTCCTGTTGCATCTGATCGCAGTCGGGTCGGTGCAGTGTGCACCGGCCCTAAGCAATCTAGCACCACTTCTGGAGAACAAATTTAAAATGAGTCAAGTAGTGACTTCAAAATAAACGATTTTACATGCATGTCAGCGAGGATTATTGCTCCTTATTTCAAATTTGCCAGGTTTTTTACTTGTCGGATATGATTCTTTTCCAAAACGTAAAATCAATTCAGGGGCCGCACCGACAGTGTCCAGGGGCCGCGTTTGAGAATCACTGTATTAGCGCATCGAAAGTGCATGCACAGCGGTGGATACAAGGCCTCGCCTGGGAAATTTGAAAAAAGAAGTCTTGTATGTAATGTAGTAGGCTTTGGCTTTGGGGTGTCTTAAAATTGTAGAATGAACATTTTCCTGTATTTTAATCTGTAGTAAACTGAGAAAAATTGGTGGCTTATGCCCATTCAGACTACCTTGGCTTTGTGCACGAGCGAAGCGCGCACGAAAGTAGGCCTAAGTGACATAACTGGAAGGTAGTTGTATCGACATTTATTCCTGCTGAGGAGCATGGGTGGTTTTATGAAGCCCAATGCAAACCATAACTAAATCCGACGGACAAGCTGACACCCTTACACCCGAATCAGTATATTGTCAGTCCGAGTTGGGTAAAATTGTGATTTTTATTTCTGTGGTCTGCTTAGTGTCCATGCAATGCCATTTACAAATAATTTGATAACCCAGAGCCTCTGGGGACATTCCCTTTTGAAACCGCACTGGGGATTGTCTTTGGACCCCACCAGGGGCCCTTTGAAAGGTCCCTGCGCCAAGACGCTTTCATGATATCACTTTGTGCCAGCACGACTTCTTTAGCGAGGCTCAGTTCTTCATATCGATGTGCCCCTTCGGTGGAACATTTTGCCACCGAGTCCCCCCCCCCCCATTTCGAAAAATCTGGCGACACCACTGCGCAGGAGAAACGTGACTACTAAATTTGTTAATGACTGCTGTCTCTGATTGTCTTTTTTCTTAGCCATTGGCTTAACTTGATTGAAACTTTAAGATATTTTGACCACAGGCTCTCGGTACTAGCAGGCTGGTGGTATTAGATAGCGTACACTCTTGGCAGACACTTACTAGCGCTCGGTACTAGTAAAGGCTGGCCAAGGGTATACAGTAACCGCATAGCCTACACTCTTGACCAGCCTATACTAGTACCGAGTGCCTGTGAGTTAGACAACCTAAAACGGGTGGGGAAGCTTTTTTCTCTGGCGGGCCGTTTTGAAGGTCATAATCTACTCGCGGGCAGCACATAGAGAGGGCGCAATAAGCTTTCCCACCAAAGGGACAAGCCAAGGGGCCCCAAACAGGCCCTAGTGGGGTCTAGGGGAAAAGTCTAGGCAAGAACTGGGACGCAGCCCCGAAAAGATCAGGGATTTGTTCTAATTTGTGGACAACAGAATGCTCATTCACCATTATTAAATGACACAGAATGTGCAAGGATAAACAAGACAGAAGTATCACAATATGCTCGTTTGTCTTTTTACCTACGCGTGAAGTAATAATGAATGAGCGCAAGTAAAAGGTGCGCGCGAAGCACGCCGAAAAAAATTGCGTATTTTTGAACTGACTTTATTTTTTCCTCATTTACATTGCAAAATTGTCCACTTTCTGACTTTAAATTCACTCTTCGATGAGACAGTTCTTAAGTCCCACAACCCCTTTCAATCTACCTACACAAATGATAGTGTGATTCTGTACATGTTATGTAGCCTAAAGTGTCACGCAAAGCTTCCATTACCTACTGAAGTACAGGGATTCGGCACCCGATTTACGTGTAACGAAACGGTTGGCATGTTACATCGAGCATACAGGGATTTAATATACTGGTAGTGTTCCACAGCAGATTTACGTGAATAGACGAGAAGTGGTACTGCATAAGCAGGATAAACTGTGCGTACGGTAGGCTAAGAGATTATTATCAATTAGTTTAAGTGATTTTGAATTGTCATTTATGAATTGCCTCGAGGGCCGGATGAAATGGTCTCGCGGGCCGCATACGGCCGCGGGCCGGAGGTTCCCCACCCCCGAGTACAGTATTTAACACCTAGTAATTCCTGCGGTCAACCACCTTGTGATTGTATGAAGGTCAATCAGTGCACAATTAAAGTGTCCAGAATAATCTACCCTAAGATGAATCCTTTCATAATAAATGGGCTTATTATCATAGCACTAGTATCTACATTCGTATTAGAGTCACGTACTAAAGTGATAATTATTACGTACGTACGTAATAATTATCACGTACGTACGTAATAATTATCACGTACGTACGTAATAATATCACGTACGTACGTGATAATACTACGTACGTACGTAATATTTATCACGTACGTACGTAATAATATCACGTACGTACGTAATAATAATTACGTACGTACGTAATAAAAAAAATTTTACCATGTCCTATCTAGAGCTTCGTACTCTATACCTCACGTGGATTCATTACATCAAGAGAAAGAAGTGTATTGTTTTGATGGATGTCAAGGGTCATACTCTGACAACCTTGTTAACACGATATCTCAAGTTAGGAAACATGGGTACTCTCCATATTAAGCATGTGGATGCATTAAAGCAAGATATAGAGCTGTATTATTTTTGGTGGAGTTCAAAGGTCATCAGCGGTTCACTGGAGGTCAAACTTTGAAAACTTTGTTTAGAGGATATCTCAAGATAGGAAGCATGGAAACTCGTCATACTCACCTTGTAGATGCAGTTTATAAAGAGAAAGAATTGTTTTTGGTGGAGGTAAAAGGTTATCTGGGGTCACCAGATTTCAAACTATGAAAACCTTAACCCCATATCTCAAGGTAGGAAGCATATATACTCTTTATGCGTACCATATAGGTGCATATTGTAAAGAGGAAGAACTGTTAAGTTTCTGTTGGAGGGCAAAGGACAGTTGGGGTAACCAGAGGTCAAATTCTGAAAACCTTCATGACAGGGTGAAAGGGTGACAGGATACAAAGAATGGATACTCTTCTTACGTAGCTTGTACATGCATTATATCAAGAGAAAAACGTAACTTTTGGTGGAGGTAAAGGGTCATCTGGAGTCATCAGAGGTTAACCTGTAAAAGTTGTTAATACAATATCTCAAGTTAGGAAATATCTGTACTCTCCATATTAGGCTATTAAGCATGTGGGTGCATTAAATTAAGGGAAAGAGCTGTGCTGTGTTAGTAGAGTTCAAAGGTCATCCGAGGTCGCTAGAGGTCAAACTCTGAACAGCTAGTAAAAACAATTATCTTTAGAAAGGGAGCATGTTTATTTACTGAAAAAACCAAGTCTTACTTTTCTTTTGTTTCACACTTCACACGTAAATTCTACAACTATCCAAGATGAGCGACAAGTCTCAACAGCAAAAGGTTTCCAGGCAAGGTCATGGAACGCAAAAGGGGCCAAAACATAGGAACGCCAAAAAATCCCCAAACACTTAGCATACTTAGCCATGTAGATTCATTGTAATGAGTAAACGTACCCTACTGTACTTGTTAGAGGTCAAAGATCATCTGAGATCACTAACTTTCAATATCTTAAGAACTTGCATTTCAGGATATCTTATGATTTGAACTTAGAAAAACTTAACGTTCATTTATCATATTTAGTACAAAATGCTTTTGTTAATGTTTTGTGCTGTGTGAAGGTCATTTCACGTCATCAGAGGTCTACATCTGAAAGCCTTGCCAGCATGATATTTCAAGGTGGATATCAAAACAATTGTCCACATAGTGGGGGATGCCCACATTGGTCCAGAACATTAAAATTGCAGAGCCTTTGTTGTTCTGGATGAAGCTTCACTCTACAGAAACGAGTTCAACGAAAGGAAACCTCAGTTCATTTTCCATTCTGGCTTATTGTTATTTTCATACAGGTACCTATCTCATCGCTTAACTTGGTTAAATGTTACCATAGAGTGTACCCATCAAGAAGTAGTATTCTCCTAACAACAAGCTTTACTGTGCCAGTCCTGAAGACACTTAGAAGCCTACGGATAACGGAGAGAAACAGGAAGATGACTGAAGAAGATTTTAAAAATATCATAAGCTATTCATCAATGTGTCTTAGTCTGGCTGAACTGTTGTAAGTAGTGGGATTGCTGATCTACTTTGCTGACCTATACTTAGCCTGTCATATCACAATGAGAAATTGAATTGCAGAAATAATTAAAGAAGGAGCTTGAGTTTTCGTCTAACAATTATGACTTTACTCTTACTGCTTGCTCATTAGTTTATGTTTTTTTTTCTTTCAAGGTGGTGGGACATGAAAATAACATAGTTGGATATTTGATGTAAAAAGCATTAAAAATCCAGAAAGTGGCCGCAATTCCTATTAAAATCCGTCAGACATTGACCATTTTACAGGGAAATTTCTATTTCACACTTGTATCATGAATAAACATGAGCTAAATATGCAAATATGTGACATCTAAAGAGAGACATACCATATATGGCACATGTTAGCCTTTGTTTTTTTTTTCAACCTTAATTTCAAGAACAATGGTAGCATTGTTATTCCCTGAGGGGTTCATTATAAAAGTTAAAATTTTATCCTTGAAAAATATTGATATCACTCACTAAACTGTTATCTATATGATCAGTGATTAAGAGATAATTTATATAGGGTTAACAAAAGAAATCCTAACACTGTGCAACACTCCACAGCATTATTTTTGCATAGGCAATAAGTTTCTTCAGAAACCATCAACCTTTGAAGACGTATATTCTGAGAATGGTAAAAGATATTGAAATAATTCCAACGGATCTTTGACTGGAGGTCTTAATTCTATAACTGACAAGTGAAGCAGCTCTTTTTGATGGCATGTCACACAACCTTTAAATAAACTGAATGTTAATGTATTTGTCTGGTACTACTTTTCAAAGTTACTTGTTTCTGTGAGAAATAATTTGGACTTCGCTGCAAGTTTCACTTTAGAAAGTTGCTTTGAGTTCACGCTAAACCAGTTTGTAGTGTCAAATGTCTATTGTGCTCCAGAGGGAGCACAATGGCATGTTGTGAATTTTTACGACTGTGAATTAGAAGATGGCCCGGTTGACTTTTAGAGCTTTCGATAGGCCAGTAAGGTTTATGTTAAGTTGTGTTGAAGCTTGTGTTTTGCTATTAAAATATTAATGCCATGCAACATTTTGTTTGCCATATTCCTTTCATACGATAGTTTTCCATTAATTTTCAACCAACTACTGTTGTGTGGATAAGCTCCTAAGGAACTCCTTTGCTTTCTCCCACTTTGCACTCTTACCGTTGCTGTAATGACGCCATTCTAGACTCATCAGTTAAATAATGATGTGAAAAGAGTATTCAGTAAGGCTATGTTCTTCTGAACTTTTCGTAGGCTTAGTTTGTGTATACGATTTAATGACTTTCCAGCAGGCAATCATAAAAAAATAATTTACACATTAAACGTTAAACGAAATGCCGAAACGGTGACATTATTTTTAACATTTGTGGATGTTCCTCTTAAATCCCTCTGTTGTTGGTGCTTTTGAAGATGGTGACGTACAGTCAATTTATTGGTGATATCCCGGAGTTAGACTATGACCCTATATACTTCAATGTGAAGATCTGATCAAAATTGGAAAGACACTCAGCGTAAACTTACGTTAACCTTTAAACAGAATGTTTATTTTTCGTTCCATACTGTGCGATCAGGTTCGATGGTTGTTTGCTACCAGAGTCAGTACCGGCGGAATATCTCCATATTTTCAAGACAAGAAAAGTAAGAGGTAATCAGAATTTCTTTGTTCATTTCGATTAATCAAAAATTTTCCAGCAACCAGAATAATGTGATGTTTCAAGAATTGTTTCTAAAACGTCACAATGTTGCTATTTACCAGGTCAAGGGCATCATCCTCGATACTAATTTTAACTGCACGTCTCAAGAGTTCAAAGACATTTTGCAAACTATTGGTAACAGTTTGTTTTGCATTAACATGGCTTTAGCTGGTATGGCCTGCTGCTCTGGCCTGAAAAACCTCAGTGACAAATTCAATAAACGTAGCTCATCTGTAGGGCTTAGCTTTGAAAAAATTAATAAATTACATACCTGGAGAACGAGGGCTAATGTTTTTTCCATAACTTTTCATTGTTTACACGTTGGAGAACTCGAATCAATGACTGTTTAGAATTTGTTCATTTCCATTTGTCATCTTCACTAATGTTATGTGCTTATTTCTCTGCAATAATATGCATTGATTCAAATGTCTTTTCATATTTTGTACAATGCCAGGATGTAAAAGTCAAAACACCAATTCCTCTTTCTTTTAAGTTGTCTTCAGCGGTAACTGTCTTTCACTTGAAAAATTATGTCTTTTCGATATATTGGCGTCATTCATTTCATGTCATGGACATGAGCAAAACACTGCAAGACAGTGTGTCACGTCACTATATGTTTAAAGAAACATACCCTATAGATGGAACAGTTTCAATCATATCAAAGTTTAAACAACTAACACTTTAATAATAATAATGATTGCGATGATTGATGATATCTTATGCTCTCACAAACATCACCACAAATCTCCAAATTACCAGCATTAAGATATAAAGGAGAAGACACCGATAGAACACAAGACAACCGGATGTCATGACCTGTTGCTAAGGCGGGTCACAGGTCATGACATCCACTGCCAAAGAGTGGCGTTGTTCCATCATATGAATAAGAAATAACCAGTACACAAGGTAGGAACGTACGCATTTACTGTACGACTAAAGCAGCATACGTTCTAGACATTTTTATGTTATTTGGGCGAAAACTGTAAATTTTCTAGCAGAAGTTGAGTGATAATAATTTAGCGTATTTTGAATGGTGCCCGCTACCTGAACAGAAAATCTTCTGGTCCTAATCGTAGTAGGATCAGACTTGGAAACGTATCATCAGATCATAAATATCGAGAATTTACTAAAGACGCAAAGTGAAACTAGGAGGACGATCTAATAAGGGCAGGTGCTACAGAATAAATAGCAACTCTGAGTACATAATCCGGTAGAAGATCTTACTAAGGAGGCTATTTGAATCTTTTACACCGGGAATGAAATGAAATCGTTTTTGTCTTGTAAAAATGATGAAAATGCCGCATTCAATCAAGGGCGCAGATTGCTTTTCAATGTGGGTGCGTGGAAGTAGGGGGTAGGACAGACTGACCAAAAGACGAAGGTCCTGCACGAGCGCAAGAGCTTCCCCCACGGCCTAGAGTGTAGGGGCCACTTAACGGTACCTGCTGAGGTCCAGAGGCAATCGTCCTCTTATTATGTGGGGGTGGGGTCTGCTTGGCAAAATATTTAAACATTCACAAATGTCGATTTCAGGGGGTAACTTTATATTTTTCAGGGCACAATCAAGAAGTAATTGTCTTCCAATAGGTAAAATTTTATCCTAAACACCCTTCCCCTGTGAAATATCTTTCCGCAGGCTTGTGCTCCCTTGGGGCCCAGGAACAAGCCAGAATAAGAGTTTTTGCTAACTTGTGGGCATTACAGTGTGGTGATTATCTATCACAGTGGCATTGAATGCCTAGTAAACAGACCACAGGTATCCCATTTGACCATTTTTATTTCATATTTCTTAAACTTGAACCATTGGCTGCTCCATGTAATGATACAGTGTGCTTTTTGGTGGGAAAGATGATTGATGGTACAGAGGAGTTTTTGAGCAAAGTCATAAGATGTTGAGTCATATACCTTGCTAAGGTTTGGCGAGGTTTAATGATAATCCAAAAACACTTTCGTATCTACTCGGTTCCATGTCCATACTTCTCATTTTCATTTACTGACTTCTTCTAGAACATTCATGTGAAGCCAAACACGTGAGAGAATGATGCATAGACTCAACCAATAGATATTTACATTTTACAATTAGAGTATCGATCTCTCCTTAAATATGGGGGATTGATGACCTTAGGCTGTAAAGGAAGCAAGACCTTGGTAGCCTGAAGTGTAAACTATTTATCAAAAAGAAACTATTTTACCCAGTCGTAATACATGCTCGGAAAACAAAGCGGTTTGGCACAAAGGCATTGGGTTAATCACTAGGCAACAAGTCAATAAGCTTCCTGAAGGGAGGGAGCGGCAGTCGCAACCCAAAATGGGGTGAGGGGTTACGGAAATGGTAGCATCCGGGAATGAGGAGAGAAACGTTTTGCAAAATCATGAGCTTATTGTGCATTACTTGACTTACCGAATTTAGTGCTTATTTAGTATTTCAAGGAAATTTGACTTGCAGAGTTGCAAAGCATGTGGAAGCTCTCCAAAAGTAAGTTATGGCTTGTTCTATGTATATTTATGGCAAAGAACTGTAGAGTTTTGTCTTTTGTTGAGGAAACCACCCTCACTAAGAGCAAATACAGGTAAACCGTCGGATATCAGACCCCTGTCGGGAATAAAATACTTTGAATTACATCAACCCTGCCCTCCGGATGACACCTCTCAAAGGGTCGCATACAGAACCGCAGAAGAATTTAAGAGAACAGCTATGCGTTTACAGATAACAGAGTGGACCATCTTAAGTACGACAAGTGGGAGCCCGGTACTTCTATTTACGTGGCCCGCGAAAGATTCCAGGGAACAAAACGATTTCGTTTTTACGTGTTATTTCCTAAATGCAATCTAGAGCATTTGGATACCACAATTTCCACCACTGGCCAATGGAAATTCACACATTTTGGAATCAAAAAATCTAGTCGCACATTTGTGCTTAAAGTTGAATTTCATCCAGTCTAGAGTGTTAAGGATGTCAATTCCTTTCCCACATCGACACCCGATGCATAGTACACACAGAGAGCTAATGAAAAATATATGTTAAAGTGTGCAATTTTCTGTATCTGGGACGTTTGTCATGCCAAACTTTCCTACACATACAGCCATGATACTGAAGACACAATCACGCTAGACGGGGAATTACAGTAGAAATTTTGCATTGTAGAGTGCTTTTTCTAGTATGTAATGCTTTGTCAATTTTTTCACTACAGCACCATCTATGGAAGATCTGAGCTCGCTTTGATCACACGCTCCCCCCATTTTGGAACCACTACCCATAAAAATAACTGTCAGATCAGCTACTGCCTGCTGTTCAGGCTTTCCAAAGCTCATGTGCATGGACTTCGCGCTCAAGAATGAGCAGTCTCCAAACCCTGGATTCGCTCATGCTGGCTGATGTAACAATGGCAAGGCGTTAATTCTAGGAAATGTGGCCCGTGGTCGAAAACACTTGAGAACACCCCGATCTTATCGTTACTCGGTCGTGGTGGAGTGGTTGTAAGTATATGGAATGAAATTGCAGGAGAAACATTTAACAACGACACCCATCCGTTCGCGAAGCTCCCCAAAATTTGAGGCTTTTCTTGAGGAATCTGCCATCACTGGGAGCAAAACATTCATCACTTCTCTCTTCATCTCGATCCCTTGGAGGTATTCTAGCATGAACGTCAGCAGTTTTTCAAGAGTGGGGGGTACAAGACAGTGATTAGAACTACTTCAAGGTCGAGCAGGGAAGCTCTAGAAGCAAGTTCTCTTAGCTCGCTTTAAGCCCCTGGAAAACCTTGGGGCCAGATATGATCTGTTGTGTAATCTGGGGCTTTTCCCCACGGCTTTAATCCATTAAATGGTTTTCCACGCCATTTTCGAGTATGACTTCATTGAATGAGCTATATTGCAAGCTATGGTAACAAACGTGTACCTATTTTTGTTAGAGTTCTGGGGAAAGTGTTGGGACCATCCCTTTCTCTTTCAAAACTGAGGAACATGCCTCCTCCCACTACTTTTTGTTGACGCCAATGGGTTATAACAACATGTTGATGATTGGTTCTTTGACCAAAAGTAGGGGAGATTTTTGTAATGTCCCCAGCTCAAAAAGGGGCGGAGACAAATCTCCTGTCTCCCAAGGTAGGCATCTGTCCATTCAGTAACTCTAAGGATCCACTCTTAAAGTATAACATATGAAAATTAATGTTTTATGGTATGTTTTTTCTTATTTTAGTATTTGTGTTGTTCATTTCTAGTATTGTGGTATACTCCTAGAGACAGCGCTTACCTGCTCAACGTTTCATGTGGTCTTTGGGAGGTAGGTGTAAATCCATTAATATTGCTAGTCAGATTAAGTCGCCTTTTCTAAAAATGAGCAGAACATAAACTCATAAATGAATGTTTTATGTGTCCGCTGAAACGTGCTTAACAATTCCTGATGTTGTGAGTTGGTAGCACACAGCACCTTTTTAAGTTTGAAAATCTTTTCAGATGTTCCAGTTAGGGAAACTGACATCATTGTAGATTCCATGAGAAAAAACATTTTTACTTCATCATGGTATTACACGATTATCAAATGCACGACGTTCAATGTTGTACTGCACACGTTGTATAGAAGACTAGTTTCATGAACATATTGTGAGAAACTGGTATATTCCTTTGGGGCCTATTTGGCATTGTGCATGAATTCAGACATGATCTCTGATACATTGTCATGTACTGTTGAAGCGATTTTACCTGAACATGGTATTGTAAAGTCTGTCCTAAATTTCAAAATATTGTAAATAACGTTTACCTCCCACTCCTACTTTACAAACAGGATGAATCCAGCCAGACACTATTGACGGGTAATGAATATCAGAGAATGGTAAGTTTCTGAGGGGATGAAATAATGGATTTTTGCTAACAGTCAATAGTTTGATATGTCATTTCATCCTCGACAATCATTACCTTGGGGAAGAGGTGATTATTAAAATATTTCTGGAGGATGGGTGCCAGAATGTTAGTTGAAAAAAGTTCATAAAATATCGTTAAGGACCTGGCTCGGCAGCACAGAAACGTTGATAGCTCTAACAGCGCCATCTAACAGTACAAGATAGCAAGTTTTGAGGGCGCAGAAGCTTAAAGTTAGAGTAATTAGCTACTGGTGCTGAAATTCAATCTTAAAATGGCCGCACAAAAACTATCACTACTGGGTAGTGCTTTATCAACTCACTAACGGTGACCAAGGCACCGATAGTCACTTTGATGGCACAATATCTCCTTCAGAATAGATGAAGTTGTGGCGTGTAACTTTCCCCATCGATTTCGGCAATGACGGAATGGAAAACAAAGGTACAATTCTTTTAAGGAGGAAAGTTACAATGAATTTACCAGAAAATACCGGTTGTCAAAAGCAGTTCTCCATGATCATTTGGGTGTTGTAGGAATTTAATGAGAACGTTAGACGTTACGAGGAGTTATAAGCAAGATCCCGAGATAAGTGCATACAAAAGAGAAGTAACAAGGATCAGGGGGAGTTTTCTCCCAGAATAAGTTGAGTCATTGGGATTAGTCCAATGAGACAGAATTGCTGCAGACTGGTCTTTGCCCCACCTCTCACATTTTTAGCTTCCTACGCTCAGAATTTGGACAAAGCATTAGGTTAGCATTTTACCGTAAATTTAGGACTAAGCCCATGTTCCTCTCTGTTATTTTTCTCGTGCTGTCCTTCATTATACTTAAAGAAGAATGATGACCGAGGAAGAATTTTGTCAATACAGAGGGGCACGCAGAAAGAACTTATGGAGGCGGGTGAACATGTGCTGGTGAGGGATTTCACGTAGTGCACAATGTATGGGTGTATAAACCTTCCATTGCGTACAATTAGGGGATGTACTAAGAAAAGAAGCCGTATGCAAACATTTTTGTTTTAGGCCTTCTTTAATGTTGCATCGATATTTTATGGTTTTCGCTTTTTTACATTTCTACACACTCATTATTTTGCGTTAATTGAAGGTTTTGATATAGGCCTATTTGTTGGTAATAAGAGGCTGCTACAGGGCACGCTGCTGGTTACGAAAATTAAACCCAAACTTAGGCAGGTCGAGACACTAGTTGACAAACAGAAATGCCCTACTGTCTGCAGTCTTATTTGTATTTTTAAATTCTCGCTACTTCACATCCAAGATTCTATTGAGCCCAGGTCAGGCTTACAAACTTTGCACTGCACTCAAATTGCACACGGAAGATATGAACCCTTGGTTGGATGATTTTTCACCCCGTGCTACCATCAGTTACATACATGCTGTAATGTCGTCAATGATTTCCTGTGACAATGAGTACCATTTCATATATTGGAGAAATGAACAAGAACTGAGGTCATTATTAAAGGGATTCGCCAGTGACAAAAATCAGTGACTTCAAGATATGCAGAAAAGTTTTCTCTTCTAGGAGGTGAAAACCGCATATCAATAGCTTGTAACGTTTGGAAGATACTAGTTTTCAAAGAAATGCTATTTTTTCTCAAGATAAAGTGCATTATGGGAAATCTGTGATGTCATCGTGGCACATTAATTTGACAAAGCATTGAATTTTGTTTATGATATTGACACTGTTGTAGGGAATGTTTAGCAACTTTGTTATGCCGTAAATATGGTGTAGATTTATGATAAGCCTACATGGAAAGGTATTCAAATATTCCAACAGTAACAAATTTCAAGGACAACAGGACATTTAATTATAAAGGAAAAGATAAGAAATCTGAGGCAATGTGCCCATTTAACATAATATTTTGTGACCTTGATGAGAACTGGAGATATTTTTGACAAAAATAAGTAGTCTTTAATATTAGATATCTCGAGTTAGGAAAAGAGTATTGCTACGGGGTTTAGAGGGTATAAACTGACATTTTTTTTCTCTTTCACATGGAACCCATGTAAAAAACCACTGGAAAATGCCTTTAAAGTTTAACTTTTATCAACACGAAGGATGGCCATCTATTGTAAGTCTAAGACGCCATCTATTGGCTACTTTTACACACCAATTCGTCTTTCATAAGGTGGCCTACGTGACAAACACTTCAAAATGTCGACTACAGGCCAAACCAGCTCGGGAATTCCCGACTGTTTAGCAAAAGTATGCTTATGAAGCTAACAGTACCTTATCAGAGAGCAACTCTGTCATCGTCTTCTGTGGGGTCATTTTGCACCTGCTGATAGTAGCAGGTGTGATAGAGAGTTGATAGCTCTCAAAGCTGCCACTATCAACGCTTCTGTGCCGCCATCAGGTGTGCGGCCGCCTCTGATGGCTACTATGGTTAGATAGCGATTGTGGCGTTTCCATTGTGTCTTTACATTTCACTCATGTTGTAAGTTGTAGCCAGTAATTTAAGCAAGAGTTTTTCAGACTTTGTACAAGCTGTAAGCCAACTCACTTTTGAAGTATTACTCTCCTTACAATAATGACATTTGTAGGTCATATAATTTCGACTTGCTCTCCTCCCATTCGTTTACTAAGTTTCATTTGTATTCTTCAGGTGGAAAGTTTTCAGGAGTCGCCAGAGGTAAGAAGCATCTGTAATTTAGACGTTATTTGTTGCATATCTTAGGCATAAAGGTGAAAGGGCCAACGTGGGCATATTACTTTAATATGCACGCAAGAATGTTCAGGGGATTCAGTCGAGCTCTCTTATGGTCCCCTCGGAGAGTACAGTAGTGCTTCTATGGTTACCGTGGGGATATTTCTAATTTTGATTGTTTGCTGTATCGCGAAGATTTTGAACAAAAACATTACAGAAAACGATGAAAGTGACTGCACCATTTCACATCTTGGCCCCTTCCGAATTGGATATTTTATTCAACGGAAAGGGGAAACTCCTCTCCCAGGACGGCTATTTGTCACAAGTACGAGTAGAAGCCTCACTACAGATTCATGAACTAAAAATCATTGTGAAAAACTAATGAGGCAGTCTTAAAATTGGTACAACTCGTTACAACCTTAAAGAGCCCACCCAAAAATTGACCTTGTCTCATCCCTTCCCCAAGTATTGACCTACACGATATTCCTACTGTATCAGATATAATATAACACTTAGTGGAGTACATCCTCAAATCATACATCGGATTTGATATTTTCCGGTGTTCGTAGCCCGAGATCGAAGCCATCCAAATAAGCACCTCAATAATTTACAACGCAAACCATGTAAAGTCAGTTGCTCACCCAGCGACCCAATGGTTGGGAGCGCCTCTCATTCCTTGAGAGCTCCTGCTAACTCGAGAAAGTCGCCCAATGGAAGAGGGATTGCCTTCGTTTTCAAAATGCTTAAATATCATGTCATCTCAGGTTAAGTTTAGTCTAGTTTAAACGATGTGTCACAGAGTTACCCTCCACCCAACATATGCAAGGTTTAAGCGATTTATTCCATTTGCACACTGCTGGCGTGCATCAATAAGCCTTTTGGCAATTACGGTTACCACAAAGAAATGTGGGATGCAAGGAAGATAAACAACCATAATCGCAATACACATTATGCCAAATACACATTATTTGGGACAGATTATAAGACAACTTTAAAGGCTAAGAAGAAGATAGGTCAAGATACGAAA
The DNA here is from genome assembly GCA_029531755.1 of Holothuria leucospilota. Taxonomy (NCBI): domain Eukaryota; kingdom Metazoa; phylum Echinodermata; class Holothuroidea; order Aspidochirotida; family Holothuriidae; genus Holothuria; species Holothuria leucospilota. The sequence goes on along the minus strand of CM055975.1, from coordinate 807,021 downwards.
CCACAGTTAAGAACACTTCCTAGCCACCTGGCCGATCTAAAAAGGGATAATTTGAATATCTTCGAAATAAACGCAGTTTTTTTGGAACGTGCTGTAGGTACGGCAGTGCTTATGCTCAGTCGAAATTGCAAAAAGGTTTAAGTTACAGCGCATATGTAGTAGCGGTAGTTTTAAACAATTGAAACTACCCCATTTGTGTATTGAAAAGGGAGCAGTAAAATGTTTTCTTAGTTGATTGGGGTACAAATATCCTATCTCCTTCTGCCACCTCAATTCAACCGGAATCATAAGCGTATGGGACTACTTTCCTGTGCAGGACTAGGCACTCTTGCCCAAAAGTTTTAGCACGTATGCCCAAAACATTCTATTTGAGTGTAGCCCCAGCCCCTCGTTTTGTAGGCCTGTAACCGGATTAAGGACTTTGGTTACAAAAATTTTGAATATCTCTTACTAAATATGAGAGAGGCTTCACATGCAACTATGTATTACTCTTGCAGGAAACTGTTAAGCCATAAAAATGTCTAATAAAAAAAAAATATCTCCCAAAACCACCCAACCACGTTGTTTGTTTGACTACATAACCAGAACGACCTTCCGGTGATTGCATGCCGAACGCAGTCCTTTTCACGTTTTTTTTTTTATTTTTTTTTTATTTTTTTCATGTTTTGTGGTGCGGGCGGTGCAGGGCGTTGCAAGGTTGTGTTGGGCACTGCAGGGCTGTGCCACACAGTGCGTAGTGTCCATTAGGCTAATCATGAAAAATTGAGTTTTTAAAGTTTTGCCTTAATTATTTCTGGTGACCTCTAACTCCCACTACAAATGCAAAGTTTCAGTCAATATAACCAATCTAGATCCCAAGTATGATAAGTACCAAAAAACACAAATTGAATAACAAAACCTGAAAAAGTGTTTTGAATAGGGTTCGAACCCGTGACGACGTGCCAAGAATAAGAAACCGAACTCTTTCTACAACACCATTAATTTGTACGGTGATATTAAAGTATTTCTAATCATGCTGTAGTCACAACATCCTTCAAACGTATTCATAATTAGTCAATTAAAATTAGAATTTCTAACTGATATACCAAATTTATGCTTGTGAAGAGATATTTATTGTTCTCTAAAATTTTTTCTTTGGAAAGGCACGAAATTCAAGCCATCCGATCGGCCAACGACAAACATTGGAGGTAAACTCATCTGTCTTTTCAGTTAACAAGGTTTTGTAGTATCACCTCTGGTGACAGTCTTGAGTCTTTGTATAATCTAAGAATAAATACAAGTTGCCGAGACTGCAAGAACTAGAAGTCACGGTTTCGTAATTAAAAAATTATCATTCTTCTTCCACGTTTTCTTCGGGAAACAAAGATATGTACATACCTACACACACATAATTCAGTTTTTATATATAAATATATAAAAATAAATGTATATATGTATAAGAAATGTATATATATATATATATCTATATATATCTATATATATATATATATATATATATATAAGAAATGTATGTGTATATATATATATATATATACGATATGGTGATAGGCGTGTGTTGGCCAAATACATAAATCAGAAAAGAAAAACAAAACGTACAAAAAATGGATATCTTCATGCCAACTTAAATCGAAAAACTCTCCAGCTAAATATATATTAAAAAAATATTTCGAGGGTTTTACCAGCTCTTCTTCAGTTGAGAAAACTTGTACTAAGCAAAGAACTAGAAGCCAGAAGCAAGAAGCAAGACCCCAGTATTGCCGACCTTTTTGAGTTACCTCCATTACTAGCCCATAGGCAGCCTCGTAACCTTATAGCTGCCCTCGTTCGCACTACAATCTACCCCCAGTCCCAGAATTCTAATCCCTCCAAGATTGAACAATGCAATAAACCCAGGTGCCTTATTTGCAAGCACATCGACACCTCACCGACCTTCTTTCATAGTGCTACGGGAACCCAGCTGAGTCCGGGCAATTTTAATTGTGATTCTAGCAACGTGGTTTTTTATTTGCTTTATTGTGACATATGTCCTGGAATCACCTATATCGGTGAAACTGGTACAAGCTTCCGTCATAGTTTAATAATCACAAAAGCAGCATAAGAAAGAACAGCCCTGGCTTCCCAGTGGCTGAACAATTTAATCTTACAGATCACAGCTTTGCCAACCTAAAGGTCTTTATTCTTTCTGGTAATTTCAAACAGCACAGGACCGCAGAAAATGTGAAATAAAAACTATCCTTAGACTGAATACTCACAAGAATGGGCTCAATAGGGATTTAGATTTCATGAGTGGGTACGTATAAGACTTAGGGGCGTACATGTTTCTGGCTTAGTACAAGTTTTCTCAACTGAAGAAGACTTGTAAAAACGCTCGAAATATTTTGTTTCGCATTTAGCTGGAGAGTTTTTCGATTGAAGTTTGTATGAAGGTATCCATTTTTGTACGTTTTGTTTTTCTTTTCTGATTTATATATATATATATATATATATATATATATATATATATATATATATATATATATATATATATATATATATATATATATATACATATATACACATAGCTCATTTCTTTGTTCATAAAAGCTGTCGCCAGTATTTGAGTTTTATATGATCATATGATCGAACCAATTACTTAATTTCCCACTGTTGAAATCCAGGTAGCCATGGGTGTCTCTTGGTAGACGAACAGAGACACCCATGGCTACCTGAATTTTAAGAGTTCCCATCACATCAGTTTGAAACGGTCTAATGATTTTCTCAGTGCATCAGAATCAAGCGTATCTGCTCTACGCAGTCTGAATACTATAAACACGTTGGTAACCTTGTCGAACTTTTACTTATTAATGACTACCCTCTACCCCTTATCAAAGAGGGAATAAGTAAAGCTTCCGTTTACCGCAGGGATAAATTGCTATCTTACAAACCTAAAGTTGAAAATTCACGTACTCCACTTGTCTTTGGCTTGTCGTTGACTAAAACGGACGGCCTACGTAAATGTATACGTTCAGATTTCAGTATTCTTTGGACAGAAAAGTCCATTTCCGAACGTTTTGAAGATCCCCCTTTAACTGCGAGACGGCAACCCCCAAACCTCGAATCTCTCCTTACATCCTTCAGGCTTCTCATTGCTTGGAGTAAAGGCAACAAAAAGTGTGGCAAGCCTAGGTGTCAAGTGTGTCGGTTCATTATCACGGACGAAACATTTACTCCTCCCAGCACTACTTGCACCATCCGCCCACCCCCCCCCCCTTCCCTGGACTGTGACTTACCTAATGTAGTATACTTATTATGTTGCAGTTTGTGTTTCAAAGGTAACTATGTCGGTCAGACCGGCACCAAATTTAGGCTGAGGTTTAATAACCACACGAAAACTGTGCAAGATAAATCAATAAGCTATCCTGTATCAAAACATTTCAGTAGTGAACCAAACCACTCTTTATCTGACTGAAGATGTATTCTGCTCGGTTCTAATTAGGCTACCCATCTGACACTCAAAGACTCAAATCTGAAAGCAAGTGGGTAATAAAACTGTCCAAACATACCCGTGGCCTAAACAAGGACCAGGGCACTATAAGTGATTTCCCCTCTGTGATTTATTACCTTCGCCAAGGGGTTTAACCCCTTTGCTGTGTCTGTTGTTTGTAAGTTAACCTTCACTTTACCATTGTGCTGAAGAATGACACAGGGGTGTCCGAAATATACGCTATTTTGTTACCGTTTCTGTGCTCTCGTATTGTCATCTTTGTTGTGTTTTCTACTTTTATACTACCCTTACCAAAAACTTGTGTCAATTGGTTCCAAATCCTCAGGTTTTCTCACGTGTCTGCCATGTGTTTTCACACGTTTTTGCAGGGAAACCTGTGTTTTCCTGTGAAATTGACACAGGTTTTCCAGTGGCCACACTTTGCCACAGGTTAACCACAGGTTTGACACGCAAAACACGTGGCAGTTAAAAATAGTATTGACAAAGAATTCTGAGTCAAAACCTGTGGCTTAAAATTGAAAGCAAGAAAAGGTTGTTACAACCGATAATGTAAAAATCAACCGATAATGTAAAAACGACCGATAATGTAAAAAAAAATTACCGATAATGTAAAAACAACCGATAATGTAAAAAAAATTTACCGATAATGTAAAAAACTCTTTGAACCGATAATGTTAAAACAATTTACCGATAATGTAAAAAAGTTCGTCTACCGATAATGTAAAAAAAAATTACCGATAATGTAAAAACTGTTCTAAGGACGTTTTCATATGGAATTTGAAACGTGGAATTTTATGAAAAAGTCATACGTTAATTCAGAAAGGTTGTAGGTCATACCCCAGGGGAAGGGGCTCTCACCCCTATTTCACAGCGCCCTCTTGCGGGTATATTTCCCTTAAAAGGTACATTGAAAGACAGCAGAAGAATTAAAGGTCACTTTTTCTCAATTTTCTAGGCCAATACATAATGCTATCATATTTCTCCTTCATATACTTAAAGCGCCCTCACTCCTCTGTTGTTCCGCAAGCTCACCAAAAAGAACATACCTACGATAAAAAATATCATGAAAGGACTGCAACATATTTTATTACATAAAGGTGGGTCATATTGATGGCACATCTTGTTTGTATAGGTGTATGGCTCAATAGAGGGCGCCCTCTAAAAAAGCCAGATATTTCAAAAACTAAAGGAATGAAAATTATATTTTTGAAATGAGCATGTCCGAAATCCCAGGAGTGTTATTATCGTTGAAGGAGGGTCAGCCCTCTCACCACCCAGGGGAAGAAGTGGATGAAATCGAAGCTACACACGCTTGATAAGAATTGGTCCTAGATTGGGACCAATCATTGATTATGTATGTGAAGGCGGTATACGGCTTTATAAATGAACGTCGGTGTAATTGGACGAATGACTGAGTCCGTCGGCAACTCGGGGAAAAAAGGGTAATTAAAGGCTTCCATATAGGCACACTATTTCGGGTCATATGACATTCTTGAAAAACCACTTTCTGCACATTATTTCTCACTTTTATCATCGCCACGGGGAGCAGCACCCGATTACCAATAGAGAGGGTATCCTTAGCCCGTTTTCTAAACCCTAAACTTGACTTTAAACCCATTTTGCAGACTCCTGAGGATCCGGTTTACCCACAAACATGCTGGGAAAAAATAATGGGTGCCGCGCGTGTCTTCCCTTCACTGCAATCTCAGGCTTTTAACTTGTGAACCCCAAAATGAACCCATCCTGGCGTTCAAAGCATGTTTTGAACGCTGGTGTTAAGATTTTGAACACTTTTTCTCCCTTTTTGAACGCCGGATGGATGCCTATTTCTTGAACACTTACCGTATTTGAACGCCTGACACGTCTAGCGTTCAAATGCTGAACGCATAGATAGTGTTCCAATTCTGAATGACAGGTTCAGCTCCTGAAGTATTGTGGCATGACGGGAGGAATCTTTGCATTGAATACTTTATTATGAGGCAAAACATACCTATAATGCATGAGATTTAATTTTTTACCCAGAGATTATGCTAAAACCTCAGAGCTTCCGGGGCGAAGCTCCCTGAACCCGCACCAGGGCCCCTAAGGCAGGTCCATTGTTTTAGCCAGCCCGCACAAAAAATATGACACAAAGTTTGAGGTTCCTCATTAGGGCAGAAATCAACTCAAATATTGCATCATTTGCGATCTAGGCACCTTTCAAATTCCCAAAATTGCCAATGGGGAGGGGGACACCCCTCCCCTTAGACCCTTCCCCCAGGCCACAGATCAGTAAATGTCGCATTAAGAAAACGTCATAGCTAAAACACCGGCGGACCTCTGGATCCCAACCGCTTAAAACTTATAGCGGCCTGACTAGAGGAATAGCCTATAATACATTAAAATTATTGGGAATCTTGCATTTGATGATGCATTATGAAACAAAATATATCCATCCTGAGACTTATTTTTTCACCCAGAAATATGCTTAAACCTCAGAGCTTCCGGGGGCTTCGCCCCCTGGGCCCCAAGCGAGAAACCAGAGGGCGTACGGCGGGCCCCAGGACCCCACCCGCTAAAGCTTGTTTTCGCGCTATGCATTACCAGATCTGTCGGCAAAACATAATCTCTACACCCCTCAAAGATAGCACCTTTGTTACGCCCCTGAGTATATTGCACCTATCTGGATTTTGGTCTAAGGTCTTCATGCGACTATTCAATACAGTGTTCATTCATTCATTCATTCATTCATTCATTCATTCATTCATTCATTCATTCATTTATTCATTCATTCATTTATTCATTCATTCATTCATTCATTCATTCATTCATTCATTCATTCATACAAAGTCGCTACGTCACTCTACCTACTATATATATATTTCTCTATCTATCTATCTATCTATCTATCTATCTATCTATCTATCTATCTATCTATCTATCTATCTATCTATCTATCTATCTATCTATCTATCTATCTATCTATCTATCTATCTATCTATCTATCTATCTATCTATCTATCTATCTATCTATCTATCTATCTATCTATCTATCTATCTATCTATCTATCTATATATATATATATATATATGCGTGTGTGAGGTGATGGGATCCATGTATGCTCCATACAATAGATACAATGTAAGTTGAGAAGGCTAACTGGTCGGATACAGTCAGATACATACAATATACTATGATATGAAACTTTCCAACACGCATGTGTTCTTCATCAGCGTATAACACTGAAAAATTGGGAATAACAAAGCAAAAGTAGTCAGGTTAATTTAGGGTTGTGGAAGGTGTTAATCACTGGTTATCCCTAAATCCCTATTTCGACCCTCGATAATATATATTGAGAGCTAGGACCCATTTGGTTTCATATTTACGACGGATCTGTTGAGAAGTAAAAGAAGAGCTCAGTTGTATGCATTTAAAATTGTTGAGGTTGTGATCGGGTAAGTTATAATGATGTCCGACTGTAACACCCTGGGCATTGTCCCGGAGAGTCTGTTTATGACTATTAGACTGAAGACAAAATTTGGAGCCGGTTTCGCCAACACACTTGCCTCTGTTACATTGTGTGTAAACCAATAGGTAAACGACATTAGAACTGTCACATGTCAGAGGGGGGTCTATTTTTAGTTGTGGTACCCAGGGGAATGACGAGGGCATCAGTAATGGTGCTTGCATATCTGACAACGTGGTTGGTTAGAAGTGCGGTTGCCATGGTAAGCAGGGGTTGAAGGAGTCTAGAAGAGGTAACCAAAGATCGTAGGTTTGATGTCGTCTGGCACTAACGGGAGGATCACTAAATAAATACCGTATGCTGGGAGCAAGCTGTAGGTACTTGAAGTCTTTGACAAGGGGGCGTGAGAGTTTGGTAATTTTGTGCTTGAATTCAGTCACCATGGGGAATTAGTTGGTTTGGTGTTCTTGAGCTGTAGGTTAAAAGTGTATCTCTGTCGAATTTAGAAGCTTTAAAGGTTGATTCCTTTATGACTTTATATATAATGTGTGTGTACCTCCATCTGTCCATACTCTATTTGATTTGGTTGGGACAGAGTGTTTCTAATCCCTACTTGTTCGATAACACCGTAATGTTTGCTGAAATTTGTTTATATTAGAAATAATTTGTAACTTGGTTGACAGGGACGGAAACATTTCATCCCTGTCAATATTGTGGAAACTACTCTAACATTTTGCTCACTCCATCATGCGAAGCTGTCTGCCTGATGATTGTTAGGTCATTCTTTACCACACACAAACAATTAATACAAAAACAAAGACGTTCATATGAACATAATGAATGGGGCAGGGTAGCGATCATAGAGGAGCGGGCAACATGGTTCAGGAGTGAGTACCTTTCATTTTCAAGAACAGTGGTATGGGCGGATAAATGTGTAAATTTTAGACGGCTTTTCAAAGACTCGATGGTCTTGAAGGACGACTTGGTACGCACTCTAATACGCATCTTCACATATTTGATGATTACCAAGACATTTGTACACATACATAGAGCCTACTATACACAAGGGTGGCTGTCACAGAGAGATCATTTTCTCACCTTATAATTTGATAGAGTACTAGGTACACATTGCTTATTCCAAAGAGTTAAGATGGTCAACCGCCACAATAGTATCTAATATGTGTAATAAAGGGCATGGTCTCGTTGTAATTGGTTGAGTGAGGTAATATCTTTTCTCCTCCTCTTGTCGATGTGTTTTGATTTCCTAGTGTATTGACTCATCTACCTCATTACCTGGTACCGTTTATCCATAGCTCCTTCTAACCTAGATCTGGGACTGTTTACAACTGGGGGATGTTTACCTTCAAATAAATTTAATAGTAAAATCATATCTTCATGAAAAGCGTTGCTTCAAAATTCGGTGTACATTAAATTACATCTCAGCCTGAAAAGGTAACAGACAAATCCAAATTTATGTTTGTGCGTAGAACGTCCGGAGTATGGGCATAGGTTTTAAACATTCAAATCTTATCCAGCGGCTACCTTACCTTTACGCTTAAAATGACTAGCACATACAAAACTCTTGAATTTGTTCCGGATTGTCAAATGAATCATAAAAGACTGGTCAATAATTAAAACGCTTTGATATTTTTAAGTATTTCAAGTTTTCAAATTTTAGGATGGTAAGCGGCACAAGCACAGCACAAACTCAGCTAAGATCGACTTGACTAGATCGAACAAGTTCCAAGTCTTCCCACCACTTGGTCATTTTTAAGTGTCATTTCTGTATATTTTTATTTGCTGACTCAGCTTGTGAAAGTAAAAAATACTAACTGTCACTAGCTTGAGACTTGTTTGAGACAGTAATTGTTATAACTTTCTCGGGGTTTGCTCTTTTCTAGTCTAATGTAGAAAGCTACCAACATTTGAAAGAAGACATCGTTCGGTTGCTGCAGAAAGACGACTGTGTAAAATTGGCAGAATTTTTCAGATGGTCGACAAATCAACTTGATAAAATGAAAAATAGAGAGACGCCTTCAAAGGTCTTTGTCTTTACACTTGAAGAGAATGGTACCATTCATCCATCAAATGTTTCCTTGTTAAAAGATGCATTAGCTTCATTAGAGATTAATCCAGCCTGCTACAGTAAAGTGCTGATGTATGAAAACAGTATCAGTAAGTTTCCATAATATTACAGTTAGTTTCTCAGAATTTCTGTGCTATTTAGCGTCTACGTTTCGTAATCTCAAAACACCATTTGGAACGTAAAGTTCTTTGCCTATGTTCATTAATGACGTTACCATCTTCTTTGTATTTAACTGCAAGCGATAAATCACTGGGACAAGAATGAAATGCTAAATAATCAGAGGCTAACCAAACTGAGAACGTAAACTATGGCACGTTGTAAAGTGAAAACACCTTTTTGATATAATATCTGCTCATTCCTTGAATTTGGGGGACATTGAATAAGTCACCGGGACCTGCAGGAACACCAAACCCCCGCCCCTCCCACCTCCGTGACAATGGTTGAGAGGTAGACTACCTAGTGGCGTCTAGGGAATTACATTGAAGCAATGAATGGAATATGTGCCCACTAAAACACCACAATGTGATACGTTGAACATTCATTCTAATGTTGGTCTTAATTGGACTAACGGTTAGTCTAATTTGTACTGCGGGCTTTGTGTGGGTGAGAAGGTTGATGGCTGGCAGGAGTTGTGTTTCTCCAATAATTATGTACACTAAAGCTTCCTATCAACATCCAATAACGACATTTTTTATAAAAAAAAAATAACAGTTCTATGGTAAGTTTACAGTGTTTACTACATTCTGCATTTTGCATTATAAAAGCTATCCGTTACACTGAAATCGCCTCTCCTTTTCCCGCACCTCCTTTTCCTTACTGGAGTGTCCTGGGTATGATGTTAAACTGCATCCAGGTGCTGTGAGGAGGTCGTGTGTGGCGAGTAGTTTGTCCCGACTATCGCCTAAAAAATGCGCACATAAGACCATTATTACTCATTCCACGACTGGCGGGTTGTCGGCGCCACAAAACCGAGCAAGCTCCTCCATGGTTGGGCCCCCTGTGGGCTGGGGGTTGTAGAATATGCCCACGGTATTTCCACCTGTCGTAAGAGACGACTGAAGGGAAGGACTTGCGACGTATTTGAACTGTATTGGAAACCAAACTTGAACTTGAACCGTATTGTAAACCGTATTTAAACTTTACCTTTTTATCCAATTGACACTGTACAACAAATTTTATGGGCGATTCGCCACAGCTTGTGGCTGAGGAGGAAGGGTAATGACAGGAGTTGAGTCGGAAAGCTAGTATCTCTCAAGTGATTATGTAATGAAAAGATGTATAAACATAATTGATGCACCCAAAGAAACCCACTTGATAACCACATATGATAATACAACGTAAGTTAAGGTTAAAATTGAATGTAAAAATCTAAACAACTATCTTGAGAGTATTTGTGTAGATCATTCATTTGTGAAGGCATGGAGGAAGCATATCCATTTATCCCAGGGATTTTCGGCATTATTTGCTGCTGAAAAAGACGAGATCAAGGTGTAAGCTTTTGTGAATTTGGCGATGCTAACCCGCTGTGATATTCCATTGTATCTTAGTTGACATGTAAAGTTCAAATCTAACTTTGACAGATGTTTTCTAAACCCAAAAGAGACAACGTCCTGGCAGTTGAAAGCATTTCAAAGTTATTTAAAGTATCTAAAGTATGCTTTAATTCTACAGTATCGTCACAGTAGAAAAAGTAAATGAAATTTTCTACTACTACTTTCTACTACTAACTACTACTTACATGGGTGTTCACATAAACATTGAACTATTTGATTGGTGTCTTTGACTTTTTTTATCAATAGCGGAAATAACTCTGTATGACAGGTTTGTCTCGGAACTTTCATCATATATTGGGACATCGACAGCCAGTGATCTCTGTGATTATTTTGATTTTTCTAAAGAGAGGAAGAACAATATAATATTCAGTCAGAATCCTGGACAATCCTTGTTATTTGCGCTTGACGAAAGAGCTGTCATCAAACCGACCGATACCATAGCCCTGGAATATCCATTGAAGCACTTACCCTTAATTCAAGCATTAGCGAAATTGCACGAATATCAATCAACTATTCCAGGGAAATATGACAATAGGAGTAGCCTATTCTTGGAGTGTCTTAGGAAGAAATTGATACATTGGTACGAAGCAATGACACCTGTCCCATGGAAAAAATCTTGCAAATGGAAATCTAGTGACCTTTTTGTTGGTAATGGATTGATTTTGAAAGATTTCCAGTCAACACGAACCCCTTTAAGTATTGACAAAGAGTGCAAACTTCAGTATACGGACATATTTAGTCACAAAAATCTTGTCTCTGAGAAACTAATAATACTTGAAGGAGATCCGGGGTGTGGTAAGACAATGCTTACAACTCAGTTGGCATATGACTGGACTCAAGGCAAACTTCAGAATGTGGACATTCTGATATGGTTACCCCTTAAATTTGTAAATGACAAAACACTCATTGAATCTATTAGAGAATTTTACATCCCTGAAAGCGCACCACTACTTGAAGACGACATGGTACAAGTTCTTTCGAGTGAAACCAAGGTCATTGCTGTGTTGCTTGATGGACTGGAAGAATACAACTACAGTATTAAAGAAGGTGACGAATCTGAGGTGGCAAAGGTTTTCAACGGCAAAAAACATACTAATTGGAAAGTGGTATTAACAAGTCGATCAGATTATGCTCATGACTTACCAGTATGCCCGAGGCTGGAAGTGGGCTCGTTTGGTAACGATGAGAGGAGTTTGTACATCAAAAAGCTCTGCGACGGTGACTTAATGAAACAAAATAAAATTGAGACCACAATTAACGATAACCCATTCATACTTGATCTTTGTAGTGTGCCGCTGCTCTTTGTATTGGCCGTCCATAACATAGAGGCAGTGGATACAATAAAGGATGGTAACTTAGAAAGAGTTGGACCGTTCATGAAAAGTATGATCTCAACACTAATTGCGGATAAAACTCTTGCGGGGAAGATAGTTGGTCCAGGTTCCGAATATTCATCAAGTGGACCTATGCACCTTGGGGAAGTTGCCTTCAACGGGTTGTGCATGGGACGGCAACAGTTGTTATGGCAACGGCAATTTCTGGAAAGTAATATTGACAACTTAAGGGACTGGATCGATTCAGGAATTATGGTTATCGAGGGGATACATACAACAACAACATTAAATGAGGACACAGAACCAAGAAAGGATCAAGCGCAAATACTCCCTAAAGTAACAATGCTTGGAGAAGATGGTGGTGATGTTCCAGAACAAGAAGTACCTCAAGAGAACTTCACCTACCCTGCGTTTAACGATAACGACAAAAAGGCAGACGAACAGGAAATAGAACCTTCACATACTTTAGACACCAGTCATGCAACACGAGATGAAGATTCTCTCTTTACAGGTCCCACTGAAGAAAATTTTCTCTTATCAGAAATGACGACCCGGGAAACGGAACAGGTAACCAGAAATATTTCCCGAAAACACGTTCCTCAAGCGCTAAAATTTTTGCATAAAGTAATCCAAGAATGGTTTGCTGCTACTTATTTTTCCTATATGATGAGGAAGTGTCCAAATCAACTTCAGTACGCAAAACTTATCTTTGAGCACTTGTTCCTCCTGGACCCAACGGATCTACACTATGTGCTGAGATTCTCATGTTTCTTGCATCCGCCTTTCTGCCACACCATATTAACCCATCTTCTTCAAAATTACCGATCAAAAGATGATGGTAAAGTTCCAGATTACATACAGAACTGCATGTTCTTTTGTTTTGCTGAACACAATGGTATTAAAGGTACAGATATCGCCAAGGTTGTGTCGGATATCTGTAAGCAAGAAATCGTCATTGATTCTCAGGATAGCAGATTACTGCAACAAGCCAAAGCAACAATGCTTGAATATGCATCTAATTCCAAGGTAAGAGGACAACTCTTTTCATACAACTTTTGCCCATGTAATCTACATGTACTGTAACTCTATTCACAGATTTTTTTTTTGTGTCTCTTAATCTTCTGTTATTCCCTACGTCCTGCTTATTGACAATACACTTGTTACACGCAATTATGAGGTGTGCCTTTTACCTTCGTTTCCTATTGTAAAGTACATATACAATTGTGGAAATTATAGCTTTTGTTTTATTGCAGATCACAATAGAGAAAGTTTTCTTAAGGGATGTTGTGAAGGATGTTTCCGAATATGGCATGATTCTTTCTTCTGGAGCAAGAATGGCGATTTTGGATACTCTGCAAACAGTTGAAGTTAGCAGCTGGAATCTTCAACTAGAAGGAAAACATTTACAAAATATAGTAGAGTTCCTTTCAAGGAGCCAGCAAATCATGGAAATTGTGTAGGTGTATTTACTTTGAACTCTCAAGAAAAATGTCTTTGTAATATATTTTTTACATCAACCCATTGTCTGGTGGCATTTTGTAGGGGTCTTATATGAAAGATAAAAATTTTTCACTACATGTAATCCAAACCCCATACCAAATCTCTATTCCTAACTCAAGATATCTCTTCCAAAAGACTGGTTACTTTTGACAAGAAATACCTCTAGATTTCCTCAAGGTCACAGAACATGAAGCCAAGTGGGCAAATTGTCTCAAATTCCTCTTCTTAGTCTTTACAATAGGGTACCTTGTTTTCCTTGAAATTTGATACCGTTGGAAAGTTTAGGTGCTTTTCCGTGAAGATATAGTGTAAAACTGTGCCATACTTATTGTACAGCAAATAAAGTTATGAAATAATCAGTTTAGTGATATCAACATTATAAAGAAATACAAAAGCTACATCTAATCAATTTGCCTAGATGACATCACAGATTCCCCATCATGCACTGCGGAACATACAAACAAAGCATTTCTTCAAAAATCCAGATCTTCCAAATGAAAGATGCTATTGAGGTGGGGTTTTCACTGCCTAACACACAGAAAATGTCTCTGCTTCTTTTGAAAACATCATATTTGGTCACCAGAACATGCTTTTAAAAATGGTACCGAAACCAACGGAATGGCTGATAGTACATTTATTTGCGATCTGCGTGGAAATGAACCTAATATTCAACTTTTTTCAAATCCCTCTGTAAACAATTTATACCCTTTGTCCAAAGCTATTACTTTTTCATGTGTTAAGTATTGTTTTGAAGAATTAAATCGCTTTTACTGGCAAGTCCACGGCTGATCAAGGCAAACACAAGCTGTCAAGTTATCACCTGCTTTGTTTTTTTTTTTTGTTTTTTTATTTTTTTTTATTTAGTTGTATATCTCAACACCCACCACCAAGCAATCTAACGGAAGTAACCAAGACCACACTGTATAAAAGAAAAATAACAGGTAAAAGAATCTTATGACATATCTAAGACCCTACTCAATATTTGATTTTCTATTATCCGATATGTTTTGACGTATGAAAGAAAATTTCAGAGTTGAAGGTAATACTTGTTTTGTTCTCACTATAGTTAAATGGAAAGTTGGAGAAAACGTCGTTCACACGTACAATTTTAGAAAAGGGGAATGGATGGTAAGTAAAATTTGTAGAAAGAGTATTTTGTAATTGAATAGCTTACCATGTAGGTTCGTCTTAACCAATTTGATTCCTTGTCGAAGGAGAAAGGAATCTATGCTGCCACGCTGGTGGGTGTGTATGTGTGAGTGTGTGCACCCGTGGTGTGTACAGTCATGATATGTGTATGGTGCACTCACCAACGTGGCCTTAGCGGATACCGGCAGAGCGGGCGAGGGCTCCGCTCTCGCACGTCTTCCCTAGTTCACGCGGAGCTCGAAACTGGCGTAGCTGCCCGTAAATTCGGTCACTGCAAAGAGAAGTCACGCGCGGCTGCACGTGTCTGCCTTGGAGTGCAGTCCGCCCTCAAGCAGGTCCTTCTACCCGGCTCCTTGGCGGGCAGCTCCGCTGCTGGGAAATTCCCTTGCATTCCCTGCGGGGACCCCGTAAGGCATCGAGTGTGCGTATGGGTGTGTGAGCCCGTAGTGTGTAAAGTCATGATATGTGTCTTTTTTTGTGAGTGTGTGTCCAATTTTGTTTTTTTAATATCTCCAAAACGGTAAAGCCGATTTTCTTCAAATTTGGTAGGAAGGTGCCCTACGTAGAACCCCAATTCTACATTGACTCCCGGGAGTAAAGGTCAAAAGTCAGAGGTCAAAGGTCAAATTATGTGAAAATCATTCTTATTATAATAACTCAAAGAAAATACATCCCATTAACATGAACCTTCACACATATAATAAGAGTGTCTGGCACTACAAAAATATATGGTTGCCATGGCAACCAAGGTCAAAAGTCACGTGATATTAACATTTTAAGCGCAAAAAGTGTTCCATGACCTCCTCCTTGTGGGCCAGACCGATTGTTTTGAAATTTGGTGGGTAGGTACCCTAGAGTGTAAACTTGTGTCTGAGTGACTTTCGGCAGAAAAGGTCAAAGGTCAGAGGTCAAATTCAATTTTGGGGAAAATTCTTTTTTTTTAGTATTTTTAGTATAATTCCAGAGGGAAACATTTCACATACATGAAACTTTGCGCATATGATGAACGTGCCTCATAGTACCAGAATATATGGTTACTATGGCAACCAAGGTCCAAGGTCAATTTTGGTGAAAAATGTTTTTAATATTTTAGGTATAACTCCAGAAGGAAACATTCCACATACATGAAATTTCGCACATATGATGAATGTGTCTAATAGTACCAAAATATATGATTACCACGGCAACCAAGGTCAAAGGTCACGTGACAGGAAGTCGAAGGTCAATTTTGGTAAAGAATCACATTTTTGGTATATTTAATATAATTCCAGAAGGAAACATTCCACATACATGAAACTTCAAACATATGATGAACGTGTCTAGTGCTACCAAAGTATATGGTTGCCATGGTAACCAAGGTCAAAGATCAATTTTTGTAAGAAATTGCATTATATTAGTTTTTAGTATAATTCCAGAAGGAAACATGTCACATACATGAAACTTCACACATATGATGAACCTGCCTAATATGACCATAATATCTGGTTGCCATGGCTACCAAGGTCTAAGGTCACGTGAAAGAAATTCAAAGATAATTTTTGTGAAAAATCACACTCTTCAGTATTTTAAGTATAATTGCAGAAGGAAACATCCTACTAACATGATACTTCACATGTTTATGGTTGCCATGGCAACTCATGTGATAGGTCACGTGAAAAAGTCAAAAGTACATTTTCTTATTTTGGAAAAAGGCTACTAAACAGCAGGACCGATTCCCTTCAAATTTGGTGGGGAGGTATCTAAGTGTGTCAACTTTTGTCTCTCAGACCCTCGGTTAAAGGGCAGAGGTCAAAGGTCAAATTTTGTGAAAAAATCACAATTTTTAGTATTTTTAGTGTTATTTCAAAAGCAAACATCCCACACAACTGCACGCATCTGATAAGCGTATTAAGAACTAACAAAATACAAGGTTGCCATGACAACCGAGGTCAAAGTGATGTGACAGAAGGTCAAATGTACATTTTTTTATTTTGGAAACTACTGCGAAACGGCTGAACCGATTCTCTTCAAACTTGGTGGGAAGGACGAAAATATGTCTTACTCAGTCGGGAAGTAAAGGTCAAAGGGCAGAGGTAAAGAATAGGGTGTGCCTGCGAGTGGTAAACACACAGAACACATTTTACTGAGTATGAATCTTACATATACTTGGCGCGAACTATACTGCGCGTTAAAAAAACCAATGCACAAATTGTTTCCACGTGTAAAGTGCGTATTAAGAAACTAAGGCGACCTTAATGAGTGGTCTAGCGTATTTTTAGTGGAAGGTGTGTGACCGAACTGTTAGTAGATCTTCGCCGGTAGGCGATAACTACTTAACACTGATGATAGCAACGTAAGTGAACAGGGGCCGGATTCAAAAAGAATACTTACTCACAAAAATTTGCGTAAGTCAGATTTACGAAGCATATCTTGCTTAGTCGGTATCCAAGAAGAGGAAAGTTCGTTAATATTTTGCGTAATTTTACGCAAGCTTCAGGGTTGTCGTAAGTACAAAATAGCCATAGTAACACATACGGAAGTACGAGTTGTGCACACGGTTGTGTAGAGCATATGACTGCGTGTGTAGCCACAGAAGACCGTGTGCATCGTTTTTACAATAACAGTCAATGTGACTGGTTCAAAATGTAACAAAGCAAGATTCAGCCGCACACACGATTGGCTCTTGTGCATTTATTTTAGTTTCGCTCAAAAATGTAACAAGTACAAATGTGTAAGTTCAAAATAGCCATAGTAACATATACGGAAGTACGAGTTGTGCACACGGTTGTGTAGAGCATAGGACCGCGTGTGTAGCCACAGAAGCCGTATACATCGTTTAACAATAACAGCCAATGTGATTGGCTCAAAATGTAACAAAGCAAGATTCAGCCGCACACACGATTGGCTCTTGTGCATTTATTTTAGTTACGCTGCGTATCTTTACGAACTGCGTAAGTTGCTTTTGTGAATACCACTTTAGAAAGTACTTACGCAGTTCGTAAGTAGTTTGACCTACGCAAGAACTTACGCAAATGTTATTGAATCTCGCCCCAGCACACATTGCAGGTGCGTTTGTTACTAGTATACTGGCTCTCCATTCCAATCATGTGTATATACATTATGCATATGATGTCACAATGGAGAAAGTGCTCCCTCCTTTAGAGGAAAATGGCTGAAAAGCGCGTATCATTGCAAGTTACGCCAATAAAAAATGCAGACAGCTGATTTGTCAACCAATCGTATACGCGCGTAAGTCTACTACACGTGCGGCGAAATCCAAGCCATTCCTGCACGTCTGCTTCATTTTTTTCACCCAAATGACGTCAGTGTGATGTCAATGCATAAGATCTATACTAACGAGCGCAAGCATGCATATCATATTATGTGGACAGATTTCTGTATAGCGCACTGAATTTGTTCTTTTTTGCACAACAAAAGGGCGCTTAGAGAGGCAAACACCAGGGTGGCAGGAATTGTGGATTTGACATACGCACCTTTCTACTCTGTGATGTGCGTATAATAGGCACGCATTACAGAAAACGCCATTGTTAGAACAGGGCAGCTTGCTTGAGCATTGCGTAAGCGAAGAATATAGTTGGCCTGTCTTTTATCCAGAATACTTGACGAACACTTCTGCGTTATCATCGACGAACGCGCTGGCCCTTGCTTCCCTTTTGTGAGCGCGTGAAAAATTCAAGGCCGATATAAAAGTGCCTAATTTGAAGATGCCATAGAAAAGACATATAATAGACTCATTGTGCGTTCATATTCAAGTGCACTTCAGTACTCAGAGACTGGGGAGCCAATTTAAGTGCGGGGCTAATCATCGAAGCCGCCCAATATGTACAATAACGTTAATGCAGTTTAATGCGGCCCAAAATGCAGTTTAAGTGCCTGAAAAAGTGCAGGGGCTAAAACCCCTGTAGCCCCCGTCTCTGCGGTCCCTGCTGTTAGCCTGTCTGTAGGCCATATGCCACAAGGAAGAGGGAAAGCTCTTGTAAGTGAGTTATATGGCTCAATGCGTGTGCTAGCGATGAGATAAGCAACTCCGTCGATTGCCCTCTTGATTATGTTTCAAAATCTTTAAAACATATCAAATACAATGAAAGGATCGTAGTTTAGATCACTTTGGTTAAGTTATACTAACGTGCAAAGGAACATTTTAACTAATTATTGATTTCTCCAGACGTGTGCCTTTTTTATCTTACTACAGTTTAAAACAAGACTTCTGCCAAATGAATATAGAATGCACAAATGTCAGGGTAAGTATTTTTGGTTTTTAAGCCTTATTAAAAATGTTGTAGGTGATGCCACAATGTTATTCTAGTAGAGGGGTGAACAAAATAAATGTGCCTTATCATTCTTTTATGGAGTATAAATAGTTTGCATTGAAAATCCTGGCTAAGTTTCATTGCTACTTTCGTAAGAAGACATCTACTTTGTAGTTACAGCATAACATATTGTATCACTAAAATATTTTGAGATTGAGTAGTTTCTTTTATGTTATGAAAGCCTTAGCTCCACCACTTCCAGGACTCCCGATTCACTTGGGAACCTAAAACACCAAATTATCACAATGTGTTAGTGTTAAAACTCGCTAAGGCCAGTGGATCAACGTGCCGCTATAGAGTGTGCGTTATTCCTGTAAAACTCCAAAATGATACCAAATGTTTACATCTAATTCTAAGATAAGATAGCAGGGATAGTATATCTTTAATTACACTGTAATGTTTTATATTCATTTAAAATTGTGACATATTACTCGTCTACTTGGTCTAGTCGATTACAGGTGTTTTGGTCATATGAGTCTGGCCGTAAAATGTGTAATACAGTGTTACAGCAGTTGGAAATACTATTGCGAATTACTCTTGTCAAGTAATAAAAAGCGTTCTAACTCCATTTGTGACATTTCACAACAGTAACATTCATATTTCGGGTTCCGTGAGGGTTGAGAACATTTACACAATATTGCCAGAAGGCCAATTATTCTTACTTGCATTAGTATCAGTGTTTTCGCATATAGAAATACTTCCTTATAGGAAGGGTGGGCGCAAACATAGCTTATTGCCATATGTGGCATACACCTTACACCTGACAAAGTCATAACAGTCGATGTAAGATAGCCAGGGTATCTGATAGATCATTACAAATTAATGTTAGTCTGAAGAAAGTATGGATTCATTGGCTTAGTAAGCTTAAATATAAAATGCTTTTAATAATACCAGCAATTTACACCTTATTTTGATAGGTGCAGAGAAAATCAGTCCACTGGAAACAAGTGCCGTCGTAGATAATCATGGGTGTGTACTAAGAATTCCAGGCACTGGTGTCGCTTTAAACATACCACCAAATGCTTTTTATGATGAAGGTGAGGAGCACAATGTGACGTTGAGAATACTTCGACATCAATTTATCGATGAATCCAGTTTTGAAGACTTATCGACAGTGATGGTTGAAATCTTACCAAACAAACTGACTCTACTGGAGGATGCAAGGTTGATTCTTCCACACTGTCTTGAAATTCAAAATCCAGAAGAATGTCTTGTTCAGGTGTTTGAAAGTCACCATGATCCGGGTAAGAAACATATTTAATTGGTATTTCATTTGTCACAGCCAAAGCACTGTCAAGTAGACATTTCAAACCGGTCTGCAAAATTAAACAGATATACAACTATTTTAAAAGTTTTTATGTTGGTGTAAAAGTTGAACTCAAATTCCCGAGTTCACACGTTGAACATGATAGCTAACAACTGTGCAAGCGTCATTTTGATCATATCCAGATATTCTCTGTTGCATGCTGTTTCATTATCCCGGATATTACTTGAAAGGTACGTATGAAAAAGCACAAAAGTGTAAACATCTTAGAAGCCAAGAATTTTCATTTCATCGAGCGAATAGATATAACGGCCTACACGTAAGACGAACGCGTTCATGAAATATGCAAACCCAGATCAACGCATTAAAGGGAAATATTGCGTTTGTCTGGCTTGTTATTGAATCTATCCTCGTTTACTTGCGATCGAGTCCCGTTCGACGAAAGAGAGGTAACTAAGAAAAACATTCTACCCTCCGAGCACTGATTACTAACGAGTAATTAACCTTTCTGCAACTTGACAACTAATAGATTTGTTCACCCAAACAACTATGCATGCAAGACCACACCTTCATCAGCCCTGATTTGAAATCCACCAATCAAATCATTTCTATCACATTACGTCAGCCAGTAACAAACGCCTTCTACAGTATGTACAAAAAGTTCGGAAAATACGAACTAAGTACAGTACATACAGTACATTAGTGGGAATTATTACTACATTATGTCAGTATTACTGAACCAGGGAGTTTCTATTTGACAACCTAACGGAACTACAGCTGGTCTTATCACCTTCCTGGTATACTATACACAAAGTTACAGTTATTCCGTAATTCGAATTGCAGCCCTTGAGCCTTACGGCAGGTTTGATTTACTTTCGAAACAGCCGGATGTAAAAGAGACTGTTGGTGCTTCGACAATGGTACAAAATGAAAATGTTATGAACCTGTGATGCCAGTGGTTGCCACTTTTCCAAAACAAAAGAAATATGCAAGGCTACAAGTCTTCCACAGATAAATTAACTCGTTTGTAGTGACTCTCCTGTAACGACTTATAACGCACACTTACGGTGAACCAGGGAGATGACGCTGCACCTCCATGTATGAGTTTTGAATTCCAATATCCTGTACAGCACGGGGCGGTACAGAAACTGTGGTGGTAGTTTGTCGTGGCAGGGTCGTTGGAATTACGGTAAGCAAGTTCCACACCTGTTGCGTAATGGGTGCATGTATGACCTGACATGACCACTCCTGCTAAATGAATATGCAGCAGTGCGAACGTTGCATAGTGTGGGCGAGGCTTATCGTTCTATAATGAGCCCGTTAGATACAAAAATTGCAGGTTCTTTCTTTCCATATTTCTTGAGATTAGTGATGATTTACTGCAAGTTATTTGTGTTCCATGTTTGAAAAGGGAAAAAAATACCACAATGGGATTAAATTAGAGTCACGTCGTGGTATCCTTTCAAACGCAATATTTCCCTTTAACTCCTTGACTCTTTTCCTCTGTTTAGGTGTATCAGAGGGTTTTTTGCTGATTGTGCCTCTTGTTACACCATGGAGTAGCTCCATGGTTACACTTATAAGGCTTTTCAAACTTTAACATACCGTATTGTCCACATTGCCTGTAACGATAATCACTATAGTTTTCTAACCGTCTGATATTTACTGAAAAGGCAATGTGTCATAAGCCTTGCATTATCTTCTGCTTTCTCTGTAGAAACAGAGCCATTGTGGAAAGACATTTCTCAGTCGGTATCGTACACCTTACGGGAATCTTTTTGTGAAATATTCTTAAAAAGCTTTTGCTGGGTCAAATATAAATTACCCACTGGAGAAAGAGTGAAAGCGAAAAAAATTGTGGTGTACGCCACAGGAAACGTACCCGCTCCATTCCAAGGTCACAAGTGTAATCGTGCTACGATTGATGTGGGATATCATCCAGATTTGCCCGGTAAAGATAAGGTACATTTGGCAATATCATTTTTTTTTCTTTACATTTAACCCCTTCTGAGCAAGAAGTACCATGTACGTAAACTTCATTTTCAGCAGGTTTAAAATACTCCATACTACTGAAACCAAATCAAACAATCATACTGAAAGGTAGCAAAGGATTCTGTTTTGGTGTCATACCTCACATGTATAAGTAATATGTTTGGTGAATTCACTTTATTTGGAGAGGGTAAACACTATTGTAGCCAAGGTTTGTTATTGAAGGTACCATTTAAAGTAAGAAGAATGTTGGCTTGATAATGATATGCAAAATTGATTAATACATGATATAAACTTGTATATTCCAAGCGTTTAATATCATTCAGCTATGTGAATTGCAAATTTGGGAAGAATGACACCAAGTTTGGTTTCCATTCATACTACAAATAGCATTAAGAAGAGAAGTATATTTCCTACTACGTTCGTGTTCCAAGTCCAAGATTAAATATTCACTTAAATGATGTTTTTTATTCAAAATGAAAAATTTCCAAACAGCCTTTATACTTTTCTGCCCGATTTACCTTAAAGAGCCTATGAAGCGACAAAGCACAGCCATTTGATATCATTCTCTGACCATATCTATCACCAAAAATAGCCCTATTGTTCAAAAATACCGCCCCATGAAAGAAATGCTAAAATGAGATGGTACCCCTTCCAGCACAACAGCTCAAAAGGTGAAAGTAAATTGACCCAAGATTGACGTCAGCTCCGGAACTCGACTTCGCAGTGTGTGTATGTACCATGCACTTCCCTTATAATGTTCATATCACGCCAATATCGATTATCTACAGAAACTTGCCCTAATTTGTATGAATCTTCGCCCATTTTTTGACTAAGATAATACAAGAATGATAACAAAGGACCACATGAAGAGCCAGTCTGTGGAATTCAGCCTAACTATCTCAAGTCGCTGGCCTAAGAACAAGAAAAAGTTTGGCAATGTGAGGAAGAACTTGCGGCCGGTGGCGACGGCGAACGAGTAGTTCAGATAGACTTCAGTGTAGTAATGTTTTGCTCACAGATTGTCCAGCTTGAGTCCGGTACTGGCCTTAAAATTTCGTAAAAACATATCTGAAGAATGTGCCAGTATCAAGCAATATATATATATATATATATATATATATATATATATATATATATATATATATATATATATATATGTATATATATATATGTATATCTATATATGTATATATATATATATATATATAACGCTAATTCCCACCTTAAGGGGAAATTGTTATATCTGCTTGTACATAGGGCGAAAAAAAGATAATAAAATACATAAGAAATAAATTCGCCCTAACGTCTAAACATATAATTAACGTTATTTCAATGGGCAGCCATCCGTTTGTGTTAACAGCTTGGTGTCCGTAAATTTGACAACTTTGAAGTAATGGCATCTAGTTTGTAAATCTAAGAGGGCGCCCTTGTAAGTTTACGTATTCCTATAGAAAAAGTGTGTGGAAACGTTAAGGCGAAACTTATATTTCACCCGAAAAATTTTTTCCCCTTAAGGTCGACTTTTCAACAACAACTTTCCCCCTAAGTGCCGAATTAGAGAAATATATATATATATATATATATATATATAAATATATATATATATATAAATATATATATATATAAATATATATATAGGTCGAAAGTTGTGTTTGGTGTTCGATCATGAAGTTGACTTTCCTTGTGTGAAAAGGCTATGCCAGCACGTGGGATTGATTTCAACTCATGATCGAACACCAAACACAACTTTCGACCTACTTATTCCACGTTCGATCTACCTAACTTCGACCTACTATATATATATATATATATATATATATATATATATATATATTATATATATATATAACATAAAAATTTGAAATTCTTACATCCCAAAAGGCGATATTAGTCACTACTCGCTCAAGCTTACATCTAGACCCTATACATAGAAGACATACTCTGAATCTTGCTATCCCATTCGCAACGGCTTCCGATTTCCTCTAGTTTTTCAAGAATTGGTATTGAAACGGGATTTTATAATTCTGAAATGCTCGTAAGCATGGAAGCGCAAGTTAAGGCAGCAAACGGAAGCCATTTTTTCTCTTTATTGTCCGCATTTCTAAGTTATATTGTAAACCCACCAGTTTGAGTTTGCAGACTACTTAGTTGATCTTCAACTAAACAGCGACCCTTTGCAAAGAAAAACAAAACATTTAACCCACATTTCAATCAGATTGTTGGGTAAGATGGCTGATTTATCTACCAAATTCCTTCCGTTCCAAGTTGTCACAAACGTTTGTTTGAAAATCGAACAACTGAATGGATCTCGTACTAGACTTTGAAATGCTTGAAGCTCAAATAGTAACTTTATGTCAACTTTTGAAAAAATACCAGTTAGACAACCAAAATTTCGGTCACCCTTCACACTTAAATTGCCTGTTTTATGTTCCGTTAACTTTCCTCAGTCCCGTTTTGTACATTGTTAGATTATAGGCCTAGCAGAGGACATTAATACAAGTGTCAATAATATATCGACACGTAATGTGTTGGTAGTAGTACTTCTGGTATAGCCGAAGTTGGCCACCATGTAGAATAGCACAGTTGTATATGGGCCTGTTTATCGATAAACCCCCATATATACACTAGTGAACGAAGCACTACTTCCCACCGCAATAATAATTACGGTTACATAACACTGGAGGAGAAATTGATGCAACTACGTATGCCCGGGAGGTATTTTCGGTGTGTATAACCTTGTACCAGGGAACTTCCATTTGCTTGTATACCAGAGAGTCCATGACAACTCGCTGCTTGTACCAAACTCAATGAAGATTGTCCTGTGAGGCAAACGAAGGTTTCGTAGAGATATAACTTTCATGATTATATCAATCATTTTCTTTGCAAGAGCAGTAACCTATGCATCATCTTTAGGAGTTTCTGATACATACATATCGTGCAAGATCCCGTAACATCAACGGCCGCAAGTTCTTCCTCACATTGCCAAACTTTTTCTTGTTCTTAGGCCAGCGACTTGAGATAGTTAGGCTGAATTCCACAGACTGGCTCTTCATGTGGTCCTTTGTTATCATTCTTGTATTATCTTAGTCAAAAAATGGGCGAAGATTCATACAAATTAGGGCAAGTTTCTGTAGATAATCGATATTGGCGTGATATGAACATTATAAGGGAAGTGCATGGTACATACACACACTGCGAAGTCGAGTTCCGGAGCTGACGTCAATCTTGGGTCAATTTACTTTCACTTTTTGAGCTGTTGTGCTGGAAGGGGTACCATTTCGTTTTAGCATTTCTCTTTCATGGGGCGGTATTTTTGAACATTAGGGCTATTTTGGTGATAGATATGGTCAGAGAATGATATCAAATGGCTGTGCTTTGTCACTTCATAGGCTCTTTAAGTGAGCCATTAGGATATTACTAATGAAGTTGCTTCGTTTCACCTTCAGATGTTTTTAGAAAACAGAGGAGAAATCGTCGTTACCCAAACTTTTGTGTTTCTCAAAGAACCACAAGATGGCCTTAAAATAACACTTACAGAGAGAGATCCTACTTGTTGGAAGCCAAATCAAAGTAAAAACGTAAGTCAACTGTACGTTAGTTCGGTATTTTAACGTATCTGCCAAATTTTAGTGTTGACTCCAGAGACGTGTAACGTACTTCCATAAAGATCTTTGCACTGCATTTTGGCTTAAATTTTGGGAAAAGCACCAAACTGTTTTACTATTTTGGTCAAGTGGCAATATGCTTAGGGGAAACGAATGAAACGGATTACATTTTCGCTCACCTTTTTTTTTGTCCTTTTCCTGTGGGTAATGTTTCAGGAAAATATCGTTGTCCTGAATACGTTACTAATCGACATGTAGACACAAGTGGCGCCGGTACGGGGGGCATGGGGGGCGCGTGCCCCCATAAAATTTTTTTGAAATTTTAAAATGATCCCAAAAGGCGATTAAGCTATCGATTTCTGTACGGGTAGGGTGAGGTGTGCTTTAACCTAGTGATAGATCTATTTAATCATATTCTGTCACAAAAGTTTCTCAAACTATCAGAATTTTCGCAAATCTTTCGCAAACTATCAAAAATTTGGCGCGCTCCGCGCGCTTCAACCCTTACCACAATGTTCTTATTATCAATATCTCCTGATAGCAACTCCCGGAGAAGTACAGCAGCAAACGTTGCAAGCTGTTCACGAATTACCAGGCAAAAGACTGGCTTTTTGAGTGGCATGTAGCTTTGTTGGGAAATTGAAAGTGTCCCGATGCAGATTCTGAATACAGGTTTTGTCATGGAAATCTTATTTAATGAAAGGTTTCGCGCGCTTTGTGCGCATCCTTTACGGTTTGCACTCCGTCTCATGAGTCCAGGGGCAGATCTAGGGGGGGGGCCGACCCGGCCCCGCCCCCCCCCCTTTTGAAAATGCAAAAAAAAAAAGAAAGGGAAAAAAGAGAGAGAAAACGGAAAGGAGGAGAGATAGAGAGAAGGACAGAGAGTGGAGTGATAGAGAATGAAGCTGCAATTAGCAACCTCGAAGCATGGGAGTCATAGCGCACAGCAGATCAGTTTGAACGTCGACTGGGACAGTTCACACGCATGCTATCTTACTACACATGATTGGATACAATCAATAAGATACAATACCGATACAATACCATCAGCCAATCGAAAAATACCGTACGAGACAGTGCGCATCAGTTAGGATGGTCTGCTATCAAGCCTGGCAAGTGCCATTTCCGGCGATCTGGGATGTATTAAAATCTCAAATTTTCTTGGTACGCTCCACGCCAACGCATGGCAGCGCTCCGCTTAGATAGTAAACGGGAGCCCCCACAAATATCTCCAGCCCCCAGAGCCCCCAAACAAAAAATCCTAGCTACGCCACTGCAAGAGAATTAAGATGGAAAATCATGCGAGTTACAAGCCCTCAGAAGTGTCTTTTCCGGCTATCTGGGATGTGTTTTTACCCAAATTTTCTGGTATGCTACGCATAGGCGGCGGAAACAGGGAAACGGGGAAGGACACGATTGGCCTACAGTGCAGTTTTGATACTATGTAAGGCCTGCAATAATACCATGATTACACTGCCTGGACGTAACCCCAAGACAATGACAGGGCTGCCAAAGTCCCGTGCATTTTGGGTCATTTTCACTTTCTCACTGAGTCCACGCAGAACAAGAAATTAGGCAGAGGGGAACATGCACGTGATAAAACGTACATTTACGCCTACATACCAGTGTAAGGTACCTAGGTCCTGGCATCAAGTCGAACTAAGATATGGGTCACAAATTTCTCAAGGAAGTCCGTCAATATTCACCAGATTAGAACATGGCTACCAAATATCTGATTAGACGCCCTGAACAGGATGCATTGTAGTAAGGCACTGTACCTATGATATACTGTCTTCAAGTTCTGCTAATAACTTGTGGAAAAATTAAATGTGTTGAGAGTTGAGACATGAAATTATATGAAGCAGAAAATGCAAAAATAAGACACGGGAAGTGATATTTCCGGCGATCTGGGAGGTCTATTTTGTCAAAAATTTTGTTGTACGCTACGCGCCAACTGATGGTGGCACTCCGCTTAGATGGTATAGTGCCATCAATCACAGGTCGAACAACTTCGCCCCCCCCCCCTTTCAGAAATCCTGGATCCGCCCCTGATGACCATTATTAAGGTAATAATACATGGAACTATAATAACAACACCTGTAGGGACCTAGCATCAATAAAGGATCTTTCAATCTAAGTTTTTGTAGCATGATTTGGAAAGTTGAAATTACGTATTTGCCGTTATACATTTTAATAAAAATTACCGAGCGCCTTGCGAGCGGCCACTATCGGTATAGATGGCAGGCGCGTAGCCAAGGAGGCAAAAGGGGCAGCCCCCCCCCCCCATGAACGTATTTTTGGTATTTTTAATGTTTACTTTTACAATATTGGTAGTGTTTCCCCATATATATATATATATATATATATATATATATATATATATATATAAATATATGCGGGAAATAGGCCTGAAAAGTGCCATTTCCAGCGATCTGGGAGGCATTTGGGGCCAAAATTTTCTTGCGCTTTACGCCAACCGATGTTGGCGCCATGCGCTGAGAGTCTGTCTATGGGCTTTGCCCCTCTCCCTTGACAAATTTCTGGCTACGCTTCTAATAGACGGTGATTTTTAATACACTTATGACAAAAAAATTGCATTCTCAGAACGTGCTGGTTAATATTCCTTCACCCCTTTTGCTTTACCTATCAGGGAGGTCTAATATCAACTTCCTGCACCTATACTCACCCTCCCGCCACCCTCCCCCATTGCTGGAAGCTGTTCATCTGGATTTCGTTCAAAATAAGTACACATACGATAGTGTTAAAGTGCTCTGCGTTATACTCTATAATTATCATTTGGATGCCAGGTAATAAGCTTTATGTCATTGCTCCATTTTATGTACTTGATCTAGAGCTCACAAGAGGCCCTATGCAGGTATCTGCCAGCCTTAGATGCCTGGAAGGGGAGGAAAAATTCGTTATAGTCCAACAAAGCTTCTGTGGACTCCTCGCACGTACTTTTGGGTAAAAACTTTGCCTGAATAGAAATCGGTAAAATAGCCAAAAGGGAGTCTTCGGGAGGTTTTTTGACAACGTATTCTTCTGTTAGACAACATACTCTCCTCTTTCACCTAACCAAAACTTAAAATTCTCTAAATTATGGACATTTTCCAGCTATTTGTGATCAGCTCCAACAATATTCCAAAGATAGCACCGTTTTGCATCTAAGAAACCTTAAATTAGCAAAAACTTCTCAAAGGGGACACACCCCCTCCCCTTAAACCCCTCCCCCAGGATGGCACCTTAGTGTAGTGACAAGGGAAAAATCCATACTGCTGTATACAAACGCAGGGAGCATAAAAAAGGGAATATTTAAGCGTCGCCACTCACTTGGAAAAACATCCAGCCTGTCGGAAAAATTAGAATTCACTAAATTAGGGATAGGGTGTGTAATCAGCTCCAAAAATATCACAAAGATAGCACCATTTTGCATCTAACCAACCTTAAATAAACAAAAATTTCTCAAAGGGAGAGGGACACCCCCTCCCCTCCCCTTAGACCCCTCCCCTAGGACGGCACCTTAGTAGAGTGACACCTGACAAAGGAAGGATCCCCACTGTGTGTACGAACGCAGGAAGCACACAAAGACGCATTTGCGCAGACTTGGGAGGTTAGCTGTGCCTTTACGACATCATCTGCTGTGCCCCCAGTCACCAAAGCCTGGCGGCGTCACTGGTAGACACATAGGCACATTGACACCTTGAAGCACATAGAGACATAAATTCGTAGACACATAGACACACAGATTCACAGACACATAGATATAGTGTGTTCCTTTTCTGTTCCATCTTGTTGGTAGGTTCTGCCTTTCGTTCACTTATTTTATTGTTAGTACTCATTAATGTACTAGATGTCTAATGACTGCAAGGTTTTCGTGTTCATTAGTGTACTTTGTAGTTTTAAAAGTGTATAGAGGTATTTCTTGTGACGTCACGCGATTGGGATTGCACGGTAGTGCTGGGAATAGCACACGCGCAGTAAACGTATTTACAGAACACCCCATACACACAACCGTGACACAATAGACGCTTGACGGGCAAAATTTCCAACAACCACAGAGACGTGCAATAACATGACGTCGGTGGAACACCTCTGTACGTTGGCAGATCTCGTACTGGGCACTCACCTAAAATGGTCTTCATTTTTTTATTCAAGTTGTATTTCATCTAAGATCACGTGGTACAAACATTTAATCCTTTAAAACTCTGTTTAAATTACGATATTACATTAATCTTGGGCAGGCAGGGACGTAGCCAGGGGGAACAGAGGGAGCGACTGCCCCCCTTTCAGTGACGAAAAAATGTTAAAACTGTAGAAGGTGAAATGTTTTGCCAGTTTCATCATTATCATATATATATGATAATGATGAAACTGGCAAAACATTGCACCAGATTGCATCTAAGGACCTTTAATTGTTCAAAAATTTCTCACAGAGGAGGGGGTACGCCTCCCTTTAGACCCCTCCCTCATATGAGTCACAAATGTGCCCCCCCCCCCCCTTGCAAATTCCTGGCTACGTCGCTGTGGGCAGGTATAGAAGCATGTATAAACAATTGTACCAAACATTCTTGAAGGGTTGGTGAAAATACCTCTGAAAGGTTTAAAGCGCTCATTTTCATAAATCAATATGATCTATTAGTCATACTACTTGGCCCTTGTAACAGCAGCTGTTAGCTAGTGCATCTTTTTATACACAATGTAAAGTGCAATGGTATGAATTTTGTCATGAAATATGTTTCTGATGCACAGCGTAGAACAAAATGGACGCCACAGGGCATGTGCACCAATAAGCTTTTCCACCCGATGGTAGCCCAACCAGTATGGTTTCTTGTCATCCTTCATCCAATTTCAAATCTATGTGAGGTGTGGAAGGTACAGTCTCCAGCTAGTTAGCTAAATGAAAAAAAAAAATCACTTTTACGTTTTGCAGATGATCACATACTTCAACATTGCAAATTCGAACGAGATGAGACGCACTTTTAAGTTTAATACGGACCAGTCCTATGATTCCCCACTTTCGTGTTCCTTCGAAGTAGCAAAAGGAGATGAAACCGCAGAGCTTTGCATTACACTGGAGGTAAGGTTCCATAAAGTTTCTGAATTATGTATAATCATGTTTTCCGTGTCCGTCTTAATCGGATTAATAAAGAAGGCCAGTTGTGAACAATAAGTAATTTCTACCACTGGCAACCAGCCAAGTTTCTACAACGATACAATTTAACCCTTTACTGTAGTAATAATTTTTAGGAATATTTTCAGCAATTTTTGATTAATTTAGAAGAATATTCTCTGTAAGAACCTATATATCATTGTAAAGAGCAAAGATGGGGAATTTGAATGTACATTTTATTTTTGTAAACTAATATCATAATGTATGTAAATGTGCAAATTAGATGACGTCATACGGTTTTTCTGTTTTTTTTTTCCATAGAATACCCATACAGATCACTATTATTTTGTTATTTATGGTGCAGGAGATTGTTTGACATACTCTCTTCTTTCATGTCAAATTTGATGCAATTGGATCCAAAATGAGGAAGATATGCTCATTTCACTCTTTGCTATACACACTGAACGACACACACTGACCTATATACACAGTGCACAGTGCACAATGTTCAGTGCTCAATGCTCAGTGCTCAGTAGAACGTAAACAACTTTGGATGTATAAATAGCACTGCGTGGGCTTTGTAAGGTAGCTCAGTCTAAATAGACATTTTGGTGAGTGAAAAAGTCGGCCCTGTACCCGGCATCTAATCACCTCTCATGGTGTTTCTTATGGTTCTAAGATATTCAGAAAAAAGTGAATGGGGTAACCTTTTCCTACGTGCCTCAAGTGAGTTTTGGAAAATTGTGATGCATATTTTGCAATTTTTGGCATTTTGGGGTCCTTTTTTTAATGTAAAAAACTGTTTTGTAAAAAAAATCTTCGTGCACAACCCCCCTACCAAAAATGGTGGCATTCGATGGATCTATTTGTTAGTTTCATTTTGGTGGTTAAATGAAGGTTGGTGGATGTTTATGAAAGAGTCATAATATTTTAAAAATGTTTACTCTTTTTGCATGACACATTCATGCAACTTTATCCTTTTTAATCCTGCTTCATAGATAAAGGACAAATGACACAATTAAGTATAACGTAAAAATTCAACGAAACATAAAATGCGTTGGAACGTGGTTCCCATGAAAAAAAACGTTTGCTGGAGTAATGCCTCGCTTGATTGCATTTATAGCCTCAAAGAGGATTTACATGGACAGTACCTTATCAAAACTTTGATCGACTCGTTCATTGTAGTGAGTGATTGACAACACCAGATTTACTCCACTATCTAGAAAATCTGCAATTTCGCAACAGGAAACAAAGTTTCTACACTGTAGGTGTAACCGAAGAACTGTAGTAACAACCTAGGACAAAGGTTTTTTCTTC
Organism: Holothuria leucospilota; assembly: GCA_029531755.1. Lineage (NCBI taxonomy): Eukaryota > Metazoa > Echinodermata > Holothuroidea > Aspidochirotida > Holothuriidae > Holothuria > Holothuria leucospilota. Next base: position 774,871 of record CM055975.1, on the reverse strand, counting down.
TTGTTAACGTGTTCGATATGCACTTTGAATAGAATGATCATTATACTGCCAGGAGCATTTCTTGGGAAACTAAAGCTAGTGGGGGACTGGTAAAACATGATTTACCACACTTAGACAATAGAAAAGTGAGATTAGGAAGGCACCATCTTTAGCGGGTCCAGTTCACCGTGTCGTAGAACGAGTAAATGCATTGGGTTTAGAAGACATAATATATGGAACTCTATTCAAACTTAATTTTAAATCCTGTCTACACCAAACTATTTTTGAAGTAATCGTTGATACATTACAACTTTAAATCATTATTTGGATGAACATGAATTAAAGTTTCCGCAGCATTTCAATTGGTCATTATTTATAAAAATACCAGCACCAGTTTTGTGATTGCGTAGAAAACATTCCAGGAATCTCCTTCCTTGACTTAAGCTGCTTAAGTATTTTGGTTCGATGTTTTCAACAAACCTACTTTTACATTAAATATTGAGTCCTCCTGGCCTACATTAGAGCTTTTGCACTAAGTGGATCACTTTAAAATTCAGCAAAGACCTATCACCCCAAAGTATTTGGTAATATTTCCATTACGTCGGTTAAGGTGTAGTACAACCTGGTAATAGCCCAAACAGCTACTATATAGTCTCAAAGAAAGTTACACATGACGCCACACCTTGAAACAAATAGAACCTAAATGATTACAAAACTCAACTGGAAAGTAAAATTACATTGGCATACTTTCAGTTTACAAATGAAACCAAACTTTGTGAAAAGTACAATTAGTAAAATCCATATGATGATGGAGATAATTTAACACATGCTTTTGTATATTTATTTCAGAACAAAAATGTAAGGACTGTAACAAGGCGTAAAGCAAACGACGGAAGAGTTGTCACAGAGAAACTTTGCTGCGTAGGTATTGTTAAAATTATATCTTAAAGTTGTGGAATATGAAGATTCAAATCCTGCCGTCGACTTTAATATTACTAGGAGTTTGTGAAAATTAATGTCCTAATCATGTTACTCTTGGAATTTCCACGAAAATTGCAAGGAAGGTGGAAGTACCGTTAGAAAAATTTCGGTCCTTTACCATAATGATAACAGTTTTCGAGAAAAAAAGCGCCATTGGGTACACGTAATTAGGTACTTTTTGAGGAGTACAAATATTGCTATTTTATGATAATCTGGTATCTGCTTACATATCACGGACAAATGTTAACCTAATCCTGCTTGCAAGAAAGAGAAGTTGTATTTTGTGATACCCGTTGTTGTATGAAGGTATCAAAGGCACCATAGGAAATAAGTTTAGGGAGATGGTGCAAGTAATCCTGCCTCAACTGATCTGAAAAGCAAGTAAAAGAAAAATAAGATTAATAGTTCAAAAGGAACAGGATTAAAGATGTCTATTCGTCTATTCAGTTAAGTTTGCGGTTAGCGCCAAAGAAGTATAAACTGATTTTTAACAGTAACAAGTTTGAAATAGAAACTGGAAGACTCGTCAAACAAGTATGTTCTGCTGGACACGCATGTTTAACTTGACTTGGGCGTTGGATTACCATCTCTGACGGCTCCGAGAGAGTTTGATACTTTTTTTCTCACTTACCAAGGTAAATAATCAACGTTATGCTATCATTACCTCATGGTAACATGAGAAAGGTGTCAAAACTCTGATTATTGCAAAACACGTAAAAGCTATTTTGGGAGAAGTGTATTTACGTAAGAATGTAATTATAAATAATCAATTCCTTAAATATGTTTACTGTCACCCGAACTTAATTTTGTATAAAAGAAGCCTTTTTCTTGTCTATTACAATACATCTAACGATTTTGAGGAAGCATTTCAAGATATCAGCAAAATGATTTTCACAACACCAATATGGTAACTGGCTACTCAATTTTCTCGAAACTCAAAAGGCTTAATAAGAAGGCTCTTCCAAATGACTATGACAACAAAGAATATTTTAACTTCAAACCCCTCTTACATTTTTTCAGACATAGTAGTACATCAGAAAAGTTATTGTGGTGTTTTGATTCCTTGCCGAAGGCAAAAGGCATCTGTGCAATCACTCGGGCAATTGTGTGTGTATGAGTGCGTGTCGTGTGTATATCTATGTGTATGTTTGTGACGCTTGGCTTGTAAAGCGATATCTCAAGATATTAATGCTGGATGATTTTCATACTTGGTATATAGAATTATTATATAAAGGGAAAAATCGCTATTGTTTTTGGTGAAGATCAAAGGTCATGTAAGATCACCAGAGGTCAAAAACCGAAAGCCTCGTAAACATGATATCCTAGGTAGGGAGCATGGATGCTTTCCATATTTGACATATGGATGTGTAATAGTCAAAAGAGAAACCTTACTGATTTTTGTGAAGGTCAAAGGTTGTCTGAGGTCACCGGAGGTGAAAATACGAAATTCTTTAAAAGTGCATGTAAACTCGTTATCTCAAGATAGCAATGATGGACAATTATCATACTTGGTATGTACCTTTATCATATTAAAAAAGAACCTTATTCTTTTCAGTGAAGGTCAAAGGTCATCAGAGGTCAAAAACCGAAAACCTTGAAAAACCTGATATTTCAAAACAGGGATGATGGATTCATTTCATATGTTGGAATATAGATGTGTTAGCTACTTTAAGACAAAGAAAACACTTCGGGTTTGCTGGAGGTCGAAGGTCATCTGAAGTCATCAGAGGTGAAACTACGAAAACCTCGTAAACTAAATAGACAGTGAGCGGTACCTCCAAACTGTGTCCTGCGTTTGGATAAAAAAGAAAAGTTAAGGCTGAATTTTGTACGGTTCCAAAGATAAAATTATAGAGAAAGACATTTATTTCTCACAATCATAACTATTACACTAATAATTCTTTTTAGAATTAGCTAATTATGAACACGTGTAAATGATGCTGTGACGAAAGGATGATTACAACTACTATATGCTTAACGAGTTATTTGACGACGTAGTGGATTAGAGCTCAGTTTCTCATGCAGACGGTCCCTGGTACGATTCCCTCCTAGACCCTTTTTTTCATTTGTTTACTTTTGTTCGGGTTCAAAGATCATATGAGGTCAGCAGAGGTCAAGATGTGAAAACATCGTAAAAATGAAAAAAAATCAAGAAGTGTCAATATGAGGGATGCACCGAGTCAGGGCAACAAATCGTTCCCTTTCAGCGAGGAATCACTAAGCCTTTGGGTTTTTTGGATTAGTCTGAATTTTTTATATTAACATTATACCTAGGTCATCAGTAAAAGGATTAAAATTACTATTCACGTCTTGTAGTGGGGCCCATGTTTTCAAATTGTAATCACACCTTTTCTGAAAATTTTCTCCTGTCCCTAATAGGATATATCGCAAAAACTTTTTTCAAGTGACTGGAAAATTGTCGGCAGGTTTCTTGATTTGGATGAAAACGTTATTGATCGCGTCAGTGCCAATAATCGTAACAATGTTGAAGAGATGGCTCATCAAATGTTGATAAGATGGAAGAAAATAAAAGGTAAAGAAGCATCTTACGCAGTTTTGGAGAACGCTTTAAGGAAGGCCGAGAGAGTCGATTTGGCAGATATTTTGAGCACTTTGTAAGGTAAGATTTGAGGACACTTGTGGTACACGTTGAAAATATGGAGTTCTTTAGTTTCGTTAAAATTAGCGAATCAGTTTTATGTTATTATCGAGTGACGTGTTATTTTATGCAAAATACTCGCTGTTCATAGATAAATTTAAATCATTTGCGTAGCCCATTGAAGCATTGGCGTAGCCTGGACGGAGGAGACAAAGCCAGCCAATCTAACGACATAAAAATGAAAGGCGAAAGATGAGGAAATATATAGCCAATGTAATGAAACGTCATTTATTAGATTACACCTTTCGGATGCACTGTGTATATGACCACATCAGTGACTTGCACTCCACTTGATAGGGGTATATAAAATAATATATATTGACATATATACGAGTACATTTAGCCACCCCAAACCAGTACACTTTGCTCTAAATATACAAACAAGACCATAAACCTTTATCACTACTGAACTGTCGAAAAAGTTGTGTCATCTCCGTTTAATTTTCCCTGAAGTAAATGTATTTCATTTTCATTTTCCTGCTTCATTTCAGATGGCGATCCCAGATAGCAAAGCTCTGGACAGACTCCTGAGTCACCCGTCCGACCAGCATCTCCACCACGTTTACACCGCTACCTCATTACATGTTCTTTCACTATGTTGCAACTTAAACTGACGCATATTTACTTTACATCCTAACTTCATGGGGTCATGTTCGTTAAGCATACCACCCTAACGTTGATTGGATCAGGGAGTCCGTAACAACTCCCTAGTTGGACCAATTCAGGTGTGAACATACTCCTTGTTACTCTGCAACAAACGGCAGACGCCTGATTATTATAATTGTTCAAGCCACCAATTACACCTGTTAATTGCTGTAGAGAATTTGCTCACTTCAAAACAGGGCAAAGAAGCTTGTCCTTGGCTTCAAGAAGTGACGTCTAAGGCGCCTTATATTTGTGGTTATCACACTTACTGTTGTGGACTTCTATTCCCATAATTTTTCAGGATTTATACCAACAGTTAGAACATTATACTTGCTATAAATCGACTTTGTTGATAAATTAGCATTAAAACTTGGAAGGGATAAAATCGGTTCAAGATTGATGAAACAAATACAACGATGAAGCTTTTGCAGTAAAATTGTCAGGCAAGAATGGGCAGTTTCAAAACAGCGAAGTCATTCAAATCACTGTGGTTTTGTTACGCCACATTATCGCACGGTTCCAGCCGTCTTCTTGTGATCAACAAATCTTTATTACATAAAGAAAAAAATGAAGCCGTTTTTCGAAGCATACTCTCAGGAGTAATATTCACATCTTCATTTTGTTCCATGTATATAAACGATTGTTATTTCTCTAGTGACAGTTTTTCAATGGGAATAAATAAATTGAATACATTTTGACTGACATTTGTTGCAAAGACAAAAGGAATCTCGATTGTTGTTTGATAAAGACACTTCTGCAAGTGTCTGCATTTGTTTTTCGTCGTACACAATTTTATCGAAGGTAAATCAATATTTACACAGTATGGGAGAGCCGATGTGGTCAATCAAAATGTGAGTTACCTTTACTCTTTTTGAAGCCGGTCCTAAAACGTATTTTTTAAGCCTGTCTGATTATATTACGGTAATTGTTTTCATTTAGAGAAAGCATAATTTGTCCTCGTGCCCTCTCTCTATTAGAAAGGCTACTAATATTTTAAAACTTTATTTCCAGTATTTGCAAACCTAAGATACAAAGTGGTATCCAAGGAAAATCACCTGTTACTTTCCTTTTACTAAATAAAATTCCCTTTGTGGTTGTAATTTATCGCGCCATAAACTTTGGAAGTATACACCGGCTTTTACAAATGATTTGTTATTTTAGATTAACGTCATGAAAGCCCTAGGTCAGACCAAAATCGCAAAGTTATTAAAAGGGAAAAAGGAACTAACTTTAGAAGCTACTAATAAATGGCATGAGAAATTCTCTTTCAAAATAGAATTACATTGAACACATATGAAAATGCATGAAAATGTTAAATATTGACAGATGGAGAAAGTACATCAAAAGTATGTTAAAGCAGTCAGAAAATTGTTATAGATATCATTTGATTAAGAGGATAGTTAAGAGAGAAGTTAAGTGTTAAATAATAACAAGGGAAGCCCGCGTTCGGTACTGTTTATAAGAAAAGCTACACATTTGTAGATGATTTGATACACCACTTCAAAAATCCATCCTAACTCCTGCTAACAAATTGTAAACTTCTCATATTTCAAGGAAGCAATTAGACTCGAAAAGAGAGGCGAGGAGATCCCGAGTTAGGTGACTTTGTATTTGTGGAAAGCTAATGTTTCTATGAAATTTTAAAATAGTCACACTTCACGAAAAAGAGTAGCTATCATACTACCTTTGTTATCACCGCATAGCAGAAATTTTTGCTGTGAATAATTTTCGACATAGCGTAAGTTATAATTATTTACTATGAAATAGCATGAATCTACTAACGAACTTGATCAATACTTTCATCCGAGTATGGTTTTGTTGTAGTTATGATTCTGCTTTAAACCAAAGACAACTTATCTTCAGTTTAATCAACTAATCTTACAAACCTTCTTTGCTTCTTGTAAATACTGTAAATACTGTGTAGAAAGGAAAAAGTACAGTGATCGCCCTATAAATACAATAATGGTTTTAATTAACGTTAATGCAATGGCGATGGTGTCATCTGCGTATTTTGGTAAGTTGAGAGGGCAGATGGATCTTCTGGAGAAAAAATACATTTCATTATCGCAATATGCCTTAATGCTTTTGCTCAAGTCAACTAATGAGGAGGTATTTCTTTTCCTGCCTTTAAATTATCAGCATGCGTAGTACTTGCTATGGCTAACGTTGCAGCTTCCAACTGTCATACGTAGTAATAAAATTAAGTGCACGATGATGTCCATCTACCATACTTCTTTGTAAGGTTTCTCTCTGTTTGGCAAAAAATGATATGAGTGTACTGTTTCTTTAGGTACTACAACTGTTTCATTATTAATACGTGACACCAATTACCGTACATCATTCAGATCTTACGAATTAACTTTTTTGCGTCTTTTACGCAAATATAATCGAGTTGCAGATAATGATATGAAACGAACTCAAAGTCACAAACACTACGAAAAAGTATTGAAAGGGTAGGAGGAACATTTTTAATTCCAGGCAGTTCTTTATTAATTATCGACGTTTTTCACATTTTGTTTTTCATAAATCCTTTGGTAATTTTACTAGACTGTTACATTCTACCTTTCTTTGGCAAGACATATGCGATACTCGTTTTGATATTTTCGTACGAGTCTAAATCCTTACTTACGTCTCATTCCCCCATGGATATTAACAAACTACCCTTTAACTCATCATATTATAGCACTTTTCAAACGAAGAAAACAGTAAGATTGAAAGGTGAAATTTTTTGCCATAGACTGCACTTGTAAATAATAAGTGCATAAATGAATGAATCAAACTAAATTGTCTTATGCTTGCTTACTACAACTGAATGATTTTCAGTTTCAAATTCCAAGCTTCTGTATATACAACATGTTCGTGCTCCACCGCCTTCATTACAGAACACTAGACATCATGAAGGTGATTTCATGCATCACTCCCTACCCTTTTCGTTTTCCATGACAATATTCTTTTACCAGTATCCTCAGACGAGGACCCATGATTTCACAGGGAAAGGCGGGCTTATTCCGTGGGCGTACCTACGAGTGTCAAATGCACGAAGCCTCGATTGTGAGCGATTTAAGGAAAAAAGTGAAATTCAGAAACTTAAATGGTATTTCCGGGCAGGTGACAATCAAAATAAGCATATACATAATGTACAGCAGCTTTGGGACCGCCTCCAAAAAGGAAACTTGTGCTGGATCCCCCCCACCCCCACCCCCACCCCCACCCCCCGTCCTCGCCTGATCCTTACAACACTGATGCATATAAAGGTGTTGATGGTTTTACTCCTTTTATGTACAAGGAAATAAAACTTTCTCTTTATGGTGTCTATAGTCCGTTTAAAATAAATTAATGTAATAAATTAAATTTCTTCGTTAACTTCATGCTCAGTGTTTTGTTTTTATTTCGTAGTTTTTACCTACAGTTAACAATCAAGTTCTCTAAAGCATAGCATTGCAGTGGCCTATTTTGTAATCGAATAAACTAAATAAATACATACACTAGTGTCATCAAATCTTGATTGAGTTCATGTGTTTGCCAGGAACATATGCTGCGGCTGGGTGGCTGTATTGATGTCTGTCGTGTCCGTAATTTGCTTAATACGTAGGCTGTGTTCCAAGTGTAAATTTCCACACAAATATTATCACCTGAGCTCAGCGTGATGTGTTATGTGATAATTCAGCCCTTAAACACACATCTGAATGAAACAAGAAGGATATAGATCAACTTATGGGAAGTTCAATCTAATTTCTTACGATCAGTTAATGTAGGCCCTCCCTCTGAACAAGCCTATAACCAAATTAAGCGTTTCCTCATGACCGGTACTCATTGTTCCCCTTGACATCTTTTAGACCAAATTAAGTAATTTTAAAGTCATTTCAAATACTGTGGGTTGCTTGATAGTTCCTCCAACCACTCAGGGTAAAACCATCCCTTCATTCAACGACATAAAAGTACGGGACTACGTTTAATTGGGGAGTGAGCACATTCCCCATAAAGTTAAATGGTGTTGGCCTGAAAATAGCATAGGCCTCTTTTGCCGACAATGGTAAATATCATGCCGGAATGGGGGGAGTTGCAGCCCCAACACCTTTCCCCGTCAATGATGCCACAAAAATCTGGTTACAGTGAGTGTTGAACATCATCCCGCGGAATTCTAAAGTCAGAAACTATCAACAGGTTCATCAAGTGGCAGGTAATAGGTGAAACACTAACACTAAAGTTCTCCTTTTGCTGGCTTGAAATCAGCAAGAGGAGCTCATGTAGCAATTTAATATCCTCAGTAGCATTCGTAGCGTAAAGTACATGATTTGAAGAGTAATACGTGTTTTTAAACACCATATTGGTTGCATATCATACATAGGAAACGTTTTACCCAGTCGGAGACTTATGGACGGCAGCTTGGTTGTCGGTTAAAACCATCTGGCTTAATACACACATTGTGCTCTCGATAAAGTTCTTGATTGGTGGCCATTGGGGAAGAAAATTTTGAAAAAGGATGAGAGAAATCAAGACAGGATTTTAATGTTAATACTGAGCTTTTGAAATTATATATATGGAAAATCGATGGAAAATAAAATTTTTAGTACATGTAAACGGTGGCCCTGGTATGACACCAAGCGATTTGTAACCAAAAACGATCCCAAAAGGAGTTTAATAATGAATATATTTTGTTCTCTGCAACATTTTTGTTGTTGTAAAATTCCAAAAATTTTCGCGCGCTACGTGCGTTTTCATCTTCAGTTACATACAGCATATATCATTTTTGTATGAAACGTTCAGTGTCTCAACGTCCAGGGGTGGTGGAAGGGGGCATCCCCTCGCGACCAGTCCCCGGCGTCTTGGTTTTGTTCTTAAAGACAAATACTCATCACCCCAAATACATTTTGGTTGGGAGAAAGCAAAATTCTCAATTGGTCATAGGTGAATGCTCTTTGATTGACACCAAAGCTCACAATACACAGCATGCGCAGAGAATGTTCTGGTCACATATTATGGACTTGCTTGCCCAACAGGATATGCCCTTAAGCAATAAATTAGGTTTGTGTCTGCACAAGGAGGGGCTCAACACAGTTTTGGAAGGAGAAACTTAGTCGGGAGAATGGGAACTGTCTAGGACGAAGGGGGGCAGATTCTTCCATAGACACCCAAATTTTCTAACTTTCCTTAATAAGAACCAAATATTTTCAATTCTTCAACAGAACCCCAAATTTTTCGCCGGTCGCCCAAAATTTCGCATTCGGTATCCAAACTGTAACCCATTGCTTCTGAAGGGGCTTCGGGTTGCTGGACCTCTTAGGGGAGCTTGGTCCCTTCGTCGGGCTTATCTTTCCACCACCCCTTGCTGAGTCTGTATGCAGGTTTTACCGTGGTAAATAATTTTCCTGCAAAATTTCGGCGCGCTTCGCGCTCAATTCTCACAAGCGAAGTAATATCACCCATGAACATTATGTGTACAAAAATTCATGTGAATTCCAGCCAAAGCAAGGTGAAGGCTCAAAGTTAGATCCCGGACATCAAGGGGCTTTCTTGTAGTAATCTAGTACCTTGACTAACATTCGCTCCGCGGCTTGAAGCTAAATTTACTCGTACCAAAAATATATTCCAAAATTTACTTTTTCTGTTTTTTTTTTCTCATGCAAAATTTCGTTCAAAGTACTGAGAAATACGATAATGTCCATCTGAATTGTGAACTGTGAAGACATTGGTGTGCTCTCACTGTCATTCAAAGTCCTGCTCAAAGCTCCATGCTGGTGTTCCCATATTGTTAATTCGCCACATTTTCGGAGAATTTCCCTCTGGGTCCTAACAAAATCATACTGGATCACACCAAGCCTGCCTAATGGCAGCCCCTGGTCCCGCCTCGCCGTTCACAAAGTACTCAACCGGCTTCACCTGCGCTTGCTGAGCTGAAGATATATCGTGATTATAGTCTTGTTCCCTTCACTTGTGGAGAATTTCTAGTCTCTGTATTGCAAGCGGGGGGAAAAATTTCCATCAGAAGAGTGAAATGTTCGCGCGCTTCGCGCGTATGTGCACACGTAAAACCGATACTTTTTTAAGCTATGTGTGGTAAGCTTGAGATATAATCCCCTGTTGTTCCGGCAAACTGTAATCATGTGTTGGCACTACTGACAACAAACACATCTTCTTCACTGCCCCTCTATGAGGTGTCGGTGCCCCCCATATCAGAATTCCTGGCTACGGGCCTGTCCCTTAGAATGAGTAATGTAGGTTTTTGGACAAAATTTTGTACTTACTTTGATTGCCATCTATGGTAAGCCTCTCTGTGCTTTTTGTACACTACAGATCAGACGGCTTAGTTATGTTCATAGGCGGGATTACGGGCGGGGAAGTGGGGCACTTGTCCCCCACTTTTTCTAGAGCATAAAAAATAAAAATGATAAAAAATAAGCGAGAGTAAGCGAGACCAGAGAAATTATTAGAGAATTTCCAATAGCCTATCATGATTAAATTTTACAACGTGTACTGCTAGCTGTGCGTAGGAAAACGTTGGTGGAATTGCCTCGTTATTACTTCCTGTAGGACAGCTTGACTAAATTACCATACCAGACATTCCACCCCTTTGACCCTTCAATTCCAAAGCTTGGACCCTTCATTCCGGAACATGCATGTATCGCACAATCTACCAGGGCATCATAATTGACTAGAAAATTTTCTGTGTAGACAAGAGAAGATCATTGCAAACAACAAACAAGCATATTACATGTAGGCCTCATGCGCATCACGTGGGATTTGGAATAATTACACTTGTTCACAAATTGCTGCTGATGTCGCCAGGACCTGCCTGACGGGAGGATGGGGAGGGGGTGATTAGGCCAGGTTTAAGCTCCCCGGCGGGACGGGAAGCAACTCGAAACCCCGACAAAGGTGTGGGTTGCTAGTTCACGAAAGCTAAATTTTTCAGCACGAAGAGCACTCAAAAATTTCAGTTTTTAATTAAAAAATTTGGGTTTTTACTGAGAAAATTCTGAAATTTCGGTTGAGTTTCTGTTAGCAAAATTTGAAAATTTTGGTTTTTGTAACAAATTGATAATTTGGGTTTTTATTGAAAGAACTATGCCTTCCTTGAGAGCAAATTAGGGAAAAATCGTTGGGGTGACTCTGTCAAGTCGTGGATACATACTTGATCGCAGTTCTTCTTAGTACTCCTTACTTCCCTGACGAAAGTGGAAAATTCCCCCGACAGGGAGACCATGGCCTCCACTGACCACAGCTGGCGCTACCCCTGATAATGGACTCGTCTAGTGCCGACCTATGTTATACTACATATATACGTGTAATAGACCTATTGCGTTATGAGTCAATATATAGAATACTATTGATTTATGTTGTGGGAGATAAAGGTAAAACCAGTAATGAAAATCCACATACTAGTTGACATTAAGTCTCTTCCAGAACGAACGTGCGATAACTGTATTTTTTTCCCTAAGGTCTGTTCAATTATTCAGTGGGGGTTTAGGGGGCGAAGCCCCCGGAAGCTCTTGCAATAGACCCTTTTCCAAATAGGAATTACAAAGGATTGTGGGATATAGTTTTGGTGTGTGTTGTTTTTGTCCACAGTAAAATGCCATTGACAAAAACGACCAATACCAAAACTCTATCCCATAATCCTTTGCAATTGCTAATTGGAAAAGGGTCTATGTGAGACAATTTAAACACAGAAAATTAGTTTAAATTGCCCCAAGAGTCGAGAAGAACTTAGCGGTGATTCCATCAGTTCTACCTTTTAATGATCCGGATTCAGTAAAAGGTACTTTCCAGTCAGTGGCAGAAGTTTACGAATATTGACAACCCAACTGAAGGGAAGGGCTGTATTCGACACACTGTTCTGGAACAGTGAACAGTGTTCTGCAAGAGTCGATCATGAGGGAACACGTTCGCGAACGTGTTCTTACACCCAAATCTCACACCACCTCGCGAGGTGGTGCAGCGAGAACGAACACAAACAAAGATGGCGGATACTTCCCCTCAAGGAAGAAATGCTGGGGGAAATCTCAGCACAATGAAAACAAGTTAGGCGGAGCATGTACCCGGCAGCAGTTTATGGCCTAATAACAGACTTGTGCGGGCTTACTATGAAAAAAGAACGAAGTTTATAGTGAAAATATGGAGCGTTACGGCGGCCCGTTAGCCAAGGCTATGGGCTATGTACCGAGAGTGACATTACTGTACATAGCCTACTAAAGGTTTTTGTCACTTTGGTACACGGCTAGAATAGGGGCATTCAAGTACCGACGGGATGGTTATGAATGTCTTGTAGGCCTGTACATGCTATTTGGGGGTAACATATGACGAGCAGTAGCCATGTTTATGACAACTGTACTGGCCGAGTATCCATGGCAACTGTACCTGCACAGGGTTCATGTTCGACACTGCAGGACGAGTTCCCATGTTCTCGTCATGTTCCGGGACAGTCAAGAACAGGGTGTCGAATACAGCCAAGGATGTTTCTCGAATTTATACAAAAGGTATTAACAGAATCATATGAAAATGTCACTGTTGTACAAAATGAAAAGTAAAACTTATCTGTTTCAAACATCTAAGGGAAATTAAGATAAAACATATACAAATCTATTGTAATTATAATTTTGCTGTTCATTTCCCTCCGCTAAAGAGATCTTCGTTATAACAATATTTCAAAATTTGTTTTTACCAAGTGACTTAATGATGTAGGTACATGGTTAATCATCTGTCCCTGCTTTGGACAAGAAATAATCACCTTTTTTCTTTTTCGCCAAAGTTTCGAACAAGATCTTACATCGCCACCTTTTTACTCTTGTTGTTCCATACTCAAAACCGCACGCAGTGGCCCGCCCAGGATTTTGGATTAAATGGGGCTGAAACTTGTGGGAAGACTATCTAAGTGGAGCGAAGCGTACCCGAAAATTTTTCTATAAAAATACTCCCCCCCCCCCCCCCGTCGCCGGAAATCGCCCTTCCCAGGCTTAGCAAGTGAGCTCCTGGAACTTATGGTTTTGTCAGTATTTTCTTGGATGGAAGACCCTTCTCCTTAACATTACTGGAGATTGTCAATGTCTGTGATCACGTCTGTCCCATGCTTTTCTGATTGTTAGTTTATTGGGTATCAGAAAAGAACAATTCGCCATGGCACAATTACCTCTTTTGAAAACTATAGCTTAATACATTTTCATTCCATGAAAAAAACCGCTGATGACCCTAAGGTAAAGCTGGCACGTTTCTTTTCCTGGCTCAGGGAGTGTTTTCCAGCCACCTGCATGGCTCTGGATCACGAATGTAAACTCACAATAAAAATCCTAGGCAACGATTCACACGTTTGGCGTATCGATCTATGACTAACATATTACAAAATACAAATTGCAATACCTCTTTTCACATGTATCAGCATAGCCCGTTTAAGCGTTCTCCACTCATCCTACTCCTAAACCATGTATTCAACCTTTTTAATCCAGAAAAACTTTCTCCTGTTGCCACTTTTACTTGGTGAGCAGGGCCGACGCTAGAGGATGGGGGTGTGGGGAGTGTGACACCTCCCCAAGATCCACGCAGTCGGCAAAATCCTGCACTAGTCGGCAAAATGAAGGAAAGAGGGAAATGCAAACGAAGGAAAGTTAGAGGGAAGAAGAAAGAGGAAAAAAGAGAAAAAGAGGAGAAAGAAGAGGGAGAGAGAAAGACCGAGTGAACAGAGAAAAGAACAAGGGAGGGAGGGACAAAGCAGGGCAAGAGAAAGGGGCTGGTGCAGACGGAAGACAGGAGATTGGAATGTATTTGTAGACAACGTTTATTACAATATTTTCAAAGCCCGTAAGCAACACTTTTTGAAACTTAAAACATATTCTGTCGGCAAAAAAGCTACATAGGGCTTTTCAGTATCATTGTGTACTAGAAGAGTTCATCGTCCATGTGGTATTCTGGCATTTAGTCGGTAAATTCTGCACCAGTCGGCAAAATGAAGGAAATGTGAGGAAAAGAACAGAAGAAAGAGGAAAAGATGTGAAAAAGAGGACAATTTCTGTAATAAGAACCCAAAAATTCCGGCGCGCTACGCGCGCTGTAATGTCACTCCAGTTTCTCCAATAGTTTCATTCCACGTAGCTAAATAGCATAAGTCCAGTTAACCTTACCAAGTAACATGTATTCAGGGTATACACAGGTTATGTAGAGGTCGTAAATTATCCAATATCGCAAAGCCTAGTTGCTGTTCTCTAGTGTGTGTCATGCGGTACGGTAAGTTGATGAGCGACTCACGGAGCAACGTTTGGCTATATTTCGTCGGGTAGTCCAGGTGGTTTCGACACAATGTATGTTGTCCCCGATACAGTCTACAACCCCTACAGTTTTTACGTTTTTCTTTTTGTTCTTAATGATAACATGTTTTTGTGTCAGCCTACCAAAAATTTTGGCCCGCTTTGCAATTTCACGATTCACACTTAAAAGAACACTATCAGTGCGCAACTCGGTTGACATATTAAGTGATATAATGCAAAATATACTTTGCAATGGCATAGTTAGGCTCCTTCATATCCCCTTCTCACCACCCCCTCGACATAGGGCTGTCGGAACTTGGGGTCGCTGGCATGGCCCGGCCTCCTCTCAGGAAAATTCTGTCGCCACCCATGGTCAGTTTACTTATTTTAGCTTTCAAAAGGGTCATTCCTGCGATAAAACCCCTAATTTTCGGTATGCTTTGCCCACTCTTCCTCAGTTCCGTTACTAATAGCTAAATATGGGACAAACCCTTTCATCTTTTCAAGTAACTTAATAAGTAGAATTTATTGTTTTGTGTAAATGACAGCAGTGGCGTACGCAGGGGGTCCATTGGGCCATGGCCCCCTCTCACAGATGCCGATTTTTTTCTTCCTTAAAATACGTAAATATTTTAACACAAATTTTACTTCAAAAGGTAGCATATGTGGCACCAGATTGCATGTAAGGACACCTAATTTTTCTAAAATTTTCAAAGAGTAGAAGGGGGACACGCCTCCCCTTATTCCCTCCCCCAGACTCTCCCAGCCCAGCGATACTTTATTTTTAGTTCCTAAAAATACGTAAGAATTTGAACACAAATTCTACTTCGAAAGGTAGCATATGTGGCATCAGGTTGCATGTAAGGACACCTATTTTTTAAAATTTTAAAGGGGAGGGAACCTCCCCTTAGACCCCCCTTGGACCCCTTCTCCAGGCCGGCGATTCCTTTTTCTTCCTTAAAATACGTAAATATTTTAGCACAAATTTTACTTCAGGAAGGTAGCATATGTGGCACCAGACTGCGTGTAAGGACACCTATTTTTTCAAAAATTTCCAAAGGGGAGGGGACCCTTAGACCCCTCCCCCAGGCCGGCGATCGCACAACATACTGCATACCCCCCCCCCCCTTGACAGAAATCCTGGGTACGCCACTGAATGCCGGGAATTTCATTTCATTTCGCTAAACTAAGTTAAGGTTCTCTTGAGTCTGTCTTTTGGCACGGCTGGTGACTCAAGGAGGGAAGTACAATGTAAGTTGTGCCCGATAGGGCCCTACTGCCTAGAAAATTGCTTTCAATAAGTGCAGATTCTTTTAAGCGTGAGCTTACCCAAAAATTTTGCGCGCTTTGCGCGCTTTGCAATTTCACAGTTTAAATTTCGGGAAAACCTTAAATCGGGCGTAACTATTTTCCTCTAGTATATACAAATTTTAAGCAATATATGCCCCGCAATGGCATGATATAGTACACAGGTTTTCTTCACATTTCCCCTCACCAACTCCTTGACGGCATCGGGGCTGTCGAGGCTCCGGGTTGTTGCCCCCCCCCCCTTGGGCAAATCCTGGCGTCACTCCTGCCGGACCACTATAGGTTGGACTAACGGTTCTCAGCTCTAACTTATCATCACTTTTAGTCGGCATTTTTTCTTCTCAGTCGGCAAATACCGCACCACCCCCCCCCCCCCCATGATAAATGCTCTGGCGACGCCCTTGTTGGTGAGTTGAGAAATTCTAAGCAAGCGTTTCAGTAACGGGTACGGGTTTTCATAACAGGCAAAAATGCATGCAGGTGCCATTGTAGGGACATATTTTGGGGTCTGTGTTGTCATTGACCCTTGTGAGACCACATAAAGAGGAAGCTCGCGTGGCCATGAATTCTGACATAGGCGTCAGTTACCGGTGCCGCAAAGGTTGCCACCAAACAAGATCATATGTGTAGCTAGGGATGACACCGAATGATGGCAGTTACAGGCTCAGCCAAGCGTGGTCCTTGGATTTGCCTTTATGGGTGGTCAAGCGCCCTGACTGGGGCCAGCTACTCTAAGCCCTGACAGATGGATTGGGTTGCCAAAAGGATGCCATACTCGATCGAAGTATAAGGGGCGCGAAGAGCGCCGAAAAAGTTTGGGTGAAATTAAAAAGGTTTCTTATTTTTGCTTTTATTAATAAAAGTTGAAAAAGTTTGGGTTTTATTGAAGAATCTGCCCTACTTACTGTTAGAGCAAGCCCAAAAATTTAATGGGGGCCTGCAAGATCTTATGAATTAACTTTTGTGCGTCTTTAACGCAAATATATTCGAGTTGCAGATAATGATATGAAACGAACTCAAAGTCACAAACACTGTGAAAAAGTATTGAAAAGGTAGGAGGAACATTTTTAATTCCAGGCAGTTCTTTATTAATTATCGACGTTTTTTCACATTTTTTCATAAATCTTTAGCTAATTTTACTAGACTGTTACATTCTATCTTTCTTTGGCAAGACATATGTGATACTCGTTTACATATTTTCTTACGAGCCTCAATCCTCACTTAGCTCTCATTACCTACATGGAAATTGACGAATTACCCTTTTACTCATCACATTACGGCACTTTTAAAACGAAGGAAACTGTATGATTGAAAGGTGAGATTTTTGCGACAGACTGCACTTGTAAATAATAAGTGCATAAATGAATGTATCAAACTAAATTGTTTTATGCTTGCGTACTACAATGATTTTCAGTTTCAAATTCCAAGCTTCTGTATTTACGATATTTTCTTGCTCCACCGCCTTCATTACAGAACACTAGACATCATCAAGGCGATTTTATGCATCACTCCCTACCCTTTTCGTTTTCCATGACAATATTCTTTTACCAGTATCCTCAGACGAGGATCCACGATTTCACAGGGAAAGGGGGCTAATTCCGAGGGCGTACCTACGAGCGTCAAATGCACGAAGCCTCGGTTGGGAGCGGTCTAGGGAAAAAAGTGAAATTTAGAAACTTAAATGGTATTTCCGGGCAGGTGACAATCAAAATAAGCATATACATAATGTACAGCAGCTTTGAGACCGCCTCCAAAAAGGGAAGTTGTGCTGGAGCCCCGCCCCTGCGGTCCGCGCCTGATCCTTACAACACTAATGCATATAAATGTGTTGATGGTTTTACTCCTTTTATGTACAAGGAAATAAAACTTTCTCTTTATGGTGTCTATAGTCCGTTTAAAATAAATTAATGTAATAAATTTCTTCGTTAACTTCATGCTCAGTGTTTTGTTTTTATTTCGTAGTTTTTACTCACAGTTAACAATCAAGTTCTCTAAAGCACAGCATTGCAGGTGGCCTATTTTGTAATCGAATAAACTAATTATATACATAACTAGTGTCATCAAATCTTGTTTGAGTTCATGTGTTTGCCAGGAACAATTGTTGCGGCTGAGTGTCTGTTTTGATGTCTGTCGTGTTCGTAATTTGCTTTATACGTAGGGTGTGTTCCAAGTGTAATATCCACACAAATATTATCACCTGAGCTCAGCGTGATGTGTTATGTGATAATTCAGCCCTTAAACACACATCTGAATGCAACAAGGAGAATATAGATCAATTACTGGGAAGTTAAATCTAATTTCTTACGATCAGTTAATGTAGGCCCTCCCACTGAACAAGCCTATAAACAAATTACACGTTTCATCAAGTTCGGTACTCATTGTTCCCCTGACATCTTTTAGACCAAATTCAGTAATTGTAAAGTCATTTCAAATACTGTGGGTTGTGTGATAGTTCTTCCAACCACTCAGGGTAACACCATCCCTTCATCCAACACATAAGTGTACGGGGCTACTTTTAACTGAGGAGTGGGAAAATTTCCCATGAAGTTAAATGCGTGTTGGCCCGAAATAGCATAGGCCTCTATTGCCGACAGTAGTAAATATCATGCCCGAATGGGGGAGTTGCAGCCTTCAACCCCTTCCCCCTCCCCCTGTCTATACTTCCACAAAAAATAATCTGGTTACAGTGAATGTTGGACATCATTCAGTGGAATTTCGAAGTCAGAAACCCTATCAACAGATCAACAGGTTAATCAAGTGGCAGATAATATGTGAAACACTAACAAGACGACGCTCTCCTTTTGCTGGAGGCTTGAAACCAGCAACAGGGGCTTATGTAGCAATGAAATACCCTCAGTATCATTTGTAGCGTAATGCACATGATTTTAGGTGTAACGTGTTTTTAAACACCATATTAGTTGCACATCATAGTTGGGAAATGTTTAACCCAGATAAAGATTTATGTTAACTTGGTAGTCAGTTAAAACCATCTGGCTTAATAGACACATTGTGCTCTCGATAAATTCTTGATTGGTGGCCAGTGGGGGATCAAAATTGGAAAAAATGAGAGAAATTAGGAGAGACTTTTAATTTTAATAAAGTAGGAAGCTTTTGAAATTCACAAAGAAATGCCACATTATCAAAACTGTTTTAAATATGTTGTATTTTGCGACCAGCTCCTAGAGTACATAGTTTGTTACATTATTACTTTATAATAGACGACTTGAGAGGAATTGCATTAATGCACATAGAAACTCCTAAATTATCCCTCTTACGTACAGGCATGCGTACTGCTTCATCAAATAGATCACCTGTAAGTCAGAGTTAGGCTACTATTAAAAAATGATCAAATGGTCATTTTGTCTCCCGCTTCGGGCACTTCTAATACATTATCAAATACTGAAATGTTTCTTTTGAATGCCCACAATTTTGAAAAGGGTGTATGGCTTTCGAGGGTTTTGATCCCTGGTCCCAGCAAGACCGTCGCCTCTGAACCCTATCGAGGGCCTAAGGCGTGCTTCTGCATATATACGTCCTAAGGTTCTTTGTGTGGTCAATGCAACATGAACTTTTCCCTATGAAATATTTCTGGTCCCTCGTCTGCATAGATTATCATTGGACCGGGGGATATTGCCTACAAAACGTGTTGGACCGTCAACGAAAATAGTTCAAACTCCTGCTCTATTTCACATCGTAACTAAGTGAGCATAGGCTAGTCATTTAATATTCATTACTCTGTAACACTACTCAAGTGGTGGCGAAGAGTCACTATAAGGTCATGACAGTCTAGTAGAGTTGCAAAGTTGCAGATTTGCATGCAGCTAGCTTTAATACGTGTGGTTTTACCTCGCATGGAAATTCCTTCTCTTGAATATGCTGGCCCGTTAGTCTTTACCAATCTAAAACACGAAACATCAAATACGTTAATCGTTTTACGTGCAAGTTATCGGAACTTGTTAATCAAAAGCGTTAGAGTGCACAATGTTGCACGTCCTCATGTCGCTTTTGCATTTGCGAACAAAAGAAATGAGTTGGAAACCTCTACCTTAGCATATATTGTCACTATGGACAAACTAAAAGCAATTTATTCTTCTGAGTGTTCCCTTCTTTCTGTACGTTTCCTTCCTTTTTGTAGGCCAAAGTTCCACCTATACACTCATCACTATACAAGCCGGTAGCTAAGGGGCAGGGAACAAAGACACTGGAAAATTGTTGCCCCCAAGATCAAAAAAGACCATTGCTTCAAAGGACTTTAGTATACTTAGCCCACCTCAAAAAACAAAATCACCCCTACAAACTGTCTCGCCCCCCCCCCTACATTGTCTGGCTATAGGCCTGTCACTATACTGTTGGCTCCCTTTACCAATAATTCGGGTAAGTCAGAAGACATTAGGATGTTGGGGGAGAGGCTTTTAGGGCTGCATCACCCCCTCCAGTTTTTGAAAGGTAATGTTGATCCCGAATTATAAGATAAATATTTCCAATATTTTAGAAATTACAGCAGTGTCATTTTATTTCCAACCTAGCATGTTAAAAATCACTCAGTCCCCAAATAGTTGGACCCGTTTTGCCAATGGAGACACTCTAAACACCAGAAATTATGGCCCTCAAATTATGCAACTGACTGTATGATTGTTTACTGCCTCCTTAGCCTAAATTCCTGTCTGGAGATGTCCATCTTCCTAAATATGTAAAACGAAAACATCAACGTTGTCATCTTTCATGTTTTGTCCTGACTCGTTGACGTTGTTATCGGCACTAACGACGTTCCTCAATATGCGTATCATCACTACTCACTTGTGATCAGCTATTCTCAAAAGTTTTGCACATTGGTGTGACCTTCCTTGACGTAACGTAACTGTACTACTTCTCTAAAAACAAAAGAGTGAAAGTCACTCCAAAAGAGCGAGTTTATGGACCACTTCGAGTGAAATTCGCTCTTTATAGGGAGTGGTCCCTATAAACTCACTCTTTTGGAGTGAATTTCATTCATTTATTTTTAGAGTGCTAGCTAGTACTTTGATTTTGATTTGGCCACGACATTCAACGCTGTTACTAGTTAGTAGCCACAGTGGCGCCGCCAGGATTTGGTGATTGGGGGGGAGGGGGCACCACAGATGACAAGGTAATACCACCTCAGCTCCTTCCAAGTCTGCGTAAATTTGTACCTTTTTTATGGGCGCCTGCGATTGTATACAGTAAGGTGGGATCCTTCCTTTGTCAATACATAAAGGTGCCATCCAGGGGGAGGGGGTGTCCCCCTCCCCTTTGAGAAATTTTTGTTAATTTAAGGTTGCTTAGATGCAAAATGGTGCTATATTTGAAATATTTTTTAACTGATCATGTATGGCTGGAAAATATCTATAATTTAGTGAATACTAATTTTTGGTTAGTTAAAAGAGGAGAGCATGTTGTCTAAGAAAAGGGTATGTTGTCAAGAAACCTCCTGAACCCCTCCTTTCACTTTTACTAAGTTTGAACGAAAATCCAGACGAACAGCTCCAGCAATAGGGAATGGGAGGGAGAGTATAGGTGCAGAGGGGCGATATTAGACCTCCCTGATAGGTAAAGCAAAAGGGGTAAAGGACTAAAAAGCGCGTTTCAGAATGTTTTTTTCGTCGTAAGTGTATGAACATTCACCGTTAAGGCCGATTCATAGTTCAGTATATTGCTATAAAGCTATGAAAGTTAAACATTGTTCAGCTTTGAGCTCTGTCCATGATTGGCCGGCAGAGCAAGGGATGGTCATTTTGGGTTATGATAGCCTTATAGTGCTATAAACTTTGGAAGTATACACCGGCTTTTACACGGGACGGGAATGATTTGATATTTTAGATTCACGTTATGAAAGCTGCGGGTCAGACCAAAATCAGTGTTATTAGAAGGGATAAATGAACTAACTTTAGAAACTATTAATAGATGGCATGAAAAATTCTCTTCCACAACAGAAATACAGTGAAGGCATATTTCCCTGTTACTTTTTGTCTTAACTTTTTTCTAGACTCGGAAAAAGAGGCGAACAGATCACGAGTCACGTGACTTAATATTTGTGGGTAGTTAATGTTTGTATGGAACTGTAAAATAGTCACATTACAAGGAAAAGAGTAGCCATAATACTACTCTCTTTATCACCACATAGCAGAAATTCTTGCTAATTTACTATAAGCTAGTATGCATCTACAAATAGACTTGATCGATACTTTTAACGGAGCATGGTTTTGTTGTAGTTATTATTCTGCTTTAAACCAAAGACAAGTTATCTTTAGTTTAATCTATTAACCTTACAAACCTTCTTTGCTTCTTGTAAATACTATGTAGAAAGGAAAAAGAACAATGATAGCCCTTTAAACCATAATGGAGTAATTAACTTCCACTTTGCAAGGGCGATGGTGTCATCTGCGTATTTTGGTGAGGGATTTCATGAATATGATTTTCATTTATCGCGCCCCACCCTTTTGTTTTCCATGACAATGGTTTGTTATCTGTGTCCTCAGGGAGGATCCAGGATTTTACAAGCGGGAGGGCGCTAATTCCATGAGCGCACCTGCGATGGCCAAATCTGCGAAGCCTCGATAGGGATCATTTAGGGAAGAACGTGAAATTTAGACACTTCGAAAGGAAAGTTGCGCTGGAACCACCCCCCCCCCGGCGAAGTTTGTGCTGGAACGCCGCCCCCCCCCCTCCGTTCCTAGCCTGATCCTTACAACACTAATGCACATACACGTATTGGCAGCTTACTCGGTTATGTAAAGGAAATAAACTCTCTCTGTTGGTGTCTAGAGTCCGTTTAAAATAAATTAATGTAATAAATTACTTCGTTCACTTCATGCTGGTTAGTGTTCTTTTTATATTTTGTAGTTTTTACTCACAGTTAACCATTAACTTTTCTAAAGTACACCATTGCAGGTGGCATATTCTGGGATCAAATAAAGTAATAAAATACATGACTAGTGTCATCAAATCTTGATTGAGTTCATGTGTTTGTCAGTATGAAGAATTGTTGCTGCTTGGTGGCTGTATTGATATCCGTCGTGTCCGTAAATTTGCTTATTGGGTGGAGTGTACTCCAAGTGAAAATTTCCAGACAAATATCACCTGAGCCTAGCTCGTTGTGTTATGTGGTAATTCAGTCCTGTTTAAGTCCTTACACACATCTGAATGCAACAAGAAGGATATCGATCAATTGCTGGGAAGTTGTGTCATTTTTTACAATCAGTTAAGGTAGGCTCTCTCACTGAACAAACCTGTAACCAAACAAAAAGTTTCGGCAAGCTTCGTACTCATTGTCCCCCTTGACATCTCTTAAACCAAATTAAGTAAATCTAACGCCATTTCAAAAACTGTGGGCTGCTTGCTCGTTCTTCCAACCACTCAGGGTAACATCCCTATCCCTTCATCCAACACATAAGAAGACGGAACTACTTTTAATAGGGGAGTGAGCACATTCCCTTATAGTTTAATGCGTGTTTGCCCGAAAATAGCATACGCCTCTTTGCCGACAATAGTAAATATTATGCCCGAATGGGGTAAGTTGCAGCCACCAACCCCTCCCACCCCCACCCCGCCTATGATTCCACAAAACTGATTACAGTGAGTGTTGAACATCAAACGGTGGAGTTTTGATGTCAGAAACCCCATCAACAGATCAACAGGTTCATTAAGTGGTAGATAGTGGGTACAGCACTATCAAGACGACGGTCTCCGTTTGCTGGAAGCTTGAAAGCAGCAAGAGGGGCTCATGTAGGAATGAAATACCCTCAGTATCATTCGTAGCGTAATGTGCATGATTTGAGGTATAACGTGTTTTTAAACACCATATTAGTTGCATATCATAGTTGGGAAATGTTTAACCCAGTTAAAGATTTATGTTAGCTTGGTAGTCAGTTAAATTCATCTGACTTAATAAACACATTGTGCTCTCAATGACTTCTTGATTGGTGGTCCGTGGGGGATCAAAATTGGAAAAAAGATGAGAGAAATTAGGAAAGGATTTTAATTTTAATACAGAGGAAAGCTTTTAAAATTCAAAAAGAACTGCCACGTCATCAAAACTGCTTTAAATATGTCGTATTTTGCGACCAGCTCCTTGCATACCCGTACACAGTTTGTCACATTATTACTTTTTATATAACACCTTATTAATTTCTCTACATTTGATTGGAGGATTGGTGGTCACATGCCATGGGTGATTCGGCACTATCATCATGGTCGTGTGTTATCCATCGTGCAATAGTCCAGTATAACACACGGTCGTGTGTTATACTAGTATAACACACGGCGGTGACGTCACAATCACTGCGCGTACGTATAAACTATGCCGCAACTCATTGGATGCAACTTTGGGGATCACACATTGCATATCGTACGTAAGTAATAGCTAGGTACATAAACGCGTAGCTAGCAAACGACAAACCACGGAGCTACCACACGGACAATCACGAACCACAGTGACCGCCAGAACACAAATTCATTGAATCAAGGACTAGATCAACGTTATAAGGTGTTATATAAAACAAATAATGAATGTTTTTCATTCGTGCGATAGTATGAATAATTTCATTCTTTGAAAGATTTAACGTCGCCCGGCTTCGCCTCGTTGAATAGAACGTTCAATCTTTCATCTCATGAAATAATTCATACTATCGCACTCATAAACATTCATTATTTGTATAATATTAGACGACTTGAGAGGAATTGCATTAATGCACATACAAATTCCTAAATTATCCCTCTTACGTACAGCCATGCGTACTGCTTCATCAAATAGATCACCTGTAAGTCAGAGTTAGGCTACTATTAAAAAAGGATCGAATGGTCATTTTGTCGCCTGCTTCGGGCACTTCTAATACAGTATCAAATACTGAAATGTTTCTTTGGAATGCCCACAATTTTGAAAAGGGTTGGTGTATGCCTTTCGAGGGTTTTGATCCCTGGTCCCAACAAGCCTTGACCGTCGCCTCTGAACCCTATCGAGGGCCTAAGGCGTGCTTCTGCATATACGTCCTAAGGACATCTTGGGTTCTTCGTGTGGTCATTTCAACATGCCCCTTTCCCTATGAAATATTTCTCTGGTCCCTCGCCTGCACAGATTATAATTGGACCGGGGGATATTGCCTATAAAACGTTTTGGACCGTCAACAAAAAAAAAAAAAAAAAACACCTGCTGTAGTGCACAGTGCAACCAAGTGAGCATAGGCTAGTCATTTCAGGGAGTTGCTATTTAGAAGGAGATAAAACGGCAGCTCTCCCCTTTGTACCCACCTAGTTGCCGCCAAAGTCACTTGCTTTGTATAGCACTTGAAGATACAGTAGGCTTAAAGCTATTGTTAGTATTTAACAAGAGGTTCGTGTCGTCTGCTACGTTGAAAAGAAATGTCAACAAATTTTGTCTATATGCTATAGCATTGCCAGTCGCTTTTTTTAAATCAATTTGCAGCTTCCAACGTGATGCAACGCTTATCACAATAGGCTAGTTAAAGGTCGTGTGACATGAAAAATAACATAGCGGGATATTTGATGTAAAAAGCATTTAAAATCCAGAAAATAGCTGCAGTTTCCATTGAAATACATCAAATATTGACCATTTTACAGGGAATTTCTATTTCACAATTGTATCATGAATAAACATGAGCTAAATATGCAAATATGTGACATCAAAAGAGGGGCATACCATATATGGCACATGTTAGCCTTTGTTTTTTCAACCTTAATTTCAAGGACACTGGTAGCATTGTTATTCCCTGAGGGGTTTATTATAAAACTTAAATTTTTTTCCTTGAAAAATATTGATATCACTCACCAAACTGCAATCTATATGATCAGTAATTAAGATATAATTCATATAGGGTTAACAAAAGAAATCTTAACACTGTGCAACACTCCACATCATTATTTTTGCATAGGCAATTGAAGACGAATCTTTTAGAACGGTAAAAGATATTGCAACAATTCCAAAGGATCTTTGATTGGGGGACTTAATTCTTTAAGTGACAAGTGAAACCGCTCTATTTTGTGGCATGTCACACGACCTTTAAATTTTATGTAACATGTTGATCATGCACTTACCATTCGGAAATTGCGAAAGTTTACGAAAAGTAATATAATCTTCAAACAAATTATAGTCTCGCACCTCTCTTTAGTCATTTACGCATTGTGCCAGTGTAAGACCTTATTCTTGTAAGCTAAGTCTTTCTAGACTCCTTAGGGAATTAGCAGTCGTTTTGATTTATTAGACAGTGTCTCTTACTTGACTGTCGGTAAAACCTTCGGATCAAAGCATTGTTCCTCCTAATCCTGTTCATACGGTTTAAGTAGGTGTATAAAAGGTTTCCTTGGGTATAATGTATCAATTGAAAAGGATCAGACAAAAGAATTGTATATACCCTAAGCTCTAATAATCACTCATGAATTGAAACTATGTAAACGATGAGGTGGACCTAATCAAATTACCATAAATTAAAGTTTCCGATGTATCTTCTTCTAAATAGCAACTTCAGTTGTACAGAAGACAAGCTGTCAGGTGACTTGCTATTGTGCACAGTGGCACCAGCGTTGCAGGCAAAGTAGCGGCGTGCATACCCTATTCGATTTCGAAACTGTCTGAAAGTTTTAAAATGAACTCAAAAGGCTTTTAAGCTACAGACAGTGGCGTCGGCACAGTGAGCAATGGGTGACGTGTGTCCACATCCCCCATCGATTCTTGCAAATTTTTAAAATGGTCCCAAAAGTCGTTTAAGCTACAGATTTCTGTGGAGGGTCTAGGGTGACTGGGTGAGATGTAATTTTTGATGATTGGTTTATTTGTTCTAACCATTTTCTTTCACAAACTGTTCTCAAACTGTCACAAGTTTTGGAAATTTTTGACAAATTCCAAATTTTCGCACGCTCCGCTAGTGTCAAGCCTTGTGTCAGAGTTGTCCTTATTATCAATAGCTTTCGGTAACTACTCACGGAGGAACAAAGGAGCAAAGGTGCTTTTAAAGAATTCTCAGTCAGAAGATTCGTTTCTGAATAGCATATAGGTTGGTGGGAAAGTGACAGTGTCCGATATAGGTTCTGAATGCAGGTTTTGTCACGGAATAATATTTTATTCGAAATTTCGGCGCGTTTCGCGCGCATACGACAGGGTTTACACCCGATTTCATATACCATTGACAAAGCTATGACACAAGAAATTATTCCAATGCAAACATTTTTCTAAAAAGTACATCTTCTTCTGTGTAGGGCTCTCATCATTATGATATCTTTGACTAATCAGTCTAGCACGTGATTTGAAAGATTGAAAGTACGTAATTGCCGTTGCTTATCTTCCAAACATTTTACCGCGACGTTCAATAACGACGAAAATATTTTCTGAAACGAGTTTTGCCTGTCCACCATCCCTCTTGCTATACCTAAAAAGAAGGTGATATATCATATCTCCTCCAATATGGATGTCGGGTAGTGAGAATCCCGTTGGTCCCTCTTTTGTATACTGTAACTAATTCAGAGCTCCCTGGAGGCTCTATACTGTTCTCTGTCAACCTTGGATATCCTTATGTAAAGGAAAATAAAGTCCAAGAATGTTTCTGCATGTGGACTCTACGCAGGTATAATTGCGTGTACAATTTTCCCATGGGCGTGGATCATGGGGGACGGGGGACGCTCCCCCTCACTTTTTTGGAAGGGGGGACATCGTCAAAAATTCCCCCTCACTTTTTCAAAAATGATGGAACAGACTGCTATTCCTACGAAAACGAAATTTTTTAGAAGAAAAATAACCTAAAAATCCTACACTTTTGTTGCACCAAATCGCATCTGAGGGCATTCAGTTCTAGAAAGATTTCCCTCAGACCCCTCTCCCATGCCGACGATCACAAAACGTATTGCCTCCCCGTGACCTAGTTCTGGCTACCACCACTGCTTCTTCCACCAGGACGGCGATTCACAAATAAAATGTGAAAAGGTCCCCCCCCCCTTTGGAGATGGATCCACGCCCATGATTTTTCCTGGGACTTAAGGAGGTTTGAAGAAAATATATTAACCGTTTCTTACTTCCCTTTTTCACCTGAAAAAAAGTTAGAATTCACTAAATTGTGGACATCTTTTAAACATACAATCACTAAAGATACCACCATTTTGCATATAGGCCCCCTAAAATTAACAAAAAGTTCTCAAAGGGGAGGGTAAACCCCTTCCTGGGATTGCACTCTCATGTACTAACAAGAAAAGGCTCTCCCACTCTTGCATATAGCGTATACAAAATCCCACTGCCTGCAAAGGCACGGTTTAGCAGTTATCTGCGGTTCCCCCAATCACCAACTCCCGCCGGCACCATTGGTCATGGGTTTCTGAAGGGTATACTGTTCAGAAATCCATGAAAAAGGTGATATATCATCTCTCCTCCCATATGGATGTCAGGTTGTGAGAGTCCTGTTGGTCCCCCTTTTCAGTGCTAAATTAATGCAGAGCTCCCAGGGGGATCTATACCGAAAATTTTCGGCGCGCTTCGCGCGCAATTGTTTACGCTTACGGAGAGAGGTACCTTTTTATTGAGTGATGGATTTATTTTTATTACTTTTTACCAAAAATCGTTTGAAATTTTTCACGATTTTTGCAAAGTCTTCTAAATATTTCTTGATTTTCGCTTGATCTGAGCACTTTTAGCCTTGAATTGCTCCCAGACGTATTCGCATTACTCATCGGTGGTGTTCTACCTTAAGCTAATTATTCGTGTGCATAAACGCGATTTCAGAGGAGCCAGCATTGTAAGGATGTAAAGCAACTGATATTCATTTTTCCACCCTCCTCTTCTTATGAGAGCTGAAAACTTAGTATCGAACCCACCTTCTAATTGATAGACACACATAAAGGGAATTGACACCGTTAGTCATAGCAATGGTTTTAAATGTAAATTCAAATTTTCGGCGCGCTTCGCGCGCAATTGTTTCATCTGACGTCCTACGCCCGAATACCGTATAACGAAAATAAAACACTCATTATGGCAAAAATCGTTTCAAGTTACCTACACGGACTCATAATGTTGGCGTGTAGGTTTTAAGATAACTTAGATTCTCCGTAACTTCTGCAGGTACATATAGTAACTTATACTGAGCCATATACACATCAAATTCCATACAACATGAAAAGGTATAAAATCTCACTGACATAAGAACTGGAGCCGATTTCTGTGCATTTAAAATACAATATTGCGAGAGCTTCCGGGGGCTTCGCCCCCTGGACCCCACCGGGGCTCCGCCCGTGGACCCTGCCAGGGGCCCTAACGCGGGCCCCTGGACCCCACGCGTAGGAACTCGCGCTTCGCGCTCGTGGTGCACCTTCGGTGCACATGACATTTTCCATCTTGCCCCCCCCCCTTCAAAATTTCTGGATCCGCACCTGAAGAGAAGTGTAAATGAGAGCAAGAGGCTAACTATGTTAGATATAAAGTGAAAGGAGTGGAGTAGGTGGCACTCTTATTTGTTACTAGGAAATTTATCTTACTTAATTTTGAGGGATTAAATTCCATGTTAGTGGAAGCAAAATGATTACTTCTGTGTTGCTATAGTAGGCATCACTTATCGCTTTTTTTAGTATGGTTGGATAAAAATGTCAATACTGTTAAAAAATTTCAGTGGAGCGCCATCAGAGAGTCGTGAACCGCCAGTGTGGTAGACCAAATTATACAATTCCTCGTGTTCATAGGTATATAACAGGTGCCCAAATTTGGAGGCTGTGACAAGTTAGCTTTCAAGTAAATTCATTAGCTGCATCACACCATGCTTTTCTAACGCATATTCCAAATCATTTCATGAAAGACCTTTCAAAGGCATTTCTAGTTCGCGAAATGATATGAAAAACATTAATTTATCAAGCTCATTAACCTACAACTTTTGAAAAATTTTGCTTTGTTGTCTGGAAAATTTTCAATTTTTTCCATGTTGTTGACATTCGTGTCAAGGAAGGTAACACTGTCATTGCATCTGTGATTGCTTTGATTTTGGTCAGTTTTTGTTATTACGCTGTGTGTATTGGCCTAGATAGTAAAAGTAAGTACAAGAAAATGACAGGAACTTTGAAGTACCTAAACAATATAAATACCCTACAATATACTCTCAAAATTAATATATCTACAATTTTATCAGTTTCAAGTATTACTTCCACAACAGTCTGGATGAGAATGAGATAATGAGAAAATAAGACACAACACTTTTGTTACTTTGACCGTGCCCTAGAAGAGAATACGGTACTGCTTGAAAATACCATGTAAAGTCCATCGCCGTGTCTCGAAGTCAACTATTCATCCATTTCATTTTCATTTATTTTTCTATACATACATAATTTACAAAGAACAATACATGATGTTGTATAAACAGGACGCTAGGAAAACAATTAGATGTTTATCTTAGCTAGTGACCTTACAAGAAAACAAAAGAAAAGAAAGAAAGACTAGCATGAACAGCCCATTTCCACCCACGCTCTTTACTCCTTAAAAGAAAGGAAAAAAGACAATTAAATAAGTAATAGGAAGAAAAGTAAAAAATGACATATTATCAAGCAGAGTGATTGTCAATTAAATAACCCTGAAGTTTCCTTTTAAAAGTTACATAGGCCTACGATTTGGAAAACTTGATATCATTAGGGAGATCTTTGCATACTTTGAAACTGTAGTTATTATTCTAAAGGAGCTTCGCGTGTTTAGAATTGTGCCTAGTAACTGAGAATAGTGCATTACTCCTTGTGCGGTCTAGACACTACTCCTTTCACGATTCATTATAACTAGAATAGCCCCAACTGAAGTTAAAATCAATAGTGAAATAACACTCATTGAAAAAATGCTGTCATTGGAGTACGATCCTCATCCAAAGTATCTCTTGTCATCTTTATAACTTCATGGTATATAATAAATGATGCGATTCTGCGATATGCAAAACTTCTGCTAAAAATAGTGTTTAGCTTGTCATTTGTAGTAAACGAATGCTGCTGTTTTGTGTACTTTGGAGTGGTGAACAAGTGTACTATTCAAATCCTATTTGTAATGTGTTCGGTACGCTTCATGAAGTCAAAACAGCCAGATGTGGACGAAGTCTGGAGTGTGCTCTTGAAAAGTAAGTAAAAGTTATTAAGATTGTACTCCTAACCTTACTTAATATGACTTTAATTTATAATTGAATAAATATACTGAAGGAATGAAAGAAATAACTTTGGAAGTTTCAAGTGTATTAGAGAACTGTAAACATCTCAATAAATTCAACTTACCATGAAGATGTGTGAATAAGTTTAATTTAAGGAAACATAAAACAAGCCCATTCTTTGCTACATATTTGAAGGGGGAGTGGTAGACCCTTTCTTAATATTCACTATTCAGATCCGTAGACCACAATACACATTACGCGATATAACTTTCTTTGACCGGAACCAAGAGCACTTGCACGATGTTCTATTGGCGTTATGGTACTAAATACTGAAACGGAGGATAATGGCAACCTCTTGTATAGACTAAGACACAAACCGGCCCATAGGCGAAGGCAGCTATTCGAGACTGGGGGCTGAACGTAGCTTTATCTATCCACAAGGCACTTCGTTGATAAGATGAGTTGGTTATTACCATAGGCTTATGAGGCAGGGGGTCCGTCAACGGCAGCCCCCTCCCCAGCAAAATGTCATTCCTGGGGCAAATTTCATGTCATGTTTGTTTGTAAATTGAGAAAAAAGGTCAGAGATAACACATTTCTCCGCCTTCCCCTAGTGAGTTGTGTTTTGGTACGTCTGTTGTTGTTTTACCAACAGAGATGCAATAATTATTCAACAAAGGTATAATTTGATTATAATTAATCCACCTTTTTACATTCTCTAGATGAGGCTCAAAAGGTGTACCTGTCTTCTGTTGATGTGTTCAGCTATTTTATTGGTCATTTCTATTCTGAAAATGTCGAACAAGGTCCTCTTGGAATCCAAGTTTCTGCGGTAAGAGCATAATCTTCCTTAAAGGCGGTCAGAAATACTTTCAAATAATAAGAAACTGACGTTTCCTCAGTTTTGTAGTAAATACCCAGCTTTACTAGTGTTTATTTTGTCAGAGGTTTTAATTTTCATGTTTCAGAATTTGAGATATAGTTCAGTCTATAAAATTTTTAGGGAAGATATTGTGTTAGTGAAATCTGATTAGAAATGATGGTAAAATTGAACAAGAAAAGTAGTAAAAAGCGGCAATGACTACAAAATTCATAATTCGGTTAACATTTTATTTCACTGAAATATTTTCTTCGTCTTTACAAACACATTTATTGTCACACAAATTTTGATGATTCTTTTCATTCTTGCTAAAGTAGTCCTTTAAGGTAAAATGAACACGAAATGCTGACAAATTACAAAGCACACGTAGAATTGTGAATCAAAAAGTAACAGTCATATACCTTTTCAGTAATTAGTACTTTTGCCATCACACAACACGATTTAGTCTCGAAGGAGTACCACCTATCACGTTTTACTACAATTGTCAGCAAAATCGGAATTTATTTCTGTCCTTTAATCAAACGTTCTAAGAAAGTTAACTATTTAACGTCTCCTTGGATAAGTAAAGGTATCTTGAAATCTATCCGACACAAAAGTAAGTTGTTCTCTCAGCTTAAAGTTACTCATTCTGAAAGCGACAAAGCAAAGTATACTCATTACAAGAATGTCCTCTCTATTGTAATTAAAAACGCAAAGAAAATGTATTATGATGGTCTGATTGAGCGTAAAAAAGATAACACTAGTGAACTTTGGAAAATCCTTAACAGCATCATTGGTAAGTCAAAACGTGAAAATTCTCCCTCTGAGTTTAAGTGTGGGAACTTTGTAACTGATGATGATAATTGTATTGCAAATGAATTCAACAAATATTTTACGTCTGTTGCCAAGGATTTATCAAATAAGCTCCCTTTAAGTAACACTGATCCTCTTATAGGTATAAATAATATGGAGGATTCTTTCATGATTTTCCCTACAACTGCTAGTGAGATATCTGCCCTTATTCATGGTTTTAAGGACGGGAAAAGCCCCGGCTATGATGGTATCACAAATACCGTTCTTAAACATATAAGCGATGCTACTGCATTCCCTTTAAACTTGCCAAAGTTATCCCAGTTTTCAAGTCAGGTGACAATCAACTGTTTTCTAATTATAGACCTGTTTCACTCTTATCTTCTGTCTCTAAAATATTTGAACGCCTTATGTATAATAGGCTTATTAATTGTCTTGAAAAACATTCAGTTTAAAATGCCTTTCAGCATGGTTTTCGTAAAAATCACTCCACTAGTACGGCAACCTTGAACTTGATAGATATGATTTCCTCCTGGCTGGATGATAAACGCTCTACAATTGGTATTTTCCTCGACATTTCCAAGGCTTTTGATACTATTGATCATGCAATTTTATTAAGGAAGCTCTATGCTTATGGCATTCGGGGCAATGCTCACAACTGGTGTACTAGCTACCTATCAAATTGGGCCCAATGTGTTTACTACAACAGCGTCTCTTCTTGTACAATAAAGTCTAATGTAGGTGTGCCTCAAGGTTCCATACTAGGACCGTTATTATTTTTGTTATATATCAACAATATTCATGTGTCGTCATCAATAGCTAAATTTGTTTTATTTGCTGACGACACTACTGTTCTATTCCAACAGAAAACACTTTATGAAGCTATCGTTGAGGCAGAAACTGAGTTTTGCAAAATTTATCACTGGCTTAATGCAAACAAATTATCACTCAATATTTCTAAAACCAAAGTTGTGATATTTGACTTCAAAATTTCTAATACCGCTAACGTTTATCTGAATCTTGAAGGAACCCCTGTCTCCCCCTCCAATAGTACTAAGTTTCTCGGAACTATCATTGACAATAAATTAAGCTGGAATGATCATATTTTGAATGTTAGTAAAAAAAAGTAGCTAAGTCAAGTGGTATCTTATATAAAATTAAGAATTTTATTCCCCAAAGTACATTGGTTACACTTTACAATGCTTTAATTCTACCTCATATTAATGATAATATTTTAGCATGGGGAAACTCTTGTAAAACATATTTGAATAACTTGTTTTATATGCAGAAAAGAGTTGTGAGGAATATTCATAACGCTCATTTCACTGCCCATACCGCTCCTCTCTTTATAAATGCTAATATTTTACCTGTTCGTGAGCTTTATAAGTATCAGTTGGGCATCTTCATGTTTAAATTTCACAATGGACTTCTACCCCCTACTTTCAACGCTTTCTTCACCTACAACAACGCTCTATATAGTTATAATACCCGTTCTAGAAGTAATTTCCATGTTCCCCGTTCTCGAACAAAAGTTAGTCAATCTCAAACTCGTACGTGTGGCGCAACCCTATGGAATTCATTGCCCAGTGAAATTAAAAGCAAAAGAACTATTCATACGTTTAAGTCGTCCCTAAAGAAGTATCTTTTTGGTTCATTGGCCATTGACATATAATTGTATTTGGTTATCTTTGATGAGTGCAGCTTTATTCTGTATGTTTGTCTACCTCTGTGTTCCCTTTCTCTACCCTAATTTCTTCGATTTCTTTGTATTTCTTTCACTTGTGTATTTCTTTAAGGGGCCAGACTCGAAAAGTTCTGCTTATTTCTGGCTCCTCTACCCATCACTAATTACCGTTAATTTTTCAGTTGCTTGTTTCCATTCTAAAATAAGTTGTAATATATTCTGTATATGTACTGACATACTTGAGATGTTGTTTGATGATGGTAGAAATAAATTGAATTGAATTTCGTGGCACACGTAAAAAATAGCACTTGATCATTACATGTAAAAGTAAGAAGAAAAGTTTAACATTGCAACACTTTTTCCAAATGGCAAGCTATAGAGGCTGTACTGGTACAGTATCGGTAAGATATGGTCCCTTTTCCTAACACGCCCAGATATAGAGGTTTCACTGGTGCAACTTTGATAATACAGGACGAGTAAGAAAATGTTTGTCGCTCTTCTTTACATGACCAGCTACATGGGTTGTACTGGTACGGCCTTGATAAGGCAGGACGAGTAAGAAAACAGCCGCACGTCTAAACTAAACCAGCTATAGAGCTTATGCACGTGACGTCAGCGCGTTTCAATTTGGCTTGCTGGATGGAACTGCCATACGTAGTAGGTGTGTTAAAGATACGCGCTCACGACAGCACCTTAGTAACAATTGTTGCACAATGTACGCCTGGATGGAAAAATAGAGAAACGTGACGTAGGTGCATAAGCTCTATAGAGGTTGTACTGCTACAGTCCTGGTAAGGCAGGACAAGTGGGTAAATATTTGACCCACTTTTACACGACCTGCTACAGAGGTTGTATTGGTTCCGCCCTGGTAAGATAGGGCGAGTAAGAAAATAGTGTCTATCGTTCTTCTTAAAACGACCAGATATAAAAGTTGTACTAGTACAGCCTTGATAACGCAGGACACGTAAGAAAATACTTGTCGCACTTCTAATCTAGACCAGCTATGGATGCTGTACTGGTACAGCCTTGATAAGGCAGGACGAGTAAGGAAATACTTGCCGCACTTCTAAACTAGACCAGCTATCGAGGCTGTACTGGTACAGCCTTGATAGGGCAGGACTAGTAAGGAAATACTTGCCGCACTTCGAAACTAGACTAGCTATAGACGCTGTACTGGTACAGTCTTGATAAAATAGGAAGAGAAACAAACTTTCGGCACGTTTAAAATATGACTGGCTATGAGTGGCGCTACCAGGATCTCAGAACTGGGGAAAAGAGGGGTTAAAGCAAAAATGGGGGAGTGTCGTGCGTGCATTGAAAACCAGGACTAGAAATTCCCTTTTGTCCCCCCTCCCATTGGAAGCGCCCCTTCCAGCTATATAGATATGTACCAGCAAAGAATTGATATCGAAGACAAGTAGCTTACTTCTTACCTGAAATATAGCATGCTGTATAGATTGTACTACAATAGAGCCATAATAAGGTAGGCAAGTTATAAAATATTTGCAGAACTTTGAACAGATATAGAGATTATACTGGTGCAGGAACGAGACCTGAAACTGGTAAATATCAGTGCCTTATCAAGACTGTTCCAGCGTAATCTCTGTAGGCTACAGGAGCTGGCCAGGTTATGTACTGTAAGGAAGGTCTAATACAAATTGCAAAATATTTGCAGCGCTTAAAGAGAGGTAACTTCTTCCTGTCCCATCATGGCACTGTTCACTTTGATAAAGACGTTCTAAATAGCTATCTCACACTGTTTCCTTGTCAATCTTATCTCACTCGGCCAAAACATCATACCCCCTCCCATACCATCTCAGACAGGACCGTCTAGATGATCCCAATTTGGTAGGGTACCTTCCTTAGTCACACTGTTCGCTACTTCTCCATCTTTTGGTAGAGGGTATCTCACAACCCTCCAACGCAGTTCTGACGTTGCCCGTTCGAACCATTTGCTCTGAGTAATCACTGCCAATGGTATGAATAATGAGTTGAAATGATGCATTTACCCCCGTAGTTCCTGGCAAAATGATAAGTGCAAATGTGCAATGTTACATTTAGTAAAATACACTGCTTACAAAATTATTTTCCATTTCATATCATTTAAAAAATATGTACCTTTTGATTACTATTTGCCATCATGTCAAAAATAGCATTTTATTGACCAACTGACCAAAGTCTCTGCAAAGTGGTCTCGTATTCAAACATATCAGCAAATAGTACCAGTGGAAAGCCTGTCTGCCAAAAGGCCTATAGGCCTGTTGTAATTTTCGAGTCGTATTGGTAAGAAATGTTTGAACGAAATACAAGTGTTTATTTACATTTGTACATTTTGTACATTTCACAATTTTTTGGTGGGCGGAAAGAGGGAAGAAAGTACGTGTCCCCTGCACCCCCTTGATCTGCTCCTAGGGTGTTTAAGGTTGTTAGCAATCGGTTAACCTTTACAGCCCACACTCGCACCTTATGTAATATTGCACTGCCCGTGGTCCGAGTTCTATACGACCCCACGAAGGTCCGTAAGGGTAGGCATGTAGCCACGTGCCAGTGCCCCCGAACATTTTCAATAAAAGGTCTGGAACGACTTGCCCGAAAAATATAACCCAAAAATTTCAGCGCGCTCCACGCACGTTCGACATGTTAATGTACATATCATATGGGCATTCATCGTTTATCACACCGCATGCCAATGACATACAATAATTTGCCTTGTTTCTACCTTCTTTATTGGTTTTAATTTTGGGCGGAAGTCGTTGATCGCCGGCCCCTCCCATTTGAAAATTTTTGAAAAATTAGGTGTCCTTTCATGCAATCTGGTGCCACATATGCTACCTTTGAAGTAAAATTTGTGTTAAAACATTAACGTATTTTAGGTACTAAAAAATCGGCATTACCCCCTCCTCTTTGAAATTTTTTGAAAAATTAGGTGTCCTTACAAGGAATCTGATGCCACATGTGCTATTTTTGAAGTAGCATTTGTGTTTAAAAACATTAACGTATTTTAGGTACTAAAAAAAATCGGCATTACCCCCTCCTCTTTGAAAATTTTTGAAAAATTAGGTGTCCTTACATGCAATCTGGTGCCACATATGCTACCTTTGAAGTAAAATTTATGTTAAAAAATTTACGTATTTTAGGTAGAAAAAATCAGCATCAGTGAAGGAGGGACATGGCGATATGGCTCCTCAAATACACCACTGATAATTATAATATATTAAAAAACACACTGATGAATTAATACGGAATATACAGGTGCTGGTGCAAGTCAAATCAGAACTTTATATTAATTACCAAGGAAGTTTCTAAATTATTAATACCCTTTAGCTACATCATTGCATTATTTTGCTTTTAGTAGGTGCCCGAAAAATTCTCAGTATTTTGCCCAAATTTTCACAAAAATTTTTGGTTGGGGGGTGGCTGCTGCCCCCAGCCTCCGCCTCCTACGCCTATGTATACAGTTACCTACCGTCTTTAAGTAACTCTGGTTGGTATTAGATAACAAGGCCAAATTAAAACGGAACTATATTTTTGATTTGTTTTATGGCTCCTATTATCCCCACTGAATGACTGCATTGCCGCTTCTTTTCCCAGATGGATCAGTCGACAGCTATACTTATTTTATTAGCTTATTGCTCAATAAGTTGTTCTAGTAAAAGACCACTCTTCATTTCAATGATATCTAGGGGCCTGAATTATAATATACCAACAATATCTTCAAATGGGGTAGCCGTCTTATCTAAAATCTTGACCCCAAGTTCAGAATTCACCTCTCCCAGGCTAACAGACAACATATCCAGCTACTAGGAATGCAGTAGGCCTAACAAAACAAAAAAAATCAGTCCCACCAGCTGAGCTAATTGGTCCTCACAGAGATGTGTTATAAAATAAAATGAAACGTTACATTTTGTTCACAAAAATTGCATTTCTTGATGGCTGCTATCAAGGATGTCAATCTGGGATGTATTAAAATGTCAGATTTTCTTGGTATGGCTTCGCGCAAACTCATGGTGGCGCTCCGCTTAGATAGTAAACGGGAGCCCCGCCCCCTCCCAAACAAAAATCCTAGCTACGCCACTGCAAAAGAATTAAAATGGAGAATCATGCGAATTACAAGGCCTTAGAAGTGTCTTTTCCGGCTATCTGGGATGTGTTTTTCTCCAATTTTCTGGTATGTTATGCATAGGCGGCGGAAAGCGGGGGAACGGGGGCAGGACACGTCCCTCCCTTAATTTTCAGTGAGGGGGCCGTCCCTCCATAAGTAAATTCCTAAGGAGAAAAATGAGGAATTATAAATTAAGTAAAAATCAGCAATCAACAAGTATAACCATAATCAATGACAAAAAATGACCAAATGCTGTTCTGTCAGTTAATTAATCCCTCGATTTTTCTCTGAAAGACGTTAAGATTGGCCTACAGTGCACTTCACCAACAAAATTTTATTTAGAAATATAGTGGTCGGAATCATTACAATTCGGTTATTCAGTTTTGATACTATGTAAGGCCTACAATGATACCATGATTACACTCCCTGGACGTACCCCCAAAACAATGACAGGGCTGCCAAGTCTCGTGCATTTTGGATCATTTTCACTTTCTTACTGAGTCCACGCAAAAGAAGAAATTAGGCAGCGAACATGGACGTTATAAAACGTACATTTACGCCTACATGTCAATGCAAGTTACCTGGGTCCTGTCATCAAGTCGAGCTAAGATATGGGTCACAAATTTCTCAAGGAAGTCCCTCAATATTCACCAAGTTAGAACATGACTACTAAAGATCTGATTAGACGCCTTGAACAGGATGCATTGTAGTAAGGCACTGTGCCTATGATAACTGTCTTCTGTTAATAACTTGTGGAAAAATTAATGTGTTGAGAGTTGAGACATGAAATTATATGAAGCAGAAAATGCAAAAATAAGACATGGGAAGTGCTATTTCCGGCGATCTGGGAGGTCTATTTTGTCAAAAATTTTCTTGTACGCTCCCCGCCAACCGATGGTGGCGCTCCGCTTAGATGGTATAGTGCCGTCAATCACAGGTCGAACAACTTCGGCCCCCCCCCCTTTTCAGAAATCCTGTATCCGCCCCTGCTTAAGCTGTCAGAAGTAGAGTCTTTGCGGCTAGTTTCACGAGTGTACTTTGTAAAGCAGGGATTCATTAACTGAACATTATATGGAATTGTTGTAACAATTCTATGCTCAAAATGTGTTAAGTGTTTAATATTTGTTGTCATATAAACGCGTAACCAATGACATATGAGGACACTTGAAAGCTAATAGTATCCGTGATAGTAAGTAAAACATGCAAAGGGAGCTTTACCCTCCTGTATCCTCATCGAGGTCATATCAGGGACCCTAAGTGGTGATATCTCCTTAATGAATTACTTATTCTACAAAATGACCTTTATACTTGAATAGACATTTTTGCACGTATCAGGCGCCGACTCGAGGCGTCAACTGGTCCTCACCACATTGTTTACCTTATTTTTCTTATTTATTATTGGTAATCTCTGTATGATTTGAGGGCGCTCAGAGCCCCAAAAATCGAATGTGGAGGCTTTTTCGTTCATTTTTTTCAGTGAGATATTACATACAACGTAGGCACACTTACGGTACTTCTTTTTTAAAGGCTGTGGTGTAGCCTGGTGGGTTTAGGGTGTCAGACCTACCAATGAGTGGGTCGAAAATAAAAACAAATGAAGGTGAAGAAAATAGGCAAGAGAAAAAGGGGACGGAATTTTGAGAGAATGAATAACTTTTCAAATGTTAAATAAAATAAAACAATACAAGAATGTCTTTTAAAGTGTCATTTGAGGCGCTGTACTCATACCAATTGCAAACTGTTGCGTCAGGTTTCATTCTTGTTTTGCAGCTGGAAAAAAATATTGTTGCCGCTATTGATTCCGTTAGAACATGGGAAATTGAATATAAGGGTAACTCGTTTCCTCACAACTTTTCCAGCGAAGGTCCCCAGAGTTTCGCAGGAGAGCGTTCTTACTTGGCTTACTTCTCCTGGCCATGGACGAACCCTCTTTCTTTCTCCTACATGATACTTAGTTTGAAATCACCTGAAACACATGTGCAGACTAAAGATCCTTGATATTACTCCTCACACCGTGCCACAGCATGCTTTATAAAAAAAAGCCTATGGTTACCTTTAATTATATGGTAAATTCAATGCACATGTAAAGTAACGTTTAATTTTAATCAAACGTACCATTTCGTTTTTAAATCTAAATTTGTTTCTAAAGAATGAAATCTAAACAAAGAGAGTGTTTAGATGCAACTCATTGATGTACAACGTATAGAATGTGTCATTTTCCCGATCTGGGAGGTATTTTTCAACTACACTCGATCCCCAAAAGAAAACATTAAATGACTCCTAAACATATAATCAGTTCAATGCTTTCCTTAGCTTTAGCAAAGATGGCGCCATCTTGCATCTAAACCACTTCATATAAAGGGGTTTCACAGACATCACGTGAACCAGCGTTTCTGGTTTTAAAGAGCAAGATCGCTCGTATCTTTGGTTTTGAAGGGCATGCTTCCATCATGTGTCACAGTGGTATCCATGGTTATGCCGTGCGCTTGTGCTGTAAATACGCCTACTGCGCGTGTGTTTTGCCCCTCAGTGCCGGGCAATCCCAATCGCGTGACGTCAAATGAAATCCCTCTACAGAAAAAAAAATTCTCGAAGTGAAGGGGCGTCATCCCCTTCTCTTGTCTTACACTCCGCCAGTAATTAGAAAAATATGACAATTTCTAAAAATATACTCAGTTCAAAGCTTGCCAAAAATATCACCATTTTGCACCTCATCCACCTGACATAAATGTTACCCCCTTCCCTTAGCACCCTCCCCAAGATGGTTTTAAGGTATTATTAAATTTTTAAATTTCAATATAAAAACGTGAGATCACATAATTATCAATAGGGTGTAAAAGCATTAAATGGTAAAGATTAAAATATAAAATTGGAAAGGAATATATTTACAGGTGATGAGTCAATAGTAAATAACTAAAGTACGGTAAGTTATGAAGAAAGACACTTTGACTAAAAATGGCACCTATAAACGACTCAAAAGACTTTAATTCCTCGCCGAATGCAAAAGGAATCTATGCAATCACGCGGGCGATTATGTGTGCATGGTTTTGTATGTGTGTTTGTGACGCTTGGCTTGTAAACACGATATCTGAAGATAGCAATGATGGATAATTTTAATACTTGGAATACATAATTGTTATATTAAGAAATAGATCCCTATTATTTCTAGTGAAGGTCAAAGGCCATGTGAGGTCACCAGCGGTCAAAATCCGAAAACCGGTAAACGCGATATCTCTAGGTAGCAACCATGGATGTTTTTCATACTTGGCATGTGGATGCGTTATAGTCAAAAGATAAACCCTATTGATTTTGGTAAAGTTAAAAGGTTATCTGAGGTCACGAGAGGTGAAAATACGAGATTCTTAAAAACTGCTTGTAAACATGATATCTCAAGATAACAGCGATGGACAATCTTCACACTTGGTATATAACTTTATCATACTAACCGGAAAAATCTAATTGTTTTCAGTGGAGGTCAAAGTTCATTTGAGGTCACCAGAGGTAAAAACCAAAAATGTGAAAAAACACGATATTTCATGACAGGGGTGATGTATCCTTTTCACAATTGGTATATAGATGTGTAACTTAAAGAGAAAGAGAACATTTTGGGTTTGTTGAAAGTCGAAGGTTATCTGAGGTCATCAGAGGTGAAACTACGAAAACCTCGTAAAATAAATAGACAGTAGGCGGTGCCTCCAAATTGTGTCCGGCGCTTGGTTACAAACGAAAAGTTAAGGTTGAATTTTGCACGATTCTAGTTATAAAATTCTAGAGAAAAACATTTATTTTTTAATAAGCATAACTATTACAGTAATAATTCTTATTTGATTTACCTATCTGAATTACCAATGAACACGTGTAAAGGATGCTGTGACTAAAGGACGATCAGAAATACTATATGCTGAACGAGTTCTTTGATGGGGGCAGTGGATTAGAGCTCCGTTTGTCACGCAGATGGTCCCGGGTTCGATTCCCTCCTGACACATGATTTTATCATTTTTTGTGATTCACTTTTTGGTGGGTTCAACGGTCATATGAGGTCAGCAGGGGTCAAGATGTAAAACAGAAAAAATGAAAAAGTGCAGAAGTGTAAATCTAAGGGATAAACCGAATCAGTGCAACATATCATTCCCTTTCAGCAAGGAATCACTACGAAGCCTTTGGGCTCTCTGGTTAAAAGGTGTGG
The DNA here is from genome assembly GCA_029531755.1 of Holothuria leucospilota. Taxonomy (NCBI): domain Eukaryota; kingdom Metazoa; phylum Echinodermata; class Holothuroidea; order Aspidochirotida; family Holothuriidae; genus Holothuria; species Holothuria leucospilota. The sequence continues at coordinate 732,310 of CM055975.1, read as the reverse complement.
TCCTGAATTTTGGAACAATTGCCTTATTCCTTAAGTTATAACTGATGTGTTGGAGAAGAGAAGTGAATTCAGCTGGTTGTGGAGTGGGTGTGCTTCATCTCTATGAAATATTTGAGAAAGCCTTTTAAAATCTTTCACATGATGGCTCCCGTGTTTACTTGGTCAATGAGCACTGGCGGGAGCACAGGCGGGATTTGATGTGTGAAAGTGTGGGAGGGGGGAAAACACCAAACCCGAGTGGACTGCCAAACGGCGCCTAATGCACTGCGGGATCGCGAAGCGCTCTCCCAATGGCGTGGAATCCAGTGGCTCGCCTCAAGGCCCCTGGTGGGGTCCAGGGGCAGAGCTCCGGTGTGGGGTTTAGTGGGGGAGGCCCGCGGAAGTTAATTGAGTATTTACGAAACTGTAGGCATTAATATGATGCATTTAGCTTCAACTACAAATGACATAAGATGGGCACTTAACAGACCACAAAAACCATAATTTGACTTTTTCAATTATATTTTTAGTTCGTGACTAACATTCGGCCGAAATGGATAATGCAGAGGGCTTGAAGAAGGAGGAGAGAATGGATTATTTGAGGGTTTTCGAAAAATAATTTTAAGATTAGTGGACAAAATCTAGAAGTCAGAGTGTGTGCGCGAGAAACGCGCTGAAAAAAGTCGGTTTTAAGGCTTTTTAGCGATATGAGTAATACGAAAGCTAAGAAAAGTACCCTCCCTTTGCTAAGCGCCTGTCCCATATTACGGTACAGGAAATGACTCCGTAAATTACAACTTGCATCTAAACAGTCTGTACTAAGTAGTTAAAATTTACACAGCTCAATGGTAATAAAAAATATTGCTTTGAAAATTTGTGGGGAGTGGGAAATTTCCCCTCTGCTGCCTAAGGCAATGGGGAATCGGTGGTTTCAAAGATAATGGAAGAGTTTGTACGAAGCTATGACAAGTGAGGTGATCTATACGAGGTAACCCCGAATCCCGAGACAAAATTTAAAACGGGAACGCGAGAAGCGCGCCGAAGAAAACAGCTGTGAGACAGCGTTTGAGACTTATTAGTAGCCTATTGTTTTTTTTTTAGTTTTAAATGTAATATTTTTCACTATTTAAACAATGCTTCTACTTTCTCTAGCTGCCTGTCCCATAGGGCAGGATATAAAGGAACCTATATCCTGCTCTATGGTTTCATATCTTCATTTTTGATGGTCTAAGACAAGTCCTTCTCAACTTTTTTATTGCCATGAAAAGTAAGGTATATTGTCGATTTTGAAAGTTAAAGACTATAAAATACTTTCAAAAATCAATGAAATGTTTGATGTGTTGTTTATACATGGACATGACCAAGGGCATCTTCAGTTAAAGGGACGGCGAAGTATTTTCATTGGATGCTGCATCTTGGGAAGTTGTGGCCGGCGAGGCCTTTAACCACGAGCGCCTAAGGCTGGGGACTGAGGGTCAGTCCGGAGTAATTTTTCTTAAAGTCGACGGCTTCTGCAGTCATGCTGGACAATTTCGTGAGAAAATCCCATTTCCCCAGGTTTAATTTGAGATGCTAATGAAATATTTTTCTTATAACGATGGTTAATTTAGGATAGTAACCGTTAGTTAATTTGCTAGGATAGTAGTAGTTGGTGAGGCAAGTGAACAGGTAGAGGTGTAGCGAGGGTTGTGGAATAGCAATTTACTCAAGCTTTCCTACAGGAAGTTGTAACAAGGCAATGGCCTTGCCATTACGGTAAGAGAAAGACAGGTAGCATTTTTAGTGAAGATCAAAGGTCATGTGGGGTCACCACGGGTCAAACTTTGAAATCCTTGTTAACACAATATCTCAAGGTAGGAAGCTTGGATAAATTTCATAGATGTTATGTAGATGCATTTTGTGAGACAAAGAACTCTATTATTTCTGGTGGAGGTAAAAGGTCATTTGGGGTCACCGGTGGTCAAACTCTAAACATCTTGTTATCATGATATCTCAGGGTAGCAATCTTGGATAAATTTCATACTTAGTATATAGGCTACATGCATTATGGTGAAACAAAAAACCTGGTTTTGGTGGGGGTTAAAAGGTCATCTGGGGTCAAACTCTGAAAACATCTTTAACACGATATATCAAGGTAGGAAGCTTGGATAAATTTCATACTTAGTGTGTAGATGCATTATGGTAAGACAAAGAACCTGATTGTCTTTGGTGGGGTTCAGAGGTTATCTAGGATCACATGGGGTCAAACCCTGAAAACCTTTTTTTACACACTCCAATTTTTGAACAGAATTCATGAGATGCTCTTTTTTTGTGTGGTTCAAAGATGGATTTGCACATAGTACAGTAGGTTACAGGTGTTATGTTTACTCCAAACGCACTATATATTTTCTGCCTTTCACTCATCCCAATGATCTTATTGCTGTTGATATAATCATTTTGAACAGTTCCATGTACAGTTACTTGGGTTATGTTATGATTTCACAGGTTTTAAGGCTCTAATTTATTTGTACCTCACATTTGGTTTGAGATGTAGAGATGTTGTGATTGATACAACATATTTCACCACAAGAACCAGAGGTACAGTAATAACAGTTCCCCTCTATGCCCACTGAGGATAAAACTGTCACAACTCACAAAGACAAGTCACCTGTAGACTGATACTGCTGGCCTCTGACACCTAACTTGTTGGTGGTCTGTCCGAGTCAAAACCAGATTGATGTGTAATTGCTAAGTACTGTGGACCAAGCATTATATATTTTTAATTAACAGGTGCAGAACATCCCTTGTATTGATACTGTACAAAACTTGTATAAGTTATATGATGGTAATACAGTATTCTACAAAGTATCAGTCAATGCGGCTCAAACTGATCTGTTTAGTGTTTTTAACAGACAGACCATATCATTGTAAACAGATTAGGAGAAGCTGCTTGACCAATGACCTTTACAAGTGGCAAAAGAGAGCCCACTTTGCTGTCCTTTGTCTGAGGAGACTGTCAAAGATATGATTGATTGACAGCCCTATGATTTTAGGTAGGTGACAGGAAAGTGGAGAGAACTGAAGTCCCCAAAGAATAATTACCATCAATAGTGGTACACAGCTCACCTTGAAATGATGTGTCCATGTAATTGGTGCTGGCATGGTAACAGCAAGGATTCACCACAGCAAGGAATTGCCTGATTTATATGAATATACAGTCTCCTTATTCTTGTGAAGGATAGGAGTGGCAAACTTCACAAGTTAATGTGTAAGTTCAATGTGCAAAGAATTCAGTTGGGATTGCTTTTAAGAGACGTCAGAGGTCATTTATGGTCACCAGCTGGCAAGGTATAAAATCTTTTGTAACCACATTATCTCAATAAGGGGTGTATAAAGAAACTTAATATGTCATACATTTACTGTATTAATTATACAAGTCTACAATGATGTCCTCATTGATTGCAAGGAAGATTTAAACCTATGCACTCATATCTTCCCCATCTCTCAACTTGGCAAGGAATCACTACGCCTCTTGGCGTTCTTGTTGTTCTTAATGTTTACATATGTTTTTTGTGAAAACCTACCAAAAATTTTCGCGCTTCGCGCGCTTTGCAAATTTTACAGCTTAGCTTCCGGGGAAGGCATTTAATGAACGCGAAACTATGCTTCTCTAGTATATACAAATTTTATGCAATATATGCCCCGAATGTAATGGTCTAGTACACAGGTTTTCTTCAAATCCCACTTATACCCGACGGCATTGGGGCTGCCGGGGATTCGGGTCGGTGGTCCCCGTCGGGCAAATCTTGGCGCCACCAACTTAATAATAGTAGACTCTGGCTGTGGAAAATCTCCATTCCAATCAATCCACCAAAATCCATGGGGCTAACTCCACTCTGAATAATTTTGAATAAAGTCGGATAGATTGTGACAAACTTAATGTGTTTTAGAACAAATTCAAATCAAACCTAAAAAAATGTTCACAAAAATTGCACATCTTGATGGCTGCTATCAAGCCTGGCAAGTGCCATTTCCGGCGATCTGGGATGTATTAAAATCTCAAATTTTCTTGGTTTGCTCCGTGGAAACCTATGATGGCGCTCCGCTTAGGTAATAAATGGGATTCAAACTTGCAATCCTTGGACTCCAAGTCCGGCCAGCTCAGCTAATCCGTCCTCACAGAAATGTGTTTTAGAATAAAATCAAATCAAGCTTTACATTTTTCACAAAAATTGCACATCTTGATGGCTGCTATCAAGCCTGGCAAGTGCCATTTCCGGCGATCTGGGATGTATTCAATCTCAATTTTTTGGTACTCTCCGCGCCAACCTATGGTTGCGCTCCGCTTAGATACTAAACGGGAGTCTCCCCTCCTCCTCGCCCCCAGAAAAATAACTCCAGTCCTCCAGAGCCTCCAAAAAAATCTTAGCTACACCACGGCTGCATGGTGTTGATGTTGTAGTTGTTTCCTTTTTCTTTGAATATTTTTATTTTGCTTAAGTTAAAATCGGAAAAATTATAATGAGCAAATATGTTTTGGCCTGAGAAGGGGTTTCAAGGTCGAGAAATCGCATCTGGTCTGCCCCCCCCCCCCATGTCAAGCATCTTCCTACGCCCTGTAGACAGGCGATTGACAGGCACAACCCTGTAAAAGGAGGACGTTTTCCAGATTAGTCACAGTGACTATAAAATTACTCACTAGGAAGTGCCATTTGCCGAACACTAAACCTACCTCGAATGTTGCCATAAAACTTGCCTTTTTGAAGGAGGAAAGAGGTCTATGCGCTGGTTGTCTGCTAGGAATAAGAATTGAGGTCGACGATGTAAAACGAAACAAACAAAAAACTTGAAGACAATTTATATGTTTATTTACTATGATTCCTTCCTCAATAAAAGTGTGTAAAGGTTCGACGTAGAAAACCAACTTCGAAACTGTCTATTCTTAACTTATAAACAAACCGTTTTATGTTGAACTTATTCTATTTACATGAAAACTTCCCAGAGTTTAGTTTTTATCATATCTAACGAACGATAATGACATAAAAATATTTATAACTCCCTGAGAAGTTTTCGTGAAGTTTTTAAAGTGTCTTTAAAAGAGCTTTTGGTACCAATTGCGAAGGCTGCATTTTATCTATTCTTAAGCAAATATCGAACAATGGGGAAATATGCTGTATTTACGAATCAATCGGTTCCTTTGGGACATTTGACTATCTAAACGACAGGTAGTTTGGCATGCAATCATCAGTGGACGATCACTTGCCTGCACCGTGACAAATGGATTCATAGAGTCCGTCTTGATGTTTGTTATATGTATAAGATTGTGTGGTTTCTGCAAAACTGCTATATATTCTGCAAATAAAAAGTTCTTATTTATTATTTCTAAAGTCTTCATTGCGCAATACAGAAGGGTGCACATTCCACAGAGGGGGCAGCCAGCGTTTTCTTGGTTGGGTGGGGTGCGGTGGGTGTAACGTAATGAATGTATTCCAGGCAAGGATCCAAGGGGCACAGAGGAGCATGTGTCCCCCCCCCCTCTTTAAAGTAAAGTAAGGGTAGGCGGTACACCATCTGACGTACCTATAAGTCGGTTAACCTTGCACATTTTTTTCAGGAAAGGCCCGAAATTATCGTGCGTGATTTCATGTGAAAGATGAAAAGGCTTTTTAAGGTGGCCGGGATTTGAATGTAAAATGTTTGGGTTTTATGACCAAAGCTTGCGTTTTAGCTTGGTCATATAAGAACCAAACATTTTACATTCAAACTCGACCCCCTTAAAAAGCCTATTAATCTTTCGCATGAAGTCACGCACGATGATTTCGGGCCTTTCCTGAAAAATGTGCAAGGTTCACAGACTATGGTAACGTCAGATGATGGTACCGTCTACCCTTACTTTACCGGTCAAAATGGTGAAATGTAAGCGTATCACGCTGTACCATACAAAAATAAAATAACGCTTTGTATTTTGTTCAGGAATTTCCTATTGATATAAGTGGTAGTTTAAGCCTATAGGCTTACAACTGTGAGTATGAGACTTTGCCAACACTTTACGGTATCAAAAGGCTATTTTCCGGCTAGCTTCGCGAGCACCTTTTCACTGCATTCATTATTGCTTCAAAAAATTGGGGCGCGCTTCTGGCGCTCTAGTTTCATGGCGTTTTTTATACTTTGGTTTTATATACATGAATAGTATAGAATAATATTGGAAACACATTGTTCTGGAAAGGGTGAGAATTCCATCCTCAGTCGCATAGCTAGTTACCCCTTCTTGGCGTACTGACGAATAGGCGAAACCTTGAAATTTGCACACTGACGAATGTGATTGTTTGTTCATTTTGGCGTGATGAGGGGTGCAATTTTAGTCCCATCCTGTTTATCTCAACATTAAAAATTGGAATGACAATGTAATATATTTTATTTTCTACAATTAACCAGAATGCAAAAATGCATTGTGGTTTCGATGTATATAGCACTTTGTGTAATCCCAAATAAAGCCAAGATGTCCTGTTTCTTTCAGTCAATGGCTGACTGTGATCTTAAAGTGCTGAAAAATTAGTTTCATGTTCATATTTCACCTTGGGAATTCTTGGGAAATTTTTATTTTTGGCCTCCAGTGATTTCAGCTGGCCTCTGATTTGTGACAAATCTCATAGGGGTTTTCTGATGGATTAAATGCAACACCATGGGAAGTATCCAACCATCCTAACTTGAGCTATCTTGTAAACAAGGTTTTCAGAGTTTGACCCCAGATGACCTTTGACCTCCACCATAAATAGTAGGGTACTTCCTCTCACCATAAGTCATCCACATACTATCTATGAAATCTATCCAAGCTTTGATCCTACCTTGCAATATCATGTTAGCAAGCTTTTCAGAGTTTGACCCCCAGTGAACCCATTTGACCTTTGACCTCCACCAAAAGCGATATGATTCCACCTCTGACCATAAGGCATCCACATACTACCTATGAAATCTATCCAAGTTTCCTAACTTCAGATATCATGTTAATAAGGTTTGCAGACTTTGACCCCCGGTGGCCCCAGATGACCTTTGACCTCCACTAAAAACAACGGGGTTCTTTTTCTCACCATAATGCATTCACATGCTAAGTATGAAATGTATGCAAGCTTCCTACTGTGAGATATCATGTAAACAAGTTTTTCAGACTTTGACCCCCGGTGACCCCAGATGACCTTTGACCTCAACCAAAAACAATAGCATTCTACCTCTGACCCTAAGGCATTCACATACCAAGTATGAAATCTATCCAAGCTTTCTTCCTCGAGATATCATGTTTACAAGGTTTTCAGAATTTGACCCCTGGTGATCCCAAATGACCTTTGACTGCCACCAAAAACAATAGGGTTCTTTTTACACCACAATGCATCCACACACCAAGTATGAAATCTATCCAAGCTTACTACCTTGAAATATTGTGTAAACAAGGTTTTCAGAGTTTGACCCCTGGTGACCCCAAATGACCTTTGACCTCCACCAATAACAATAGGGTTCTTTTCTAACCACAATGCATCCAATACCAAATATGAAACCTATCCAAGTTTCCTACCTTGAGATATCGTGTAAACAAGATTTTCAGTGTTTGACCACTGGTGACTCCAAATGACCTTCGACCTCCACCAAAAACAATAGGATTTTTTCTTACACCATAATGCATTCACACATTAAGTTTGAAATCTATCCATACTTTCTACCTAGAGATATCGTGTAAACAAAGTTTTCAGAGTTTGACCCCTGGTGACCCCAAATGACCTTTGACCTCCACCAAAAACAAGAGGGTTCTTTCTCTTAATATGGGGCATCTACCTACCAACTTTGAGAACTGTCAGAGTTTCCCTTCTTGAGATATCGTGTAAACAAGAACATGTCACAAACACCCACATACACACCCACATACATACATACATACATACATACATACATACAAACGCACATACATACACACACGCCATCATGACTGCATAGGTTTCTCTTTTCATTGAAACCAAAAACCAAAAAACAACCTGGCAAAGGATTTCCAATTGAGGGAACATTCGTTACTATGTAAACTTGGAAACAGAAACAGATTCGTCACTACCGGTACACCAAAATTGGGTTTTACCAATCAGTCACTACGCCAAAAAGGGGACGAGCTGTCGTCTTGTTTTTGTCGAGCGGTAGCTTAACAGTAGTCTACCCGGGAAACCAACTCTCAGGACATACGTGTGGGCACGATGCAAGAAATGTTATACATGGGGTGGGGCAAGGTTGGAACAGGGGATCATGGCCTCCGAGTTGCGAAATTTTCCAGCTTTCTTAACGAAGTATGTAATCCCTGACTTGCCATCAGTCACCCCAACTGTGTAACTATTTTTCCTCTCAAGGAGGGCAGATTCACTGAAAGGAACCCAAAATGTCCGGCGCTTCGCGCCCTGTAGAATTTCATGTTGCTTCAGTTTTGCCATAGTTACGTTCCGTTTAGCCTAAATATTGCAAGCTCCCCCTCCCAAGTTACCTTGCAAGTACTCTTTAGGTAAAACCTGTACAGTTTTCTAGAAAAGATTGGGAACTTCATCTCTTTTTGCATAGTTGTTCCTTGAATTTGTTGTACGGTATCCGGCATAAGTGTAGGGAGCGGGGATTGGAGGGCTTTACCTCCCCAGAAGAAATGTCGTGGGAACGAGTATACTTTCGCCACCCACTATCCGAGGACACTGAACCCCTTATTTGGTCTCTCTGACCGGGGGGGGGGACTCCCCTTAGAATCCTCCCCAGGACTGCGGTCTGAAACAAAGTTCAGCATCCCCCTCCCCAGCTGAGAAGAGCTGCCTACGTCTATGATATACGGTAAGAGATTCGCGGTGGGACGTTTGGCTAAATAGCCCGGTTGGATACAACATATATTATCCCCGAAAATGGGTGTATGTTAGATTCTTCCATCGGTGCCTACAAATGTACAAAACGACCCCAAAAATACAACCACAAATGTTTTCTCGAGCGTTTCTCGAGCTGTAGAGATAACTTGTTTTTCTTCATAGTTTGATTTCAATATCCGATAAAAAGAACCCCCAACCACTGGCTTAACAAGACATACGGCATCATACGAAGATTGAAAACTTATTCGAGAAAAACAATGCGTCAAGATACTGTAAGGATTGAGCAACATCGCCCTAATCTATATTAAATGCTCATATGCACAACAGATACTTCGATATGACATTGATAAGCTTATAGACACATCTGCAAATCAAAATAACAGGTGAAACCCTTTTTTTAGATTTTGAGACAGGCTGCAATGGCTACTGAATGTATTTCAATTACAAAGACCACATAACATCTAACATATCTGGTATACCACTTTCAAACATGCTTTTATCCCTTTAAAAATGATGTCATGATTGTGTGGTAATGGGGAAAATTTTAAGGGCAAAGTGCCCCTGTCCATGAAATATCATTCCGTACGCCTCTGACGGAAAATGATGGTAAATGTTACCGCAAAACAATATTCCAAAGCTGGAGAGTACTAGAATGTTGTCGGATATGAATGTTGCTAATTGATACACATTTAGCACAATGCTTCGGATTTCGAGAAATTCTCAATGAACTGTTCATCGCAGTTTTTCTTTTTAATTGTATATAATGAATTAAAATTTTGTCTACGGCATTCATTATGACTTATGAAAAGTAAAAGCCTGGCAGCGAAAAGTGGGGGAGGGGGGATTTTGTGTTATGTCCCCCATATCAAAAATGGAGGGAACACTCCCCCTGCCCCCCTCCCAGGATCGACGTCGGTGATCAGTCCTCAATACTAGTTTCCATTTTGTTAGCAAATCGTTACAGACCCCAAATATCAGTAATTGGTTTTACGCCCGTCTTCTGAAATAAATTTACCTCATAAGCGTATACTAGGCCGTAAAGGCTTTGGTACAGTTATAAAGATCTTTCAATTCAGGCGCGGATCCAAGGGGGGGGGCTTTCCCGGCCTCAGCCCCCATTTTTCGCCACATCAACATAATACGCGAAAATTAGCATAATATTAATCTTGAAGAATATTCAAGGGGCTTTCAGCCCCCCCCCCCCTTTCGAAATGTCTGGATCCGGGCCTGAGTCATGGTTTTAAACTGGTCATCGTGGAGCTATTACCGAAAGTCCCAGCCCCTATCTTTTTTCTGTCATTTCGGCCTCGTCTGAGAGCACAAATAGGTCCCTATAACCCAAAAATGCTCAAAAAACTCATAGGGTATTTCCGACAGATGTTGTCGAGGTATTACTTACTAGCTCCCGAAACTCAATAATTATCGAGTGTTTTATTTGAGACTCGAATACTTATTTTCTACAAAATACCGGACGGCCTAATCAAATGTAATGTAAGTAAGCTCAAAGGAAACCATGCAATTTTTCTCAACCCCCTTCTTCACCCTTATATATCCTTTACTATAAACTTTTTCTCGTAATACCCGTTCATTACACACCACCGTACCTAACTAACATGGGCAAAGAAAAATGTATCCGAATCTGATTCTCATCAGCCCCGTCGTGATGAATTCTTTCAAGAAAATAATCTATGGGAGCTTTAAAGAGAAATCACAATGGTATTGCGCATTTCTTAAACATCGCGTGAGATGTATTGAGCAAGGGGAAACAAAGGCTTAGGAAAGATACTATAAAATAAACAAACTGTTGCTGGCTTTAAAATAGCCGATTAATGAAATGGAATATAATCGTTAAATCTATCATTACCATAGATCACATGCCGGTCTGACATGCCAGGTGTTGGTATTTTAGGGGAAGAAAGGGGGATAAAATCTTCAGCCCACCCTTGTTAGCCTGAGGAAATCGGTGCTAAAAGTTTATGCACATGCGCGCAAAACCTTCAAAAACTACCCATGGCTTATCGGCTCCGCAAGGGACTGGAAGAGTCAAGCGCCGCTTCTAATGCTTTTCGAACAGCGAAGGCCCATGGGCTGCCATACGGCACTTGTGAGTTTCAGGGGTAATGATCTTGGGGACCCAGTGGGGAAATTCGCGAAAGTGCTAGCACTTAAGAAAACGGGGACTCTGGCTTTAAGCCGACCCTAAATGAAGTCCGGAGCACACCAGACTCATAACAGTTATTGCATTTTTACATTGAAGTAATGAATAATTGATCAAGCAGCTTGTAAAAGAATGAGCGGGGAGAAATAGGTATAACGAAAAGAAAGTATGGTTTACATGCTTTTTCTATGTTAACATACCGTACTATGTAAATTTTCAGTCACCAGAGACCGAACGTTAGTGCTTTTGAATGAGTTCGTGTCATCAATAAAGCTTCATGCAATTCATACAGTTAGCATGTTATGTGCATTGCTTAGCCTCTGCCTTCATCGGAGGTGTACATATAGTTTGGCTGGATAAGTTCACGTGTCATAATGTGCTTCAGGTCCAGCAGGCATAAAAACATTGGCAATTAGCAATCTTTGACCATGGTACGGTAAAGCTCATATGCAGGCTCTTAGCCGCTCGAGGCAATTTTCAATTTATGCAAACTTTGTCTGTCATGGCGTGTTGCAGTCTGATTTGTTTAGAAAGCTCTGATTCTCTGGGAAATATCGCAGAAAAGAGCTTCTTCTAGATGCATGGGCTATCTTGGATATTCTTCAATAATCAGAGCTTTCTAAAAATCAGACTGGCAACCACGCATGACAGACAAATTTTGCCAATAAAATTGAAAATGCCTCAGCGGCTCAAGAGCCTGCATATGAAGCTTTACACGTTACATGGTCAAAGATTGCTAATGCAATTTTTATGCCTGCTGGACCTGAAGCACATTATGACACGTGAACTTATCCAGCCAAAACTATACGTACACCTCCGATGAAGGCAGAGAGGCTAAGCAATGCAACATAACATGCTAACTGTATGAATTGCATGAAGCTTTTATTGATGACACGAACTCATCAAAAGCACTAACGTTTCGGTCTCTGTGACTGAAAATTACACAGTACGGTATGTTAAGATAGAAAAAGCATGTGAACCAATACTTTCTTTTCGTTTATACCTATTTTCTCCCCGCCTCATATTTACAATGCTGCTTGGATCATTAATCATTACTTAAATGTAAAAATGCAATAACTGTTGTTAGTCTGGTGTGCTAAGGACTTCATATAGGGTTGGCTTAAAGCCAGAGTCCCCGTTTTCTTAAGTGCTAGCACTTTCGCGAATTTCCCCACTGGGTCCCCAAGATCATTACCCCTGAAACTCACAAGTGCCGTATGGCAGCCCATGGGCCTTCGCTGTTCGAAAAGCATTAGAAGCGGCGCTTGACTCTTCCAGTCCCTTGCGGAGCCGATAAGCCATGGGTAGTTTTTGAAGGTTTTGCGCGCATGTGCATAAACTTTTAGCACCGATTTCCTCAGGCTAACAAGGGTGGGCTGAAGATTTTATCCCCCTTTCTTCCCCTAAAATACCAACATCTGGCATGTCAGACCAGCATGTGATCTATGGTAATGATAGATTTAACGATTATATTCCATGTCATTAATCGGCTATTTTAAAGCCAGCAACAGTTTGTTTATTCATAGTATCTTTCCTAAGCCTTTGTTTCCCCTTGCTCAATACATCTCACGCGATGTTTAAGAAATGCGCAATACCATTGTGATTTCTCTTTAAAGCTCCCATAGATTATTTTCTTGAAAGAATTCATCACGACGGGGCTGATGAGACTCAGTTCGGATACATCTTTGCCCATGTTAGTTAGGTACGGTGGTGTGTAATGAACGTGTACGAGAAAAAGTTTATAGTAAAGGATATATAAGGGTGAAGAAGGGGGTGAGAAAAATTTGCATTGGTTTCCTTTGAGCTACTTACATTACATTGATAGGCCGTCGGTATTTTGTAGACAATAAGTATTTCTCAAATAAAACACTCGATAATTATTGAGTTTCAGCTAGTAAGTAACTCGACAACATCTGTCGGAAATACCCTATGAGTTTTGAGCAATTTGTTGGGTTATAGGGCGTTGTGGGGGGGGGGGGGTGGGGGGGGTGGGGGAAAAACCTATTTGTGCTCTCAGACGAGGCCGAAATGAAAAGATAGGGGCTGGGACTTTCGGTAATAGCTCCACGATGACTAGTTTAAAACAATGAATCAGGCCCGGATCCAGACATTTCGAAAGGGGGGGGGGGGGGCTGAAAGCCCCTTGAATATTCTTCAAGATTAATATTATGCTAATTTTCGCGTATTAGTCACATTGATGTGGCGAAAACTGGGGCTGAAGGCCGGGAAAAGCCCCCCCCCCCCCTCTTGGATCCGCGCCTGAATTGAAAGATCTTTATAACTGTACCACAGCCTTTACGAAGCCTCAGTATACGCTTTATGCAGGTAAATTATTTCAGAAGACGGGCGTAAAACCAATTACTGATATTTGGGGTATGAAACGATTTGATAACAAAATGGAAAACTAGTATGAGGGGGGAATGATCACCGACGTTCGATCCTGGGAGGGGGGCAGGGGGAGTGTTCCCTCACATTTTTGATATCGGGGGACATAACACAAACAATCCCCCCTCCCCCACTTTTCGCTGCCAGCTTTTACTTTTCATAGGCATAATGAATGCCGTAGACAAAATTTTAATTCGATTTCTACAATTTAAAAAGACAAAAAAAGAAAACTGCGATGAACAGTTCATTGAGAATTTCTCGAAATCCGAAGCATTGTGCTAAATGTGTATCAATTAGCAACATTCATATCCGACAACATTCTAGTACTCTCCAGCTTTGGAATATTGTTTTGCGGTAATATTTACCATCATTTTCCGTCAGAGGCGTACGGAATGATATTTCATGGACAGGGCACTTTGCCCTTAAAATTTTCCCCATTACCACACAATCATGACATCATTTTTAAAGGGATAAAAGCATGTTTTTGAAAGTGTTATACCAGATATGTTAGTATTGTTATGTGGTCTTTGTAATTGAAATACATTCAGTAGCCATTGCAGCCTGTCTCAAAATCTAAAAATCTGAAAAAAAGGGTTTCACCTGTTATTTTGATTTGCAGAGTTTAGATGTGTCTATAAGCTTATCCATGTCATATCGAAGTATCTTTGTGGCATATGAGCATTTAATATAGATTTAGGGCGAATGTGAAGAGGGGGAAGGGATGATTCCCCCTCAATCCTTACAGTATCTTGACGCATTGTTTTTCTCGAATAAGTTTTCAATCTTCGTATGATGCCGTATGTCTTGTTAAGCCAGTGGTTGGGGGTTCTTTTTATCGGATATTGAAATCAAACTATGAAGAAAAACAAGTTATCTCTACAGCTCGAGAAACGCTCGAGAAAACATTTGTGGTTGTATTTTTGGGGTCGTTTTGTACATTTGTAGGCACCGATGGAAGAATCTAACATACACCCATTTTCGGGGATAATATATGTTGTATCCAACCGGGCTATTTAGCCAAACGTCCCACCGCGAATCTCTTACCGTATATCATAGACGTAGGCAGCTCTTCTCAGCTGGGGAGGGGGATGCTGAACTTTGTTTCAGCCCGGGGGGGGGGGGGGACCGCAGTCCCTGGGGAGGATCGAAGGGGAGTACCCCCCCGGTCAGAGAGACCAAATAAGGGGTTCTAGTGTCCTCGGATAGTGGGTGGCGAAAAGTATACTCGTTCCCACGACATTTCTTCTGGGGAGGTTAAAGCCCTCCAATCCCCGCTCCCTACCCACCCCCAAACGTTATGCCGGATACCGTACAACAAATTCAAGGAACAACTATGCAAAAAGAGATGAAGTTCCCAATCTTTTCTAGAAAACTGTACAGGTTTTACCTAAAGAGTACTTGCAAGGTAACTTGGGAGGGGGAGCTTGCAATATTTAGGCTAAACGGAACGTAACTATGGCAAAACTGAAGCAACATGAAATTCTACAGGGCGCGAAGCGCCGGACATTTTGGGTTCCTTTCAGTGAATCTGCCCTCCTTGAGAGGAAAAATAGTTACACAGTTGGGGTGACTGATGGCAAGTCAGGGATTACATACTTCGTTTTAAGAGAAAGCTGGAAAATTTCGCAACTCGGAGGCCATTGATCCCCTGTTCCAACCTTGCCCCACCCCATGTATAACATTTCTTGCATCGTGCCCACACGTATGTCCTGAGAGTTGGTTTCCCGGGTAGACTACTGTTAAGCTACCGCTCGACAAATACAAGACGACAGCTCGTCCCCTTTTTGGCGTACCTATGGATTGGCAAAACCCAATTTTGGTGACGAATCTGTTTGTGTTTCCAAGTTTACATAGTGACGAATGTTCCCTCAATTGGAAATCCTTTGCCTGGTTGTTTCTTGGTTTTTAGTTTCGATGAAAAGAGAAACCTATGCAGTCATGATGGCGTGTGTGTATGTATGTGGGTATGTGCGTTTGTGTGTATGTATGTGGGTGTGTATGTGTGTGTTTGTGACACTTTCTTGTTTACACGATATCTCAAGAAGGGAAACTCTGACAGTTCTCAAAATTGGTAGGTAGATGCACCATATTAAGAGAAACAACCCAATTGTTTTTGGTGGAGGTCAAAGGTCATTTGGGGTCACCAGGGGTCAAAATCTGAAAACTTTGTTTACACGATATCTCAAGGTAGGAAGCTTGCATAGATTTCATACTTAATATGTGAATGCACTATGGTGTAAGAAAGAACTCTATTGTTTTGGTGGAGGTCAAAGGTCATTTGGGGTCACCAGGGGTCAAACACTGAAAATCTTGTTTACACGATATCTCAAGGTAGGAAACTTGGATAGATTTCATACTTGGTATGTGGATGCACTAAGGGGGGGGGGGGGGGGGGGGGGGGGGGGGGGGGGGGGGGGGGGGGGGGGGGGGGGGGGGGGGGGGGGGGGGGGGGGGGGGGGGGGGGGGGGGGGGGGGGGGGGGGCGGGGGGGGGGGGGGCGGGAGGGGGGGGGGGGGGGGGCGGGGGGGGGTGCGTAAAAGAAAGAACCCTATTGTTTTTGGTGGAGGTCAAATGTCATTTTTGGGTCACCAGGGGTCAAAATCTGAAAACCTTGTTTACACGATATCTCAAGGTAGGACGCTTGGATAGGTTTCATACTTGGTATGTGAATGCATTATGGTAAGAAAAAGGACCCTATTGTTATTGGTGAAGGTCAAAGGTCATTTTCGGGTCAACAGGGGTCAAAATCTGAAAACCTTGTTTACACAATATCTCAAGGTGGGAAGCTTGGATAGATTTCATACTTGGTATGTGGATGCACTATGGTAAGAGAAAGAACCCTATTGTTTTTTGGTGGAGATCAAAGCTCATTTGGGGTCACCAGGGGTCAAACTCTGAAAACCTTGTTTACACAATATTTCCAAGGTAGGAAGCTTGGATAGATTTCATACTTGGTGTGTGGATGCATTATGGTGTAAGAAAGAATCATATTGTTTTTGGTAGCAGTCAAAGGTCATTTGGTATCAGAAGGGGTCAAATTCTGAAAACCTTGTAAACATGATATCTCGAGGAAGAAAGCCTGGATAGATTTCATACTTAGTATGTGAATGCCTTAGGATCAGAGGTAGAATGCTATTGTTTTTGGTTGAGGTCAAAGGTCATCTGCGGTCACCGGGGGTCAAAGTCTGAAAAACTTGTTTACATGATATCTCACAGTAGGAAGCTTGCATACATTTCATACTTAGCATGTGAATGCATTATGGTGAGAAAAAGAACCCCGTTGTTTTTAGTGGAGGTCAAAGGTCATCTGGGGCCACGGGGGTCAAAGTTTCTTGCAAACCTTATTAACATGATATCTAAAGTTCAGGAAACTTGATAGATTTCATAGATAGTATGGAATGCCTTATGGTCAGAGGTGGAATCGTATATCGCTTTTTGGTGGTGAGTTCAAAGGGTCAAATGGGTTCACTGGGGGTCAACTCTGAAAAGCTTGCTACCATGATATTGCATGGTAGGATCAAAGCTTGGATAGGAAAAAAATTTCATAGATAGTATGTGGATGAGTTATGGTCGAGAGGAAGTACCCTACTATTCATGGTGGAGGTCAACGGTCATATCTGGGGTCAAACTCTGAAAACCTTGTTTACAAGATAGCTCAAGTTAGGATGGTTGGATACTTCCCATGGTGTTGCATTTATCCATCAGGGAAAAAAACCCCTATAGATATGTCACAAAATCAGAGGCCAGCTGAAATCACTGGAGGCCAAAAAGCAAAAAAAATTCCCAAGCATTCCCAAGGTGAAATATGAACATGAAACCTAATTTGCCAGCACTTTAAGATCACAGTCAGTCATTGACTGAAAGAAACAGGACATCTTGGACTTTATTGGGATTACACAAAGTGCTAATATACATCGAAACCACAATGCATTTTTGCATTCTGGTTAATTGTAGAAAATAAAAAATAATACCGTTGTCATTCCAATTTAATTTTTGAGATAAACAGGGGGGAGAGGGACTAAAAAAAAATTGCACCCGTTCATCACGCCAAAATGAACAAACAATCACCATTCGTCAGTGTGCAAATTTCAAGGTTCGCCTATTAGTCAGTACGACAAGAATGGGTAACTAGCTATGCGACTGAGGATGGAATTCTCACCCTTTCCAGAACAATGTGTTTCCAATATTATTCTATACTATTCATGTATATAAAACCAAAGTATAAAAAACGCCATGAAACTAGAGTGCGAGAACCGCGCCCCAATTTTTGTAGCAACAATGAATGCAGTGAAAAGGTGCTCGCGAAGCTAGCCGGAAAATAGCCTTTTGATACCGTAAAGTGTTGGCAAAGTCCTCTCATACTCTCAGTTGTAGGCCTATAGGCTTAAACTACCAGTTATATCAATAGGAAATTCCTGAACAAAATACAAAGCGTTATTTTACTTTGTATGGTACAGCGTGATACTCTTACATTTCACCATTTTGACCGGTAAAGAAAGGGTAGGAGGTACCACCATCTGACGTTACCATAGTCGGTGAACCTTGCACATATTTAGGAAAGGCCCGAAATCATCGTGCGTGACTTCATGCGAAAGATTAATAGGCTTTTTAAGGGGGTCGAGTTTGAATGTAAAATGTTTGGTTCTTATATGACCAAGCTAAAACGCAAGCTTTGGTCATAAAACCCAAACATTTTTAATTCAAATCCCGGCCACCTCTAAAAGCCTTTTCATCTTTCACATGAAATCACGCACGATGATTTCGGGCCTTTCCTGAAAAAATGTGCAAGGTTAACCGACTTCAGATGGTGTACCGCCTACCCTTACTTTACTTAAAAAAAGGGGGGGGGACACATGCTCCTCTGTGCCCCTTGGATCCTTGTCTGGAATACATTCATTACATTACACCCCACCCAACCAAGAAAACGCTGGCTGCCCCCTCTGTGGAATGTGCACCCTTCTGTATTGCGCAATGAAGACTTTTAGAAATAATAAATAAGAACATTTTTATTTGCGGAATATATAGCAGTTTCGCAGAAACCACACGATCTTATACATATAACAAACATCAAGACGGACCTCTATAAATCCATTTGTCACGGTGCAGGCAAGTGATTGTCCACTGATGATTGCGTGCCAAACTACCTGTCGTTTAGATAGTCAAATGTCCTAAAGGAACCGATTGATTCGTAAATACAGCATGTTTCCCCATTGTTCGATACTTGCTTAAGAACACATAAAATACAGTCTTCTCAATTGGTACCAAAAGCTCTTTTAAAAACACTTTAAAAACTCCATGAAAACTTCTCAGGGAGTTATAAATATTTTTATGTCATTATCGTTCGTTAGAAATATGATAAAAACTAAACTCTGGGAAGTTTTCATGTAAATAGAATTTAAAAAGTTTTTTTTTTCCCCCAACATAAAACGGTTTGTTTATAAGTTACGAATAGACAGTTTCGAAGTTGGTCTTCTACGTCGAACCTTTACACACTTTTATTGAGGAAGGAATCATAGTAAATAAACATATAAATTATCAAGTTGTTTTTTTGTTTCGTTTTACATCGTCGACCTCAATTCTTATTCCTAGCAGACAACCAGCCCATAGACCTCTTTCCTCCTTCAAAAGGCAAGTTTTATGGCAACGTTCGAGGAGGTTTAGTGTTCGGCAAATGGCACTTCCTTGTGAGTAATTTTATAGTCGCTGTGACTAATTTGGAAAATGTCCTACTTTTACAGGGTTGTGCCTGTCAATCACCTGTCTACAGGGCGTAGGAAGATGCTTGACATGGGGGAGGGCAGACCAGATGCGATTTCTCGACCTTGATTACCCACCGGAGGAAAAAAAAAGAAAAATGCCACACCAAAACATCATATTTGCTCATTATAATTTTTCCGATTTTAATTTAAGCAAAATAAAAATATTCAAAGAAAAAGGAAACAACTACAACATCAACACATGCAGCCGTGGTGTAGCTAAGATTTTTTTTGAGGCTCTGGAGGACTGAAGTTATTTTTTTGGGGGGGGGGGGGAGGGGAGACTCCCGTTTAGTATCTGAGCGGAGCGCCACCATAGGTTGGCGCAGAGCGTACCAAGAAAATTTGAGATTGAATACATCCCAGATCGTCGGAAATGGCACTTGCCAGGCTTGATAGCAGCCATCAAGATGTGCAATTTTTGTGAAAAATGTAAAGCTTGATTTAATTTTATTCTAAAACACATTTCTGTGAGGACGGATTAGCTGAGCTGGCCGGACTTGAGGTCCGAGGATTGCAAGTTTGAATCCCATTTATTATCTAAGCGGAACGCCATCATAGGTTTGCAAGCAAACCGATAAAATTTGAGATTTTATACATCCCAGATCGCCGGAAATGGCGCTTGCCAGGCTTGATAGCAGCCATCAAGATGTGCAATTTCTGTGAACATTTTTTAAAGTTTGATTTGAATTTGTTCTAAAACACATTAAGTTTGTCACAATCTATCCGACTTTATTCAGAATTATTCAGAGTGGAGTTAGCCCCATGGATTTCGGTGGATTGATTAGAATGGAGATTTTCCACAGCCCGAGTCTACTATTATTAAGTTGGTGGCGCCAAGATTTTCCCGACGGGGACCACCGACCCGAATCCCCGGCACCCCAATGCCGTCGGGTATAAGTGGGATTTGAAGAAAACCTGCGTACAAGACCATTACATTCGGGGCATATATAGCATAAAATTTGTATATACTAGAGAAGAAAAGTTCCGCGTTGATTAAATGTTTTCCCCGGAATCGAAGCTGTAAAAATTGCAAAGCGCGCGAAGCGCGAAAATTTTTGGTAGGTTTTCACAAAAAACATATGTAAACATTAAGAACAAAAAAGGAAGAAAATCTGTAGGGGTTCTAGACCGTATAGGAGATAATATGCAATGTATCGAAATTACCTTACCTATGCGATGAAATAGCCAAATATTGCTCCGTGAGTCCCTCACCAACTGACAGTACCGCTTGACACCAGTGGCTTTTTTCAAGCCTGCTTAAAAATTAATAAAAATAAAAAAAAATGAACAAAAGGGAGCGAGGCTAGAGAAACTGTAGGAGAATTTTCAGTAGCCTACTATGATTAAATTTTGCAGTAGTAAATGAAGGAAAACATTACTATCAAATACAATCAAATGCCTGGAAGATTTTTCTCGGTTCGCTTCACGTGTACTCCCAGAGAAAACTGACTCGCAAATAAGGGTCACTAAAAGTACTCATGTACGTCATTAAATGCACCGTGGTCTTTGCAAACAAAATCCCAAACCTATACTTATGTTCAGGGAATCGCAGTTCTGTATACTTCGGCGTGCTTCGCGCATGAGCCTAATATAAATTGATGTCTCATCACTGCATCAAAGCTTTAGGAAAGCTTGAGTAAATTACTTTTCCACAACCTCGCTACACCTCTCCCTGTTCACTTGCCTCACCAACTACTACCATCCTAGCAAATTAACTGACGGTTACTATCCTAAATTTGCGATCGTTATAAGAAAAATATTTCATTAGCATCTCAAATTAAACTTGGGGAAATAGGATTTTCTCACGAAATTGTCCAGCATGACTGCAGAAGCCGTCAACTTTGCGAAAAATTACTCTGGACGGACCCTCAGTCCCCAGCCTTAGGCGCTCGTGGTTAAAGGCCTCGCCGGCCACAACTTCCCAAGATGCAGCATCCAATGAAAATACTTCGCCGTCCCTTTAACTGAAGATGCCCTTGGTCATGTCCATGTATAAACAACACATCAAACATTTCATTGATTTTCGAAAGTATTTTATAGTCTTTAACTTTCAAAATCGACAATATACCTTACTTTTCACGGCAATAAAAAAGTTGAGAAGGACTTGTCTTAGACCATCAAAAATGAAGATATGAAACCATAGAGCAGGATATAGGTTCCATTATATCCTGCCCTATGGGACAGGCAGCTGGAGAAAGTAGAAGCATTGTTTAAATAGTGAAAAATATTGCATTTAAAACTAAAGAAAAACAATAGGCTACTAATAAGTCTCAAACGCTGTCTCACAGCTGTTTTCTTCGGCGCGCTTCTCGCGTTCCCGTTTTAAATTTTGTTTCGGGATTCGGGGTTACCTCGTATAGATCACCTCACTTGTCATAGCTTCGTACAAACTCTTCCATTATCATTGAAACCACCGATTCCCCATTGCCTTAGGCAGCGGAGGGGAAAGTTCCCCCTCCCCCACAAATTTTCAAAGCAATATTTTTATTACCATTGAGCTGTGTAAATTTTAACTACTTATTACAGACTGTTTAGATGCAAGTTGTAATTTACGGAGTCATTTCCGGTACCGTAATATGGGACAGGCGCTTAGCGAAGGGAGGGGGAAGCTCCCCCTCCTTGAGAGTACTTTTCTTAGCTTTCGTATTACTCATATCGCTAAAAAGTCTTAAAAGCGACTTTTTTTCAGCTCGTTTCGCGCGCACACACTCTGACTACTAGATTTTGTCCACTACATTGCAAACCTAAACTAGTTAGGATGGTGTCTCTCCCGACTAATTTGACTGACTAGCGTAAAATTAGTCGGTGGATTAGTCAGTGATCACAAACTAGTCAGTTGATTAGTCGGTGTCACACGGACTAATCCATTGAATATTTTGTGATCACTGACTAATTCACCGACTAATTTTACGCTAGTCAGTCAAATTAGTCGGGAGAGACACCATTCTGACTAGTTTAGGACTAGTTTAGGTTTTCAGTGTTTTTCGAAAACCCTCAAATAATCCATTCTCTCCTCCTTCTTCAAGCCCTCTGCATTATCGATTTCGGCCGACTGTTAGTCATACGAACTAAGAATATAATTGAAAAAGTCAAATTATGGTTTTTGTGGTCTGTTAAGTGCCCACCTTATGTCATTTTTAGTTGAAGCTAAATGCATCATATTAATGCCTACAGTTTCGTAAATACTCAATTAACTTCCGCGGGCCTCCCCCACTAAACCCCACACCGGAGCTCTGCCCCTGGACCCCACCAGGGGCCTTGAGGCGAGCCACTGGATTCCACGCCATTGGGAGAGCGCTTCGCGATCCCGCAGTGCATTAGGCGCCGTTTGGCAGTCCACTCGGGTTTGGTGTTTTCCCCCCTCCCACACTTTCACACATCAAATCCCGCCAGTGCTCGTTGACCAAGTAAACACGGGAGCCATGAAAGATTTTAAAAGGCTTTCTCAAATATTTCATAGAAATGAAGCACACCCACTCCACAACCAGCTGAATTAACTTCTCTTCTCCAACACATCAGTTATAACTTAAGGAATAAGGCAATTGTTCCAAAATTCAGGACCACACCTTTTAACCAGAGAGCCCAAAGGCTTCGTAGTGATTCCTTGCTGAAAGGGAATGATATGTTGCACTGACTCGGTTTATCCCTCAAATTTACACTTCTGGACTTTTTCATTTTTACTATGTTTTACATCTTGACCCCTGCTGACCTCATATGACCGTTGAACCCACCAAAAAGTGAATCACAAAAAATGATAAAATCATGTGTCAGGAGGGAATCGAACCCGGGACCATCTGCGTGACAAACGGAGCTCTAATCCACTGCCCCCATCAAAGAACTCGTTCAGCATATAGTATTTCTGATCATCCTTTAGTCACAGCATCCTTTACACGTGTTCATTGGTAATGCAAATTGGTAAATCAAATAAGAATTATTACTGTAATAGTTATGCTAGTGAAAAAATAAGTTTTTCTCTATAATTTTATAACTAGACTCGTGCAAAATTCAACCTTAACTTTTCGTTTGTAACCAAGCGCCGGACACAATTTGGAGGCACCGCCTACTGTCTATTTATTTTACGAGGTTTTCGTAGTTTCACCTCTGATGACCTCAGATGACCTTCGACTTTCAACAAACCCAAAAGGTTCTCTTTCTCTTAAAGTTACACATCTATATACCAATTGTGAAAAGGATACATCACCCCTGTCATGAAATAGCGTGGTTTTTCAATTTTTTTTGGTTTTTACCTCTGGTGACCTCAAATGAACTTTGACCTCCACTGAAAATAATTAGATTCTTCCGGTTAATATGATAAAGTTATATACCAAGTATGAAGATTGTCCATCACTGTTATCTTGAGATATCATGTTTACAAGCAGTTTTTAAGAATCTCGTATTTCACCTCTCGTGACCTCAGATAACCTTTTAACTTTACCAAAATCAATAGGGTTTATCTTTTGACTATAACGCATGCACATGCCAAGTATGAATAGCATCCACCTAGAGATATCGTGTTTACCGGTTTTCGGATTTTGACCTCTGGTGACCTTACATGACCTTTGACCTTCACCAAAAACAATCTGGGATCTGTTTCTTAATATAATAATTCTGTATTCCAAGTATTAAAATTATCCATCATTGCTATCTTGAGATATCGTGTTTACAAGCCAAGCGTCACAAACACACATATGGCATACACACATAATCGCCCGCGTGATTGCATAGTTTCATTTTGCATTCGGCGAGGAATTAAAAAGTCTGTCGAGTCGTTTATAGGGGTGCCATTTCTATTCAAGGTGTCTTTCTTCATAACTTACCGTACTTTCGTTATTTTATTTACTATTGACTCATCACCTGTAAATATATTCCTTTCTAATTTTATATTTTAATCTTTACCATTTAATGCTTTTACACCCTATTGATAATTATGTGATCTCACGTTTTTATATTGAAATTTAAAAATTTAATAGTACCTTAAAACTATCTTGGGGGAGGGTGCTAAGGGAAGGGGGTAACATTTAAGTCAGATGGATGAGGTGCAAAATGGTGATATGTTTGGTACTCTTTGAACTGAGTATATTTTTAGAAATTGTCATATTTTAGTGTTTTTTTTCTAATTACTGGCGGAGTGTAAGACAAGAGGAGGGGATGACGCCCCTTCACTTCGAGAAAATTTTTCCTGTAGAGGGATTTCATTTGACGTCACGCGATTGGGATTGCCCGGCACTGAGGCGCAAAACACACGCGCAGTAGGCGTATTTACAGCACAAGCGCACGGCATAACCATGGATACCACTGTGACACATGATGGAAGCGTGCCCTTCAAAACCAAAGGTACGCGCGATCTTGCTCTTTAAAACCAGAGACTCTGGTTCACGTGATGTCTGTGAAACCCCTTTATATGAAGTGGTTTAGATGCAAGATGGTGCAATCTTTGCTAAAGCTAAGTAAAGCGTTGAACTGATTATATGTTTAGGAGTCATCGTTATTTAATGTTTTCTTTTGGGGATCGGGTGTAGTTGAAAAATACCTCCCAGATAGGGAAAATGACACATTCTATACCTTGTACATCAATAAGTTGCATCTAAACATTCTCTTTGTTTAGATTTCATTCTTTAGAAACAAATTTAGATTTAAAAACGAAATGGTACATTTGATTAAAATTAAACGTTACTTTACATGTGCATTGAATTTACCATATAATTAAAGGTAACCATAGGCTATTTTTATAAAGCATACTGTGGCACGGTGTGAGGAGTAATATCAAAGATCTTTAGTCTGCACATGTGTTTCAGGTGATTTCAAACTAAGTATCATGTAGGAGAAAGAAAGAGGGTTCGTCCATGGTCAGGAGAAGTAAGCCAAGTGAGAACGCACATATTTCCACACGGCGAAACTCTGGGGACCTCCGCTGGAAAATTTGTGGGGAAACGAGTTACCCTTATATTCAATTTCCCAGGTTCTAACGGAATCAATAGCGGCAACTTTTTTTTCCAGCTGCACAACAAGAATGAAACCTGACGCAACAGTTTGCAATTGGTATGAGTACAGCGCCTCAAATGACACTTTAAAAGACATTCTAGTATTGTTTTATTTTATTTAACATTTGAAAAGTTATTCATTCTCTCAAAATTCCGTCCCCTTTTTCTCTTGCCTATTTTCTTCACCTTCATTTGTTTTTATTTTCGACCCACTCATTGACACCCGAAACCCACCAGGCTACACCACAGCCTTTAAGAAAGAAGTACCATAAGTGTGCCTACGTTGTATGTAATATCTCACTGAAAAAAATTGAACGAAAAAGCCCCCACATGCGATTTTTGGGGCTCTGAGCGCCCTCAAATCATACAGAGATTACCAGTCATAAATAAGAAAAATAAGGTAAACAATGTGGCAAGGACCAGTTGACGCCTCACTCTGAGTCGGCGCCTGATGCGTGCAAAAATGTCTATTCAAGTATAAAGGTCATTTCGTAGAATAAGTAATTCATTAAGGAGATATCACCACTCAGGGTCCCTGATATGACCTCGATGAGGATACAGGATGGTAAAGCTTCCTTTGCATGCTTTACTTACTATCACGGATACTATTAGCTTTCAAGTGTCCTCATATGTCATTGGTTACGCGTTTATATGACAACAAATATTAAACACTTAACACATTTTGAGCGTTACAACATTTCCATATAATGTTCAGTTAATGAATCCCTGCTTTACAAAGTACACTCGCGAAACTAGCCGCAAAGACCCTACTTCTGACAGCTTAAGGTTTTGTGCAATTTTAAACAAACTGGCAGGCTGATAAAGCGGCTGTCGGTCCTCGTGTCTAACTATACTAACCAGAAAGCCCAAAGGCTTAGTAATTCCTTGCTGAAAGGGAATGATTTGTTGCACTGACTCGGTTCATCCCTCAAATTTACACTTCTTGACATTTTCATTTTTTACGATATTTCCACTTCTTGACCCCTGCTGACCTTTGAACCCTTCCAAAAAGTGAACAACAAAAAAATGAAAAAAGAATATGTCCTAGGAGGGAATCGAACCCAGGACCGTCTGCGTGAGAAACAAAGCTCTATTCCGCTGCCTCCATCAAAGAACTCGTTCAGCATATACTTATTCTAATCATCCTATAGCCACAGCATCCTTTATACGTGTTCATACTTAGGTTATTCAAATAAGAATTATTACTCTAATAGTTATGTTTGAGAAAAAATAAATGTATTTCTTTATAATTTTATCTTTGGAATGGTACAAAATTCAACCTAAACCGTCCCATCTCTCTTCTTTTATGTGTAACTCATAAACTTTTACCCAACTAGTTTACAGAGAGTGTTTTTCCCGGCAGTTTCAACCTATATCGGTTATCCGCCTTCGATTCAACGCAATGATCACGAATAGTGTACCTACAATTTGGGGGGGCACGGGGACATGTCCCCCCAATAGTCCCCCTAATTTAGAAATCGCCCATTGACTTTGATTTTTCACACAGTAAATTATTTGAAAATGGGGTCATGCCCCCCTAATATTGGAACAAATCGTCGCCATTGCCTACAAGTCTATCTCGACGAGTTTTCAGGTTGAGTTACATCATATTCAAAAGGCTTTTATTTCACAGTGTCGGACACTGTTGATTTCTATGTCATGGCTGACAATTATGTAACACGGGGAATCTGTTTTCCCGAAATCCTGGATTTCTTCAAAAGACAATGGCTTCCCTCATAGAGTAGTCGAGATTAAATACTGACACACAACCCTTCATTTGTGATTACTTTCTACACAATACTTAGGGCAATCCACGGAGTTGCTTATCTCATCGCAGCACAGGCACTGTGCTGAGCCGTATAACTAGAGGACGCACATCAATGTGGAATCCAAAGATATAGAGGTTATGCACCGACGTCACTGTGTCGCGCGTTTCTCTATTTTTCCATCCAGGCGTACATTGTGCAACAATTGTTACTTGGTGCTATCGTGCGCGCGTATCGGTAACACACTTACTGCGCATGATCAGTTCCATCCAGCGAAACGCACTGACGTCACGTGCATAACCTCTATAAGCATAGATTCCAAACTCCTATACCTACACTGTTACGCTCAGTGACTCCCCATGGAGACGCTAATATCGGGGCGGAAGTGTTTATTTGACATGCGCGCCGTTCTATTCCGCGATCTGCGTACAAAAATAAGAACGCGTCACAGAAGATTTCATTGTTAAAAGAGGTTAGCGTGCGTGCACTTTTACAACGTGTTCTATACGCCCAGAATACATTTCTCTGTGTTTTACCCAGAATACTTGACGCACAGTTCTGCGCACTCTTGAAACAAACGCGCTAGTTGCTTTCCCGTTGTGAGCGCGTAAGTAGTTGAACGCGCATATAAAATTGCGTCACTTGGAGATACCATAGAAACTGACCAATGAATGTCCATGAACTTGCAAAACCAGTCATTGTGCGTTCATGTTCAAGTGTAAATACGTGGAATGCCGCGCTGAAGAAATAAGTTATTCTTGTTCAAGTGGAATTTACTGAGGCGTAGTACTTCTTCAGTCAACAACATTCCGAAATAACAAGTATTAATACTTTTGTAAGACATACATTTGCCTGTTTGTTTTCAAAACGACTGAGCAGTGATCAGCACTTCCGCCCCGATATATTGGGCTCCATGGGGAGTCAACGTGCCTATTTAAGTTTGGAATCTATGCTTGTAATATCTTTGGTGGAATCACAGAGCAATATATATCCTGCTCTATGTGTGGAATATAGATAGTCCTCAGTGACGTCACAGCTAGAGGTTAGCAACTGCCATGTCTGAGGGCAAGCCTTACACACATGCCGGGGTTGCCCTCAGACATGGCTGAAATAATACACGTGAAAAGCTCCTATGACGTCACGTGAGAACTATCTATACCGTGCGAAATTGAACCCGAATTGGAGGTTACGTTATGTAGGTCACCTTCGGAAATAATGTAACACTGACCAATGTGGGCATGGTAACGCGCCCTACACCTGTAGAGTGTCTTTAAATTAACGCCTCTTCGGCCTCTAATGCTTTAATTCGCACAATCACGCATTAGCTCGCATCCACATCATTGCACTGCGTCTAGTACATGGATTACCTTAGCAGCTTAATGAAATGGCTACACATCACAGTATCTGACGCAAATGTACTAATGTGTGACAAAAAACGATAAGTACCCTTACTTATTATTATCTTTGAGTTTACAAGTAAATCCAACCCCAAGAATACGAATCTAAAACTCCATCGGGCTACAGACTTCATGATAGCGCTAATTCTAAATAGGGTGTGCGCTTAATGGAAAGATACAAAGATGTTATAAACATAGATTCCAAACTTAAAATGGCGCGTTGACTCCCCATGGAGCCAAAATATCGGGCCGGAAGTGCTGATCATGCTCTGTTCAGTCGTTTTGAAAGCAAACGGACAGATGTCTTACAAAAGTATGAACACTTGTTATTTTGAAACATTGTAAACTTAAGGAGTATTACTCCTCAATAGATTTCACTTAAAAGAAGAACTTTATTTTTTCCTTGCGGCATTAAAACCTGACCAATAGAGCTTATGCACGTGACGTCAGCGCGTTTCAATTTGGCTTACTGGATGGAACTGCCATACGTAGTAGGTGTGTTAAAGATACGCGCTCACGATAGCACCTTAGTAACAATTGTTGCACAATGCACGCTTGGATGGAAAAATAGAGAAATGTGACGTAGGTGCATAAGCTTTATTGAATCTTCAGGCAACACACTTTTAAAGTGGGCATGACACGGCCAAAATAACTTTTTTGTATTACAAGATTGGGTACAGTATTGTAAAAGTATCACCTCACACACAATTAAAACAGGCGCAGTTCGGCATAAATAGAATTTGAAGATAAACGTCCAGAAATCCAATTCGAAAAATGCCGCAACAGGTCACCTGACTTTTATGACGCAATTGGCGGCACCCCGGCCCGCACTGCACTAT
The DNA here is from genome assembly GCA_029531755.1 of Holothuria leucospilota. Lineage (NCBI taxonomy): Eukaryota > Metazoa > Echinodermata > Holothuroidea > Aspidochirotida > Holothuriidae > Holothuria > Holothuria leucospilota. The sequence goes on along the minus strand of CM055975.1, from coordinate 703,195 downwards.
GTAAGGACGCGTATCTAGATGAGGGATTTCAGTCACGTGACTTTACCCAACTAGACGCAATTTTGAAGGGCAAGATCGCGCGTCTTTTTTGTTTTGACGAGCACGCGTCCATTGAGTCACAGTAGTATCTATGGTTATGCCGTGCGCGTGTGCTGTACATACGCTTACTGCGTGTGTGTTTTGCCCTTCAGTGCCTGGAAATCCATTGCGCGTGACGTCACATGAAATCCCTCTATACAACGCTTTAGGAAAGTTTCATATCATAGCAACTTCATGAAAATGCTTACATCACAATACAGAACACAAAGCGCGAACCAGTGATGTGTATGCTAAGGCGCGCGTGTACTCGAGCACGCGCACTACGACGAGTTTGCGCTCGTGCATAGGCGCGGACCATGTCGGGGGCTTGAAAGCACATCATTGGCCAGTATGAACTCGTGCATATGAGCGCGCGTGTTTTAGTTGTCCTACATACATAAACCTCAGCTCAGTTTCCAAGAAAAAATTAACACGGTATGGTTGCGCGCGCTGTACAGAACAGCTATGCACAGTATGATATGAACAGTCCACACGCGCTTTTATAGGCTGTTCAGTGGCAGTGTTATTGCAAATGCTAGACACGCACTTTGAGTATTACGATAGCATAGGTGTTAGTTGAGATGATGTAACTACTAACGCGCGTTACCATGCCTATGATTCGGTGTGTGGAAACGATAGATGAGCTGCCTCATATATGCACAGAAGTGCTACTGACCGTGCCGCCAATGACGTCACGTCTTGAGACGCGCTCACTACGTTCTTTTTTTTTCGCTTTCGGATTTCAGATGGACTGGGTGTGGCCTGTTTTGAGAATTCACAAGGTCGTATTCCGGTGTATATGAACGTAGTTTAGACAGAAAAACATTCGCTTTATTTCAAGATGTGCCCAAAGAATATTACTGAGAAACTTACTTTGGCCGTGTCATATCCCCTTTAAATGAACCTTTAATATCTTACGCACTCACAACGGGAAATCAACTAGCGCGTTTGTTTCCGGAGCGCGCAAAAGTGTCAAGTCAAGTATTCGGGATAAAACACAGAGAACGTTATCCTGCGTGTACACAACGCTCACGCAAGCCAAGCTATTTTATGCCCATTGCTCACCAACTGCGAAGCCTGCGTTATCTTGCGGTTTTCAGCGCCAATTTTTTCCGCAAGTAATGGGGCTGCCCGGCCGAGTGAAAATCTACAGAGGGCGCTCTCATATGGTTCCTACAAGTTGCGCGAAACTCAAGCGCAACCGCGAAGTTTGTAAACAAATTATGCGCTTGTTATTATCGTCTAGGCCTACGTGCTTTCTGTTACTGTCGTTGAAGCTGAAAATACGAGCTTTCTGGTTGTAGTACGCATTAAGAAATTGTTCCTAGACAGAACCCAAAGAAAAACAAGAGATAATGGTCAGGAGGGTTAAAATATCCAAAAAGAATAAAAGAAGACTACATATCCCTAATATGGGTCTATAACGGCTTAGTAGCTAGCTCGCTGCAGCCCGAGTCACAGATAGATCGCTCGGCTATAGCCCGTAGTTGTACTAGATGTATCATTCCTCAATAAATTCCACTTAACCCACATGGAGCTTTTTTTAATTTTAGGAGCTTTCCTAATTAGTACTTTGAAAACAATTGGTCAGTTTCTATGATATCTTCACTAGTGCACCTTTATACATGCATTTAAATTCTTACGCGCTAACAACGGAAAAGCAACCAAAGCGTTCGCTTTCCAACAGTGCAGTAGTGTGAGTCAATCATTTCCGGATTATACACAGAGAAATGACGGTATTATGCGAGTACAGAACGCGTTGTTAAAGGTACACACGCCAACTACTTTAACAATGAAATTTTCTGTAGCGCGTCCTTAGTTTTGGACGCAGATCACTGTATGGAACGACGCGCATTCAAATCCACATTTCCGCGTCGGTATTTAGGCCTCCATACCAAAGATATTATAAGCATAGATTCCAAACTTCTATACCTACACTGTTACGCTCAGTGACTCCTCATGGAGACGCATATATCGGGGCGGAAGTGTAAATTTGACATGCGCGTCGTTCCATTCCGCGATCTGCGTACAAAAATAAGAACACGTTACAGAAAATTCCATTGTTCAAACGGTTAGCGCGGGTGCACTTTTACAACGCGTTCTATACGCGCAGAATACATTTCTCTGTGTATTATCCGGAATACTTGACGTACAGTTCTGCGCGCTCTGGAAACAAACGCGCTAGCTGCTTTCCCGTTGTGAGCGCGTAAGTAACTGAACGCGCATATAAAACTGCGTCACTTGAAGATACCATAGAAACTGACCAATGAATGTCCATGAACTTGCAAAACCAGTCATTGTGCGTTCATGTTCAAGTGTAAATACGTGGAATGCCGCGTTGAAGAAATAAGTTATTCTTGTTCAAGTGGAATTTATTGAGACGTAGTACTTCTTCAGTCAACAACATTCCGAATTAACAAGTATTAATACTTTTGTAAGACATTCATTTCCCTGTTTGTTTTCAAAACGACTGAGCAGTGATCAGCACTTCCGCCCCGATATATTGGCCTCCTTGGGGAGTCAGCGCGCCATTTTGAGTTTGGAATCTATGCTTGTAATATCTTTGCTCCATACAGAGTCAGCGCGTCTTACAGTGTAGGTAGGCCTATAGGAGTTTGATGGTATCTATGCAACAAATCCTTATGTTTTCTTGGGTTTTGTATCACATTCGTGCCTTGAGACTTGCATCTCATGCATAATATATTTTTTTTACATGATATACTGTCCGGATTGGGTGATCTATGTTTGTAATATCTTTGTAGGATTTAGGGTTCCTACATAGTTTATCGTATAAAAGGACCCGAGTAGGAACCATATGATAGCGCCCTCTGCAGGTAAGACGAAAACGCCGGGCAGCCCCATTGCGCTGTAAATTACGCTATAAAATTTGCACCGCATGCCATTGCCCACCGGCGCAAATATTCGCGAAACAACTCACAGTTGAATTCAATTACGGACACAGAAGATTCGAGACTGGCCTCTGCACAAGACTACTGTAGGCCTACTCCATCATCAACTTATCATAAAACTCGGGGTGCTTTTGATACCATTCAGCTACAGACAGTTCAGGCCTGATAAAGCTTAAGTCTTGGCTGCCTGGCCTTCTTGGGAGCCATTTTTGTTGTGAGGAGAATGCTGCAGCCCCACGTTTGCACTGTACTAATAGGATGGTTAAAAGGCAAATGATCACTGCCTATAATTGAGAATATCAGACGGAGACGAGCATCAGACGGAGACGGGACCGACCATGCCTAGCGATACCCGCTGTACTTTCCTGGGCCGGAACGATTGTGCCGACTTGCGCTGCATAGCGCTCCTTGCGTATGCTTGCGATGGGCCTGCTCACTGCTTGCGATGCATTGCGAAAGACTTTTAGCGCAGCCTGCCTTGCGCTTTTTTTGGGCAGGTTCAAAAATAGCGCAACAGCTTGCGAAGCAATTTCGCAAGGAAAATATGCGTAAACTTTCGCAAGAACACTTGCCCACCGCTGCGATACCTGCGCTATTTTGGCTTCGCAAGCTGGCGCAAGCAGTTTCGCAAGTTAACGCTGTTGGTGGGCAATGGGCATTAGGAATGAAAGTTCCTGTGCGTATCTATTATTAGGGAGCTTTAGACAAAGATATTACAAGCATAGATTCCAAACTCAAAATGGCGCCCTGGAACTATTGCGCTTTGGATTTCTACGACGCGGCATGAAAGTCGCGTGGCGATATTCGAACTTCGTTTGCGTAGCAGACGCGCAAACCGATCTGTTAATGGTAACAGTATTTAGCGGGAAGTATAAGTCAAACTTACTCCTTATGTAGGCCTAAGTTGGAGAGTGGCAAACCTTCATCGAGTCCGTGAAGCAATTGCTATGGTTATTTAACTGATATAATGGACGACGATGAATTTATGATATGTGTGCAACGCGTATTTTAAGTTTCTAATGCAACGATCGGCATGGCAACAAAAATGTATGACATCATATGCTGCCTCTCGTTGCCGTTCTAGCCACAACGCCAAAACGATCGACTCCCGGGCCCCGTTCCACAAAGATGAACTTAAGTTCAATCTTAAGTTTGATCTTAAGTTTGATATTTTTATGATCAAACTTATCCTACGAATGATCGTTAAGTTGCGTTCCACAAAATCAAACTTGAGCTACGATTGATTCACTGTAAAAAGTTCACCTTTAAGAGGCTATGATGACGTCATTACATGAGAAACTGGGCAACATTATCCTGTCGGCGACCAAGCAAACACTGATTTGTAAACACAAATCCGGTAAGTTTAAATGCGATTAGATTTGCTACCTATCGCCGAGTAGACAAAAATCATTTAAAAGCCCTTGTTTGCAGTATGTGAAGTAATAAAGCACCGTAGAAAATTGGCTCAGGCATACTAAACCCCATATTTTAATGGTTATTTTGTCAATCTAATTCAGCATATAGCGGACGTCAGTGATAGGCCCATACTCAAGGTGTGCAGTCTAGGCTAGGCCTATCCAAGGCGTAAAGTCTTACGTTAAACACAGGCTGAGTTACGGCATTATGCATTGGGTTTGATTGCTGTTGTGTTCTGTAGAGTCAAACAATGGCTTAAAATTAAAATGGTGTTTTAGTTTCAGAATTAGGTTCAACCAATAGGAACTTGAATTTAAGTAGAAAAAGAGTAAGGCAGTTATCTTCAAGTTATCGCGCTCATCATGACTCCTACTTTACTTAGCCTAGGCTAGGTCATTGCCATTGGAAATGATGAGGCTATCAACAGCACAACTTAAGTTAGGCCTAACGTTTAGGGCCTGCTTATCAGGGCAAATTGACCAAGTTTGATAATCATATTTTAAAGGCCTAACGTTAGCCTAGCTAGTACCATAAGGCTTAACTACGGTCTAAGAAAGTGACAAATGTTGTGGTCTAATTACTTGGGCATGACATGAGTCATGACCACTCGGAATAAACATGACACAACTATCAATGACCCTGAGTCGAGTAAAGTTAGGCCTACCAAAATTCTTCAAGGCATAGGCCCTTATGTTAGTACATTCCAATGGGCAAGGCCTCTGTAGGCCTATGCCTAACGTTAGGCCTACTCCTAAAGTCTTACGTAGGTTAAGTTATACTAACCTTGGCCAGGGGCCAAGGCTATCATCACAAGGGCTTTCGCTGTCGCCCACTGTTGGCAACAAATACTTAACAACATGGACTCGCCTATGCCATATATACCTGGCTGATGCTAAAGAGATAGGCAGCTTTGCCGCCAAAGCTTCCTTCAGCAAACCACAATAGCCTAGTTTAAAAAAATCTGAACCAGAATAACAAAAGAGAAGGAAGGGGGGTAACCATTGGGTGGGTAACTTGAAGCCATGACTAATTTACAGTCATAGGCTGAAGCCATGATGCAGCCTATAAGTTAGGGCTTAAATGTTACACACAATTGGCTGTGGTCTAGCCTATAGTAACTTGGGGGGGAGGGGGTACCTCAGAGCATGTGCAAATATACTGCAAACCTGGAATATGGCCCATGTGTAGGCCTCATGAAAGCCTGCCTTACAATGTTTCCTAGTTGTATGCTAAGGTAAGCTAGACTAAACTATATTTTTACAAAGAATGAGCTTAACCAACTAATTCACTGCAACTGTTACACCTCAGTGCTAGCCTATGTGCCTTCAAGTACAATTAAAGTTTGTCTGTATTTCGTGTGTTAACAATGGAATATTGCAATATCTCAAATAAATGCTTTTATGCCTGCTGATAACTATTTTGCCAGACTAGGCTCACTTTAGCCTAGCAGCTATTAGCATATCCTTTCACCCTGGCAATGCTAACTTCATATGCTAAGACAAGCCAAGGCAGAATAAGCAGTAAGCCAAGGCCATTTGCACCTTGGGTTTTAAACAATGTATTAACCATTTTGGAACAAACATAGGTGGTATCTACATTGTACACAATTTGTGAGTTATTGTTTTTGGTTTTAAATTTGAGGTAGGTGATGAAGGCCAGTCACTTGCACTCCGACTGTGCCCCCCCCCCCCCATCCCTTTACACTGAAGCCTATACTTTTTGTTATTTAAATACTATGTAAATGTTTTAGCACAAATTTTATCTCCCAGGTAGCAAATGTAGCACCAAATTGCATGTAAGGACACCTTATTGTTCAAACTTTCAAAAGGGAAGGGGGATACCCTCATAGAGTTCTTCCCCTGCCAGTGATCAAAGAACATTTACATTCCCCAAGGAGAGAGTCCTGTCCTCACCACTGGTCACTTTGTCTGTGAAAGGAATTCTTCTGAGGCCAGGAAAATGGCAGAATGGCATTACTCTGAACTTGGTTTAACATTTTGTGTGTGAAGCCAAATGAACACCATACAAATGACTCACATTTAAAAATGATGTGTAGTATTTTAGCAATTTTCAGCAATTTCAATAATGATTTTGATTTTATTTCAGGGTCTTAAAAGTTTGTCAACTTGATGTGGCTGTCAGCTTTTACAGTGTGAAAAACAACCTCATCATTTCCAGATAGAATGGGGGCTTGGTCACTCATTGGAGATCATTAGAACATTTGAAGCAAAGAGAGGGGGTAACATTTTGATGCCTTTCTTAAAGTCCACAAGTGAGGAGCAAACCCAGAAATAAATCTCTTAAACAGTGTAAGTTGAGAGTACAGACAAGTGAAAAAATATTTTTTCCATACAGGCAGCTTGTGAGCCTGTGTAATTCCATGTTAAATTCTTATGTACCTGGTTCATTTTATAATTTCGCTGTGCAAGGTTCCTATTTTTTTCTGCCTGGAACACTTAAAGAGTTATATTAATGCCTGTGAAGTAAAATGTCATATTGTAATGATGAAAATAACAGGGTTTGTGGCAGGTCCCCATAATGTCTGCAGCCGCATTATAGGACTGCATGAGATTGACCAGGAATGTAGTGTGCTTGACCTTGGATTATATTTCAGGTCCTAAATATTGGTGCATTATATAGAGCTATGAAAGCAAAATACTGTATTTGTTATTTATTGGTGTTGTAATTAATAGGCCCCGTAAGATCCCTTTGCCCACTACATTGCTAATGTGAATCTGAAGTGTAATAATAATCATATTGGGAAGAGTTGTTAGAGTAATATTCTTTCAAACAAGTTCAACATCCATCCTCACACCACATTTCATTGTTGCTAAGTAGTCTCATATTAAGCCACCAAAGTCAAGACAAGTGATTCAGCTATAGTTTGTAATGATATTTTTGTAGTAAGTACATGGGCATAGGAGCCCAAGTTTATTTGGAGGGTGGGGGGGGGGGGGGGCTGTAGCGACTTCCCTGAAAAATACAAACCAAAATTTCTGTGCGCTCCATGCACATTCAGCATGTTAATGTACATATATCATAGAGGCATGCACCAGTTATCACACCGCATGCCAATGACATACAATCATTTGCCATGTTATACCCTTCCATATTGGTTATAATATTTTTGGAAGTTGTTTACAACAATAATGGAAATAATCAGTGGCATAGCCAGGATTTTTCTCATGGGGTGGGGCATGCATTATATGTTGTGTGATCGCCAGCCTGGGGGAGGTGTCTAAGGTGAGGGTGAAAATTTTTGAAAAATTAGGCGTCTTTACATGCAATCTAGTGCCACATATACTACCTTTGAAGTAAAATTTGTGTCAAAAAATATAGTTACGTATTTTAGGTACAAAAAAAATCTGTATCAGTGAGGGGTCAGGCATGGTCCATGGGCCTCCTAAATACACCACTGATAATATATAAGTTTAACCATTAAAAAACACACTGGTGAATTAATACTGAACATGTGCTGCAATTCAAATCAGAACTTTATTTTAATTACTAAGGAATTTTTTTTTAAATATTAATTACCTTCTGCTACATAATTGCATTATTTTTCTTTCAGTAGGTGCCCGAAAAATTTTCAGCACATTTCCCAAACTTTCACAGAAATATTTGGTTGGGGGCTGAACCCCCCCCCCCCCACCTCCTACGCCTATGAGTACATAAATTTCAGGCTGTTTTTTCAGAAGTTGAAACACATACCACCTAAGAATAAAAAAATAATTCATTACATTAGACCGACAAGTTTGCTAGAGGGTTCCAAAACCGATGCACCATTGACAATGCACAAAAAAAAAGGTGTGGAATCATGGGTAAAATAGGCAATATGGTGGTGCCCATGAGCAATTTTTCTCCCGATTGGGGGAAAACTACTGTGGATTCTCCAAGACCAATGAAAGGTCGAGGCAGCAGGCCTCTCAGGATACCAACACCCTGCCTCTCCTCTGACTAGGGCTTCTGCAGCTTCCCAGGAAGGATGTGTAATCCTTCTGGTTAACATATTCCAACATGCTTGAAAACAGTAAGGATCGAGACCCTTAGTTAACTAAGGCACTTTAAGGTAACACTGTGACAGTAAATTGTAAGTAGTGAACTTAAGGTTGATGGACCCCCTGATTAAGACTGCAGTTTAATTAATGTTTTTTTGTATTTTTGTGCACACTTTTTGTTTCAGCCATTTGAAGATTCTCACCAGCAAAATCAGACAAGGAAACTTGTTAAGAACAAGCCTGAGATCTGCAATTCAGAAAGTGATATAAAGTGGAAATTATGCAGAATACCAACACTTAGCTACCAGGGAAGAATCAGTTTCAACAATAAATCTAAAATGAATACACAGTATATAACCTTAACTGTTTGCTGATGCACATCAAATAAAATGGTTTTTGTTGAAGACGAGGTGTTAGATCTTTGCAAACATCAGCAGGACCTGTACTTAGCATTGATCATTCCACTGCTGCTCATGGTGAAATTTACAGTTCATGCAAGCAAATGTATTTCGGTGGAGGAAGACTGTGACTTTGAAGACATTTTTAGCATAAAATGTGGTATTGAGTAGAAGCAGATATGTAAGATTGCAGACCATTCATCATTTGTATGTGGAGACTGAACTAAAGTGACTGTAGATAGTGTCAAGTTGGGTCTTTCTTTTTTGATGTAGGTAAAATTTAGGAGGAAATTTCAAATTAAGCACAGAGGGCTCAGGGCTCTACACTTTCCAGCTCACTTGCCCTTGCATTTTTTTCGTTTGCCCTCTTGGTTAGGTGGACAAAATGTTGATTTCTCACATGGTTGTGTGCAGTCACACAGGTGACGAAAATTCCTGAAATTACTCTTCCAAAATCATTGCATTGAATTGGATCCTTCTTCCATCTTTGGAGATTTAGGTTATAACACATTTACAGTAATGAACAGAGTTTTCATTCATGAGTTCTTAACCTAGGACTCTTGGGACCCTCAGCCTTTTGTTATTTTTCTCAAGAGTGGTGTGATTTGTGAAATGAAATTTTTCAATTCAATTTTCCTTCATACTGTGGGAAAGTATTTATTCTTTCCACTTCATATTTTGATATCGTAGTTATCACTTGACCATATGGCAGGTTAGAACAAGAGGTACCTGTAATTTGCTCTTGAAAAAAATTTACTTGCCCCAGGAAATCAGGCAAGTGTTATTGTAAAGCCCTGGTTCATGTTTTAATTTCTTGAGAAAGATAAGATTTGTAAAATCTTCTGATTATGTGATGTTAAATAGGTGGAAATTTGATGAAAGAAGCATAAAAAATCACCTCAAAATTTCAAAATCCACCAAATATTGACCATTTTCAGGGTAAATTCTATTTCACACTTGTATCATGAATAAACATGAGCTAAATGTGCAAATTTGTGACATCGAAAGATGGACGTACCAGATATGGCTAATGTGACTTCGCCTTTGCTTTTGCTTGAGAAGTCACAAACTTTGAGCAGGTATACAGTAACTTGCAAGGGTAAAAGATATTGAAATAATTCCAGTGGATGTATCATTGGGTTCCATCCATTACCTGTCTCGTGAAAACAGCTCCGTTCTGTGGAATGTCACCATAACTTTAGGTATGTGCAAGACCATCTCAGTGATTTTAAATTACCCATTTGATTCACTATATTTTGTAAAAATTAATTTGTGTAGTTGTTAATCAGAATACAAGTTTCAGAACACTTATCATACTTTTAAACAAAGTGCTGTGGTTTACTAAAATAACACTGACATGAAGTTCATTAAAGCTGGATCGACCATTTTGCTTTGAAATAAGTGAATATAATCACATACTTATCTCAATTCAAAATTCAAGATTGGAAGTTCAAACAAGTTCTATTTTTCAATAATTGAAATGAAGATGTTTGCAATTATAATTTTGTCCTCATTAACAAAGACATGTGCTGTCATGTTGTACTGTGAATGATTAAGGTTTAATTAGGAACTAATGCATGCAAACCAAATTTGTTTATGTTTATTTATGAACCATCAAACTGTTACATGTCACTAAGAAATACAGAACTTTGATAATGGTGAAGATCATTTAAGCATTCCTTCAGATGGAGGGTGAGATTATTGAACATTGCCATGATGTACAGTTCATGACAATCCAACTTTGTGAGAATATTCATTGCCATCCTCGACAGTCGATAACAAACCAACTTTGTTGTAAAATGTTAATTTAATGAAATGGGCTTAATGAGGTCCACGCTCATAACACTTTTAATCAGTAATGCCCGTGGGAAAAGGGTAGGTTGTTAGGAAAGTTTTGAGAGGATGATATGGAAAGAAAGTTTTTAAATTTTTGCTCTTTTCCATGAGGAATATGGAATATATTACCTTCAAATATATTATCATCTGTCACGCTGTTAGCGTGTTTGGAAACATGTATATGGTCGATGAAATACAAATACCTTGAGCTTTGAGTTGCATTTGCAATGAAATACAAATATTTGTTAATATCTTCATGTTTATATGTTTTGGCACATTAATTGAGATACAATAAAAGGTAAAATGCAGTAACCCAAACTGACTTAAACTATGGTAACCTAATTTTGACTGATTTTCTTACATCATGCAGCAAAATTTTTATCACCGAACTGGTAACTTGAAAGTCATGCAGAATAACCTTAGTTTACCTTCGATGTGGAATTTATGTTCTGAAACACTATCAAAGACAATTGTAAGAGAAAATCAAGAAGATAAGTAACATTGATTTGAAGTGTCAAGTAAGTTTGACACGACTGCTTTTTCCCTTTAAAATAAAGGTATAATGCACCCTCGGGTGGCTCGCTAATTGTATTGCTACCGGTAAAGTCTGTAGGGTCCTAAAACTGAACACGTTTTACGTAAGTTTTCAGAGCATTTGGCACTTTAAACATTAATGAAATTTTACATAACTTTGCTGTGTTTTCAAAGAATAAAGCCATTGATGAGCATGTTCGGGCAGTATGAGTATGGTTGACAGTGACCAAGAAGCTGAAGGTACTCCCAAGGAAGATTGAAAAATAAGAACTCATAGATGCAATACCGTAATAGCTACCAATCAGCTCTCGGTGTAAAGAACAACTGTCCGAAGTGTCACCATGGGTTAAAAGAATTGCCCCCCCCCATAAGAAAGAAGTTACTAAAACTGGAGACGGGTTCGGAAAAATTTTCACTTCCTGTACTTGAGATTTACAGTATGTTTTATGGTTTATTTAAGCGTATTTCAGCTGATAGTGTAGCCTTTCATCGCTAGAAAATATTATATTCCTGCTTTTATTAATTTCTCCTAGGGATCCCGACATGCAAACTATTTAAATTTTCTACCTGAGTTCAAGACAGCATTTAAGCTAGGCCTAACTTGTATTCAAACTGCGATTGAATAACAACCAAGTGAAATCGATTTTAGACAAAACCGGAACCTACGTAACTACTCTCGTTAGCAATGGGTCATGAGATTTTTTGGACAAAGATATGAAAGCCCCGTGATTTGCCCCCAAAAGCATATTTTTGCCAGCAAACGTCACATATTCTGCTCAAGTGAAGGGAGTATGTTCCAACCCTGTCTCGTATACATGGTGTTACCCCGAGTAAAGTTCTTGTAAAATAGTGACGGACGGCAAGGAAGTGAAGAAACTCGAAAATTATACTTAAGTTAGATTTGGATCACTACTTAAAGTTACGCTTGATCCGTATCAAACTTACGCTTGATATCAACCGTAAGTTTCTTTGTGGAACGGAGATAAGTTTGATTTCAAACTTACGCTTGATAAGGTGACTTACGCTTGATAAATCAAACTTAAGATCGAGCGTAACTCTTTGTGGAACGGGCCCCCGGTGTAGAATTACACCAACAGCGTGAAGTTCACGTAGACACATGCGCATAGTTACAACATGACGTCATTACGTCGTAGCCGACGTCCGCGTCGTGCAATCTAAAGCTCCCTACTATACGCACATCACCGAATAAAAAAGCGGGTATGTCAAATCCACACTTCCACTCCCATATTTGCGTCTCCATGAGGATTCAATCTCCGTAACAGTGTAGGTATAGGACCTTGGCATCTATACTTATAATAAACCTTATGCATTGACATCACACTGACGTCATCTTGGGTGAAAACAATGAAGCACACGTCTGAAACGTGCACTCACAGCGTAGATTTCGCCGCACGTGTAGTATACTTACGCGCGTGTACGATTGGTTACAAATCAGCTGTCTGCATTTATTGGTGTAACTTGCAATGATACGCGCTTTTCCTCCATTTTCCTCCAAACGAGGGAGCACTTTCTCCATTGTGACATCATATGCATAAGGTCTATATCTTTGAAAAAATAACACGCAATGCCCCGATCGCGGATGGTGCACTGCAGTGGCGTAGCTAGATGTTTTTGTGGGGGGGGGGGGGGCAAAAGCAAAAAAATTCCGACAGATTATTATCTTGAAGTAATGATGTACTATCCAAAGATATTATAAGCATAGATTCCAAACTTAAAATGGAGCGCTGACTCTTCATGGAGGCCAAAATATCAGGGCCGAAGTGCTGATCACTGTTCAGTCATTTTGAAAACAGTTAGAGAGATTAAAGTCTTGCGCAAGTGTAGCAACATGTTAATTCGGAACATTCTTAAACCTAAGAAATAATCACTCAATACATTCCATTCACTGACAAGTTATGCTTCTTCCCCGTGTCAAGCAAACACTCTGTCATGAACGCACAATGACTGTTTTGAAGTCCGCAATTTATAAATAGGTCAGTTACCATGGTCTCGTCAAAAACGCTTTTAAAAATGTGCGTCGACTTCTTACAAGCATTTAACGGGAACGAAATTAGCGTGTTCTTTTTTGAGTGCGCGGTAGTGAGTTTCTCTGTGCATTTAGATAAATGCACAGAGAATGGTATATTGCGCGTTTCATCAAAGCGCACGTGGGTCAACCTTTTTATAACAATGACGTTGTCCGTAACGCGTCTTTTTTCGTACGCAGATCGTCGAATAGAACGGCGCACTTGTCAATTCCACACTTCCGCCCCGATATTTGCCTCTCCATGAGGAGTAAATTTCCGTAAAAGTGTAGGTATAGGAGTGTGGAATCTATGCTTATAGTATCTTTGGTACTATCTAAGCGTAGCGCCACCATCATATGGCGTGTAGCGCGCGGAAAAAATGAGATTAAAATATCTCCGAGATTGCCTTAAATGACATTTCCAGGACTTGTCAGTAACCATTTCGATGTGTAATTTTGCTTAAAAACATAATAAGTGTTGTAAGTAAACCCCTAACAATATAATTTAAGCAACTATTTTCCGTTGTAAGAATTTTTAATTAAGGTGGTAAAAATTTCCGACAGAGACTAGAAATTTCCGACAGAGGCCTTCGGAGGCTTTGTGGAAGGGGGGCGACCGCCCCCTTGGCGCACTGATCTATTTGTAGGATCAACATACACAAACAGACCAGTGTGACCCTGTCTGAGACGTCTGCACGCGTACTACTTTCCCTTCATGCGCCCTGTTGTTGTTGTGCAAAAAGAACGCCTTCAGTGCGCTATACAGAAAATATGTGCACATATAATACGATGTGCATGCTTGCTCGTGTTAGCATGCACATCATTGGAATGGACAGTCAGTGCCAAAAACATTACAAGCATAGATTCCAAATTTAGAATGGCGTGTTGACTCCCCATGGCGCCCAAAATATGGGGCAGAAGTGGTGATCACTGTTCAGCAGTTTTAAAAAAGCACAGGCTACAGGGAAATTAATGTCTTACAAAAGTATTAATACTATTTCGGAACATTGCAATGTAAGAAGTATTCATTCCTCAATACTAAATTCTACTTACAAGAAGTTTAATTCTTCCTGACAGCATTACAAATAAGTACACTTGAACATGAACGCACAATGACTGGTTTAAAGTTCATACACTTATTCGCCTACATTCATTAGTCAGTTCCAATATCTTTAAGTAACGCACTTTTATATGCGCGTTTAATTTCTTACGCCCTCACAACGGGAAATCAACTAGCGCGTTTGCTTCCCAAGAACGCAGAAGTGTGTGTCAAGTATTTCGGATAATACACGGAGAAAAAATGTATTCCGCAAGTATAGAACGCGTTGTAAAAAGACACGCACGCTAACCTCTTTTAACAATGAAATTTCTGTAACGTACGCGTTCTTATTTCCCGGCTACGCAGATCGCCGAAAAAAACGGCGCGCATGTCAAATTCACACTTCAATATTTGCGTCTACACGAATAGTCACTGAGCGTAACAGTGTAGGTATAGTAGTTTGGAATCTATGCTTATAATATCTTTGGTCAGTACTAGTAACAAGCGCGTCTACACTGTGTACTGTTGACTTACGTTGCTATCATCAATGTTAAGTCTTTGTGTACCGAAACGCTAAAAAAAATGTGATTTCTCACAAAACTTGATCTTCGAGCTTGGTTGCCGTGGCAACCATATATTTTGGTAGCATTAGACACGTTCATCAAATGTGTGAATTAAGTTTCATGTATGTGTAATGTTTCCTTCTGGAATGATATTAAATATACTAAAAAATGTGATTTTTACCAAAATTGACCTTTGTCTTCCTGTCACGTGACCTTTGACCTTGGTTACCATGGTAATCACATATTTTGGTACTATTTAGCACATTCATCATATGTGCAAAATTTCATGTATGTGGAATGTTTCCTTCTGGAATTATACTTAAAATACTAAAAAAATGTGATTTCTCACAAAAATTTATCTTTGACCTTGGTTGCCATGGCAACCATATGTTTTGGTAGCATTAGACACTTTCATCATATGTGCAAAGTTTCTTGTCTGTGGAATGTTTCCTACTGGAATTATACTAAAAATACTAAAAAAGTGTGATTTCTCACAAAAATTGATCTTTATCTTGGTTGCCATGGCAACCATATATTTTGGTAGCATTAGACACGTTCATCATATGTGCAAAATTTCATGTATGTGGAATGTTTCCTTCTGGAATTATACTAAAAATACTAAAAACCGTGAATTTTCCCAAAAATTGAATTTAACCTCTGACCTTTGACCTTTTCTGCCGAAAGTCAAGGAGACACAAGCTTACACTCTGGGGTACCTACCCACCAAATTTCAAAAGAATCGGTCCAGCCCACAAGGAGGAGTTCATGGAACACTTTTTTCGTTTAAAATGTTAATATCACGTGACTTTTGACCTCGGTTGCCATGACAACCATATTTTTTGTAGTATCAGACACTCTTATTATATGTGTGAAGTTTCATGTTCATGGGATGTTTTTTCTTGGAGTTATTATAAAAAGAGTGATTTTCACATAATTTGACCTTTTACCTCTGACCTTTGACCTTTACTCCCGGGAGTCAATGTAGAACTGGGGTTCCACCTAGGGCACCTTCCCACCAAATTTGAAGAAAATCGGCTGTACCGTTTTGGAGATATTAAGAAAACAAAATTGGACACACACACACACAAACACACCGCGGGTGCACACACACACACACACGGACACGTTTTGACCCCTCCCTTCGTTATGGACTTTTGGTCACCCTGGGATACCACACCATGGGTTAGGACTTTAGACTAATAACTTGTGAAAATTAACTGTTACCATGGCAACGGTTGTTATTTCTGCTGGCATTGCCGAATATAGCCCAACAGGTCAAGTGACTACAATATCTCATCCTCCTCACGGAGCGATGAGATAATAAGAACGTGTACCTCAGAAGAAGAACGCCGAAAATCAAAGTTCAAGCTCAATAAATTTACTGTTTATTGAATTGAAACGAATTAATTGTCCAAATATATTATGCTAAAGCAAAAGGTGAACTGGACTAGTAAAAATAACACTCTTATTTGTTTTTGTTTTTTGTGCTTTTATAGAGGAAATGGTCTAAGCAAACACCCTTTTCATTTGGAAGAGAAATTACATTAACACACGATGGGTAGTTCTTGAGGTATAATAGCAGATAAAGCAACTTGCCAAGAATTTGAGGGAGCGGGGGGCAATGGATCATTTAGAGGGTTTCCCGGGACTTTGGAACATTTAAGTTTAAGAATGGTAGACCTAGCATTTAGAGTGTAGTGCGCGATGCTCGCAGAAAAAAAAATCGCAATTTTCGGACTTTTTAGCGATATGAATAATAGAAAAGCTAAAATGTATCCTCAAAAAGAGCAAGAAGAGGGCTCTTGCCCCCCCCCCTTTGGCTTGTGGTACCGTACCAGAAATGGCACTTTCCGTAACTTACAACTTCCATCTAAACAATCTCTAAAGAGTCGTAAAATTTACACGGCCGAAGGTGTAAAAATTTTGCTTTGAAAGTTTCTGGGGACGGCAGAACTTCCCCCTCCGCTGCCTACGACCATGGGTTTTTGGTGGTTTCAATGATAAGAGTTTTTACGAAGCTATGGCAAGCAAGATGTTCTACAGGAAGTAACCCCGGATCCCAAAATAATATTTAAAACGGGTCCGTGCGAATCGCGCCAAAGGAAACAGCATTGAAACATCATTGAAACAGCGTTTAATTGAGACATTTAATCCTAAGCTATTGTTTTTCTTTAGGTTAAATGCAGTATTTTTCACTGCATAAAAATTTTCGAACTTTTCCCAGGTGCCTCTTCTTTCCATAGGGCAGCGGTGGCGCCAGGATTTGCCCGACAGGGGTGGCAAGCTCCCCGACGGGTGGGGGAAGGGGGCAGCAACATGAAGCCCTGACAAGGGCGATAGAGTGCCGAAACGAAGACAGAAGGAAAATTTGGTTCATAGTGACTAGACGAAACCTATTGTTTTTGGTGGAGGTCAAAAGGTCATCTTGGGTCAGTAGAGGTTATATTGTGACAACACAGAAAATGATATAATCAAAAAGGATAAACTTGAGGGATTAAACTCAGTGCAACAAATCATCCCTATTCAGCAAGGAATCACTAGGCCTTTGGGCTTTCTGGTTTTATTTTTTTTAAGCTCTGGAAAAGTGCTCCCAGTGGGGGTAGTGCCCCTCCCCCCCCCCCGGTAATCCGGTCTATGGGTATGATTATGAAAGAACGAAGTTTTTAACTTGTGAAGAAGAGAATTCTTTTCCCATTCCACTTGTTTTGAAAAGACAAACATATTTGAAGCGAAGTTGTGGTCTCTGATTACAAAGCATTGATAAATCAGATTTATCTTCCTGATAGAATCATTTAAAGTGTACCTAAAGTCTGAAATTTCAAAAATATATATTACAGATCATGAAAACTGAATTCCAATGGTCCAATTCCCATCTTCACAGGACTTTCTTAAGCTGAGATATAAAATGTTGAAGTTTATTCACTCGATTTAAAAAGGTAGATTGCGCAATAATTTGTGATGTCATTGTTGTACTACTCAAATTACAATCTTTGTATTTCTTTGTTTTTCTGAAAGCCACCGCACCTTGTGCCAAAATGTGATCGCGTTCTTACTGCTTTGGGGTGACTTGACTATATAAGCCCTCTCTGTACAGCGTGTCATGCAAGAAAACAGGAAGCGGTCAAGGTCATATAAACATTTTTAAATTTA
Source organism: Holothuria leucospilota (assembly GCA_029531755.1). Lineage (NCBI taxonomy): Eukaryota > Metazoa > Echinodermata > Holothuroidea > Aspidochirotida > Holothuriidae > Holothuria > Holothuria leucospilota. The sequence continues at coordinate 685,248 of CM055975.1, read as the reverse complement.
AAAGAAAACAAAGCATTTAATGTGAGTTGTACAACAAGAATGTCAAAAATTATTGCGCAATGAACTGTTTGGATTTAAGTGAATAAATTTTAACATTTAATATCTCAGCAATGGAATAAGCTATGACAATGGGAGTTGGACCAATAAGATTCATTTTGTAACCTCTAAAATATATATTTTTGAATTTTTAGACTTGAGGTCCACTTTAAGTTGAAATGTCTCGAAGTACTGTCTGAATGTAAATTTTCTCGAAAAATGATGTTTTAAGAGGCAAAATTTTCGGCGTAATCACTTGTTGTTGTTCATGCCCCATACTCGAAAAACCTTATGAAGAAAGTTAAACACTCATTATGGCAAAAATCATTTGTGAATTAACTATAAATGTGCACATCGTGCTTAATCCTAATGTCCAAATTTTGAAATAACCTCAGATTCACCATAAACCATACCGTTTGACATGTGGCCTACTGAGCCATTAACATCGAAGTTCATTAAATTTGAAATGATAAAAATTCTTCTGAGCTTTTTAATATGGAATATTGTGAGAGCTCCGGGGGACTCTCATACATTTACTTGTTATAACAACAGCACTGGATTATGAAGGAATCAGCTATTTGCAAAGCTGAAAGAAAGACAAAACAGTGTAAAGCTTACTGGAAGTTGACTTTTTGTCGAAAATGTGGTACAGTATCCATCCGCTAATATCTCAAGAACCATACATACTGTAGAAACTGAATGCAACTTTGACCAGAATTGCTTAGAATAAGCACACCTACAATAAATTCAATCTTAACCCAGAGGTTCCATCCTCTGAAAAAGCATATGTTCAGCCTCACCTCATCTGTAGTATACTACCTGCACAAATTGATTCACAGCCCACATATCTGTGGCATACAGTATTACAGTGGAACTCTTTCCATTATAAATAGTTAAATTACTCCTTAAACACGCACTGCAATCCATCATCTATTTATCATGAGGAATTTTGACCATGCCTATGGTTCTAGAGATAACTCGTTGGGACGCGGGTTGAATTTGCCGGGCTTGACTGTGGTTTTGACATTAACCCAGTTTTGGCTTGCCCTGGGCATGGGTGAGCTCGTGAGAACAGGGTAAAAGGAGCAGAACTCCTTCGGGAGTAATGTTTGGTTTCACCCCTTGGCTCTTCGCCAGAAAGTCGAGGAGACTTTTGAAAAAGTATAGAACCGTACGTGGATCGCCAGTATGAGAGAATATTCGGCATCCCAAAAGCCTCAGATTGTAGGAAACTGCTTTCCAAGTCACTATAAGACTACTTTGTCACTGCAGTTTAGCTAGTAACATTTCTTTAGCCTGTGTAGCCAACAAAGCTGTCATCTATACCGGGTGGAAAATCTGGCTTCTGCAAATCTCAAGACTGCAGTCTGAGCAAATGGCATTCTAAATTTCTATTGAACACAAAGTTGCCACTACAATAATTTTGCATCCAGTAGCGTAGCCAGAGGGGGGACAGGGGGCAGACTGCCCCCCCCCCGGGCGAAAAATCGAAGTAAAATCGGGACGACGGAAAAATGAAAAAAAAAACGAAGGGAAAAAGAGGGAGAAGGAAAAGGGAAGGGGAAGAGGAAAGGGGAAGAAGGGAGAAAAAGAGAAAAAAGGGAAAATAACAGGAGAAAAGGGAAATAAAGTAATAACAATAGGAATCATTATCGATGGAAGGAAAGGATGGAGAGAAGGAAACGGGCTTGATAAGGTAGAGCACTGGTTCAAATATCGACGGGACGAGTATACTGATACAGGTAGGGCTAGGGACCGTGGAAAAGACCAAAGGGAATGAGAAAGAGAAGGGCTAAGAAGGCAGAAACGGGACGAGGGATGAAGCGAGGCAGATTGTGCATGAGAAAGAGGAAAAGATGAACTAGGAAAGGGAATAGAGAGCGTTAGACGACTAGGGAGTCCGGAAGGACAGACTATGAAGCAGAGCAGTCAGAGTAAGGGATAGAAAAATGGACGTAAAGCAAGGCTGTCAGTGTGAGAGCTATAGGGATAGTAGCTATCGTTCCGATTTTTATTTTTAATCACTATCAAAAAGGGATACTTAAAATAAATGTCCCGGTGCAGATTTTCTTTCAAAGTAACACAATGAGTGGAAAGTATCCAGTTGCGTTGCCACTTATTGGGGTTTGGTGTCAGAACCCTAATGAGTGGTCAAGAAAAATTGCCAAGAGAAACTATAAGCACGAATTTGAATACAACATGGGCAAGCTCCACCCATATTTTGCTTTCCCAGCTGACTAGATATAAAGTGATAAATCTTAGTTCTATGCACTTACATTTTATTTTGTTCTCAGGGGACCTCCTGGTGTGGCTGACTTTGGCAGCAATCCTCCTAACATCTTAAAACCCAATATATGTAGTAATTTTGGAGTGTACCGTAGTAGCGTGCGCAATGGGGGCCGGGCCATGGCCCCCACCGTTGTAAGAAGTCGGGGGAAAATCAGCTAGTCGGGGGAAATCGGAAGCAGTCTGACCGAGAGTGGCCGAGCATCAGGCGCACTCTCCCTCCCCAATTGGCCGTTATGGGTGTTTTAACATGCTTCAGAATGTGTCAAATATAGCACCATTTTTCATCTCAGCGAGCTTCTAAAAGCAAAAATTCCCCTCCCCCGGGACGGCGAACAATCAATTTTTTTGGCTCTCTATTATAACAATAATCACTAAACAAATAGCAGTCTGAAGAACAGTCAATCATCTAGTTATAAAGATGACTACCTTAATACTGGTCATTAGGCAAGCGTGAAGCCAGGGGGTGGAGGAAGAGGGCAGCCGCCCACCTTATTTTTAGAATTTTATTATGTTTACTTTTTACAATAGTGCTAGTGTTTCCCCTTTTTATATGCGATAAATAGGCCCGGGAAGTGCCATTTCCAGCCATCTGGGAGGCATTTTGGACCAAAATTTCCTTGCGCTCCGCGCCACCATCGGTTGGCGCGGAGCGCTGAGAGACTTTCTATGAGCTGCGTCCCTCTCACTTCCTTGACATTTTTTGCTACGCCCCTGTTAATAGTTTGCGTCTAGCCAGTTGGACTTTCCTCTGTGTCAGTCGGTGGAATTCACAGTCTACCCCACCTCACAATTCCTGCGCACGCCACTGGTGTAACGTACAACACCCCGGGAAGGATCATTTCCTCAGTGTAATTTGGGAAGGCATTTTGGCCAAAATATTCCCTGTACGCTTCGTGCCAACTGGTGGTGGCGCTCCGCGATGATAAACTCTCAAAGGGTCTCTCTGAAGAAAGGCATTGATCCCTCAAAAATAATTCCTCCTCGATCTTACACCGAGTTTAACACTGACAGTTCACCCCGCCGGGCTTCATCAAATCGAGTTATGGTAAACAGTTAAACTGTGATCATCGTGACTATAAGTTCGCATACTGACATAAGGCCATTTGAATATCAAGTCGATAATTTATTCTCATGCCCCCAATTCTATTCCGAAGCTTCCGGACTTTTCCCGGGGTGATAAACTGGACCCAAAAGAAACGGTGGGGGGGGGGGGACCCACCTCCATAATTAGTTAGAAAATCATGAAATCGGGACGAAAATTTTCATTCCCCATCCGCCCCCCCCCCCCTGGGCCGAAGACCCTGGCTACGCGCCTGTTTGCATCTACCTGGACTTTGCAGAGTGTGTTCAGCAGGGCTGTTTCCGAGTCGAGATAACCCGATTCTAAGCCAATTCCGAGTCCAGTGCCCTCCTATTCCGATTCAAGTCCCATTTCAGTGGCCAATTCCGGGCCAATTCTGAGTCCGGCCATTTGACAAAGTAAAATATCATACAAATATTTTTTCATACTATTTTTAACATAGGCTATAACTAAACTTTTCCCTACTTTTTTCTTTGTCCCCGACAACGCAGTTTCATTCCAAAGCTGACGTACTGAGTACGTTGGGAGTCAATTTCATAGTCTGGTCCACTTTGTAATTTAAATAACTGTGTGCGACCATTCATGTTTTAAACTGTGTACCAAAAGGAATGTATCTTTAATAAAGAAACAATAATGAAACTTTCATTTTTGTGGAGCAGGCTAGAATCAGCTCCGAGTCCAGCTGCAGCCAATTTCGGGACAGTTCCGATTCCGAGACCTCCCATTCCGGCCAACACCGAGTCCAGTAAAAAGTGGACTCGAGTTCGAGTTCGAGTCCGGACTCAGGCTGATGTTCAGAGAATCTGAATTTGCTCCCTCTATAACAAGATCTCTCCTTATTTCTGTTCCATGAAATTGTTCACTTCGAGGGGGACGTGGAATCAGGGTGGTACAGATTCAAGGTTAGGGGCAAGTAAGAGGCCGCCAGCCACGGGTGGCGCCAGTGGGGGTCGGGGGTCATGCCCCCCGTCGGGGAAGGCTGCCTCCCCCCGTCGGGGAAATTTTCTAATTTCGTCGGGGAGCCTTAATCCGTACGATAAAATATGAAGTCCCATGCACCGACCTTCAGTCGCCCCGACGAGCTGCTTGATTTTGTCAATAGGAAGGGCAGATTCTTCAATAAAGACCCCAACTTTTCCAATTTTCCTGACAAAAACCCAAATTTTTCGATTTTCCTCCATAAAAATCCAAATTTTTAAATTGTCTTCAACAGAACTACAAAATTTTCAATTTTTTGTAAAAAAATCAAAAAATTGCGTTTTTAGTCCTTTTTGCCTTTGTCGGGGTTTGGGGCTGCTGCCCCACCCTCGGGGAGCTTGGCCCCCTTTCGGGCAAATCCTGGCGCCATCCCTGCCGCCAGCGCCAGCAAAGTCAGGTACAAAAAGGTAGAAAAAAATCGCCGAGAATACTGTCATGCACAGAAAGCCCGTGTGGAAAAATGTAAAATGGTACTATCTATGGCAAATCTTTGAAATAATTACATGCTTAGACATTATTATTTAGAGATATTTTGGCTGTGGCATGCCAACCGGTACAGACCGGTGTAGGCCCTGGACTCAATTACGAAATGGAGATACTAACATGAGCAACGATAATTTAGACGATCCGTGTATAACAGAAAATGAGCGAGAGGAATCACTAAATTAAGGGTGGTGGACTAAACTGCTTTTTCTTAATAAATGTTTTAGCATTCGCATCGGCGATAATGGCTGGGCGCTAAACTCGCCGTAAAATTATTCAAAAAATGTATAAAAGACATAACATGCATCCCAATTTTTCACACTTTGCTTCAAATGATACCGTATTGGCTACTCATGATATTCGATTGCTCGAAGATACGCCTTTATACTGTTATATGCGCCGTCCAGCGGTTAGGTGTGTACTTCTGTCTGCGATGCTGAGCTCCTCTTCCATTATTACTCCTATGCACATGAGCAATCATCCTTATTGTAAGACCCCCACCGATAATAAAATAGTTTGAGACGGTATAACCTGATAATAATTAGCACAGCAATGAGGTGAGGCTGTGTGCGCCCGAAAATTTTAATAGTAAGCGAAGGATTTACCGAGAAGGTTTTGAATAGTGTCAGAACAATTTGTAATACCCCATAACTCACCACAAACGCCACCGTAACTTTTGTACAGAAGCGGACTGGTGGAAAAATGGGGGAATGACTTGGGGAAGCCCCCCCCCCCCGGTGGCTCCACTACCACCAGCATACCAAATGCAAACATTGTCTGCGAAGCTTACTTCGTGATTGTCCGATGAAGTCACTTTATGTACGCACTATAATGAGTTTAGGCCACCCACGCCTTTATATTTGTGAGTTCTTTCTCTTGAAATTGTTTCTCTTTTTATGCTAATTACAGAAAGCCATGAATGGAATTGTAAGGTTTACGACAAAAGATAGGAACGAGACCTTCGAAGATTTGTTTGTTACTTTCCTGTGTGAACTATTATCCAATATTAAGTAGCAGTGTAGTGTTTTCCATACTATTGTGATGTCATCACAAGCAAAAAGAGCTGTGAGCTGTGAATAGTTACTTGAGCAACCTCACAAACATCACTAGACTGTATTACGGAATCTGAATGGCGGGAAATTCAGAGTTAATGCTATTATGCTTGACCATGGAGCGATAAGTCTAGCTTCATTTGCACCTGTCGCGTTCATTGCGTATCCAAAAATCAATGATCACTTTGCGATACATTGCGTTAAAGAACACTTCGTATACTATCATACAGTGTATTTTCTGCGTATCGTCAGGTTCCAAACAACTATAGAGAGACTAAAGCGAGATGATGTTTTACATCGTTGCAGTCGTATTTCTGATAGACTACGTTCTTTCCTGCATTTTAGCCGTATGTTTAGCTGTCTACGTGGTTCAGATTTATATATCTCACCAGCTTGATCCTGGGCGTGAACAGCAAAGAGACTGTCCTTCTTCCGAATCAGCATGCCTGGAGGTAAGTCCTTAGACCAGTAGACCTTAGACCGTTCTTTTCTTGAATTTCTGTTTCGTTTTATGAGCTTTAATGCAAGCCCGTAGCCAAGAGGGCCACAGGAAGGAGCCCCTTTTTTAAAATTTCGCCCCAGCTTAGAAAAGTACGGTATTAATTAACATTGCCTTAATGTGTTTTCGCATACCTCACCCCTTTACCCTGCCAAAAAAATCGTTTTCTGGAAGGTATCGCACCCCATTAAGTGCCTTGTCTGGTACGCACGACCTTCTCTAAATGATTAATTACCCTTTTTAATATAAATTTTGTTTTAGGAATAACTGTCGAGTAGAACAGAGCGCTTCACTGAAGGCGTTCAAAACATTACTTTCTTGCACTATCCCTGATAAAGTTAACAGTATGGTAGGCCCTTCCTTCCTGGCTCGTAACTCTCTTTTGAGAGAGTAGTTTCATTCTTTGCTTGCTGTGGGAGACAACCCGCAAGACTTAAAAGGTGAACAGTGTGCAAAACAGTTCAGGAAAATAACTTATCAGTGGAGTAACTTTGTTCAGGGTGCCGGGTGACACCTTCATTTTATTTGATATAATAAGTAGAAACTCTCTGGCTCTCATTGCTCTTGGGTGTCTTCATTACTTCATCAGGTCTTCTGACTGATTAATCCATATTATCCAAATACCGCCAAAAAGGCTAGAATGGAGAACCCGTGCCTTGAAGTGACGTAGGCACACGGATAGGGTACGCATACGCATAGGGTTAGGGTTATACACGTTGTAGGGATACGGATAGGGTATGGTTGTAATTTACGTCACATCCCGGCACGGATTCAAAATTAGTACCATTCATGTCTATTCTACTATTTCAGCAACGTAAAATTCATTCGGGGATTGTCTTTTGTGACATTAAATAGGCCTACAGTCTTAACATTCTACCTTGTGTGTCTATTTTCGAGTGTAGTTAATAACTCTTCAGCCTTTCACATACCAAGTTATGTATTCTTTTTACGTCAGTTTGTCTAGTATGTCTAAGGAGCTGAGTGATTCCTTTTTTCCAGGACGAATGGGTCCAACTACAATTTTTTTACTATAACCCTAACCTTGACCTTATCTGAGTATTATTTTCCATTTTTCATAATTTCTGTGGAAACTTTTGAAAATTCGTACTCGTTCGTCCTGGGACAAAAATTCCGTTTACGGGCTACTGAGAAACTAAACTATTTTTTTTTTACTGGTTTACGTCAACCAACTGGGCTCACTTCCATTTCTATGTTGCTTTGGAACGATTCGTCCTATACCATCTTTAGTCGTTTTATTAAGTTATTTGAGTCGTTTGCACAAGACGTCATAGCAAATGGTTTTGTCGTTCATTTTGGACGGCAAAAAAGAACTGCCTCCTACCCGGGTACTACAGCTGGTTGCTTATTTTTCAGTTGTCTTTCCAAATCTTGAATTTCTTTAGGTGAAACTTTCTTTTTCTGCTCTTGGAGGCATGTGCAACAAATGATAAGCAATAAATAACAATTTTGGCCAAAAATATTATACAACAGCAAGGTAAAAGGCCCTTTTAAAACCAGCCTTGCGTGGAAAGGTAATGTTATAAGGAGAGGTTTTGCCTTCCAGAGAAATTAATCACGTGGTATAAAATACGACATCTGCACGACCTCTATATATGACGTCAACCATGGAACTATATGCCCCGATTAAGGCGTATCCCCGTTGCTTGCCCTCTAGTTTGACTTTGACGTTGTCAAGTAGATGGTCACTGAGCTTAATGCTTTTAGAAAGTCACACAGCTGTGACACCCAACTAGTATTAGTCGTCGAAGACTGGGCTTCATCTTTGGATTCACAAAAGCAGGTCGATGTCTTTATCTTAGATTTTGAAAAGGCCTTTGACACCGTGCCTCACGAGCTGCTAAAAACCAAACTGTTTAGCCTTGGTGTTTCCAAACAGGTTCTTCGGTGGGTTGACCACTTTCTTTCTGATCGTAAGCAAGCTGTTGTAGTTAAAGTGGACCTAAAGTCTAAAAATTCAAAAATATATATTTTAGAGGTTACAAAATTAATCTTATTGGTCAAACTCCCATTGTCATAGCTTATTCCACTGCTGAGATATTAAATGTTAAAATTTATTCACTTAAATCCAAACAGTTCATTGCGCAATAATTTTTGACATTCTTGTTGTACAACTCACATTAAATGCTTTGTTTTCTTTTAAAATTAAAAATGTTTATATGACCTTGACCGCTTCCTGTTTTCTTGCATGACATGCTGTACAGAGAGGGCTTATATAGTCAAGTCACCCCAAAGCAGTAAGAACGCGATTACATTTTGGCACAAGGTGCGGTGGCTTTCAGAAAAACAAAGAAATACAAAGATTGTAATTTGAGTAGTACAACAATGACATCACAAATTATTGCGCAACCTACCTTTTTAAATCGAGTGAATAAACTTCAGCATTTTATATCTCAGCTTAAGAAAGTCCTTTGAAGATGGGAATTGGACCATTGGAATTCAGTTTTCATGCTCTGTAATATATATTTTTGAATTTTCAGACTTTAGGTACACTTTAATGGTACGTACTCGGTCCCCTTTCACCGTAACTCACTCACCGTAACTCACCGGAGCCCACCGGCAGTAACTGCCGATGGGGTCGTAAAAACTGGGGCAGACAGCCGTTTCTGGCTTATGTAGAGCCCCCGTCTTTTCCGTAGAATAGGATCGATTTCGTTTTTGAATCCATTGACTGTTGTAGCAGTTACAGCTTCCTGTGGCAAATTATTCCATTCTGTAATAATTCTCTGACTTAAAAAATACTTCCTAATATCCAGTCGACAATAGTGTTTCTGAAATTTTAGCTGATGTCCTCTGGTTCTACTACATTCTGACAGATTGAAAAAGATTGACTGATCCACATTTTCTAGTCCCTTAACTATTTTAAAAACTTCTATCAAGTCAGCTCTAAGTCTACGCATTTCTAGTGAAACTAAACCAGTTCGCTCAAGCCTTTGATCATAACTGAGAGTAGATAGTTCTGGGATCATCTTTGTAGCACGACGTTGTACTTTCTCAATATTATCTATATCTTTCTGCAGATAAGGGCGCCATGCCTGACAACAATATTCAAGATGTGGTCTAACCAGTGACTTATACAATCTAATTATATTGCTACTAATTTTACAATCATAGGTTCTGTTAATAATACCAAGTACCTTATTAGCAGAGCTTACAGCTTTGGCACACTGTCTACTTGGACTCAGCGAATTATCAATAAGCACACCTTTCGATTATGTTGTTTCTGGTGTTCCCCAGGGGTCTCTCCTAGGACCCATTCTCTTCCTTGTTCATATTAATGACATCGTAAACTCCGCTTCCTCTAATATTAGACTTTTTGCTGATGACTGTGTCTGCTATCGGGTCATAGAGAATGTCAGTGATTGTTGTTTGCTCCAGAATGATATCCATAATCTAGGTCTTTGGGCCAAGACTTGGGGCATGAGATTCCAGCCCTCTAAGTGTAACATCATTACATTCGCTAGGAAAAAAAAAAACCCGGTCAAATTCGATTACGTCCTCAACGATGTAAAGTTAGTTAAGGTTGACTCGATAAAGTACCTAGGGGTCACAATTTCTAATGACCTAAACTGGGATAAGCACATTCAGTCTATCTGCAACAAGGGTAATAAGATTTTGGGAATACTTTACAGAAACCTATCTTTTTGCTCCCGCGATGTGAAGTTAGCTGCCTATACAAGGGTCTCCTCCGGCCTGTCTTGGAGTATGCTTGTTGCGTATGGGATCCACATCAGTCTTATTTACAAGATAAGCTTGAGAGCATTCAGAGGAGATCGGCTCGTTTTATAGGTTCAGAATTTTCTTGTGAGCCAGGGTCGATGACATCCATTTTGAAGGACCTTGAGCTCCCCACGCTAGCTGAGCGTCGCAAGCAAAATAGACTAATTCTTTTCTCGAAAGGCTTTTTCGGTAAGGCTAATATTCCCATGGACAGACTTAATTAGACACCCTACCCGGACTACTCGTGGGATGCACAACCTCCATTTTTGTCAACTGTACTCTCGATCTAACTGTTATAAATTTAGTTTCTTCCCTAAGACTCTGAAAGATTGGAATAATCTTCCTGCTGCTTTGAGTGATGGTTTAGACGGTCATATAGACCCCGTTCAATATATTACTAATTTTATTAGGGCTTAGGGCACCCCTGACGCATGTGCGGTGTAGTAATGTCCTCTGGATGTGTCACCGTGATCCGAAAGAAGAAGAAGAAGAGAAGATGGTGACCTTTGCGCAAAAGAGTGACGTCACATATTCGGGTATTTCCCCGTCCCTCGACTCGAGTGCTCTGGATGCAGTGTTTCCACTGTTCTCGAAATTACCCTAAATTCGGGAATTCTGGGTGTTCTTCGGGAAAATTTCGGGAACTTGAAGAGGCATGATTTCGGGAAATTTTGGGAAATCCGGAAATGGTGTATAGTGTACGGAAATGACGTATAGCTTGACAGGGTGAAATCCTAGATCAGCCACTAAAGAAGCATAAAAGAAACGTTATTGAAAATATCAGGAAATACAAGGCCAATTTTACGAATATCTTAGATTCCATTTCAGGAAAAATGAAGCACTGATTGGTTGTACAGTACTAACACACAAGTAACTAGGCCTAGGCCCACAATATATACAGGAGCGCGCAATATAGTATTACGTGCCAAACCTATAATCGCATGCATGCAGATGGTGTTACAGTGGTACTGCAACTTTCCTGGATTCTCTAAGGTTTGAAGTATGTACCGAAATATCAATAAAGGCTTAATTGAAGGAAATGAAAGAGTACTATACTCCGCCTAATTAGGCACGAGATCGAGGGGTCGCCGAAAGCCTTTGCTCCCTATACATAGCACATGCACTAGTGACTTCTAACGTAATTTAGTACATACTGTACATAACATATAGGCCTAGCCTATATAAAAATATTAAGAATTACATAGGCCTATAGGCATATGTACGCTATGCACTAATAATATTATAACTGCCTATGATAAACCGACTTAACGGTAGGCCTCGCCTGTACCATGGGCGGATTTAGGGGGGGGGGGCCAGGGGGCCCGGGCCCCCCCTTCCAAAAATTTTTGAAGTTTTGTCAACAAATGACTAGGCCCTATTTCCAATTAAATAGGCCTTTGTGATGTGTCAGAGTGAAATTCAGATTTGTTCATTATTTAAATTTCTATCTCAGAAAATCAGTCTTATGTTAATAATTCTGTTACTGACCTCCGGCTGATAACATTTTGGCTTATATTGGTCACAATAACGTTTTCCGGGCATTGCAAGGGGTTACTCATGAGCGCTGCATTGGACTGCTAACTTCAGTCTATTACCGGCCGGGCCCACATCATTGGGAACACTGCTTCTACTTTCAAGGGAAATTCAGAATTCTTTAATATTTAGAGGAATATTTTCAACAACCTCAGGTTCTTAAGTTAACTATAACTTGCTGCAACGTTAGCATCTTCTTTAAGCTTTGTAATATACTTTAATGAAATATACTTCGAATTTAGGGTAATATAAGGGAAAAGGAGACTTCAATTCGGGAAACTGCCATCCTAATATGTGGACAACAAAGGCAGCTTACTCTCCTCTTCAACCAACCAAAATTTAAATTTCACTAAATTATGAGCATTTTCCAGCCATATATGATCAGTTTCAAAAATATACTAAAGACATCACCATTTTGCATCTAAGCAATCTTAAATTAACAAAATTTTCTTAAAGGGGAGGGGACACCCCTCCCCTTAGACCCCTCCCCAGAAAAGCATCTCCCACCCAACCAAAAATTAAAATTGACTGAATTATGAACACTTTCCAGTCATGTATGATCAGTCCGAAAAATATACCAAAGGTATCACCATTTTGCATCTGAGCAACCTTAAATTAACAAAAATTTCTCAAAGAGGAGGGGCACCCCTCCCCTTAGACCCCTCCCCCAGGACGGTGATCACTCATCACATACTTTACCACCTATCAAAATACCCTGGCACCACCCCTGGTGCACCGCCTCCCCCCTTAGATCCCTCCCCCAGATCGGACTTTTATACAAACCACTATGACCTGGGCCCCCCCTTCTGCCAAATCCTGGATCCGCCACTGTGTACTACCCCAGGCCTAGGCGTACGTGTATTGTGAAGTGCCAGACTGGAAAGTTTGCATTTAACACAACAAGTAACTTGTTATTTCTGGTCTGATATGCAGCCATGGGGCCAGATTCACAGACCTCTGCATGGTCAAATGTTGGTCAGGTCTTTCCACCATATGGGCACTGTCGGGCAGCCTGATTTTGCTTTAGCTTTGTATTCCTACTTTTTGCCTCGTAGTATGGCAGCTGCGGCCAATTTGCATCGCATGTGCCGCCAGATCTGTGACCAGCAATATTTTGCACAGCCAGATGTCAAACCCTGCAAACAAGCCATATCTTGTGCGCACAAGGCAAACATTCCAGTCTGGGTGAAGTGAGCTCTGGGCAAGTATCCACACACTGGCCTTTTCTAGTGTTGGGCGATACATGGAAAATTATCGTTATGGCGATGATTTATCTTTATCGTGATACGATAACAAGAATTCAAAAATGTTGATAAATTCTTGAAAAAAAAATGAAAAAAATTTGTCCTGTAATGCTTTAGTTCTTCTCACTGCTGTTTCCAAAATGTTTTTAATTGAAGACATTCTTTTTTTACTTTGCACTGATGAAAAGTCAATGGAAGTTCATTATTGAATATTGTAACATGCATGAGCACAGAAGCAAACTTCAAGGGAAACTGTCTTTATAAAAATTATTGTGGATATCGAATTATCGCGCTAAATTTTGTTCTGTTATCTTGATGGTAAAAAATGTCAATATCACCCAACACTAGCCTTTACTATGAGTAACGTGAGGCCTAACATAAGTTCTTACGTTCACTTTATTCCAAGCTGAACAAAGCCTAGCCTAGGCTATGTTTAATGTTAGGCCATTAAATTGTTGTACTAGCCTAAGGGCTAGGGCCTATATTTTTTGGCTGCTCATTACAAAAGTTACTAGCATAACCACATTAATCCTAGAAACAGGGCTGTGTGTTGGGTTACATGGTCAAAGCACTTTACACTTTACTTCAAAGCCCCTGTCCCACTAACACTATATTGCTGGCTCATTAGCCAACCTGTCAAAGCTTTTCCAAAAATATGGTTCATGGATGAATGAATTTTTAGTGAAAAAAATTGGTCATAAAACTAAGTTAATAAGTTAATGCATTATATATTGGCATGACTTACACTTACAGTGGACAGTGTAGGCTAGTTGGTGTGAGAACTCTTGAGGGTGCAAAGTTTGCAAAAATCTTTAGGAAACTAAGCGACTAACAGCTCAGAATCTCACTTGACTGCACGTCACTTATTACTATGTAGCCTAGAATTAAGAAGCAAACCATTGATGCCTGCATAAGCATAAGGCTTTAGCCTGCATAAACGGTGTAGTGTATGTTATGAACTATGATTATCTAGGCCGCAAGGGACAAACTTTTTTTAGACCTAGCTTACAACTCCATCATACTGGAAGGTTAATCGGATCTGCCAAAATGTTTTACCTGTTCTCGAGGCAAAAAGTTCTACACCATGGTTTACTGTTGGTATATATGTACAATGTGTATGCAGAAGTAAGGGAAACTATGGCATCAGACTGAACTTGAGGTAAAGTCATAACATACCCGAAAATGTTTGTGTAACATACTTATAATAGACGGCCATGAAGCAAAACATGCAAAAATTCAGTTACAAACAGGAATTTTGGTGTGGCCACAGTCAGAGATGTATGATGTTATTCATTTGAAATTTACATGGGAACAAAATTTACATGCATCAAAGTTAAGTCATCATACTTTTCCTATGGAGATACCAAGCCTTTTAGTACAGATAATTAAGTCATTGTCTATTGTGCTAAGTTATGTATCCCTGACTTTGAAAACTTGTAGTTCTTCTGCCAGTATTAAACTCTAGAAACTAGAAAGAGTAATGATGTAAAGTTTGTATTACGCTGCAGTGCTTTCTTGCCATACAAACAGATGAGTGTGTTTAATTCCGGCTTCAAGTCATCGTTATTATGTAACTTCAGTTTCTATGGAGTTAATTGCACATGCTCTCTTATGTGCTTGCTTCTTATTTTAGGTGGGGACATTGAGGTAAACCCAGGCCCAGGATTTTACTGTGGGGTCTGCAGCAAACTGGTTAAAAAGCGGGATAAAGCTGTTGAATGTGACGGGTGTGTTAAATGGGTCCATACGCGGCTTGTGCCTAGCATTGACCGAAGTCGCTTGAGTGTGAGTCATGAAAACTGTTACATGCTCTCTAAAACCCTAACGATAAATGGTATTGATCCCTAATCGTTACATCTCCCTGTGGTATTTGCGCACAAAATGGTTCTGGGTACTGATCACAGCCGATTGACCTTGCGACTCCTGCAAAACTGGATACATAATAGGTGGCTCTCAGGTTGACGACAAATTCATTATCCATCATATCCAGGCCACAAATTGTGTTTGGATATGTCCCAACTTGTAGCCAAAGTAATCTTACTACCCACTTTTATAGCACCGTTTTTCCCCAAAATAGCAATCCCAATGTAGGCTTAAAGTAATAGTTTTGAAGTTCTTTGATTTCGGATCATAATGGGGATCAAAATGTTTCCCGTTACTCTAGCTAGATACACCTTCAAGATCACGAAAGGCATATCCCTGGCTAATAAACACTGGCCCTCATAAGAAGGAGATTTCCTTTAGTTTTCAATAAATAATGTAATGGTATTCGGGGTCAAAAAACTTGATCTTCAAGCTCTTTCTTAGTGTAACTTGGAACACGTGCATGTTGTGGCTCTCCAGGAAAACTAAAGTTGATGGACTCTATTACAACGAGTGAGTTGTTACCTTTCCTCGCTGCCTCTAGACTATACAATTTTCAGAACATGAATCTGTACACTTGGGGTTGGTGGCACATATGCTCCTGAGTTAATACACATAAACACTTGAACCCCTTCAAGGAGGTTCCAGCACAATCTCGCATGGTGCCGAGTCACAATACTGGGCCAAGTTCTCTATTAATGGAACTATGCATTGACTGGTTCGCCTCCCCTTGCAACCATAGCGGACTCACCTGAGGCTCCATCTTGAAGCACACATCCTTTTACTTCGGGAGCAACTTAAGGCAAAATTATGTGCAAATCACAAAACTGAGAAAGCAACCTTGCTTTCATATTTTGGGGGATATTCAATTTCAGCAGAATTGATTGGCTTGTACTAGGCTCAACATCAAGGGACAGTGGGTTTGTGTCTACTGGACATAATATTTTCTGAGTTAAGCTGCTTTCTAGATATTCATTAAATGATATGTTGCCGGTTCGCCCAAGTCCTGATCAACTTGTAAACTTCGCCTACTAGGGGTGATAACACTCTTTGAATTGTATTAATTACCAACTACGCCTAGTCAGTACATTGAAGTTTTTCTCCGCATTGGACCCGTCTTAGCGGACCATGAGGGCCCTTTATTTTGGTAGACTGAAGTGTCTGCAACCCTCCCGCTATACTTTGCCAAACATCAGACAATCCCGTAGGCTAATTTGGCAGTTTTCCAAGGGTGCATTATAGTACCATGAGGAGGGATACACGGACTTTCGCTTAGGTTACTTTAACGGGGGTTCACAAAAAAGAATCGCCCTCCAAGTGATGAATGAAAACTGGCAATTATTTAAAGTCCTTCCTCGAAAGAACTGTTAAAAGAAAAAAAATAGTTCCCTACCAAATTAACTAGAAACTAGGACATCCCTCCCTGGGTTAATGACGGCATGACGTAAGCTGATCAGGAAGGCGGGACAAGTTGCATGCTATTTTTAAAAAAACTCGTAAGAAGAACAATATCCATGACAAATGGGTTGAATTGCCGTAAGAAAGTTAACAAGAGAAGTTTTATAATCTCCCATACGAATTACATTCAATGGTATGATTGGAGATATAAAAAATGATACTAAGCCCTTTTGGAAGTAAAATTCTGGTCAAAAAAAGGATAAACATAGTATCCCCCCTTCTGCGGTCCAGGACGAATGGCAAACTAGCCATCACTGATCTGGACAAGGACCCTTGCCTTCAATTCTCCAGTTTACTAGTGTCTTCACTAAGGACTGTTGTTCAGTATAAATCCCATTTCGCTAGGAACCTTCTGGTACCAGAACATGGCCGATATTCTATCTCCCACACATGGGGTTGAAAAACTGTTAAAAGGTCTCAATAAAAAATAAGGCTGTTGGACCTGACAATATCCATCCTTGGGTCCTAAGATGAAATTGCATCTGACTTTGCCCCTATAAAGTTGAAGTCAACCTTTTATCAACCAATCCCTCTCAAGCGGGAAGAATGACCCGTTGACTGGAAGAGGAGGCAAAAGATGTTTGCCCTATTTATACTAAACAAAAAATGACAGCTCTCTCCCAAGTAATTATCGGCCGGTACTCACTTACCTGTATTTGTTGTAAATTATTAGAAGCACATTATAGAGCTCAAATCTAATGGACTTCTTTGAGTCAAAGAATATATCCCTTTCATTGTCAAGCAGCATGCCCTTTAGAAGATCACCACAGTCTGGTGATAACTCACACTGGGTGTCAAGTCATTGAAGACTGGGCCTTCATCCCTGGATAAAACACAAACAAACGGATGTTTTTCATTCTGGATTTTGGAAAAGGCTTTTGACACTGTGTCCTCCCATGAGCTACTAAAAACCAAGCTCTTTTAGCCTAGGTTGTATCGAAACCAGAATCCTCCAGTGGGTTGACGATTTCCTATCTGATCGTAAACAGGCTGTTGTAGTGAATGGTACTCGGTCTTGTCTTTGAGGATGTCGTGTCTGGAGTCCCTCAAGGGTCCGTCTCAGGACCCATTCTCTTTTTGGCGCACATTAATGATATCGGTCAAAATGTTGCCAGTTTCTAATGTCCAGGCTTTCGCCGATGATTGTGTTTGCTAATCGAATCATTGATGATGATTAGTTGACTGTCGTAGGCTCCAGGCTGACATTGATAATACTAGGTGCTCCTGGGCTAAGACGTGGGGTATGAAGATTCCAGCCTTCAAAGTGTACATATCATCACTATTTGCCAGGAAAAAGAAGCCTATGTTTTGTTTTCGATTATGTACCAACGTATGAATGCGTGAAGAGGTTCACTTAAGGTTTGACCTCAACTTAAGAGTACTTAGGGGTTTTACTATCACTAGCGACCGTTAGTTGGGATAAGCGAATTGTCCCAATTTATTTGTAATAAAGGGTTAACAAAATCTTAGGGGTAACGTCAAAAGGCAACCTGAGTCAGTATTTTGCTCTAAGTGGATGTAAAGCTAGCTGCTTATAAGGGTCTTCCTCCAGACCAGTTTTGGAATGTTATCGCAAGTTTCTGTGTGGGATCCACCAACCAGATTTATTTCACAGGATAAGCTTGAGAGTATTCAAACGGAGATTCTGACATCGCTTTATCAGCTCAAACTTCTCCCCCCACCACAGGGAGCCAGGGTCTATGACTTCTGTTCTGAAAGACCTTGATCTCCCTACGTTTAGGGGCGGAACGTCCCAGTAGACAGAAAACAGATTGAGTCCTGTTCTCTAAGGGTGTTTGTTGGGGAGTTAAAGCACAAATTCCTGATGGATAGACCTTCGGCAATACCCCACTTCGTAGTAGAACAACGTTGGATGGCAGTAATCTGCAATTTATTGCCACCTCTTTACTAGGACAAACTGCTAACAAGCAATAGTTTTCCTCCCTAATATGGTTAAGGAATTGGAATAGTCTCCCTAGCTTCTGTAGTTTTGCGAGATGCCCTTGATCATAAGGACCCTCAGACCCTGAAGATTCTGTACTTGCTAACAACATTAGGGCTTGATAACCTCTCGACGCTTTTATGCGTGGTGAAGTAATGTCCTTTCTGGATGATGTCACCATATTTCGCAAACGAAGAAGCAAGAAGAATTGCACTTGTGTCCCAGTAATAAGTAGCAAATCGTCCTAAGCGTGTTGCCCCTATGATATAAATTGATCAACATTTTGAACACATGGGTATTTTGTAAGCTCTTCATGGCAAATGCGATCTAACTGAACTGGCTAATTTTTTTATATCAGCTTTAACATAACATTTGCTAATGTGGTAGACTGCAGTTCATCTATCTTTGAGTATTTGAACATTGATTGCAATAAAGAATTCAATAAAGATGTTTCAGTCCATGATGATTGTTTACAGTGATTTGTGATGTTACTGTAATTACCAAGTAATCAAACACTTGCATGAATTTATTATCTTCAAAGTTTTCTATGAAAACTCTTTTTCTCCCTCTGACAGCTAAGAGAGGAAACTGGTGCTGGTGCCCAGAGTGGGATGGCAGGGTGGTTGGAATATTGAGGAGATGGAGCTTAGCAGCAGATCTAGTCCCATGGTTTCAAACCCTGTTGAAGGTGAAGTAAGGTAGGTATTTTGTACTTACTAGAGATCTACAGTTCCCTTTCTGAGGAAAAAAGAAAATGCAAATCGATCGGAAATCTTAAAAAGGCTATTGCCCATATTAGTGGTTGCTTAATGAACATAAAGTTCTGTTTCCTTCATCATTTGAAGGGTGTAAGCATAACCTGTCCCAGTGAACGGGTGTGTTTGTGGGAGTGGAATTTTACATGTATTGTTTTTTCATATCAAAGTTTTCACAAAGGATGTTTTTCTTTTTTTTTTTTTTTTTTTTTTCTGAGCACTCTTGTTTCATACTACAAAAGAGGAACCAAGAGAGAGCAGATCCGAGTAAAAAAATTGTTTGCATGACAGTATTGGCCCACAATTGTAAATTGTAATTAACTTTAAGAAATATCTATGGGGTCATTTTCTCTCTCCCGAACTCAAATTTTAGATAGTCATGGTGAGGAACTGTGATTGGGAATTTGGCCCTAAAACAAACTCCTAGCATGAGTGTACAGTAGTAAACAGAAACACACAAAAAATTGGTTAGGCTTTAAATTTTAAGTAATGTGTTGATAATTTGTGCGCTTATTAAAATTGACTATCTGGAAAGCCCCTCTAATTCCAAGCAAATAGGCAGATTTGGAGATTTGGCAAATTTTTGTCAGTTTTTGAGGGCAAGAATCTGCTTCACAGTGGATAATAAACATTTTGCAACGGCCATAAAATACCTACCCTGGGGTAATTTTCTGGCCAGATTGTGACAAATCTGACATCAAAAGCAACTATCTAGTCATATTTTATAGCCTTGACTCTAAACACTGCCATTTCATTTTCTAAACACTCATGTGGTACAGTACTTAGAAACCGAATAGTTTCTATCTGCATTAGTTTTTACATACAGGGACCTACCTTTGTGGAGGTATTTTTGCCACCCCAAAACTTCAGTGGTAGTCAGTGGCATCACATCCCCAGACATTTCTCCCAAGTTGGCGGCACTGGGGGCACATTGTTCTGTTGAAGGGGCACAATTAACAATGGAACTGAGCAGCATAGGAGGACATATGTGGAGATGCAAAGTGCTCTCCTGAAGGCCATTCATGCTGAAGGTCCCTCATAAGGCCCCTGGTGGGGTCCAGTGAAAATTCCTTGGGGTTCCAGAGGCTTTGGGGTATTCACAGAATGTATTTGTTGTGATATCTCTCCTAGTCTTGACCATATCAATGAATCATTTCACTACAACTGCAAATGGGCTTCAGATCAAGAAAAATGATTTGCATTCAAACGCGGCACCTTGGGGGCAGCATGGTATAGACTGACTATGAATAACCACATACGGTACTGGGATTGTCCTGTCGGCATGCAGCCCACCTCATGATTTTTACGATTTGACAAAAATATTTGACAAGATAAAAGGTAAGCCAAAAGTAGGAAAAGGGGGCCAAACATTTATTCGTAATGAACATGTGAAAGCTTAAATTATTGTAAATTTACTAGACTCCTTCCAAGTTTGCTTCCTTGGGGGGGGTGGGGGGGGCTAGGTTTGCCGTTGTAGGGAGGCTCTACGGCATGGTTCCTTGTTCAGATCATTTAGCCAAGACTTTTTTCGTGTGCTGCGTTGTTGGCAATCATGTTATGTACACGGTGGCACGTTAGTTATGTAGTTTTGTGGCATTGCAGAGTGGTTTGTATTTTGTAGATGACAAAGCTTGTAGCAAAGTTTACGATTCCGGATATTTATTTGCGAAGTGAGAGACTACAGTTGAAAAATGTATCGTGTTGCAAAGGGTGTGTTTGATTGGTAGCTGAAAGTATACCCAATTTCTGCCAAGTTATCTTTTGGTGCTCGTAGAAACTAACACCATAAATGAAATCAGAGTGACATTCCCTTAACTATGCGGCTTGCGACATTTCGGTGTAATGGGCGTGCTGTTATCCACAGATCTGTTAATGAAAAAGAAAAACCATTCAATCAACTTAAAGGTTTTTTCTATTTTTTGGGAATGTGGGCCTCCCTTGATCTCGGCAGAACCACTTTCTTTATCTAAACCGCATTTGAGAAATAATTGATCAATGAGATCCCTCACATCCTGGGCCACTAACCCAGAATTACTAGGCCTAAAGTGCAGAACTGTTGTGACTTCATCAGTTTCGAGAGTGCATGTTTTTTTGGTCCGCAAACACATCTTAGTTTGGAAAAATGCATGCTAAACGGCAAAATGACAAACTGGTGACACTGCTACAAAAAGTAGATGCAGAACTGTAGACGGGTGGGCTCCAGGAGCGGTGGAGCAAGAGGCCAATGTACCCCTGTCTTCCTTCAGGGAGAACTCCGTTTTTCATCAAAAAAGTCTTAATGGGTACGATACAAGTATGTAATCCACGTCGGGACTGATAACCAGCTGATTGGGACGATTTTCTTGATCTTACCCAATTTTTACTAAAACAGACAAATTTCCAAGGTTTCTTCAATGGGTAAATCCAAAAATTTTCGGTGCGCTTCGGTTGCTCCAAAATTTTTGCATTTGCCATCCTTTCACAACCTGTCGACTTGTGTCCGGGGGCTTCTTGTTACCGCGACCGCTCCGTCCTGGGAGCTTGGTCGCCCTGCCCTATAAGGCCTGCAGAGAGTCAAAATTTATGGTTAAGAGAGCCATTTCCCGGCAAAATTGAAGGCAAAATTTTCTGACCTCAAACCCATTCGCATGGTGGGACTGGATGGTCGGGTTGCTCCTGTTGGAATTGCTGCAAAAAGTGTAGATACCATCCTCGAGGAACCAACTTCCTTATAGAAGGAATTTGTGCCTCTGCTTCTATTTGCCGTAGATACAACTTTGAGACCCTCCCTAAGTATGGATTTCACTCTTTCCAATTTTTGTCCTCCCTCTCAGCCTGAGATCCTCCCCTGCAGCCCTCCGACCTCATTCTAGCCTCTTCATTTGGCCCTCACTCTCAAAAAGTTTGAGAACCACCTGCTTTAGAGGCACACTCTATAAGTAAGAGCCACACAAGTATAATAAAATAACAATTCGATCATTTTGTGTTGGATTAAAGTCTGGACTAACAATTTAATAATTCAGGGGAAGGGCGGGTGTGAGGGACATGATATAAATGTTAAGGTTTGCATTGGGCTTTAGAAGGATAAATCCACATATGCTGCCCTATAGAAAACTAATGTTTTTGAGACAATCACTAACCAGGGGTATGTCACTAATTGGGGAAGTGGTCACGTCAGAGCAATCCAAGGTGCATCTGCTGCACATGGAGGAGAGTCCAGGGGCTAGTTAAAAACTTGCAAAGCCAGAAGCCCATTCATGTTGTTTGAAAATTGTGTGATGGTGAGTGCCTTAAAATTGATAATAATGCCAAATTTATTACTTGCATCTTCATGATCAGTGGAAGTGAGGAAGATGGTGGTAGCTGGTGCTGGCTGAGACCAGTCCCTAATGTAATGTATACTCAAAGTGCACAGAAAATTGCTGTGATCTGCAGTACAGAAAGTTTCATGCATGCCCTAATACTCCTTAGGGAGTTATTTTTCATTTAAATGAACACCCTTGAAATGTGTGAGATCATAAATGTGCTTGTAATTGGCTTTGCCTCATCAGGGACCTGAGCTATGAAGAGCAAAAGTTTCCTTTTGCAAACTTTGAGGCCACTGGTATTTGAAATAAATGGACATTAGCATATGAGATGTAGTTATTTAACTTAAAATCCTCATGATATTGGATGTGCATTGAATAAAGGCAACAAAACTCGCAATCTTTACAGTTTTTGAACGTAAAATTGGGCTAAAAGATAATTGATGTGGAATTTGTATTGAATGGGGAGAACTAATGGCTGCAGCAGTCCCAGAGCTCTTGAATAGAAATGTTGGAAGCATAATTCTGGAATATATTTCCCAGTAAGGAAGGCAATTTTCACAAAGTTTTCAGTTATTAGATCTACTTGTGAGAAAACTGTGCAGTTTTTATAGCCCGATTGACTGAAAAAAAGTGACAGTGGGTCCCCATGTCCAAGTTGCTAAATAAATGGTGCATAATTATTTGAGACCCAAAATGTCACTGGTGGTACATGAAGGCATGCACAACAAACTCTAAGGGGGCATGTGCCTCACTTACCCCCTCCCCCCTTCCTTGGGCTTATTGCCACTGGTGGAATAGTAGTCAGGGGCTTGGTCCAGCAGGGGATATCCCATTTTCAAAGGGTTTTTTAGGTTGACTTTTTATCCTTGTGGAACCATTCACATGAAATTTTTTTATGCAGCTTTTCTAATTTTTGCGAATGCTTGGTTTAAAGTTTAGGGTGTTTTTTTCCATCTTTTCTTTATGTAATTTTTGTAAGGTAATTGTAGTAAAATGACAATAGTATATTTTTAAAGAGCTCCTCAGGGAATATGTGCCCAAACCTAGCTCAAGGCAAGTGGTAGACAAGGGCACAATGACCCCCTTTTAGGACGTTTTTACAACATGGTGGTGAAATATGCACAGACCATCTAGTCTGTTTGAGACTGCTTGGAGTAGGGGCTTACTGCTGGATACATTATTTGACTTGGTTCATCAATGCAGGACAGTAGCTGCGTTCATAAATGTCAGCCAAGTAATGCAACTAAACCATGATTTATCAAATTATGGTGCCACTCTCTCTCTTGTTGCTGGAAAAAAACTTGTTGTTGCTAGCTGTTGTTGAAGCCTCTTCTCATGGCTGCCTTCATTACAAACTGCGAACTGGTTTTTGTGTCACAACTGGACTGTAAGGATCAGGGGGCATCACCATGGGTAGTAGCTGCTTGCCTGCAAGGTGCCAGAACTATACCAAGAATGCAAATAAAAAAAGCATTTCTAAGGGCAATTAGTTGGGAATAGGTTAAAGCTAGCGGGAAAGACTAATTTTAAATTGAGTTTATACAGGGAGATTCGTTTTGGGTCTTCAGCGTGTGCTAACGAAGAGAATGTCTCTCAAGGCGGGTTAGTCCTCGTATCAGGAAACCAATGGGAGCGGGTGGTTTAACCAAGAAACCTGTAAGTACCTATTTTTGTTGTTGTTGTTGTTGTTGTTGTTGTTGTTTTTTTGTTTCTTTTTTTTCTTGGGTAGGATAGTTTTAAAGATGTTTACGAAGATATAAGGGGAAATCACAGTGTCGACTTGGTTCCCCTACCGCCCACAGAGTTTAATTCACAATGGGAACCGTACGTAATTTCTCGCAGCTCGAGGGCTGGGGTGTCCACGCTTTTATATAAGATGATTTTATTAGGGGTACGAATATTTTAAGCAAATAGTGGTTGGTCAATATGTAAAGTCTATTTCCGAATGGGATTAACAAATATTTGTTTTCTCAAAGAATTTTGCATTGCCATATCAACTGTTATCCTAATATGTTCAAATGTATTTGCACACGAATGGGGTGAATGGAGGACAATTTTCCAAGTCGTCATAAAGTAATAAATTTTTATGTTATGTGTTGGGGTTGGGTACGTATAAAAAATAATGTTTTTAAAGTTGTATACTAGTTATAATGGTAGTAGATCAGCCAGTAGGTTACACCAATACTTTCTCCCTCAGCTACAACTCCTTACATTATCGAACCTCCAAATATCTGAAAGGAATGGGCAACCCCCTCCCCGTCTATAGTTTACTATTGCTTTGGATGAAACAACGACAATAAACCAAAACTTGCTGAAATAAAAGGGTAGATGTCACAACGTGTTTAAAAAAGAACTCCCTTGTGTAGGGATCTTTTAAAACTCTCGTTGAGTACAGCTCTCTGGGGCAATCAAAAACCGAAGACTGACTCAAAAAAAAATCACATATACACACCGCTTGTAAATTTAAAAAGAGAAATATAATTCAGAAATTAACAGTCTAAATGTGCTTGACTTTGCACAAAGAAAATACACTCGTAAATATCTCAGAAATGGGAACGCAAAATTTGTCCTCCAGACTTAGCTTTTAGCACTTAACCCGTTACTCTTTCACACGTGTACAACCTCAATAACCCGTTACCTTAACATACACACACACTTTAAAAACATACACCCATACACATACACTCGCACACCCACACATACATACAAATGGCCAAAAATACCTCACACTCCTCACTAATACACAAACAATACCCCCTGTCAACCTTGAACTGGTTCACTGTCACGTGGATTGGAAATTTCCTAAAATACCACCGGTTACCCTCAGCGGTGACTCTCGGTAGTACAGCATGTCACTGGGTTTTCTCTGGTTCTCCCTACGGACCTTATAGCAGTCTTGGTCTCCGACACCTCGCTTCAATAAAACGACAAACGACGTGGCCCTCGGTAGCTCACGCTGTACCCGCCGTGCCCCTCAAGTAGTATAACCAGCAGAAACCTCAGAGCCCCTGTGTGTGACTTGTTCCCAACGCCCAGTCAACCGGGGTGGATATCGTGGCCCTCAGAAGCTCACGAAAACATGGAGTGACCTCAGCGCCTACACCGTCTACCCTCGAGACTAGTTATCGAGAATGCCATACATCACTTCTCAGGAACAGAATAGGAAATTAGGCCTCAGAAACCTGAACCACAATCAGAACCAGAACCAGAACCCTGGGAATAAAACACCAAACCGTAATTAAGTTTGAGTTTAGACTTCCCAAATAAATGATTCCCCTTGTCCCCATTTTGGGGGTGAGAATAGATTCATATTCCCACATTTCAGCTTGTCTCAAATCTCTCGATAAATAGGTAACCCTAATCAATACTGCAAATTTGTCTCACAGACAAAATATGAGCTGAATTGCCAGTTACCGATATGCTACACGTAACTATCAAATACTCCGCACATCAAAACAGGCACAAAATGCTTTCTTACAATTACTAAGAAAAAATGCACAAACTTACAGGTTAGGATTCCCACATAATCACGAACCTGGTTCAAACACAGAAAAATTCATCCAACTTAGGATATAGGAGATCATGCTCCAACGAAAAACAACACAAAACTTTAACGGCACTCTGGCCGGACTTTTCCTCCTCCTCACTCCTTCATCGACTCGAGGCAAGTGACTTGAACCGTGCCCTGAGGAGACTTCTTCCTAACTTCGTATTGTTAAAAGGCATGTCGAAATTTACATACTCGCCTACAAAGGACTTTCTCACAAAGTAAACTAAAAGTAAAGAATTTGTACAGGCAGCAACAGCAGGTGAGAGAACGTTTGGAACGCCACCTGTGACACCAGACCTACCGTGACATACATCGTTTCTACGCATGGGTTCGACCCAGGGTAGCAAAACACAATGCGGGACTTGATAAACTGACACCCTTTTGAGATGGCGACTCTTTAACCCACGATTTACAAAATCTGAAAGGCTTGATCGCGGTCAAGAGAGGAGAAATGTCTTTTGTATTTACCTGACTTTGCCAGCGCCCCATCGAGTTGTGAACTATTCCCAAAAATGAAGCCAAAGGTCAAAATTCCATTGGGAGACTGGGGGATTCGCCTCCGGAAGCTGTGAAGTATTTACGATATTGTTGACACGTGAATGGCCTACTGTCAGTCAAATTTTGGCTATCTTCCGATTACTTAATAACCTTAAATACAAACTAAAACTAGACGGTTCGTACTTGCAGGCAAGTTCAGATCGAAGCCACTGAAAATGGTATGAAACGAAGCAGAAAAGCCACTTGATTCCAAGTCTCGATCAAATAAATATTATGTGCGGATAAAAAGTAGCAAACGGCCTACCATGCTCACCTCTCATAGCAGAAATGTTCTGCCGCCAACTCAACTTTAACTGTTGTGTCAGAAACGTATCTTCCAAGCAGGCACACAGACAGTTGTAAAACGTTTCTACCCAGTTTCGGGCATTTACGCACGCGCAACTTAAGCTGAGACGTGAAAACGGATTTGTAGCGACAGACCAGCGTGTTAAACAAGCGGGGATTTTCGATGGTGTGGTCGAGTCAGTGCTAGTGTAAGTCTGCGTAGCGGCTTTGAAGTCTGGGACTATTTTATGAGTGATCAAACCAAGTATAAAAAGAAAGTAAATAGAACTGCGTAACGACTTATTGTCCTTCAAAAACAATACTTACTACATCTCTCAAATGGGAAGACAATTCCAACTGCAGCACGGTCAAGTCGGTGAAATCGGGGAAATGGTCAAAATTTCCACTTCATCAAAAAGTCAAAATATCTCAGTGCGTTGCAGATGGAATGCTGTATACGTTCGTAGTGATCGTGTTCAAGTAGACAAGTATCACACTGAAAATAGTCATACGCGGAGCCACTAAAGAAGGCACCGATTCACGTGACAAACTGAGCAAATCCAACAATCGAAGCTGTAGGCTTCGATTAAATATTGCAAAATCAGCGTTAGCCCAGTTAGTATTTCAATAATAAATAACCAACGGGATTTCCCTTTGATACTGAAAGGGCTAGTCCTGTCCCGGGAGGAAGAAGGATGGTATGGGTGGCATGGGGAATTGAAAGACTTGTGCCAATCAAGCTGTCCAACAGGTAGAAATAATGAGAAAACAGAAATTGGGGCACCGAAAAACTGCATTTTTGAAAACATTTTAGAGTTTTACTTCACAGTACATTGCCACAGTTATCTATTTTGTTACAGTTACCTACAATTGTCACTTCTGCCAGTATGTCATATTTATGGACTGCAAGGAAGAAAGCTACATTCAAGGTTAAATTTTCAGGACGAGTTTTAATTAATTGTAATGTTGGAAGACTTGTGCACATTATATTCTGTCTCATAAATGTATAAATACTCAGTGGAGCAGTGTTTTTCATCAACGACGTAGGAAGTGCCTTTCGGATGTGAAGCATCCCCCTTTTCGACAGACTAGGTGAAAACAAATCTTAAAGACCTCCGTTCTTTAATGTTCTCCCATTGGCTACAAACGGTCAATTAGGCATCATTTCCAGCCCATGAAGCAAATTGAGATAAAAAACCACAGGCCACAAAATACATGGTTGAAAACAAACTGGCTAGAAATTTTTTTCAAACTTATTTTAGACGATTTTGATTTCAAATGAAACAGGAAATAAAACTAACAAACATTTGGAAACAATATTTGGGTCTGCACCCCTCCTGCCTGCCTTTCGTAATTATTTGCCTCACTATTTTTTGTGGGACGACTTGTTGCAATTATTGCTGCACAGTCTCATGGAAATCTTGTTATTATACTTCTTTACCCTCCATCCATCAAATGGATCGGCCTGTGTCTAATTTAACATGTAGCCCAGATCAAAGGGGAGAGGTGACAAGCTGGCCGGTTAAGGTAGACAAAAATTTTTTAGGGCGCCAATTCTCCTTAAAAGGGAAACAGTGGCATAGCCAGAGGGGGCAGCGTGTCGCCCCCCCCCCCCCTACAGAAATTTTGGAAACGCAATGGGCGATGTTGAAAAAATGAAGGAAAGCAAAAAAAAAAGAAAAACGAAAACAAAAACGGGGAGAGGAGAGAGGGATGGGAAGTTGGTGGGGCGGAGTGGGAGGGGGTAGGGATCTAGGTCTCGAGGATGAGTAATGATGGTGGAATCCGCAGCAGAACGGACGGCATATTTATTTTATGCAGGACGCATTTGCAATGGGCCCCCGAAAAGTCAGTCAAGACCTTGGATATTGATGATGTCATATCGTCTGGAAACAGTGTTCCGGATGTTTTTCCTTTTTTCAAGAGATTATGCCTTGGGGACTGAACCCTAGCCCTTTTTTGGAATCCTAATCCTAAATCCCGAAATATTATTGGTTGTCAATGTCATTTTCCCTCGAAGGGCGGACTGCCCCTCCAGGTGTGGTGCCAGGTGGGGAAGAGGGCAAGGGGCCATGACCCCCGTCGGGGAATTTTTACAGTTTCGTCGGGGAGTCTTAGTCGATACCATCAGGGAGTTGCCACTAACAACTCCCTGCGACTAAGCATGCAGTCCCCGAGGGCGACAGTCGCCCAGACGATTTACCTATTTTTTGCTCTCAAGAGGACAACTTCACTAAAAAGAACCCAAAATTTTTGGCGCGCTACGCGCGATGTAGGGTCACTCCATTTTCTTCAATATTTCTATTCCATATAGCTAGATAGCACAAGTCTTGTCCACCTTACCAAGTAACATGTAAGCAGAGTACACAGCTTATGTGGAGGTCTTAAATTTCATCCCATATCGCAATGCCTAGTTGCTGTTCTCTAATGTGTGTCACGCTGTACGGTCAGTTGGTGAGCGAGTCCAGGTGGTTTCGATACAATGTATCTTATCCCCGATACGATCTTCAAGTTCAACCCCTACAGTTTTCTTTCTTTTTGTTCTCAATGTGTACATATGTCTTTTGTGGAAGCCTACCAAAAATTTTCGCGCGCTTCGCGCGCTTTGCAGTTTCACGATTCAGATTCAAAAGAACGATATCAGTGCGCAACTTGGCTCTTGAAATATTAAGTGATATTATGCAAAATATGCCCTGCAATGGAATGGGATAGTTAGGCTCCTTCAAATTCCCTTCTCACCATGCATCCCCCGACATAGTGGGTTGTCGGAACTTGTTTGTGGCTGGCATGGCCCGGCCCCCGTTCGGGAAAATTCTGTCGCCACTCATGGTCGGTTTACTTATTTTGGCTTTCAAGAGGATCATTTTTGAGACAAAACCCACAATTTTCGGTACGCTTTGTCCACTCTTCCTCAGTTCCGTTACTTATAGCTAAATATAGTACAATGTCATCTCATTTCCGTAATAAACCTAGTTAATGTTCTCTTATGTCTGTCGTGTGGTACGGTTAGTGACCCGAGGAGGGAAGTAAAATGTAAGTTATGTCTGATAGGGCCCACTTGCCCGAACAATTGACCTATATAAGTTTTAAGTACAGATTCTCTTTAGTGTAGACTTACCCCAAAAATTTTCGCGCGCTTCGTGCGCTTTCCAATTTCACGGTTTAGATTCCGGATAAAAACTGGGATCTAGTATAAAAAGATACACCATTTTGCATCTAAGCCCTTCGAGACAGCAAAAAAAATTTCAAAAGGGGAGGGGGTGCCCCTTATACCTCTCCCCAGGACTGCGATCAAGAATAGGGACGATGAGTAGACTTTGCCCCCCCCCCCCCCGCACAACAAAAACCTGGCTACGCCCCTAAAGGGAAATGACTAATCAAATATATCTGCTTCAGCATTTTTCTCCAATTTATACTTTTAGGTGTTGATTCCTAAGTCATAAGATCATAATGCGAACGTTGGACCAGATCCCGGCTTCACGTCTGTCTACGACCTGTGGGAATTTTCAGATCAAAAGTGTGGACCGACAACAAAAATAAGTGAGCCGTTTTTGCAGTTACAGACAAGGGCCAAACATTACCGTTTGTGGGATTTAATCAAGCTGAACCTTAACGTGGACGAATCGAAGCCTATCAAAATGCGTACCTTATTAATTTTCAAGTGGAAACAATAAGAGTCGGGTAAACAACTGAAGGAAATGTATGCTCAAACAGATCAACGCAACAAGAAACTGGTGTTAGTGATCAGAAGTCACGCTAAATGTAATAATGACAAATCAAGACCAGTGTGAAAAGTCATGCCGTATTGAGCCCGTTAAAATTATTAGATTTCCGACCCCCCAAAATTGGACTTTTGTGGGGTAGGATTATCTGTCACTTTCTAACGCCCGAGGCTATCTCCATTATTTATCTCAATTAATTATCTCTTTCCAACAAGCTGTATCACATGTCATGATCTGGACACTGGCAACGTCCAGCCTTGAGGCAATTGGTGCAATAGAGATGGGAAAAGAGGCATTTCGTAGTTTTAATGAGACCAATACCTCATGTAAAACTTGTTCAGAAATTGTAAACATTTAAGGTAGGAACTTCTATGACAGAGAGACTTAATCCATGTTCTAGTTAAGACTAATACACCATACTAGCTATTACCCCGTGTGTAACAACTATGACACCTGTTTAGACTACAGAGAAGTAGTATAGGTTGTTCTGTGGTACTATAAGTAGACACAATGATATGTGAATGCAGTTGAAAGCCTACCAGCCCTAAAGTTATTCTGGTACGTAAACTTGGAAGGTTGCGTCACCTCAGAGCCTAACACACCCTAAAAAGGGACTCTGAGGTTCCCACGTGGGGCCTTATAGGCCAGTACAGACGATCTCCATTCGCAGTGGCCCAGATCTTACCACATGGAATTTATGTAGGCAGTTGACGCATTGTGCACATGAAGGAGCCCCACATGTCCTTCCCACAGAGCACCGATATGGACCAACCCGCACAATACACACATACAATAGCCCAAGTTACCCTCGTGCAGAGGCTTTACGGGCCAGCCAACTGGCAGTGGCTTACGTCTTACCCACACGTGGTCCATATAGGCCACATCATACCTTTCCCACACGTCTGTGTCAGTGCGCCCAGATATCCACCATTTTAATCCCATTTGGTGCACCCTGGCCAACTCATTTACTGCCCTTTGGGTACACTCATTTGTTGCCCATACTACAAAAATTCACAGATCAGTCGCCTGAACATTTCCTGTTAAAATTCAGTCAAAAGCAAGATACCATTAGAAGTGAAAGTATTCTAGGCGCTTGTTTAGTACTCTTTACCAAGGGAGTCATACTCAAAGCTCACTGCAGCGTGTACTCCTCGATCGCTGCCTCACACTCACAGAACTACCTCCGAGGTAGTACTTCCTTGCAGCACCAGTAGCCTGAAGCAGCAGTGTGAGGGTCTTACACTGTGCTCAACTTGCTTTCCAAACAAAAGCTTTGCAGTGACTTGAACGACAAGTATAATTCTTTGACGATTCTCGAGATGTATAATCTATTATTAAACGAGACCTAAGGTGAAGTTTGGTAGGGATTCTACCAAACGTCACTTGAAGGAGGAATTATATGAGAGAACACAGGATCGGATTACTCTCCATTTTTCAAAGGAAGTGCATGAACAGGCAGATTCATGTAATTCAGGGTCGGGTTTTAGAATGTGGAGGGCATATAATTCCTCCTTCAAGTGACGTTTGGTAGAATCCCTATCAAACTTCACCTTAGGGCTCGTTTAATAATAGATTCTACCATACGTCACTCTCAGTCACAATTATATGAGACTTTAAAGCAGGCTTGTTCATGCACTATAGCCAACAGGGAAAGAAAAAACGACTATACTAGGCAAAATGATTTTGATAACTTGTGTTTAATAATTAGAGCTTTTCACGACTTTAGCTGAAGCAAGAAAGAATAGCAACATGCTCTGGTGTACATATATTAATGCGGTTTTGGTTTAAAACAACAATGCCTTTCTGAAGGCTTGAAAAGAATGAAATAGTAAAGATTGTCATGCTTCTTCATCGTAAAAAAAAATGCCTACCCAAGGCTTAAACTGAGATATCATGTGCCTAATAAAGCGTTTGCAAAAATCGGTTCCAACATTTGTCAATGGCTTTTTATAAAAAGTTGCAAATGTTCTTTCTGATGTCCACCCCGCAACTTAAATGATTTCGGACACTGGAACATTTTTCGTACTTGCAAGAGATACGGCAGCGGCACGGGTACTGTGTGCCCTGTACACTGAAACATCAACTCCCGATTTCGTCAGAATTTCTTTTATCCAGCGAGCAATAGTTTCTGTGCTGACACGTCTATGGGGCTCAACATAACTGATAAAAAGGTTTGATTCTGACCCTCTTAGAGGCTGTGTAATTTTTATATAGTGAATCAATCGTGATAAAACCCCTAATCTTTCATCTGACGGGTATCCATATAAGACTAAACAAGACTTCTTTCTCCCTGGTCTATCTTGTTTAAGATGACCTTTCAACTCAAATGTTGCACTTTCCTTGGTTAATGTTAGGTTTTTAATGTCCAAAAAACCCAAAGTCTGTAACCTTTGTGCAGTAAGTAAAGAAACCAACATCACTAGCTGTTGTGTAACTTCTTTAAGCGTTAGTGAACGCAAGGGATGCGACTTTCTTAAGTAGTTCCAAACTAAGGACGCATCCCACACTTTTGAATATCTGGGTGCTGGCCGTCTTAACTCAAAAATACCTTTCATGAATCGTTTGATAAGGGGATGATCCATAACACTGGATTTACCACAAAACATAGCTGTCAGAGCTGACCTAGCTGTATTTAAGGTACTGAAACCTTTCCCCTCCTCATAGAGAACTGTCATGAATTCTATCACTTGCTGAACAGTGGGAGTAAATGTATTAATTTTCCTGCTGTCGGAGAACTGCTCCCACTTGTTCTGATAACAATGGTATTGTCGCTGGGTTGTTGGTCTCCAAGAGGCCATGAGAATAGAGGTAGACACTTCTGGTATTCCAAAATTTTGCAAGGACGACTTGACAAGAGGCATACGATTAGTTTGAGTTTGTGGTGAAGGGGATGCAAAGCTTGGCCTCGCGCCCCTGGGAGACTGAGCGTCCTTTTGTTCTGAGGTAGGATCTTTGGCGTAGCTATGATCATTTGTGTGAGTTTTGTGAACCAGGATTGGGTTGTCCACATTGGCACTACACTACCTGAATTCCGGTTGATTGCTCGAGTTGAACTTTCTGTAGTATTCGTGCAATCAGACTAAATGGGGGAAAGGCATAGAAGAAATAATTATGCCAATTTAAGGAAAATTCATCAATGCAGAACGCATTTGGGTCTGGTTTCCACGCTATATATTTTTCTACTTGACTGTTGACCCGTGAGGCAAATAAATCAATATCAGGATGCCCCCATAAAGCACATATGGCCTTGAACAAGTTCCTGTCCAACATCCATTCAGTATTTCGTGAGAAATTACGGGAAAGATGATCAGCAATCTTATTATGTTTGCCAGCTACATGCGCTGCAGACAACCAATTTGCATTAGCTATTGCAAAATCCCAAATCATTTTTGTTATATGGTTACAGGGTGGTGAATGGGTTCCACCCATAGCATTTATGTATGACACAGCGGTAGTGCTATCTGTCATTATTCTGATATATTTTTGTTTTTCCTTGGGGCACAATGATTTGAGTGCCATCAGAATTGCAAGTAATTCTAACACATTAATGTGTAGCTGTCTCTCTTGATCAGTCCATTGCCCATGTGCTTGCATTTTCAAGGAATTACAGTGTGCACCCCATCCTTCAAGGGATGCATCTGTTACAATGCAGAGATCGTGGTCTTTCTGATAAATAGGCCTGTATGCGGAAGGTAAATTTATGACCCACCAGTCTAACTCCTGGTAAGCTTCTTCTGACAGCTAGACATGTGTTTCATAATTGCCCTTGCCTGTCTGTAATGCCTTTATTTTCACTAATTCTAGCTCTCTATAGTGAAGTTGTCCATAAAGGACACCTGGCATTAGGGAGACTAAAATCCCAATATTTTTTGCCAGTTCTCTTGCAGTTTTGGTGCTTTTCCCCTTGAAAAATTCAATTTCTAGTAAGGCAGATTGAGTCCTGTCTGCCTTTGGATATAAAATCATTTTAGTGGAATTCAAACAAAACCCCAGAAAAATTAAATGATGTTCAGGGTTTAAAGCAGACTTGTCTGGGTGAACTAGAAACCCCAAATTTTGCAATAGCTGAACTGCAGCTTTAACAGCCAGTTCACAATCGTGTTTAGTTTTGCCTTGAATATATATATCGTCTAAATACGCAAGGCAAGTATGCCCTCGTTTCCGCAACTGTGATAAGACTGGCTTAAGGAGTTTAGTAAAAACCCGAGGAGCAGATGCTAACCCATTCGGGAGGCAAGTATACTGAAAAACGTCATCTTTATACACGAGCCTCAAGTATTTCCTGCTATTTTTGCTAATTGGAACCATGTAGTAGGCGTTCTTTAAATCGACGGAGGCCATGTAGCAATTTGGCTCAATGAGTGCAGTAACCGTTTGAAGAGTGTCCATTTTGAAATGGTGATATTTGACACTCTTGTTGAGGTTTTTGAGATTTAATATCATGCGTGAAGTACCATCTGGTTTTGGTCGCAAAAAGACCGTTGATATAAATTCATTTGAAACATGGTCTACCTTCTCAAGTACTCCTTTGTGGAGAAGTTTCTGAATTTCCATTTTCAATTTGTAGTCATCGGGCTCGCTCAAACTCTGATAGAAAGGCTTTGATAAGGTATAATTAATTGGTTTTCCCTTATCAAATTCTATGTCATATCCCTTGACAATTTTTAGGATTTTCTTGTCTGAGGTAATTTTCTCCCAACAGGGGATGTAACCTTGTATTCTGCCTGCTATATTGCCTGTCAAGGGGCTAGCATCAGCTTGTCCCTCATGAGCTACACTAGGCAGTAGTATTGAGGAACATACCTTACCTTCCTCTAATTCTTCTTGTATTTGTCTTTCGCTGCATTGTGTTGGCGATTTCCCAAAAAAATAATTTTGGTGGTTATGGTAATTTCGTCTTCCACCTCTGCCTCGCTTTCTAGGGAATGAACCCCGAAGGGGTCTTGCCGTTGGCGTTATGCGGCGACTAATTTTGTTAGCATCCGCAATGTCTCTCATTTTCTGTGACATATTGTCACCGAACAGCCAAACGGAACCTGAAGCTGAACTCGAGCAAAGATTTCGATATTCCGGTTTGAGTTCGGGTTTAATGAGATCCCGACGGATTTGATTTACCTGGTTATTAGCAGATCCCATCAGAGCTAGCGCATCAGTAATAGCTGTAATTATGGATGTTTTGTCTAACATGCCTTTGGCATTTAGAATGGCGTTCAAAGTTACTGTTAACGCCGTCATTGCTTTTACTGCCAAGATGTTGAGCTTTTGGAGGGTGGTTGAGCTTTTTGGAGCTTTAACTCACGGTTTTTAACATGAGGTTTTAAGTGCTCCCACAGCAATGTGTTTACTTTTGTAATTTGAAGGAGCTCAACATTGCCTGGGCGATGATATTTTTGACATCGCTCTCTTATCATAGTAGAGGATAATTTATCCTGTGTAACATTGGCCAAGAGATCCACAATTTTAGCCCCAACAGGTGGCCCGGACTCTTTTCCGATACCCAAATCGGACACTAAGGAATCAAAAATCATTTGTTCCTCAGTTTCTTTACTTTCTACGAGGCAACAATCTGAATCATCAGGTTGCTGTGAAGCCCCTAAAATCTCTTGCAACTGTTCGTCAAAGTCAAATTCGTCATTTTCAGGCTTGTGGCTGTGTGCGATATCATCGCTTAATTCAGAGGCTTCTTCAATCACAGAAGTCTTTCTTTTGACAGAAGCCCCAATGCTCGGATCTTTTTTATTTCCTTGCATCTTTTCACAGATTTCTTTCATTTGATTTTGCATTTGAATCATTGTGATCTTTAGCTCTGCGAGCTCATTTTTCTGCAAAGGAGAAATGCCGGAACCATGTAAACCGACTCTAGAGTTTGAAGGGCCAGCCACTTCTACTTCTTTAGTATAATCAAGAGCGTCAAGCTCTAGAGATTCCAGGGAATCTTCCATAGTAATGTACAGTTCAAAAATCACTGACTATCAAGTCAGGTTTCGACTGTAACAATCTCAACTATCAAGTTAGAGAAAAGGTCTGCTCAATGTCCGACTAACAAGTCAGAGCGTAAAAGTAAAAATATCCCTTGAAGGATATGGCCAACTAGGCCTGTAAAGGAACTTCAAACTAACAAGTTAGAACGTTGGCAAGACTTAATAAGTTTGCAGTAAACGCACCTTACCAAGACGATGAAAAGCTGTCCTCATCACGAGGCAAACAGGGAAGAAATAACTGTGGTTACTAGTCTGCATTCACTTTATTCAGAGAGTTGTCTTCATTCTAATTCAAGTTCTACTGTACAATGGAGAGTTCTACGGTCAGCTAACACAATATGCAAGTATTGATGCTCGTTGAACCGTAGACGGGGAGAAGAGAGGTATCTCGGAGAGAACCTTCCTCCTCGGAGTTCTTCTGTGTAATGGAGAGTAATCCGATCCTGTGTTCTCTCATATAATTGTGACTGAGAGTGACGTATGGTAGAACTATACATCCCAGGTATGCTGTTTTTTTTTTTGTCCACGAAACACTTAAGATTGTGCGAGGGCTTTAACATCCGACTTCTGGACTCGGACTCAATTCCGGATTCGAGTCGGTTTTGTACTGGCCTCGGGATTTGCCCAGAATGGAAGGTCCGGAATGAGAATTGGCTCGGAATGATAAGGGCAGCTGGACTCGGAATCGGAGCTGATGATTCCAACCGAGTCCACAAACACGAAAGTTACATAGGCCTTAATGTTACATAAGACTGCAAAGTAATTGGTGCACAGTTTAATAAATGGGTGGTCACATCTGCACAATCAACTAAACTACAGGGTGGGCCAACTATCAAGAAATGGATTACTAATAATGACTTTTGTATAACAGTTTTCATGTTACTATCTTCTTCATGTTATGAAAACCATTTGCATGCTATGTCATAACATTGTCAAATGACTGTACTCTAAACTGGCCTCGAATTGGAGACAACAGAATCAGAATCGGGGTAAGGTGGACTCTGCTACAGCCCAGGACAGCGCTAAGTGTTACTCTGGAAGTGACTCGAAAGTTACAAAAGTGAAAATACAAGTGCCGGAGAAATTTAAATGTTATTTTTTCGAAAACGTTTCCACATGATTTTTTCCGTCGTTATTTCACTGTGGAACATAACGAGTTGTAACACGTACATGAGATTCACTCTTTGTGGTTAAACACAGGAAACTGGGGAGAGGGGACTTAGTCTCTGTAACTTGACTATCCCATAATTTCGAAAAATAAAAGCGCTGATTCAAGCTGAATCTTTTCTTATAGTCAGCTGCATATTGCAGCTTCAAATGAAAGAAATTACTTGATATTTTCCCTTTCACATGGAACAACATAAACGTAAGAAGCAGGGGGCTGAGGGCTTTAGCCTCCCCCCGTCAATAATGTGTTGAGGCGAAAGTATGCTTCCCCTTATCCCGTTTAATCCAAGGACGAAAATCCCTTATTTGCTTCCTCTGTAAAAAGATGTAAAAAATTGGTAGCAGCCTAATTTTCCATAAAAATTGCCCAATATGTTGCACCAAATTGCTTCTAAGGACTCTCAAATTTTCAAAACAACAACGAAACCCCTCCCCTTAGACCCTTCCCCAGGAGGTCCGAAACAAAATTTAGCCGCTACCCCTTCCCATTCTCTAACAGCTTCCTACGTCTTTGTAAAATAGTATGGTTTGCTTACTTCCAGCTTCACAAGTTTTATCTTTCGGAGTGGCCGGCCACTATGTGATTGCGTACTAGCTGCGTAGCTGGTCTTAAATATGCAACCACTTCTTAATGTCACACATACGAGAACCGCCGATTCACTGTAGGATACGCGATA
This sequence comes from Holothuria leucospilota, assembly GCA_029531755.1. Taxonomy (NCBI): domain Eukaryota; kingdom Metazoa; phylum Echinodermata; class Holothuroidea; order Aspidochirotida; family Holothuriidae; genus Holothuria; species Holothuria leucospilota. Next base: position 647,091 of record CM055975.1, on the reverse strand, counting down.
AACAGATCCCATGCCAGGTTTCCACATACCCCTGTGTTAGCCTTCGCCCTAGACAAGATCGCTCCCACATAATACGTTTACTCCTCTGATGTGCGCAAAGTCCTTACTAAAAATCCTCGAGGGGTGGTGCTTGTTTAAGGGGCTTACCATTTTTACCACAAGAAGAAACTGCTGAGACAGCTAGAAAGTTACTCTCTGAACAACTCAATTTTGTTTCGCACCTTTGTGTGCGCGTGAGTATGCCTGTGCGTTGACATTTCACAGTGTACACATGCACCAAAGAAAACGTAAAACAAATTCAGAGCAATCTTATTTCCTGTTTTGCTTTTTCTGCGTCTGTGTGCGTTGGGCTTATAAAGACATATATTACCTTAAATAAATTCAAATTCTTCTTCGCAAAATATACGGTGAGATGTATTCCCCTTTTTCCTTAGGTAGGTCTAGTTGTTTTTTCGAAATGAAACAAAAACCAACGCCACTGTCTGACAGACAGTGCACACGGTTTAGATAACACTGTTTTTATCCACAAAAGTCACAGCTCTTCTCTTGCTCCAACTTTACACACATTGATGCAAGTACATTATACTTTAACCAAGCTTTGTGGGCAGGAAGGCCAGGAGGCGATTCCAAGGGTAGACCCGACGACCGTTTTGTCAACCAGTGTGGCACCCTTCAACGCAAAAGATATAGAGATATCAGGTGGTAGCCCGGATGATGATTGGGTTCCTACAAAAGAAGTTGCCACCTGAGTATCCCATTCGCCTATTTTATGACCAAATACTTTTTCGGTGAACGTTACAGAAACCCCCCCCCCCCATACACACACACCTTTCTTGTGAATAAAAATGGGTCTTAGTTGGTTCAGAAAGAACCGATATAAAATTCTGAATGGGTCCTCAACAGGCCCTGTTATAAGAGTAAGATAATTGTTTCTTGGGAAGGCTTAGAGGTTTCCATCTGATTTTGAAAGGAGGCTAGCTGGACAGTTGCCCGTTACCCGGCATTCATAATAACTAGGAAAAGGACGTCATGATTCCACTTTGAGTTAAAAACAAGGGCATACACAGAAGTTCTGTTTCTAACCATGTGACAATTGGCGTTTATTGATAGCTGTGGTTTACCTGTAATCTACAATATTTGTGATTTGGGATATAAAAATAAGCAGCTTTGAGAAATTTTGTTTAACTGGCAAAATAATAATATTTTAACTTAAGACAACTGGTATACTATGGTCCATATGACCAAACTGGCGTAAGTAAAACATGAATGACATTTGTAAAATGGACCAAATACTGCGGTCCAAACATCTTTATTTTACTGTGAGGAGGTCTTATTATATATTATTCTATGACTGGAGGCCGTGCTTTGGCAACTTTATATGGGAGGGGGAAATTTCCCCTGTGATCTACGGCGAGCTGCACCGAAGAATAAAGAGAAGATCTGGCAAGTTCACATGTCTCAAAGTTATTTAGGACAATTGTTAATGAGCTGTAAGTCTTCATTTATAAGATTCAGACGGCAGCACAAAGTATGCTACACAAGTTTTTGTTTTCTTACAAACCTCTCTGATCCAGTAAATTCTGTATTAAAAGAAAAAAGTTATCTAAAGAGCCTATTGCATCGAAGTGGTTTGCGCTCCCGCCTGTGATATACGTATCCCTCGAAAATGAATTACAAACAAAATACACTTGTGCTTCAAGTAAGTATCGTACGATACGCATTATTTATGCCCCTCTAAAGTCGTATGCACGCAGACTGCCCTCTAATTGATTTCTTCCTACAATCCCCCACCCGCCTTTTCCATTGCAAACAATGATCGTCGAATGTCCCCCTTTTACCTCGGTTGGATCTAAACACGGTGAGTTCAAACGGTATTAAACATTAATATATTCTTTTGACAGTTCGTAATGTCATCTCATTTATGTTTGTTTGTTGAAGTCACATGTAGGCCTACACGTTAATAGCTGTTCGTCTTTTTGTCCAAACGTCTGGTGGTTCGCTTGGTCACACAATTTCAAACGGTGACTGATCTAGTATATAAACAAGACCAAATATCATCCACTTTACTTTTAATAAAGGTACTCTTGATGACAAACTCTTTAAATTGAAATATATTTAATTTCAAAAGTGAAATGATCCGAAACCCCAAGTTATTACTCTTAGTCATTTGTGCGTGTTGAGATTAGGTAGATTCATCACTTAGTCTGCCTTACTTTAGAGTAAAAAGCTCTCAACCGGTGTCAGGTAATTTATTTTCCTGCAAGGGCGGAGAGTACAAAACCTGTCCACTTGAATACGGTAAGTGAAAAGAACTGATAGGCTTAATGAAACGGATGTAGACCTATTCACGCGTCACGTAATCTAGTCGCAGGGCCAAAAGTTAACTTGACCTTTAAAAAGATCTAGTTTTACTGTCTTGAATAAACCCTTTAAGATGAATGTAAACACACAACCAAAAGCAGAAAAGCGGTAACTGTTTTTAATGATTTGGTTTCGTAACTACGGTCTGATTACATACAAAGGCACGACTTGCACTTCAACCAGTATTGTTTCATCCTTGTATTGCAGAAGTGGCCTGCTCGAACTATCATAGCTCTTTGTTAGTATAGTAACAAGGGCAACAATGTTGCCGAAGCTAGCTCAGCTTTTCCTGTTGACCTAAAAGTCTGCAGTCAATATTTCTGTTGGGTCTGTAACTCATACGTACGTTAGAAAACAAAGAGATAAATGGAAATGCAATTAAATATGTACTGAACTCCTGAAGTCTCCGAAAGACTAAATCTGGTACACAAAGTTAACTTTATATACTGCACAGATTTTAGTATACAAATAATAAATGTTTATGAGTGTGCTCCTGTGTAGACCTCATTTGTTTTCCATAATTGGACTCAGATAGTAACTTCCGATAAAGAAATATTACAAATGGTTAAAGGTCTTAAAAGCGATATTTTTCCCCAAAGATATTTTCCTTGAACTTGTCCAGGGACAAAAGTTCAAATGCGGGTTGCCACTATGATTTGGAAAAACCAAAACTGCTCAATTGCTCAATACAAGAGGGCAATCAAGGAGTTGCTGATCTCATCCCAATACATCCTTTTGCTTCTTCCGAGTCTGGAATTTTATTGTAATGGGAACACTAAGGGGAAACTGGGAAAAGAGAAGGCTAACCTTGAGCTGGGGATGTTTGTTCATTCCGGCATCTTTACGGTACCCGCCAGCTTCCGGTTCTGATTGCAGTGTATAAACAGCACACATGCACAGCAAAACTATAGGACTGTGACACAAGGGACGTGTGCCCTTCAAAACCTCTAGAGACGCGCGATCTTGCCCTTCAAAAACCATAGAGACGCGCGATCTCGTGACGCCGTGAATCCCCTCTATAGACCTTATGCATTGACATCACACTGACGTCATTTTGGGTGAAAACACTGAACTATATGCTAGGAAGGATCATTCCACAATAAGGTTTTTTAAGCCACCATGGAGGGTCACGTGATGTAGGTTAGTTTGCTCAAGTCGATTCCACCGCGTATCTAGCGCTGATGCAACGATGTACATGTATATGCTAACGCACCGTAGCGGGCCTTAGCGTCTCTTCTGCCTCTTGTACACTAACTTGCGCGCTATCACGCGTCAGCGTACACACCATTGCGCCGCCTCAGCAACTTCATGAAAAGGCTTACATCACAATAGTCGTATAACATACAGAGCACCAAACACGAACCGTGTAGGATTCGAGGCACATTATTGGCCAAAATGCAAGCGTGCATGTGCACGCGTGGGTTAGCTTTCCTTCATGCGCCTTGGTGTTTTTGTGTCAAAAGGACGCTTTCAACGCGTTGTGCAGAACATCTGTACATATGTATGGACAGCCTACTGTTTAGTGACGGTGCTATCGCGAATGTTTCAAAGTCAACAAGTCTCGACGTATTTGAAATGTGGTCACACGCTCTGTCCTTCGAATAGGCAGGACCACTCCTAAAATCAACAAAAGTTTGTGAAAAACAATCTTTTGATCACACAATCATAGTGTAAAGATTCCCTATTAATTACAACAAAACACTAGAGACCTAATGAGTATAGTAACAACGGATTGCTTTAGCGTGTACATCAATGAATCTGCGTTACATTACTTTCACTTCTAGATACGCGTCTCTGGGACAGTGGAATCGACTTGAGTAAGCTAACCTACATCACGTGACCTCCCAAGTCGGCTTCAGTTTCGAGGCGTATTCCGCATTGAGGTGCGTCCTCCAGTTATATAGCTCAGTGGGTGAAAACAACGAAGCACATGTGCACGAACGGCGTGGATTTCAGCTCACGTGTAGTAGACTTACGTGCGTATACGACTGGTTGACAAATCAGCTGTCTGCATTTATTGGTGTAACTTGTCATGATACGCGCTTTTCCGCCATTTTCCTCCAAAACAGGGAGCACTTTCTCCATTGTGACATCATATGTGCATAGGCTCTATAGAGCTTATGCACCTACGTCACGTTTCTCTATTTTTCCATCCAAGCGTACATTGTGCAACAATTGTTACTAAGGTGCTATCGTGAGCGCGTATCTTTAACACACCTACTACGTATGGCAGTTCAATCCAGTAAGCCAAATTGAAACGCGCTGACGTCACGTGCATAAGCTCTGTAGAGGGATTTCAGTAACGTGACTTTAACCAACTAGACGCAATTTTGAAGGGCAAGATCGCGCGTCCTTTTTGTATTGAAGGGCAAACATCCATTGTGTCACAGTAGTATCAATGGTTATGCCGTGCGCGTGAGTTGTAAATTCGCTTACTGCTTGTGCGTTTTGCCCTTCAGTGCCTGGGAATCCATTGTGTGTGACGTCACATGAAATCCCTCATAGAGGGATTTCATGTGACGTCACGCCCAATGGATTCCCAGGACACTGAAGAGCAAAACACACACGCAGTAAGCGTTTTACAGCACACGCGCACGGCATAACCATAGATACTACTGTGACACAATGGACGCGTTCTCGTCAAAACAAAAAAGACGCGCGATCTTGCCCTTCAAAAGTGCGTCTAGTTGGGTAAAGTCACGTGACTGAAATCCCTCTATAGATAGTTCTCAGTGACGTCACAACTGGGGGTTGGCAACCACCATGTCATAGGGCAAGCTTCTACGTACATGCCGGGGTTGCCCTATGAGATGGCTGACATGCTACACGTAAAAAGCTCCTATGACGTCATGTGAGAACTATCTATAGAGGTTCTTCACCGACGTCACTGCGCTGCGCGTCTCTCTATTTTGACGGCCAGGCGTCCATTGTACAACAATTGTAACTAAGGCCGTATCGTGCATGCGTAACGATAACACGCCTTCTGCGCATGTTCAGTGACGACCAGTATGCCAGACTGAACGCAATGACGTCACGTGAAGAACCTCTATATGCAAGACATGTGTAGGAAAAATGCCAGTCCTACATTTAGATCAGTGGATTGCCCTCTGACATCACTCCGCTCGTCTCTCTGATTTATCAGTGTTGTAAGAGTCACACAGTTTTGCAGAAGAGTCGAATCATTTACTACTTTCAATGTAACTCGAGTCATTTTCCTTTTGAAAATTAATGACTTGAGTCATGACTCGTTACAAAAATGTGATTTATAGATGTTTTGAGTGCTAAATGTCCATACACCCCTTTCCGAATAATTGTTGGTGGTGACAACGTAGTGATCAATGTCCCTTCCAATTTTTCAGGAGCCTCTTGTATTGACCCTATCAAAACTAACTTGCCCTGAAAGAAAGTATGAAAAGCGCAGACTGAAAATTCCCGATATTACTGACAGTGCATACTGTTTAAGGAATAAATCGCATTTGGCGGACGAGGCGAAACCGAGTCCGTTATTTCGCAAATTGGGAGTCCAGACGGTTATGAGACATTAACAGTCAGATAAATGTGGTTTATTCCTCTTCTACCACCGAAAATGTGTGAAAACTTCATTTTTATCAGTGTATAGGTTTACTGACCGTATGCTGTGGAAAGGCAGGTCAGTGTTTAACCAATCAGAATGCAGGATTCTCAATAACAGATGGCTAGAGGTGGTAGAATCCATGATAAACGTATAAAGATGCAATTAGTGAGAGGCATAAGAGGCGAAGGGGTGGGGGTTGGTTGACTTAAGCCTACACCGTCAAAAATGTGGTGGGCTCCTTCCCTCTAATTTCCAGGACAAAAACGCTCTGTAAAATGTCAAAAATTGCAGTCTAATTGCTTAAAATTTGATCAAATATTGCACCAAGTGCATAAAATACTTTCTAAAGGAGATGGGACCCCATATACCCTTGGGTTCTTCTCCCAGGACAACATTCCGAAACAGTGCACAATCCCCACCCCAATGGATCGAGTACAGCTTCTACGTCCATGAGTTAGTCTGTTAGTGACCCTTCCCTGCTCATTCATGCATGGTAGTGGGAAGGAAGTTGCTATTTGACCCCTGGTTCATATCAGTCATATAAGCAAATAAAATTCTTGGGTTACTACAAAGAAATCTCCACTCTTGTAGCAAAGGTGTCAAGGAAACTGTCTACAAAACGCTATAGTCCGCTCAAAGCTGGAATATTGTGGGGCCATATGGGATCCTTACATCAAAAAGTAACAACACTCGAGAATGTTCAAAGACGTGCAGCCCGTTGGGTTTGTTCTCAACAACTATAATTACAGGGATAGCCAGTGGCCTAGCTAGAGGGGGGGCAGGGGGTGGTCGCCCCCCACAAAGCCTCCGAAGGCCTCTGTCGGAAGTAAATAAAAACAATCCACTTGAAACACTTACAACACTTTTTATGTTTTTAAGCAGAATTACACATCGAAACATCAACGTGAAAATCAAAAGTCAGTCTCAAAATTGCCCGAAAAGCAAAAAAAAAAAAAGAAAAGGTCCCCAGAACTTTACGAGCCAGGTGATGGTATCATTACTTTAGGATAATGATCTGTCGAAAATTACTTGCATTTGCCCCCCCCCCCCAAATATCTAGCTACGCCACTGGGGATAGCGCCACCAACATGTTAACAGATCTCAAATGGGAACCACTTAAGAGCGCCGTACCAGACTTCATCTCATCGCTATCTATAAGGAGGTTTATAACTCCATTCCCCCCACCATCCAGTTGCAGAGTAACCATAGTAGGACCACTAGACATAATCAAGGCACCCACATAATTGTTCCCCCTCCTTTTAGTAAGAGATGTTATCAATACTCGATGTACTCAAGAACTGCTCGTGAATGGAATTTCCTTCCACCAAACATACGTGCAGCACCTGATGCTTGCTCTTTTAAATCTAGCCTAGCCAACGTTGATCTTCGAAATCTAGTATCTAAGGCTCACTCTAAAATCTAGGCAACTCCCCTTCCACACTGACCTGTGCGTGATAACCGATTTTGGACTCGGGTGTTTGCACAGTATGAAGCAGAAGCAGAAGTGTGTTTGTGACGTTATTTGCTTGGAACTCGGAACTGCTGTGATGTTAGTTAACTTGGTTGCTTACAAGCCAACATCAGGTGTGCATAGCACTATTGCACTACGTACTGTACGTACGGGAAGGGGGGGGTGTACGCTTTCACACTTACTCACGTACATTGTGTATGAACGGCCCATGATGGAAGTAGCTAACCACGTCCCAACACACTCGTCTTTTTTTTTTTTCTTGCTATGTCAGGCTGGCCGGTCTATGTTCTACTACACTTGAAGGGAAGTAGTAGTGCATTGCTGTCTTTAGTAATGCATTTAGGGCCATATATCATTTATCAATGAATAGGAAATAGCACCCGAAAATCCCAAAGTAACACTCGAAATGGAATTGGGGGGGGGGGGACTAGTTTTTTTTTTTTTTTTTGAAAATAGCACCCGAAATTGAAAAAAGTGTCTCGGACCCTGGAGTACAGTCAATGTGGGTGCAGGAGCAACACTAGCCTAGGATACCTAGGCCTAGTTCTCACGTACACTTTGCTCCCTGAACTAGGCCTAGGCTATTGCAACACAAAGTTTTTCCCGCGTTATTACTGTGAGAGTAACATCGTCTGCGTGTGTTTCTGCAATGCTTGTTGTATGTGCGTACATGATTGTAACCATAGCTATGAACTATGTCACAATTGAACAGCAGTGCGTGCTATACAGCATACTGTACAATAGTGTGAACGTCCTAGTAACAAGATTTGGAATGTTTTAAAAAACAAAACAGAGAAGAAGAGAAGAGAAGAATACTGAAGGCTAGGTAGTTCTTCAAGAGAAGGTAAGCAACAGAGTTACAGACAGCCAAAATTCCGTGATGAGCCACAGTGCTCACAAACTTCGTCAAAGTTCTTAACCAGGCGTGTATTTCAACTAAGCCTATTAGGCCTAGGGCCTACCTAGCTTGTTAGCGTTATTACAGTACTATTAGTATTAATAATTTAGCGTAACCTAAGCCTAGGCTAGGCCTAAGTTAGGCCTAGGCCTAACATCAGTTCCACCGTGCGCGTACTTAGTTATGCTTCATACTGGGACGCGCTTGGACTTTTACTACGGTGGGGACACGCGTATAGTTTTACTTTTATGGCGCCAAGAACTAGTCATGCTTGACACGCGTGATCGCAGTTCACTCAAGGCCTGGGTTTTTACTTAGACTAGAGGTGGTCAAGTTTTGAGCAAGAGAAGCTTAGATAAGTGTGCATCTGATCATGTCATTGAGTGACTTTTATGGTGGGGTTTGTTAAACCGCAGGTGAAAACTGAATTTTGAGTGTCAGGAAAAGACAGTGATTAATGTAACGGATCATTTACCTTTTCTTTCAGTGTTTACTGCCAAATTTAAAAAAAAAAATTGTTCTTTTGAACATCTTGACCTTTGACCTCTGACCTTTGACCTATCATGCTGAGGGTACTGGAGGCACAAATTCCAAGGACTGTGCACCCCCACACCAAGTTTGGGATCAGTAGTACCTTCAGTTTTGAGTGAGCGCACGGCACACTTTTGACCCCAAAATTGTCGTTTGACCTTCTGACCTCGTGACCTTTGACCTCAGAAGGTCAAGTGTAAAGTTGTGTAAAGTAGGTGTCCATCAGAAAGTTATGCGAAGAAATGAGGATCGTTAAATGTTTCGTTCAGCTTTTACAGCCAGATTTAAAAATTTGCTTGTTTTGACCTATCGTGACCTTTGACCTATCATGCTGATGGTATTGGAGGCACAAATTCTAGGGGCCATGCACCCCCTCACCAAGTTTGGGGTCATAAGTACCTTCAGTTTTAAGTGAGTGCGCGTCACACTTTTGACCCCAAAATTGTCGTTTGACCTTCTGACCTCGTGACCTTTGACCTCAGAAGAGCAAGTGTCACGTTGTGCCAAGAGCGCTTCAATACGAAAGCTATGTCAAGAAATCAGGGCGATTTACTGTTGCATTCAGGTTTTATAGCCAGATTTGGAAAATTGCTTATTTTGACCTTTTTTGATGGTTGACCTTTGACCTTTGACCTATCATGCTGAGGGTATGTCAGGCACAAGTTCCAAGGACTATGCACCCGCCCACCAAGTTTGGGCTCAATCTTGTTCTCAGTTTAGGAGGAGTTCGCGACACACTTTTGACCTTGTGAATGTCATTTGACCATCAGAGCCTTTGACCCAAATTTTAGGCATATTTGGTCACATGACCAGGAAACAGGACCTTCACCACTCCATTTTGCCCCACCCTTGAGTAGCGGTCATAAAGCCCCAAATTTCCCTACCATGCATTTCCATGGTTATGGTTGCTATGGCGACTGGCAGAGGTAAACGTGTGCACTTTTCAATGGTAAACGAAGCACAATATCTCATCCCCCACATACTACGTATGTGGGGATGAGATAATAAAGGGATAATTTCTAAATTAAATTCTTTACGCGCCTAATTCTGAGTACTCTTTAGTACCGTTTTCCCCTACAAAATTATTTTACTGCATAATATTTTTATGATTGGGATCTGCCAGGTACAAATCGTCGCCTGATTGCTTTTAGGACTGGTGAATGTGTCGCAATAGGCCGGAGGGTAACTACAGTTCGTAGAGATAGTTGGGAAAATATGCACACGTATAATAAGTCTAAGGCTATTGAGATATCATCCCCCATGGCATCCCCTTAACAACTTGGTGGGGCCCATGTAACTGCACCAGGCTCGTAGCCTGACAAGGTACGTACTGAATGGGAACGAAATGGCTTCCAGGGGCTAAAAAATTTTTAAGGGGCCAAATGTGTACAAATGTCATTAAGCCAATGGCAACTTGAAAACTTGCTGGGGGGAAAAAATTTCAAAGAGGGGTTCGCCCCCTTGGCCCGCTTGGCCAGAAGCCTGCGCTGCACAATTCCTGCCTCTGAGACTGACATATGGCACACGCCTTCAAAAAGCACGTTTTCCTTTTCAAACCGAAACTTGTTTTTGGAATGTTAGCACAACCGTCAAGCTTAAACCATATGAAGCATTGTATTTTCAATCAACGTGCTATGTTCATTGTTTAAAAGAAAGGGGTGGGTTCCTCTTTCCCTTACGACATTTCCTAGATAACAATCACCTTAACTTGAAGTAGTTAGTGTGCCCCGCGTCGACATCCCAATTCACGAGTAGCTTCTTTCCTTCATGTGACAATATAAACTAATTTGCTATTAGGGAAGGATAAGTCATTTGTTTACCTTTCATACTAAATATTTTATGTCCAGAAATGTTAAGAAAAATGTTTGTAAAGGAGATACAAGGAGATTTGAAAGATTAAGGTAATGTTTACAAATAACTTTAAACTTGAGGCGACTGCATATATTCTCTTTAAACTTTAAACCAAACTCCTAAAACCATTCAGACATCAGGTTAAGTTGAATACTTGTTTCTGCCTCAACACAAAAATGTGTATAGGCCTAGCTTATACCACTGTTTCGCACAAGGCCACTTATTCTCAAGAACTTGCACAACTTTCAAACGTCCGGTATTTCTTTTCGAGTAGGCCTAACCATCCAACCAATTTAGCTAGTCTATTAGTAAAAAGTCTGAATGAGATCAGTGCCACATGTTCACGTAACGCCTCCATAATAGGCTGTACAGTATATTCCGTATTCATGTCATATCCCTGGTTTGGAAAGCCAAGAGCTGAGCAAACATAGTCCGACATATCGGGGTATCCCAAGTACGCTATTCAAAAATCGATAATTGTAGTAATTGTCGTATTGATGTGAAACCTTGTAATCAAATGGTATATACTCAACACACTATCGATATGGCGTACCCACGCTAAACTTAACTGATTTACATAATTTGCACACCTATTAGGTAATTGCTTGCTTTCAGCAATAGTGAACGAGTGTGTTGCTACCTGAGTTGAAGGCGTGTGTGGAGCGTGATTATAAAATGAACTTCGATAACACCAGCACACTTCCACATTTCTTGTATAAAGCTGGTCACAAAATTTTTTAATACGAAAAAAAAAATCCTTCGAAACAAAGTTCATTAGACATAAGTAAGTCTGACATTGAGCTTAAGAAAATCATTAAAATCATATACGTAATCATATACAAAAAATCGCTGAAAAGAGAACAATGAATTTCGCTGGTTGTACCCATGCTTGTACCCACTGAACCGGCATGAAGTGGAAGTAGTACCACCAAGTTACGTCGTAGTTCCAAGTGGAAATATATATTTTACACAGGGAGAGTTTTAGTTATGTGTCTTAAATATCGTTGTATCTATGCCTTAAGGGTAAAGAAAGAGCCTTTAATACATTTTTCAAATTTTTATGACAACACTAAATTTACCGCATCTTTCCTGGCAATCACAATATCTCATAAAAAATATTATTTGCCAGAAATATACCTATGCTATAATACAACGAACCAACATGTCTCATGAACCTTGGGGGGAGCTAAACCGAGTCACATAATGGGGAAAAAACATGCACATCAAATAACATACTAAAAAAGTTAATATTTACGTGCTCCTCCCCCATACACTTCTCTTACAACTACTCTTATGCTATCTAAACTGGGATAATATAAATCCTTCACGACAAATCACCTAATTAGTGTTGGTATGATCTGAATCTCATTATTTTGCGCAAAATATTCCCCGAAGATGGGGACTTCGCCAGAATTTGTTTCAAAAAGTGCTGTTTTCATGCCTTAAATGATTGCAGAAACGAAAAAAAATTTAACTTTTGTTCAGCACAAATTGAACTATCTATACTAAACATATTATGAAGATTGGTGCAAAACTGAAAGACAAGTAGGGAATTTTTTGTTTTCAAACAAAGCCCCCTCCCGAGGTCAAATAGCGGTCAAATTAATCGAAAAGAGTTGCAGCATACAGATATTACTTTTGCTAACATCTCTACTAAATTTCAGCCAAATCTAACGAAAAACAGCGAAATGTCAGGCAAAAAACGCAAATGTTATGGTGACAGACGTTTGCCGTGCACGACAGCAATAGCTCAGCTGAAAGCTTTCAGCTGAGCTGAAAATGATTGTTTTGTTAATTCACAAATAATGATCTCCGAGGTAAGCAGAACTACAGTTACATATCACCAGCTTCCACACAATACCTCGAGTTTAATCAACTGGGGCTTGACCACTACGAATATTAAACAGTGTGCATATTTCCGATGTGGTCATGAAGAGGACTGTCGGATCTCAATCGGAACCAAAAGTCGGGTAAAGAACAAAATTTGGAACACACTTAATGGAGCCGTCTGCCAAGCGACTGGTTTTCGCGGTCGGGTTGTGGTCGGGTCGGTGCAGTGTGGGCTGGCTTTAACCTTACTGATATCGTGAAGTCGGAAAGTCACGAAGTTGATGCTGAATGCCTCCTGCCCCAAAAATATCTTGTCCTATATCTTGCAAGGAGGAATTTTTAGCAAGAGTCTTTGGCTCCCCACACTATGTACTGCAAGAATCATTGTAAAAGACGAGTATGCAGACAAAAGTCTGAAACTACATATGAAAAAGTCATGCAACTTTCCGACATTTGCGAAGGACTCCATAGGTTACCCTGCTGGGAGCTACCCATTGCTCAGATAGTGCAATACGTTAGTTTCTCACATTTGATGCTTTGATTGAACTATCAATTGATCCTTGCAGACTTATAACAAGTCTAAGTGCAAGACTGACACAAATCATGCTTACGACAAGCTTTTTTTGTACATTGTTCCCCTATTCTAACAGTCAGACGCGTAGCCAAAGGAGAGCGAAGGGGCAGCCTCCCCCGTCCCTTCCTTCAGCACATTTTTTTATTTTTTAATGATTTTTTATGATATTGATAGTACCTCAAAATAAAAATGTTTAGTTGCAACTTACAAGGCTTCGGAACGGTGCCATTTCCAGCGATCTGGGAGGCATTTTCGGCAAAATGTTCTTGTACGCTTCGCGCCAACCTTTGGTGGCCCCCTCCTTGGCAAATTCCTGGCTACGCGCCCGCTCACAGTATGTAATAATAATTTTAAAGGGATGGTTGCAACACCAAAATACATGGAATTAGTTCATAAACAATTAAAAGCTGATTAGATGACCTGATCCTGTGACATCATATTCTTACGAGTAAATGCGTTTGGAAATTGCTTTCCCCTTTAAAGCAAAGTAATGGCAATATTTTGTGCATCAAACATGATGTGATGATGCCGTCTGTGGAGATAATTAAAGGCATTCATTCAGTTGAACCCATCGTTGCAATAAAATCGTCATTGTTGATTGTTAGTGTAGTAAGGGTGTTCTATTGTAAGGTTATTTCAATACTTTTAATCGATTCATTTTGCTTCTCTTCATATTTTATACAAAGTGCGCAAAGTGCGTTTTCCTGAAATAGGAAAATGTTAATGGTGAAACTTAAATGTATTCTAACCATCTCGTTATTTTCCAGTAGAGTAAGGTAAAACATTTTATCGAAATGGATTGCTTCATTCAGTCGAAAAAGCAAAGTTTGGCTGAGAATCCTCTGTAAATGATTATAGTATAAACGGTACACGAAATCTCAGATTTCAGCTAAACAAACTATGGGGTATAAGGTGTTGGAGGCATGTCCTTTGGGTATATCTAGGGGACAATCCTGTGAAGTAACTCTCATTTAAAAAAATAAAAATGGATTGTGCTGTAATTTTAAAGTTTACGGTGCAGGGTGTAAAGATCATTTGTGACTCAGTGAACGAGTTGGTAAAGAATTATTAGGTAGGCTAATTACTCTCTAGAAGCTTGCTATTGGAAGATGTAGATATTATGTTCCTATTACCTCCATAAGATTGAAATGAACGTGTATGCTGATTACTTAATTGTTGTATGGCCTAAGTCCTAATGCATAGGAAGTAGAAATTTCATACGTAAAAGAAATGAACATTTAGTTAATTATTTACTTGAAATATACGGTACTACTTAACAATCACCAAAGACTGATTACCGTTGTCACTCAGCTGAAACAGATTTGTTGAAATTAAACCACTCAGCTGGTAATAATTATTGTCAATTTCAAACCGCGAATCACGGTAAACATATTAAGAATGACACATCAATGAACGCAAGCACTTTAATTTGCTCCTGTTTGCTTTTAGATTATTGAAACGACACAATTGAAGCGCTTGGCAAAGTTGGGTATTTGGTTTTTTAATCATGAAATATTCTTCTGCATGTCACTTTTATTACAGTAGTATGGTGTACATATATCTGCCTTATTTGATTGTTCTACATTGCAGATGTAAAATCCTAAGGGATGAACGGTTTCTCGAAAATCTTCTTTACACAGAGTACGGTATTGCTGGCTGACAGTCCAGTTTTCCATGAACAGTGAGGGAGATGTAATAACTTCTGTTCCGTTGGTGTGGGGTGTTACCAAACTGGGTATTACTCGGATACTGTTTCTTTCTTGGAAAATGATAGCCAGTACTTGATGTGAGTGTCTACGTTTGCTGATCTTTGTGCTTTCACAAGAGGAACTTTAAATGTGTAATACGTCTTTGGCTTCATATGCTGAACTGATATGACTCTAAAAGACAACTCTGCTGACAAGAGCAACTGACGACATATCTACTTTTAATGCCCCTCACATTATGCCTAGGCTTGTAAGTTGTGAATCCATACGCCATCTTTCGGGACTCCAGACAGAGCTCTAAAAGAAAACAAAACGTACATCATATTTTATCGCATGCTTATGAAAGCCATTATGTTGAACGGAACCACTTCAATACCTACCCTCTCTTGGGATGAAGGGACTGATAGGCAAGGGGTCTATTTAAGGGTAGGCCTCCGTGGACTATTCATTTATATTGGTGTATACATTCCTATCATAGTCTTCATTGTGGTAGGCAACGGTCTTATTCTACTGTCATTTCTCCGTTTTAAAAAAGTGCGGACAGTCAGCAATTATTATATTTTCGCTTTAGCCGGTGTGGACCTTCTCACAGGTTTAATTTCAATACCGCTAACAATTTGCAGCCGTCTTATCGTTAGTGATTTTACATGCCAAGCAAGTACGCGGTCTTACATTTTATTTCCGGTGTACTTTTGCGGTGAGGTATCGGTTTGTATTCTGATGGGTATTACAATTGATCGATATATCGCTATATCGTACCCATTTCGCTATCCCACGATGATGACACCAAAGACTACAAAGAGATTCATCTTGTTTCTTTTTATCCTTACTACGGTTCACAGTTCTTTACCGTTGTGGAGCTTTGGCAGTGATCGCTATCAGTGGGTGTGTACAACTGGACCATATGAGTCAGCTGCATCCAACATTCAAACAGTGGGTGTGTACAACTGGACCATATGAGTCACCTGCATCCAACATTCAAACAGTGGGTGTGTACAACTGGACCATATGAGTCATCTGCATCCAACATTCAAACAGTGGGTGTGTACAACTGGACCATATGAGTCATCTGCATCCAACATTCAAATAATTAGCGGATCGTTGCTGATTCCCATTTTCATTTTATTCATGACTATTGCTTATGGTCGCATATTTTACATCGCCTTCGTCAAAAAGAGTGCGGTTTCTAAACCATCCAAATTTAAATCGGCTCACTGGCAGAAAAGATTGCGTACTACGTTGACTTGCGCCATTGTAATAGTCGCCTTTACGGTGTGTTGGATTCCAAACAGCTGCAAAATCATCTTTGAAATTTTTTTCGCTAAGGATGCACAATCTTTGCTAGCAATTCAAACATTTGGTGAGTGGTTTGCCTTTGTGAGTTCTTGCACAAACCCAGTTATATATGGGTTGAGGAATG
Organism: Holothuria leucospilota; assembly: GCA_029531755.1. Taxonomy (NCBI): domain Eukaryota; kingdom Metazoa; phylum Echinodermata; class Holothuroidea; order Aspidochirotida; family Holothuriidae; genus Holothuria; species Holothuria leucospilota. The sequence goes on along the minus strand of CM055975.1, from coordinate 630,875 downwards.
AAAACTTTAAACAAGCCTACAGGAGAGTTTTTCGCGATTGCTGCTATCGGTCGGAAAGTATTTCTTAAAAGAAAAGAAAGAGATGGAGATTTTCTCCAACATACTTTGATGAAATGAAGCAAAGCTTTCAAAAAAAGATTACTGGCAAGATTTAAAAGCAACTCTGATCAGTTAATTTTTCATTTTATGTAATCTGGGGTAAATCCTTCAACCCGAAACAATCAATTTTTGATTCAAAATTCCCCCTTAATAACATCGTCTTTCGTGGTGTCGAATATTCTTGAACGACCTCCAGTGCCCCACAACTGGAAAAAAAGCCGTGGGAGTCGCTAGATTAAACCAAGAGGTTATAAGTTGAGGCGTAAAACCCTATTATCTAACCCCTGGGCACGTACAACCAGTGAACGGCTGTGCAAGGTTTCGGGCACAGATATCGCAATCCCTAGAAGAAGAATGGTTAGTTTTATGGCCAAAAATTGGAAACTAAGCTCCAGCGACTTCAACCATTAATTAGAGGCAAATCTCCTCTTATTGCATTACAAGCAACTCTGAAGACATTTTGAAAATAACTATTACAAACAATAGGTAAAACAAGGAGAAATTCTCCTTGAATTTCTCAATTTACTAAAAAAAATATTGTCACATGATCAAAATAGGCCAATCAGGAACTGGAGTGACCGGGCACACTCACTTTGATTGGGGTGACTACATTTTACATTTTACACAAATTTTGGAAGATAACTTTCCGTGCCATGTTCCACATTCTCTGCAAATGTGAGGTTCGTAGCTTTTTAAACGGCTGAGAAAACGCAATCGAAAGGCAAAAATCTCTGAACCCCGAGCCAAGGCTGCTGTCGTAATCGCACTTCGAATATAGTCTTCTTGTAGAAGAAAAAACTACAGAATCCAAATTCTGCAGCACTTAACAACCTAGCTTGAGCAGGGGTTTCACCGACATCACGTGATCTCTCGTCTCTTTGGTTTTGACGGGCACGCGTCCATTGTGCCACAGTAGTATCTATGGTAATGTCGTGCGCATGTGCTGTAAATACGCTTACTGCGTGTGTGTTTTGCCCTTCAGTGCCTGGGAATCACACGTGTGGGACGTCACATGAAATCCCTCTATACGCAGAGAAACAGGATTTGAGTACCTGGTATCGAAGAGACCCAAGGAAATGGGTCATACGTAAAAGCATGGTGTTGCTACCTATGACAAAGAAACTTTAAACATAAAGATACAGTCTAATGAAGGGAACGGGAAGGAAATGAGGAAGAGAAAAAAGGGAAAGGAAAAAGAGAAGAAAAAGAAAAGAAAAGGGGGAAAGGGGCAAAACAAGATGGAAAGACGAAAAAAAAAAATGGGCGTGTGTGTGCTGGGGGAGGGCTCATCAGGGAGGGAGAAAGTGAAATATATTGAGGATATAGACAACTCATGTCTTAATATTTGAGAACAGTGGCGCCGGCACGGGGGGTATGGGGGCGCGTGACCCCCCCAATCGATTTCAGAAATTTTTTTTGAAAATTTTAAAATGATCCCAAAAGGCGTTTAAGGTATAGATTTCTGTAGGGGGTAGGGTGAGGTGTGTTTTCAACCAAGTGATGGATCTATTGTAACCATTTTTCATCACACATGGTTCTCAAACTATCAGAATTATCGCAAATCCTTCGCAAACTTTCAAAATTTTTCCCGCGCTCCGCGCGCTTCAAACCTTACCTCAATATTGTTCTAATTATCAATAATTTCCGGTAGCAACTCCCACAGAAGCACAGCAACAGACGCTGAAAGCTGTTTACGAATTTTCAGGTAAACTCGGAATGGCTTTGTGATTGGCAAATAGGTTTGTTGGGGAATTAAAAGTGTCTCGATGCAGAGCATGAATGCAGGTTTTGTCATGGTTATCTTATTTAGTGAAAAATTTCGGCGCCCTTCGCTCGCATTCATCACTGTTTTCACTCCAACTCATGACCATTATTAAGGTTATAACACATGCAACTATTCTGATCACAACACTTTTTCGAAAAACAGAGGTACATCCCCAACATCTGTAGGGGCCTATGGGATCTTTCAGTCTAATTTGTAGCATGATGTGGAAGGCTGAAAGTGGGTATTTGCCGTTATACATTTTTCAAAATTTTTTACCCAGCGCTTCGCGCGCAGCCTCTACCTGTATAGATGGTGATTGTTAATGCACTTACGACGAAAAAAATATTCTGAAACGCTCCTTTTAGTGCTTAACACCTTTTGCTTTACCTATGGGGGGGTCTAATATCACTTCCCTGCACCTATACTCTCTCTCATTCCCCATTGATGGAAGATGTTCGTCTGGATTGTCTTTCAAACTTAGTTAAAGTTGTAACGTGCTCGGCATTATACTCTGTAGTACCATTTGGATGTCAGGTAATATCATATCAGTGCCCCATTTTATATAATTAATCCAGAGCTTCCAGGAGGCACTATACAGGTGTCTGTCAGTATCAGATACCCTTTTAAAATCCACAATGAGACAAAGGAAAAGTTTCGTCATAGTCCAAGAATGTTTCTGTGGACTCCACTCACGTATTTTGTGGTAAAAACTTTCCCCGAATAGAAGGCATTGAAGTCTAGCCAAAAGGGGGGCTTAACGAGGTTTGTTGACCATATACCCTTCTCTAAGACAACACACTATCCTCTTTCGCCAAACCAAAATTAGAATTGACTAAATTATGGATATTTTCCAGCCATGTATGATCAGTTCCAAAAATATCCTAAAGATAACACCATTTTGCATCTAAGCAACTTTAAATTACCACAATTTCTCAAAGGAGAGGGAGACACCCCCTCCCCTTAGACCCCTCCCCCAGGACGGTACCTTTATGTAGTGACAAAAAGGATTCCACACTGCTGTATACCATCGCAGGGACGCACACTCTCTTCTTTCTCCTAACCAAAAATTAGAATTCACTAAATAAGGATATTTTCCAATCATATAAGATCACTTCCAAACATACTTCAAAGATAGCACCATTTTGCATCTAGGCAACCTTAAACTAACAAAAACAAAGGGGAGGGGGACATATTATGTAGATGCAAGGTACGAAAAGTGTCATTTCCAGCATTATGAAGAGGTTTGGCATTTTTTTCTTGTTACACTGAACGATAACTAGTGTTGGCGTTCTAATTTACCTGCACTGCCCCCCCCCCCTACGCCACCTCTGCCAAGAAATTTGTGCGTACCTCCATAGTTTTGCGATAGGCTTTTTAAAAAGAAGTAACACGGCACGTTGAGCCTTGGTTCCACATTACATGTACCAGATGTTAATAAGGGAGCTCGACAGTTTTAATCAGGATCTATGCCGTTGATGAAGAGCTTACATTCTCAGACTTTCAGAATATGTCCTAATATACTGATTACGGTCAGTGCGAAATTAATTAGATCTATGGTGCGCTTACGGGTACCCCAGTGGCTACTGTGATCCCCACTAGACCTTAGTTGCTGGCTTTGTTGTATACTTACCGTGTACTGTGTGACTCTGTTGTATAGGGACGGCCCGCAAATGTATTTTTTCAATCTATTACTAACTATACGTAAATTATTAAACCAACCTGTTTACATGCATGATCATTGACTTTTATTGGTCATTTTACTTCAATTAATAGACCTCTTTTAATCTGAAGTGACTTGTCAAAAACCCGTAACGGGGCAAGGTGTTGAGGGGGGGGAGGGGCAAAATGGCTTTCAGACGCCATCTTTTTTATGGAGCGGGATAAAGTAAGATTATCGTAATTATAATCTCTACTCACATTCTTTATGAAAAGTAATTGCACGTTTAGGCCTACAAATCTATGGTTGCGGCCCAATGTTTAGACTTAACCAAGTGATTCGGTATACATAACTATCTTAAATTTAAGGGAAGAAACTTGAGCAACTTGCGAATAATTAAAGGCTTAGTAAAAGTCAACGATCGGTATGAAGATTTTTGATATTCCAGTTTATTTTAATTATTTTTTGTCTGAAATGTTCCAGCTTCATCGTTTAAATAAGCCGACCACAGTAACCCGGCAATCATTTTGGGGTAGGGCTAAATTTGTTCAAACGGTAACGACATTTATGGTCACTTGATCCTTTGTCTATATTTTCAGCTCTGTGGTCAGCTAGTGATACTGAATGACTAATTTCGAGTCTCGACTAACACATAAATATTATGCAACGACGTTCACGACCGATAATGTTGTTTCGGCATCATACCTGAACAGAAGGTACATCCTATTTATAATATAATCGCTCAGTAATAATGAATCTTTAAAGAATAGTTGTCAGTGGTTCAGTGATATGGAAATACAACTAGAATTCGCTTCAAGCAAATTGCTATTATCTGCATGACATATATCGAAGTAAATGCGAACCAAGAAGCTGAAGGATATGTTTCATTTTTTAGTCGTTTTGACAAAGTAATGGTTATTAAAAAATAAGTTTGAAACTCACTGAAATGATCAATGAGGCATGTTTGGTGAAATGACAGCAGATGATAAGTGCCTACAGTAGTAACACTATACATCTAAGATGCAAAGTACTTGGTTCTGCTAGAATTATGAAACCCTCGAAAATTATAACTTAACTTTAGTGAAAAAGAGTAAATTATGATTGGCAAGAGTAATGCAATAATGGATTTTTTCGTGGTATAATCTTGGCAGCTTTATCACATGATTAAAATCATCAAATGAATGCAGTCTAAGCATTAAAGGCGTTAAGTGAAGGTTTCTTGTGTGTCTCATCTTTCATGTTACCGAATGTGAACTATTTTGTTGCCAAAACCTAAGGAGAAGGATATCACTGTGAACTTATATTACACATTAATCATAAAGTGTGACATCCTCATTGTTGTTAAATCTCAGCCGATAAGGACATTACTGATAAACTTTAAAACCAATGGATTCGATAACTTAAGTTTTACGTCAATCCAATTGCTCGAGAATGCCACATCGGAAGGAGAGAGGATTTACCTTAGGGCTGAGTGGGTCTTGTTGGACTAATATTCTATATATCGGTATGTTGATCATACCTTCAATGATCTCTAGTGTGTCTTGTTATAGATACATTCTTACGCTTCAACGAGGTACACTTAGTTAATCATTTTTACATTTTCTGTTAAGCGATTGCAGATTGTTAACCCGGTTAAAGCTATACCTATGGTAATTTCGAACCGATTGATTATTAGTGGTTTCACTTGTCAAACTGGTACCCGCACTTTAATCTTTCTACCGGCTTACATACTAACATTGGTATCGGTGTCATTGGCGGTGGTGATAACCGTGGACAGGTACATAGCGATACCTGGACCCCTTCGGTACCCAAACATAATGACCAGACTGAAAACACTTTGGTCCGAATTGCATAAAATTTGAGAAATTTTCGTTTTTTTTTCGAGGAACAGATGTGGACTTAAGGCTTGTTGTTTGGATCTTTGCTATGCACAGTAATTCCCCAACTTAAACAAAGACTTTTTGGAACAGTCAAAATTTTCTTCAATGTAATACTCGTTTACTAGAATTATCACTGTTTCTTTTTTCATAAGCAAATATTAAGAAGATAAAATGAAAATTTCTTATAATTACAATTGTGTTCCTCAAAAAAAAAAATAAAAACCGAAAATTTCTCACATGTTATGCAATTCGGACCAAAGTAGAAACACTGATTTCCCGTTAATTACAATTTGGCCTGCTGAACCTACAGTACAGTACGATGATATGTACTGCACGGATTGCAATGATAATCCGTATTACGTTGGCGCAACTGCACCAGCCATGTGCTAATTACTTCTGTACATTTTTCACCGAAGTAACTTTAACTGTCTCAGCAAGAGAGGAAAAAAATTTGGACTTTTTCCTTGCGTAACAGCTTGCAGTTCTGCTCAATACACAAAAATGGTATGTGTGGTTCAATGAGAGATTCATTAGATGTACTCGTTACTGAGGGAATTTGAGCAGCAAAGCAGAGCAACCCCTATAATCGGAAGTTGTGGCATTGATTAACTACAAACGTATGCATTTTTAATTGTTCGAATCTCAGTAAATACAAATATTGACTTTAAATATTGTCATGTAGTATGTATAATAGGCCCTTCAGTATAAATTGATGCTGACCGCCATTTTGCTGTTTCTCAGTAAGATTGCAGATTATGGTGCAATACCTCATTTACATAATTTTGAGACAATGCACACGACACCTAGTCTGTCTGGTTTCCCCCTCCCCTTTGATTGGCCCTTGTTGATGGCATGGTACTTTCAGCCAATCAGAGACCTATCCCATAGTAGTAACCATGAGAAAAAATTGAACTACTGTTTGTACCTTCCTACCATCCACCTGATGGTGACCTATTTTCACTTTGTGGTTTTACCAGAAGTGGCAGTGGTGGCATTTCTTTACCCTTATAAACCACATTCAGTGGGTGAAACTGAAATTTAGTCTTGAAACCACACGACCGTCTTCGCCGAGAAAGGTTACTTCAAGTATCATTCATTGTGCTTTGGAACACATTGCATGGTTTGTTGAAGTACATTGTCGGGCAGAACAAGCAGTGGTGGCTATTGTCACAAAGTTTCTTCAAAACAAGAAACACTAAGAAATCACCTAAGCGGAGAGTTTGTTGGATATGTTAGCTGCAGCAAAAGGCTCAATCAGTGCTTTAGTGAATGAGAAAGACTGTGGTCAGGTGGTAGGAAAAGATTTAGGTATCACTAATAGTGACAACTGTCAGAACTGCAGTATTTAATGTGGAATTTTTAACTGTTTATTGGAAAGTTCTAGACATATATGCAAACCTCCCCGAGTCCTTATCCGGCGGCTTTATGATGCACAGGGCTGGAAAAAAGGTATCTGGAAGGTAAGTTCCTGGCTATAAGTATAGCCTACCTCATATAGGTCCTATGGCCTATGCTGAAGAAAATTGAATATTTGCAGTCACTGCCTGTCACTTGCGGAAGGTTTTGTTGCTCAAAGCCTAAAGAGAGAGATTTACCTAACAGGATATTGACAGAACCTACTCAAAAATACATGACGGAAATAACAAAAGTGATTCAACCCATTACCTAGGCCTATGTGTTAACCACACTTTTTTAATATCAATGAAAATAATGAAAGATAAACAGAGATTACCTAATTATTATACGAACGACCTGTTAATTTCGAAAGGTTGAGGGGTCACTCCGTTCGCAAGTTTTGTGTTCCAAATGAAATTGCTTGAAGTTGCAGGCTCTGGACAAGTAGGCTGCTCTTTCAATTTTACGTGGCAAGATTTACTAACAAGGCCGTCTGGAATGTACTTAAGGTTTAATTTTCAAGTTTGAAGGCATGTGCAGAACTAAATCTAAGTGGCGGGCCCAGTCTAGTGTTTTTTTTTTTTTCAAAATGGACATATATTTAACTTTTATTGGTAGCCTAGAAATAATAATTCGCTCATAATTGAAAGGCATAATTGCGTGGACAAAAAATGTCGGCATATAGGCCTAGGTCTGAAGACAAAATATTACTATCGCCTCGTGCGACTTTTGCAAATTTCCACAGACATGATAGTTGCAGGCCTCCAACTAATCCCAAGACAGCGACGTTCACAATAAGGGCATCTCACGAGACCAAAGATCAACGAGACCGAAGGTCCGTAAGACCGAAAATAAGAAAGGGTTCGCGAGATCAGTCGACAACAATTGAAAAAGTCCTCAGATGTATCATTCTGCCGTAATTCTTAACCCCAGGCAAGAATAAATAAAAACCAAGTTTTACTTTTGCATCCGCACACAAAAATATTAACACTCATCTCAAAGGGCGGGGAAACCCTCCCGTTAGACGCCCCCCTCTTCGACCCTCTCCCGGAGCATCGTTCACAAAAAAGTCATGGTCCTCCTCAGCTGAATTCTGTTTACACAGCTGTGCACGCACATATGTATTCCTAATAGTTGCAGTCTCGCTAGCTGGGTTTTAAATTTCGGCCTCGCGGACCTTCCGTCTCCCGAACACTATTTCATTTTCGGTGTCTCGAACCCTATTTCATTTTCTGTCTCTTGAACCCTATTTCAGTTTCGGTCTCGTGGAACTTCTGTCTCGTGGGCTGTAACCCTGTGGTTGAAAAATTTTCAAGGGAGCCCAAACGCTCTCTTCCTGGCTACTGGCTTAAGAAGATAACAGACATTCAGTGTCTGGGACAGACTTGTAAAAGACGAAGCCAAAGTTATACTGGAAATAAATATCTCGTGACGTTTACAATCTGTGTCGAAGCAAGAATCGACAACTGTTTTCATTTGACAAGGATGCAGAATAATTTAGGAACTTAGAAAGGCCCTGAGGTTTAAAGAGGAATTAAAATGAGAATTCTAAATCAGAAAATGGCATTAAATTCCTTTATGTGCTTTTTGAGATATAGTATCAGGAGAAGATAACACATTTTACTCCCGAGTGGACTTTAGGCCAGCGCAGCAGACCTCAAAGCTTGCATTGATCCGGCAACACTGGGATGTTATTCTTCAAATTTTAATTTTGTCCTCACTAACCCTATATTTTCGTAATCGGAATGAATGAGTCTGTTAAGAAGCATAGAAATTTTACAACTTATTTCGCTTTACCCTTATTTCTACATCCTTAGCTATGTCAAGGTCAAAAAATCAATTCAGTAAATAACTTAAAAAAGTAAATAAAAAGAATTGCTCAAAGATGACTTCACTCCAGCTTAATGTTTCATGATCACTTTGGGTAGCAAGTGTAGTAACTTCAATTGCTGATATCTCGGCCGGGGAAACCCTAATATGAATGGAATGGAAATTTCACCAGGTTTTATACATGTAGTTCCTCTTACACACATCAAAGCTTTATAAGTTTTGAACATTGTTGAAGGAAGGATGGACGGAAAGAAAGACAGACAGACAGACAGACTCAATGCCATGACAATAGCTCAACTTAATAAGTTTAAGATAACCGATGTGGGAATTGTGTTGGATGGAGAAGACTCACGACCGTAAAGGCCCCATAGCTCTTGAAAAAACATTGAAAAAAATTCTGCAATATATTTCCCAGTAAGACAGTGTTTCACAAAGTTCACAAAAGGAGATTCGCCAGAAACCCTTCATAAAAACGGATTATTCAGACCACTTGGCGCTATTTCAGCTCCCCTACCCCCTACTAATAAAGCACAGTGGGATCAAGCGTCCACTCGAAACCTTTACATAAACAGCGTGGTTGTGCATAGTTTTTTAATATCCAAAATCTCACTGAGATTGAGGGGACACAACAAACTATTTGGCAGGTACCTGCCCCTGTCCCATCCCCTCTGGGCGACGTCTCTGGGCACAAAGGGGCGAGGACACCTGTGAAAGTTACAAATTATGGAATGCTAAAACGTGCCCCACTTTATCCTGGCAAGAAGTCGAAATAAGGGAAAAAAGCGTAGTCGAAATAAGGGGAAAAGGTTCCTACAGCATTAAAAGAAGTTTATCACTATGATTCAGTTTTGACATGTGTTGCTGAGGTATATACTTAATAAAACCACTTTGGTGACATTTGCTTTCAATTTCTGTTTGGATGTTCTCAAATTTTAACAATAGCAGATGAAGTCACATTTTCCACCCACAGTAAACTTAAATCAACTCACATTGGTCAGGGCTGTTTTGCCTTTTCCTTGAACTGTGCAATTTTTCTTTCCATAAAGTTACGGTAGGATCATGTGAATGCATTAATGTATTAGATGTTCGCAAGCTTCACCTTCTCCAATGGAAACTCAGTCCCTCCGTATTCCGGGTCAAACAGAAGGATGGAATCACAAACAAAGTATGCCTTTTTAATGTGAGGAAATTTCATCACTCCTGCTGGGTTCAAATTGACTTTTGGGATACAAACTAGTTGCTTCATCTGCTATTTTACCTCAAGAACTACCCATCGTGTGTTAATGTTATTTCTCTTCCAAATGAAAAAGGTGATTGCTTAGACCCTTTCCTCTAAAAGCACAAAAAACAAAAACAAATAAAAGTGTTATTTTTACTAGTCCAGTTCACCTTTTGCATTAGCATAATATATTTGGACAATTAATTCGTTTCACTTACAATAAACAGTAAATTTATTGAACTTGAACTTTGATTTTCGGCGTTCTTCTAATTCTGAGGTACACGTTCTTATTTATTTTGCACTCCTTTGGCACAAAAAATGCCAATTTCTTTAATAATTCCTTTTACTTCGTCAGAAAAACCCTTTTATTTGGGGCTACAGAAATATCGTGAAATTTTATGATCACAACGTTTTAAGCGAATTAGTGTCGGGTGGAAAAATTGCTTTTGATACATTTAGCCAGAGGCCTAACCCCTTCGAGATTGAACTGTATTGGAAAAAATTTTTCGTTTGTCGGGAAGTTATTAAGTATTGTGTAGAAAGTAATCACAAATGAAGGGTTGTGTGTCAGTATTTAATCTCGACTACTCTATGAGGGAAGCCATTGTCTTTTGAAGAAATCCAGGTTTCCGGAAAATAGATTCACCGTGTTACATAATTGTCAGCCATGACATAGAAACCAACAGTGTCCGACATTGTGAAATAAAAGCCTTTTGAAAATGATGTAACTCATCCTGAAAACTCGTCGAGTTAGACTTGTAGGCAAGGGGCGACGATTTGTTCTCAATATTAGGGGGCATGACCCCATTTTCAAATAATTTACTGTGTGAAAAATCAAAGTCAATGGGCGATTTCTAAATTAGGGGGACTATTAGGGGGACATGTCCCCGAGCCCCCGGATCGCCGCTCTTGGTTTTAGGTACACTATTCGTGACCATTGCATCGGATCGAAGTCGGATAACCGATATAGGTTTAAACCTGCCGGGAAAAACACTGTAAACTAGTTGGGTAAAAGTTTATGAGTTACACATAAAAGAAGAAAGTTGGGACGGTTAAGGTTGAATTTTGTACCATTCCAAAGATAAAATTATAAAGAAATACATTTATTTTTTCACAAACATAACTATAAGAGTAATAATTCTTATTTGAATAACCTAAGTATGAACACGTATAAAGGATGCTGTGGCTATAGGATGTTTAGACAAAGTATATGCTGAACGAGTTCTTTGACGGAGGCAGTGGATTAGAGCTCTGTTTCTCACGCAGACGGTCCTGGGTTCGATTCCCTCCTAGGACATATTCTTTTTTCAATTTTTTTTTTTTTTTGTTCACTTTTTGGAAGGGTTCAAAGGTCAGCAGGGGTCAAGAAGTGGAAATGTCGTAAAAAATGAAAATGTCAAGAAGTGTAAATTTGAGAGATGGACCGAGTCAGTGCAACAAATCATTCCCTTTCAGCAAGGAATTACTAAGCCTTTGTGCTTTCTGGTTAGTTTAGTTAGACACGAGGACCGACAGCCGCTTTATCAGCCTGCCAGTCTGGTTAAAATTGCACAAAACCTTAAGCTGTCAGAAGTAGAGTCTTTGGGGCTAGTTTCGCGAGTGTACTTTGTAAAGCAGGGATTCATTTAACTGAGCATTATATGGAAATGTTGTAACAATTCTATGCTCAAAATGTGTTAAGTGTTTAATAATTGTTGTCATATAAACGCGTAACCAATGACATATGAGGACACTTGAAAGCTAATAGTATCCGTGATAGTAAGTAAAACATGCAAAGGGAGCTTTATCCTCCTGTATCCTCATCGAGGTCATATCAGAGACCCTAAGTGGTGATATCTCCTTAATGAATTACTTATTCTACAAAATGACCTTTATAATTGAATACACATTTTTTGCACGTATCAGGCGCCGACTCAGAGTGAGGCGTCAACTGGTCCTTGCCACATTGCTTACCTTATTTTTCTTATTTATGACTGGTAATCTCTGTATGATTTGAGGGCGCTCAGAGCCCCAAAAATCGCATGTGGGGGCTTTTTCGTTCATTTTTTTTCAGTGAGATATTACATACAACGTAGGCACACTTATGGTACTTCTTTTTTAAAGGCTGTGGTGTAGCCTGGTGGGTTTCGGGTGTCAGACCTACCAACGAGTGGGTCGAAAATAAAAACAAATGAGTGGGTCGAAAATTAAAACAAATGAAGGTGAAGAAAATAGGCAAGAGAAAACGGGGACGGAATTTGGAGAGAATGAATAACTTTTCAAATGTTAAATAAAACAAAACAATACTACAATGTCTTTTAAAGTGTCATTTGAGGCGCTGTACTCATACCAATTGCAAACTTGCGTCAGGTTTTATTCTTGTTTTGCAGCTGGAAAAAATATTGTTGCCGCTATTGATTCCGTTAGAACCTGGGAAATTGAATATAAGGGTAACTCGTTTCCCCACAAATTTTCCAGCGGAGGCCCCCAGAGTTTCGCCGTAGTGCGTTCTCACTTGTCTTACTTCTCCTGACCATGGACGAACCCTCTTTCTTTCTCCTACATGATACTTAGTTTGAAATCACCTGAAACACATGTGCAGACTAAAGATCTTTGATATTACTCCTCACACCGTGCCACAGCATGCTTTATAAAAATAGCCTATGGTTACCTTTAATTATATGGTAAATTCAATGCACATGTAAAGTAACGTTTAATTTTAATCAAATGTACCATTTCGTTTTTAAATCTAAATTTGTTTCTAAAGAATGAAATCTAAACAATGAGAGTGTTTAGATGTAACTTATTGATGTACAAGGTATAGAATGTGTCATTTTCCCTATCTGGGAGGTATTTTTCAACTACACTCCGATCCCCCAAAGAAAACATTAAAGGTGATCAGTCGTCTTGAAATATTCTTTGTGACGTCAGCCTTTTCTTGACATGTTTCTGCAGTCGTCACTGTTCAAGGATACACCGTACAAGTAGCTATGATGACATCGGTATAGCTAGTAGGTATACAGCTACAAGCCGTCTCTTCTTGCTTACCGATTAGCTATACCATGCTTGTACGGTGTATCCTTGAACAGTGACGACTGCAGAAACATGTCAAGAAAAGGCTGACGTCACAAAGAATATTTCAAGACGACTGATCACCTTTAAATAACGATGACTCCTAAACATATAATCAGTTCAACGCTTTACTTAGCTTTAGCAAAGATGGCACCATCTTGCATCTAAGCCACTTCATATAAAGGGGTTCCACATACATCACGTTAAAGAGCAAGATAGCGCGTATCTTTGGTTTTGAAGGGCACGCTTCCATCATGTGTCACAGTGGTATCCATGGTTATGCCGTGCGCTTGTGCTGTAAATACGCCTACTGCGCGTGTGTTTTGCCCCTCAGTACCGGGCAATCCCAATCGTGTGACGTCAAATGAAATCCCACTACAGGAAAAATTTTCTCGAAGTGAAGGGGTGTCATCCCCTCCTCTTGTCTTACATTCCGCCAGTAATTAGAAAAAAAACACTAAAATATGACAATTTCTAAAAATATACTCAGTTTAAAGCTTGCCAAAATATCACCATTTTGCACCTCATCCATCTGACAAAAATGTTACTCCCTTCCCTTAGCACCCTCCCCCAAGATGGTTTTAAGGTATTATTAAATTTTTAAATTTCAATATAAAAACGTGAGATCACATTTTTATCAATGGGGTGTAAAAGCATTAAATGGTAAAGATTAAAATATAAAATTGGAAAGGAATATATTTACAGGTGATGAGTCAATAGTAAATAAAATAACCTAAGAACGGTAAGTTATGAAGAAAGACACATTGAATAAAAATGGCACCCCTATAAGCGACTGGAAAGACTTTTTAATTCCTCGCCGAATGCAAAAGTAATCTATGCAATCGCGGGGGCGATTATGTGTGTATGGTTGTGTATGTGTGTTTGTGACGCTTGGCTTGTAAACACGATATCTCAAGATAGCAATGATGGATAATTTTAATACTTGGAATACAGAATTATTATATTAAGAAATAGATCCCTATTATTTTTGGTGAAGGTCAAAGGTCATGTGAGGTCACCAGAGGTCAAAATCCGAAAACCGGTAACACGATATCTCTAGGTAGCAACCATGGATGCTTGTCCTACTTGGGATGTGAATGCGTTATAGTCAAAAGATAAACCCTATTGATTTTTGTAAAGTTAAAAGGTTATCTGAGGTCACGAGAGGTGAAAATACGAGATTCTTAAAAACTGCTTGTAAACATGATATCTCAAGATAACAGTGATGGACAATCTCCATACTTGGTATATAACTTTATCATATTAACCGAAAGAATCTAATTGTTTTCAGTGGAGGTCAAAGTTCATTTGCGGTCACCAGAGGTAAAAACCAAAAAATTTGAAAAACCACGATATTTCATGACAGGGGTGATGTATCCTTTTCACAATTGGTATATAGATGTGTTACTTAAAGAGAAAGAGAACCTTTTGGGTTTGTTGAAAGTCGAAGGTCATCTGAGGTCATCAGAGGTGAAACTACGAAAACCTCGTGAACTAAATAGACAGTAGGCGGTGCCTCCAAATTGTGTCCGGCGCTTGGTTACAAACGAAAAGTTAAGGTTGAATTTTGCACGATTCTAGTTATAAAATTATAGAGAAAAACATTTATTTTTGCACAAGCATAACTATTACAGTAATAATTCTTATTTGATTTACCTATTTGAATTACCAATGAACACGTGTAAAGGATGCTGTGACTAAAGGATGATCAGAAATACTATATGCTGAACGAGTTCTTTGATGGGGGCAGTGGATTAGAGCTCCGTTTGTCACGCAGATGGTCCCGGGTTCGATTCCCTCCTGACACACTGAAGTGTTATCACAAAAAATGGATAACTCATGTGTCAGGATGGAAATCGAACCCGGGACCATCTGCGTGAACAACGGACTCTAACTCCCTGCCCCCATCAAGAACTCGTACAGCATATAGATCTTCTGATCATCCTTTAGTCACAGCTCCTTTACACGTGTTCATTGGTAATTCAAAAGCTGTAAATCAAATAGAATTATTACTGGATATTATGCTTGTGAAAATAAATTGTTTTTCTCTATAATTTTATAACTAGAATCGGTTGCACACTTCCAAACCTACTTTTCGTTTGTAAGCCAAGCGCCGGACACAATTTTGGAGGCACCGCCTACTGGTCTTTTAGTTCCGAGGTTTTTCGTATTTCACCTCTGAATGAACTCAGATGACCTTCGACTTTCAACAAACCCAAAGGTTCTCTTTCTCTTTAAGTAACACATCTATATACCATTGTGAACGAGGTACATCACGCCCTGTCTGAAATTATCGTTGGTTTTTCAAATTTTTTGGTTTTTGCCTTATGGGTGACCCGCAAATGTAAACTTTGACCTCCACTGAAAACATTATATTCTTTCGGTTAATATGATAAAGTTATATACCAAGTATGGAGATTGTCCATCACTGTTATCTTGAGATATCATGATTTCAAGCAGTTTTTTTTAAGAATCTCGTATTTTCACCTCTCGTGACGCTCAGATAACCTTTAACTTTCAAATATCAATAGGGTTTTATCTTTTGACTATAAACGCATCCACAATTCCAAGTATGAACAGCATCATTGGTTGCTACTAGAGATTATCGTGGTTACCGGTTTCGGATTTTGACCTCTGGGTGACCTCACATGACCCTTTTGACACTTCCCCAAAAATAATAGGGCTCTATTTTTTAATATATAATCTGTTTCCACGTATTAAAATTATCCGATTATTGCTACTTGAGATATGTGTTTACAAGCCAGTCACAACACAACACAACATACACACATATCGCCCGCGTGATTTGCAAGATTTCCTTTTGCATTCGGCGAGGAATTAAAAAAGGCTTCGAGTCGCTTATGGTGGTGCCATTTTGTTTTTCAAGTTGGTCTTTCTTCCATAACTTTCCCGTATTCCGGTTATTTTTAAATTACTATTGAACTCATCACCTGTAATATATTCCTTTCCAATTTTAATATTTTAATCTTTTACCCATTAATGCATTTTTACACCCCATTGATAAAAATGTGATCCTCACGTTTTTTATATGGAATTTTTATTTAAAAATTTAATAATACCTTAAAACCATCTTTGTGTGAGGGGCTAAGGGAAAGGCAGTAACATTTTTGTCAGATGGAAGAGGTGCACATGGTGATTTTGGCAAGCTTTAAACTGAGTCTTTTTTTCAGAATTGTCCATATTTTAAAAAAAAAAAAAGTGTGTGGGGGGGGGGGGGGGAGGGGGTGTGCGGGGGGGTTTTTTTTTCTAATTCTGGCGGGAATGTAGCAGAAGAGAGGGGATGACACCCTTCACTTCGAGAGATATTTTCCTGTGTGTGGATTTCATTTGACGTCACCGATTGGGAATTGACCCGTACCTTGAGGGGCAACACGCGCAGTAGGCGTTTTACAGCACAAGCTGCACGGCATAACGCATTGGTACCAATGATGACCCATGGATGAAGCGTGCCCTTCAAAACCAAAGATACGCGCTATCTTGGCTCTTTAAACGTGATGTATGTGGAAACCCCTTTATAATGAATTGGCTTAGATGCAGAATGTGCCATCTTTGCTAAAGCTACGTAAGCGTTGACTGATTATATGTTTAGAGTCATCGTTATTCATTTTTTTTCTTTTGGGGATCGAGGTGTAGTTGAAAAATACCTCCACGGATATGGAAAATACCATTCATATACTTGTACATCATAAGTTTACATCTAAACACTCTCATTGTTTTATGATTTCATTTCTTTAGTGAAACAAATTTGTTTAAACGAAATGGTACATTTGGATTAAATTAATTAAACGTTTACTGGGTGGTACATGTGTCATTGAGGCTTGGGGGTAAGGGTCCCGGAATATCATTAAAGGTAACCTATGCGATTTTTATAAGTGGGCATGCTGTGGCACGGTGTGAGGAGTATATCAAAGATCTTTTAGTCCTGCACGTGTGTTTCAGGGTGATTTCAACTAAAGTTATCATGTAGAGAAGAAGAGGGTTTGTCCATGGTCAGGAGAAGTAAGACAAGTGAAACGCACTACGGCGAAACGCTGGGGGCCCTCCGCTGGAAAATTCGTGGGGAAACGAGTTACCCTTATATTCACTTTCCCAGGTTCTACGGATAAATAGCGGCAACAATGTTTTTTCAGCTCAAAACAAGAATGAAACCTGACGCCATTTTTATGGCAATTGGTATGAGTACAGCCCTCAAATGACCCTTTTAAAAGACTTGTAGTAATTGTGTTGTTTTATTTACATTTGAAAGTTATTCATTCTCTCCAAGTTCCGTCCCCCGTTTTCTCTTGCTATGTTTCTTTACTCACCTTCATTTGTTTTAATTTGAGGGACCCACTCTATTGTGTTTAATTTTCTGTACCCACTGTTGTAGGTCTGACAACCGAAACCCACCAGCCTACACCACGCTTAAAGAAGTCCATCAGTTGTGCCTCCGTTGTATGGAATATGCACTGAAAAAAAAAAAAATGACCGAAAAAGCCCCCACATGCGATTTTTTGGCAAAGATATTATAAGCATAGATCCAACCTCTACACCTACACTGTTACGCTCAGTGACTCCTCATGGAGACGTATATATCGGGGCGGAAGTGTAAATTTGACATGCGCGTCGTTCCATTCCGCGATCTGCGTACAAAACTAGGAACGCGTTAGAAAAAATTCCATTGTTCAAAGAGGTTAGCGCGGGGTGCACTTTTACAACGCGTTCTATACGCGCAGAATACATTTCTCTGTGTATTATCCGGAATACTTGAAGCACACTTCTGCGCGCTCTGGAAACAAACGCGCTAGTTGCTTTCCTGTTGTGATTGCGAAAGTAACTGAACGCTCATATAAAAGTGCGTCACTTGAAGATACCATAGAAACTGACCAATGAATGTCCATGAACTTGCAAAACCAGTCATTGTGCGTTCATGTTCAAGTGTAAATACGTGGAATGCCGTGTTGAAGAAATAGTTTTCTTGTTTCCAAGTTGGAATTTATTGAGGCGTATACTTCTTCAGTCACAGCATTCCGAAATAACAAGTATTAATGCTTTGTGTAAACGTTCATTTCCTGTTGTTTGGAACGACTGTGAACATGATCAGCAACTTCCGCCCCGATGTTTTAAAATTTTTTTCGCCCTCCGATGAGGAGTCACGCGACCATTTTAGTTTGGAATCTATGCTTGTAAATCTTTTGATTTTTTGGGGCTCTGAGCGCCTCAAATCAATACAGAGATTACCATGCATAAATCGCCAAATACAGGTAAGCAATGTGGCAAGGACCCAGTGTGACGCCTCACTCTGAGTCGGCGCCTGATACGTGCAAAAATGTGTATTCATTATAAAGGTCATTTTGTAGAATAAGGAATTCATTAACTAGAACATTATATGGAGATGTGGAACAATTTTTCAAATGATCCCCCTGCTTTACAAGTACACTCGCGAAACTAGCCCCAAAAGACTCTACTTCTGACAGCTTATAGGTTTTGGCAATTTTAACCAACTGGCGGCGTGAATAAAGCGGCTGTCGTTCCTCGTGTTCTAACTAAACTACCAGAAAGCACAAAGGCCTTAGTAATTCCTTGCTACAGAAAGATTTGTTGCACTGACTCGGTCCATCTCTCAAATTCCACTTACCTTGAACATTTTCATTTTTTACGACATTCCACTTCTTGACCCCTGCTGACCTTTGAACCCTTCCGAAAAAGTGAACAAAAAAAAAAAAAATTGAAAAACAATATGTCCTAGAGTGAATCGAAACCCAGACCGTCTGCGTTGAGAAACAGAGCTCTATCCCTGCCTCCGTCAAAGATGGGGGGGGGGGGGGGTGGGGGGGGGGGGGGGTGGGGGGGGGGGGGGGTGGGGGGGGGGGGGGGTGGGGGGGGGGGGGGGTGGGGGGGGGGGGGGGTGGGGGGGGGGGGGGGTGGGGGGGGGGGGGGGTGGGGGGGGGGGGGGGTGGGGGGGGGGGGGGGTGGGGGGGGGGGGGGGTGGGGGGGGGGGGGGGTGGGGGGGGGGGGGGGTGGGGGGGGGGGGGGGTGGGGGGGGGGGGGGGTGGGGGGGGGGGGGGGTGGGGGGGGGGGGGGGTGGGGGGGGGGGGGGGTGGGGGGGGGGGGGGGTGGGGGGGGGGGGGGGTGGGGGGGGGGGGGGGTGGGGGGGGGGGGGGGTGGGGGGGGGGGGGGGTGGGGGGGGGGGGGGGTGGGGGGGGGGGGGGGTGGGGGGGGGGGGGGGTGGGGGGGGGGGGGGGTGGGGGGGGGGGGGGGTGGGGGGGGGGGGGGGTGGGGGGGGGGGGGGGTGGGGGGGGGGGGGGGTGGGGACAGCTTAAGGTTTTGTGCAATTTTAACCAAACTGGCAGGCTTGATAAACAGCGGCTGTCGGTCCTCGTGTCTAAACTAAGCTAACCAGAATAAGCAGAAAGGCTTAGTAATCCTTTGACTGAAAGGGTAAACATGATTGTTTTTTGTCACTGACTCGGTTCATCCCTCAAATTTACACTTCTTGACATTTTCATTTTTACGATATTTCCACTTCTTGACCCCTGCTGACCTTTGAACCCTTCCAAAAAGTGAACAACAAAAAATGAAAAAAAAAAAAGGAATATGTCCTAGGAAGCAATCGAACCCAGGACCGTCTGCGTGAGAAACAGAGCTCTAATCCACTGCCTCCATCAAAGAACTCGTTCAGCATATAGTATTTCTAATCATCCTATAGCCACAGCATCCTTTATACGTGTTCATACTTAGGTTATTCAAATAAGAATTATTACTCTAATAGTTGTTTGTGAAAAAAATAAATGTGTTTCTTTATAATTTTATCTTTGGAATGGTACAAAACTCAACCTTAACCGTCCCAACTTCCTTCTTTTATGTGTAACTCATAAACTTGTACCCAACTAGTTTACAGTGTTTTTTGATTTACAGTGTTAATTTGATTTTTCACACAGTAAATAATTTGAAAATGGGGTGTAGCAACTTGTTTTGTCACAAATACCACTTTTGTCTCACCAACCACTTTTGTCAAAATTTTTGCCCACTTTTGTCACAAATACCACTTTTTGTTCACGCAATCCATACGCCACACATTTGTCACAACGGAGGTCACGACTTTCTTTGTCACAACAATCGCCCATCATTTGTTCACAACTTGGATCAGGATCAACGGACTTTTGTCACATCAACACATTATAGCACCACTTTTTGTCACAACACGGTTGAGGAAGATTTGGTAAAGCCTTGATAGTCACATACATAAGTAACGTATTTAATTTAGTTGAAGCAATCGAGTATATGTCAAGTTTCGAGGCAATAATCACCTCTGTGAGCTGTAATACTCACACGGAGAGCGGGAAAGGATCCCCTCATCCCCAAGAACTTTATTACCAAGGTGGTTTCGGTTGCCACCCAAGTTGTGCACTGGAAATCCAATGTAAGTTGAGGTTTTGATCTTGCCCCCTCACTCCAGTTTTGAAGAGCTCTAGGAGTTCTTCCAATTCGGGCTGGAAAGGAGAATCTTCTTTCATTTTCAATAAAATTGTAAGACATTACGAAGAAACAATTTTAAATCAGAATATTGAGGCCAAAAATTTAATGACCACGTAGAGAAATATGCTTAAAGAGGGTGACTTCGAAAATTAATTGTTTAGTCAAGTTAGTGAATATCCCACATGGTTGGTGACGAAAGGGAGTGTTTTTTTTTTTTTTTTTTGTTTTGTTGTTTTTGCGTGAGTGTCCCCTTTGAAAAATTTCCAACGGGTGAGGGCGGACTTACATACCGAACTTCAGAAAGGGCGAAAGGGAAGAATAAAGGAAACAAGAGAAGAAGGACCCGTACAGACCACACAGGAACTGTTTCAGACAGGTATGTTTTCGTAACTCTTCATTTTGTTAGGATCCATATGCATATAAGAGATCAAGGGCGACGAGGGTAAAGGGGGAATTTTAAAAAATATATTAGGACTCAGCCCTAACTATCCATGTACTAATATCTTAATTTCTTTTGCAAACGTCTGGTTCGTGGACACTTTTCAGTCATACATCGTCGGGGCAGTCCTGCCGACTTACATGCTCCTCGAATGTAATCCTTTCTGAGTTCTTTGCAGTTTACAAAGGTGAAACACGTATCTGGAAAATACGGTCTGAACTACAGGGTACATGATGACACCACTGATCTATACAGAAATATACGGGTAGCGCTTGTGGAAAATTTTTCGTTGAAGTCACCAGTCCGCCATCGTGCCACTAACAAAATATGGGTCTTCAGTCGATACGAAAGTTCGATAGTGTGTATAGATAGAACATGACAAATAGTTGATTTTAAAATTAGAATAAGGTGTCTTCGTGTATTGTAAATAACTGGGTGACTGTGCTCTATGTTCCTGCAGCCCATTGTTGATGTTTTGCCCATTGCTCCATTCGCAGTAAAAGAGATAGGAAAGCTTTAGCTCATCATGCTACCTGGGACCCTGCTTCTCGTCGTAGGCTACAGAAATTCGCATTAGTACAGTATGCATAAGGCATACGACTTCCTTGGTTCCAGGCCCAGAATTCATTTTTAGGCAATGAAAAATGATCGCGCAAGGTAAAAATTACATGTCCTCTTTAATATATCTTCTGTTTACTGTCATAGCATCACCCGGCTATATGGCAATCAGAGGGCGGGAAATATTGTGGGTGACACGCAGGTTAGCTGACCCGTATGGACCCCACTGATTTGTGCACCCAAAATATTGGTGAAGCCAAGGTGGCCGGGTACCTACTTATCTATATTGCAAGGGCCCATGACTCGAATAATGTTGGGGCCCATAAAGAAGAATTATGCTATTTGGGCCAATAAAAGATTTTTCCACAGAACGATGCACTCGATGCGAGTCGCACGTATGGGAGAATCAGGCAAGTTGGCTATTCAAACTACACGAGCCAATTCGATTTATCCAAGCCCATGTGCCCAAACATAATACTGCCATTTGGGCCCAAGTATAACTGTAGATCGTAGCCCGTACCCATGCATAACTGGAATCCCATAGTAAATGTAGTTGCAGGGCTGGAATGCCCATTCTGCGATCATGAAAATGGTCAACTAACTTTATTATGCTGGTTTGCTATGCTGTCCATGCACTTGATCCAGTCTTCATTTCTTTCCTATGCAACCATCAGATGTATGACTTCACTATATGACCCTTCCAAGAGCCTCCCATATTCCCGGCCTCACTTTTCATATTTAAGAGAGGGACTCGAGTGAGGCCCGAGGATCCCCCTCCGTTGTCGTATCTTCGGTCTTCTGATAGGCCTATGGAGATATCGTAAGCCTACCTCGCCTCTCTTACAGTAATCAACTTCGTTGCGCCCAGGGCAGTTTGGTACCTTCTAATGACAGTTGAATATATAGCAGTTAATTAAGCACTTTTTCCTATGTTAACAGTTTCAAAAATACCCTTAACTGCTTTTCGCATAATCTTTTTTCTTGCCTTCATTCCAGTTTTCCTTCTTACGCGATTGCGTTTTATGGCAGCCGTCAGCAAACAACTTTAACTACACGCTTTTGTATACAATGTTTTCTTACAGGCAGGGGTGTAAATACGGGGGGAGGGGAGCGGGAGTGACACCCCGTGAAAATAAACAGTCTGTCTCTGAACGCCGAAAAGTCGGTCTGAAATCTATAGACTCCTATTCCTTGCTTGTCCACGTTGTATTGCGTGTCTCATTATGGAAAGCCTAAAATATTTACACACAAATTTTACTTCAAAAGGTAGCAAATGTGGCACCAGATTGCATATAAGGATACCTAATTTTTGAAAAGAATTCAAATGGGGGAGGGGACACTCCGTCCCAAAAGCCGGAGATCACGCAACACGCCGCATGATCCCCCACCCCCTCCCTCTCTGAGAGAAATCCTGGGTACGTCACTATTTGAATGCATATACAATGTACCTGAAGTTATTATTACTATGGTCCTGTAAATTGCATTTATCCATGAAGTTTGGATCGAACAACTATGTCAAAGAGTTTGGGTCTCCAACAAATGTAGTTGTCCCAAATAATTCATACCCCCCCCCACCCCACCAAAATGGTAAAATTATATCCCGCACAGTGACACCCAAAATGGGTGTTCATACGCCAGTAAATATGGTTAATGTAACACAAATGTGTGAACATTTACACAAGTATCACACATTTGTGACACTGGGTAAATGTACGCTACATATGGATAATATTACTATATGTTTGTGATACTTTGTGAAAAGGTACACTTGGCGTGGGTTAAATTGACCATTTTTGCTGAAGTATAAATATCCACTTGGGGTGTCGCCGTGCAGGATTTACATTCGTCATTTTGAGGGTAGATAAACCCTTTTTAGAGTATAAGTTACGGCTACACTCCAACTAACTGTTGCTCCTCTCACCTTAAACCCCTACCCCAATATATAAGATAGTACTCTTGCGTGGGTGAAAGCCGGAAGGAAGGGTCCACACAGAGTGCCAGTTATCTATGGTAACGCCACTAGGTTCTCCGTTTAAAGGGAGGACTGCCCCCTCAGGATTTCGCCCAGACAAAGTCCTTGATCCCTTGGTGTATTCATAGGTTATTTTTGTCGTTTCCTCATGCTCTTAATTCGAATTTTCAAGCCGGTTTCTTATTTCACTGTTCCCAGCCACAAAAGTTTACTCTGAACCACCTCCTCTACGAACCGCCCGACATGATTATGAGTTATGGGTGTAATTATCTAAAATCATTTTTCTTGCTACGTGCCCCTCTAATTTACAAAGGTGAAAACTAAATCACAGCCCCTATTTAGTAAGCATAGGTTTACCTGCGTAACGCTTCTCACTTCAACTAAGCCGATGTGTGTGACAAAAGTGGGCAAAATGTGTGTGACAAAAGTCGTGTCCTGTCCAATTGTGACAAATATGGGCGATTGTTGTGACAAAAGTCATGACCTCCGTTGTGACAAAAGTGGGCGATGATTGTGACAAAAGTGGTATTTGTGACAAAAGTGGGCAAAAATACAAAAGTGGTTGGTGAGACAAAAGTGGTATTTGTGACAAAACTAGTTGCTACATGGGGTCATGCCCCCTAATATTGAGAACAAATCGTCGCCCTTGCCTACAACTCCATCCGACGAGTTTTCAGGTTGAGTTACATCATATTCAAAAGGCTTTTATTTCATAAGGTCGGACACTGTTGGTTTCTGTCATGGCTGACTGTTATGTAACACGGTGAATCTATTTTCCCGAAATCCTGGATTTCGTCAAAAGACAATGGCTTCCCTCATAGAGTAGTGGAGATTTAATACTGACACACAACCCTTCATTTGTGATTACTTTCACACAATACTTAATAACTTTCAAACGAAAAATTTTTCCAGTACAGTTCAATCTGGAAGGCGTTAGGTCTCTGGTTAAATGTACCAAAAGCAATTTTTCCACCCGACACTAATTCGCTTAAAACGTTGTGATCATAAAATTTCACGATATTTCTGTGACCCCAAATAAAAGGTTTTTTCCTGACGAAGTAAAAAAAAATTATTAAAGAAAGTGGCACTTTTATGCCAAAGGAGTGCAAAATAAATAAGAACGTGTACCTCAGAATTAGAAGAACGCCGAAAATCAAAGTTCAAGTTCAACAAATTTACTGTTTCTTATAATTGAAACGAAATAATTGTCCGAATATATTATGCTAAAGCAAAAGGTGAACTGGACTAGTAACAGTAACACTTTTCATTTGTTTTTGTTATTTGTGCATTTGGAGGAAATGGTCTAAGCAAACACCTTTTTCATTTGAAAGAGAAATTATATTAACACACGATGGGTAGTTCTTGAGGTAAAATAGCAGATGAAGCAACTAGTTTGTAACCTCAAAAGTCAATTTGAACCAAGCAGGAGTGATGTAATTTCCTCACATTAAAACGTCATATTTTGTTTGGGATTCCATTCTTCTGTTTGACCTGGAATACGTGAGGGACTGAGTTTCCATTGGAGAAGGTGAAGCTTGCGAACACTAATACATTAATGCATTCACATAATGTTACCGTAACATTATGGAGAGAAAAATTGCACAGTTTAAGGAAAAGGCAAAACAGTCCTGATCAATGTGAGTTGATTTAAGTTTACTATGGGTGGAAAATTTGACTTCCTCTGCTATTGTTAAAATTTTGAGAATATCCAAGTAGGAATTGAAAGCAAATGTCACCAAAGTAGTTTTATTAAGTATATACCTCAGCAACACATGTCAAAACTGAATCATAGTGATACACTTCTTTTAATGCTGTAGGAACCTTTTTCCCCCTTATTTCGACTACGCTAACTGCTTGCCAGGATAAAGTGGGGCACGTTTTAGCATTCCATAATTTGTAACTTTCATTAGCGGCTCGCCATAGGGGCACGGGGGGGGCACTTGCCCCCCCCCCCAAAAAAAAGTTTGCAAAGCATGGTCTTCAATTTTCAAAAATAAAAATAATAAATAAAAAAAACATGTAATTCGAGATGGGTTAGGCCCTCCCTTTTCCTTGAGTGGGCTTAAAATTAAAGAAGTGAATAACTTTTCAATGCAATGCGAAGGTTAAACATTAATAAAGTGCTTTCAAAACGACATTTTTTCGGCGCGCTTCGCGCGCGTTTTCTCGGTTGCTTATTTGTAATCTGATTAGCTTAGGCATCATAATGTCATTTACAGAGTGT
The DNA here is from genome assembly GCA_029531755.1 of Holothuria leucospilota. NCBI lineage: Eukaryota > Metazoa > Echinodermata > Holothuroidea > Aspidochirotida > Holothuriidae > Holothuria > Holothuria leucospilota. Next base: position 605,307 of record CM055975.1, on the reverse strand, counting down.
AACGGTAATGCTGGAGTTAAATGCCCAAGGTTTTGCAGACACTTCAGAGCTATCGGGGTCATTAGGTACACTACCGATTAGCCGTGTTGATTATCATCCACGACTAAAAGCAGTTTTGCCAGGGTGTCAACTGGCCAGATTAGCATACTGGTATCTGTCTACAAAAAGTTGTAACGGGCATGTCGTCTAAAAGTATTGTGTTTCCCATAGAAGGAGAGGTTTCCCTTCCCTTGTCCAAATTGACAGCGCAGTTGGCCTACGAGCGGTCTTATGACTGTCAAATGGCCTGTCATAAGCAAAAGGTTCTCCACCTCCGTGCTAAAGTATACCGTTTCAATTGATTTAAAATAAACACACCAAACAGTCAATCTAAGCTCAGTGTGATGAGACTTTTGACTAGTGGCCTAGCTATTTGTATATAGGATGAGACGTCGTTCTGAGTTAGGGGAATTTATCTCTCCCTTTAAAAAAATTCGTTTCGGAACGGTACTGAGATCCAAAATACTTAGTGCTATCATTTCATCGTTTTCAAGTTTCTTCATGCTCGAAAGTTTCGTTAGTTTAAGAAAACAATCCAGAAAACCAATATTTTATGGCTTCTTGGCAAAGCTGAAACATATTGTGACACAATGAAAGAAACAATAAAATATTTAAAGGTGGGGCTCATTTATACAAAAGGATCAAGCCGATTTGCCCATTTCACCTGCCTCTTACTCCACCCCTATGGTAGTACGGTAGCGATCGGTTGATATGGTTGTATTTATTTTTGAAGTAGTCAGCTCATGACTAACTGCCTGAAATGGTTTTTGAAGAGCTTTTGAAAACTACATGGGCATCGCTGTAATACATAGTCATAACCATACTCCCATAGGCGTAGGAGGCGGGAGGCTGGGGGGCTGCAGCTCCCCCAACAAAATATTTTTGTGAAAATTCGGGCAATATTCTGAGAATTTTTCGGGCACCTACTGAAAGAAAAATAATGCAATAATGTAGCTTAACGGAAATCGATACTTTAAAAAACTTCCTTGGTAATTAAAATATAGTTCTGATTTGGATTGCACCATCACCCATGTATTCGGTGTTAATTCAGGAGTGTGTTTTAATTGTAATGGTTAAACTTATATATTATGATTATCAGTGGAGTATTTGAGGAGCGATTAGGCCATTCCCCCGTCACTGACGCCGATATTTTTAGTACCTAAAATAAAGCACACAATTTTACTTCAAAGGTAGCATATGTGGCACCAGATTGCATGTAAGGACACCTAATTTTTCAAAAATTTTCAAAGCGGTAGGGGTTGATGCCTATTTTTTTTTCATTTAGTACTTTAAATACGTACAGTAAATTTTTTAACACAAATTTTACTTCAAAGGTAGCATATGTGGCACCAGATTGCATGTATGGACACCTCATTTTTCAAAAAATTTTCAAAGGGGAGGGGCACCCCCTCCCCTTATACCCCTCCCCAGGCCGGCGATCACACAACATAGTGCCTGCCCCACCCCCATGAGAGAAATCTTGGCTACACCACTGATAATTATCATCATTATTGTAACGACTTCCCCCAGAATTATAACCACTATGGAATAGGTAGTAACGTGGCAAATTATTGTATGTAATTGGCATGCGGTGTGATAACGAATGCATGCCTATATGATATGTACATTAACATTTTGAACGGGCAGATCGTTACAGCCCCCCCCCCCCACATCAACTTGGGCCCCTACGCGTATGCATACTCCTACTGAGGTTATTGTATTATCCGGAGCTGACCATTAATATTGCTGGGGGGGGGGTCTTCCGAACCTCCCTGAATACGGACTTGAGTTTGCCCCCCCCAAACAAAATTTCTTTCAGCCGCCCATAGTAACTTTCACAGGTGTCCTCGCCCCTTTGTGCCCAGAGGCGTCGCCTAGAGGGGATGGGACAGGGGCAAGTACCTGCCAAATAGTTTGTTGTGTCCCCCCAATCTCAGTGAGATTTTGGATATTGAAAAACTATGCACAACCACACTGTTTATGTAAAGGTTTCGAGTGGACGCTTGATCCCACTGTGCTTTATTAGTACGGGGGGGGGGGGGGCTGAATAGCACCAAGTGGTCTGAATACTCCGTTTTTACGAAGGGTTTCTGGCGAATCTCCTTTTGTGAACTTTGTGAAACACTACCATACTGGGAAATATATTGCAGAATTATTTTTTTTTTTCAATCTTTTTTCAAGAGCTATGGGACCTTTACGGTCGTGAGTCTTCTCCATCCAACACAATTACCACATCGGTTATCTTAACCTTATTAAGTTGAGCTATTGTCATAGCATTGAGTCAGTCTGTCTGTCTGTCTTTCCGTCCAGTCCATCTTTCCTTCAACAGTGTTCAAAACTTATTAAGCTTTGATGTGTGTAAGAGGAACTACATGTATAAAACCTGGTGAAATTTCCATTCCATTCATATTAGTGTTTCCCCGGCCGAGATATCAGCAATTGAAGTTACTACACTTGCTACCCAAAGGGATCATGAAACATTAAGCTGGAGTGAAGTCATCTCACATTAATTTGAGCGATTCTTTGTCTTTACTTTGTTAAGTTATTTACTGAATTGATTTTTTGACCTTGATATAGCTAAGGATATGGAAATACCGGTAAAACGAATTAAAGTGGACCTAAAGTCTAGAATTACAAGAATATATATTTTAGGAATTGAAAAATGAATTTTATCCATCCAACTCCCATTTTCATAGCTTTCTCCGTCACTGAGATATAAAATGTTGAAATTTATTCACTTAATTTGAAATAGTCGATTGCGCAATAATTTGTGATGTTCTTCTTGTACAACTCACACTACCTGCTTTTGTTTCCTTTTGAAATTAAGATGTTTATATAACCTTGAAACATTTACTGTTCCCTTGCATAGCATGTTGTACGAAGAGGGCTTATATAGCCAAGTCACCCTATAACAGTAAGACAGTGATCACATTTCGGCACAAAGGGGCAGTGGCTTTCCAAAAACAAAGAAAAACAAAGACGGTAATTTGAGTAGTACAAGAATGACATCACAAATTATTGTGTAATCTACCGTTTTAAATTGAGTGAATAAACTTCAGCATTTTATATCTCAGCTCAGGAATGTCGTGTGAAGATGGGAGTTGGACCATTTGGATGCATTTTTCAAGCTTTGTAACATATATTTTTGAAATTTTAGACTTTAGGTACACTTTAAGTTTGTAAAATTTCTGTGCTTCTTAATAGACTGTCATTCATTACGATTACGAAAATATAGGGTTATTGAGGACAAAATTAAAATTGAAAGAATAACATCCCAGTGTTGCCGGATCAATGTCAAGCTTTGAGGTCTGCTGCGCTTGCCTTAAGTCCACTCGGGATCAAAATGTGTTATCTTCTCCTGATACTATATCTCAAAAAGCACGTAAAGGAATTGAACGCCATTTTCTGGTTTAGAATTCTCGTTTTAATTCCTCTTTAAACCTCAGGGCCTTTCTAAGTTCCTAAATTATTCTGCATCCTTGTCAAATGAAAACAGTTGTCGATTCTTGCTTCGACACAGATTGTAAACGTCACGAGATATTTATTTCCAGTATAACTTTGGCTTCGTCTTTTACAAGTCTGTCTCAGACACTGAATGTCTGTTATCTTCTTAATTAAGCCAGTAGCCAGGAAGAGGAGGGTTTGGGCTCCCTTGAAAATTTTTCAACCACAGGGTTTACAGCCCACGAGACAGAAGTTCCACGAGACCGAAGGTCCACGAGACGGAAACTGAAATAGGGTTCAAGAGACAGAAAATGAAATAGGGTTCGAGAGACCGAAAATGAAATAGTGTTCGGGAGACGGAAGGTCCGCGAGGCCGAAATTTAAAACCCAGCTAGCGAGACCGCAACTATTAGGAATACATATGTGCGTGCACAGCTGTGTAAACAGAATTCAGCTGAGGAGGACCATGACTTTTTTGTGAACGATGCTCCGGAAGAGGGGTCGAAGAGGGGGGCGTCTAACGGGAGGGTTTCCCCGCCCTTTGAGATGAGTTTTAATATTTTTGTGTGCGGATGCAATCCCTTTGGAAGTAAAATTTGGTTTTTATTTATTCTTGCCTGGGGTTGAGAAGTACGGCGGAATGATACATCTGAGGACTTTTTCAATTGTTGTCGACTGATCTCGCGAACCCTTTCTTATTTTCGGTCTTACGGACCTTTTTTCATTTTCGGTCTCGCGGACCTTCGGTCTCGTTGACCTTTGGTCTCGTGGGATGCCCCTATTGTGAACGTCGCTGTCTTGGGATTAGTTGGAGGCCTGCAACTATCATGTCTGTGGAAATTCGCAAAAGTCGCACGAGGCGATAGTAATATTTTGTCTTCAGACCCAGGCCTATATGCCGACATTTTTCGTCCACGCAATTATGCCTTTCAATTATGAGCAAATTGTTATTACTTCTAGGCTATCGATAAAAGTTAAATGTATGTCCATTTTGAAAAAAAAAACTAGTCTGGGCCCGTCACTTAGATTTAGGGCTGCACATGCCTTTAAACTTGAAAATTAAAGCTTAAGTACATTCCAGACGGCCTTGTTAGTAAATCTTGCCACGTAAAATTGAAAGAGCAGCCTACTTGTCCAGAGCCTGCAACTTCAAGCAATTTCATTTGGAGTACAAAACTTGCGAACGGAGTGGCCCCTCAACCTTTCGAAATTAACAGGTCGTTCGTATAGTAATTAGGTAACCTCTGTTTATCTTTCATTGTTTTCATTGATATTAAAAAAGTGTGGTTAGCACATAGGCCTAGGTAATGGGTTGAATTACTTTTCTTATTTCCGTCATGTATTTTTGAGTAAGTTCTGTCAATATCCTGTTAGGTAAATCTCTCTCTTTAGGCTTTGAGCAACAAAACCTTCCGCAAGTGGCAGTGACTGCAAATATTCGATTTTCTTCAGCATAGGCCATAGGACCTATATGAGGTAGGGTATACTTATAGCCAGGAACTTACCTTCCAGATACCTTTTTTCCAGCCCTGTGCATCATAAAGCCGCCGGATTAGGACTCGGGAGGTTTGCATATATGTCTAGAACTTTCCAATAAACAATTAAAAGTTCCACATTAAATACTGCAGTTCTGACAGTTGCCACTATTAGTGATACCTAAATCTTTTCTAACCAGTCTTTCTCATTCACTAAAGCACCCATTGAGCCTTTTGCTGCAGCTTACATATCCAACAAACTCTGCCGCTTAGATGATTTCTTAGTGTTACTTGTTTTGAAGAAACTGTGACAACAGCCACCACTGCTGCCCATCTATGTGCTTCAACAAACCATGCAATGTGTTCCAAAGCACACTGAATGATACTTGAAATAGCCTTCCTCGGCGAAGACGGTCGTGTGGTTTCAAGACTAAATTTCAGTTTCACCCACTGGATGTGGTTTATGAGGGTAAAGAAATGCCAGCACTGTCACTTCTGGTGAAACCACAAGGTGTAAATAGGTCACCATCAGGTGGATGGTAGGACGGTACAAATAGTAGTTCAATTTTTTCTCATGTATTATGCAAAATATACCCTGCAATAGCATGGTTATGTTAGGCTCCTTCATATCCCCTTCTCACAACCTCCGGCATAGTGGCCGTCAGAACGGGGTCGCTGGTATACAGCCCGGTCCCTCCTGGGAAAATTCTTTTGGTACTCACTGTCGGTTTACTTATTTTGGCTTTCGAAGGTGTGAATACCTGCGATAAAACCCAAAATTTTTGGTACGCTTTGCCCACTCTTACTTGTAGCTAAATATAGTGCAAACCCTTTCCACCTGAGAAATCAACACGCGGGACTGTCACTATAGACAGTAATCTTCGAACAAAGAGCCAATCGAAATCCTTACACGTAGGCATGTGATTGGTCATCTGATACAGAAACATCGGTGAGACAGTGACCGTACGCCGTACACGTTACTGTAGGGTATAGCCTGCAATGTATAACATGCCAATGTGTGCTATGCATGCAGTACAAACTACAGCCTAACGATCCCGGTAGGGGCAGTATGTGTCACTTCCTCGCCTGAAAAAAACGAAAAGTTGTCAATTTCTAAAAAAAAAAAAAAAAAAAAAAAACTGGCGTAATCCTGTAAGATGTATCTTGTTTTTTCGGAAACAATCCGAGGGCGGTCGCTTTCGCTGAATCGTCTGTCCGAGTTGGTAAGGGTGGTGCCTGATTGGAGAATTGTAACGTTAACACAATGCGCTGTACCAGGGCTACCTAGGGCAGAGTTAAAGAGTTTACTTGCTCTGTAAACCTCAGTAACAAGCAGAGATTCATTACTTCATATTTATGGAGGAATGTCATGGGAAATTGGGAATAGTTTGCGATATGTTGAGGGCAAGGGGATGTGAGTAATTTATAAAGTTAATTATAAACTTCATCTGTAGATAGCTATCATGATTTTGTTCAAAACAGACCTAGTTTTTCTGATATGCATAGAGTACAGTATTCATTAGCAATTATTTAAACTTGCAAAGATGCCTCTTGTACTTTGATTATACATTCCATTACAGTAGCCACCATTTGCAACTTACTACTTCTCTGATGGAATGGAGGAAGAGTGGGGAGAGATTTTAGTATATGAACAAACTGCACCTTACACACATCAAAGATTTGAAAATTTGCAAAACTGTGCTCCATCTTATGGGAATTCAATTAGATTTGATTGATTTACTTTGGATAATCTGCAATAAAGCATTGTAATGGCCTGTGGTTCCTTCTCTACTTTTGTAACAGTTGACAAATTGAGAAATACGACACAGTGTTTCCTCGTAAGTCTATAGAAGGGTGTTGCCTTCATTAATTTATTTATCTCCATTTTGTATTGACTTTTGATCTCATCCTCTCAGTCATTCTCTTTGTACCTTGCAATGTCCAATACTGCAGGAGGGCTAAGCAGTCCGCACAATAATACCCTACAAGGGACCACTTCACACCCAGTAGTGCCAGTACCATGCCATATATTTTGATTGTATTATTCATAGCTATTATTGTCAGGAATAATCAGAAGACTATACAAGTTCACTTAATATTCATCAGTGGTCTACACGGGATCTACTGATCTAGCTGAGCTTCAGAAGGAGGGGTCATTCAGGGCCAATATTTAGCCAAAAGGGTACTCCCCAAACTGCCAAATAAAAAAGTAATGTACGAAGGGGACCCTGTGCCTATCACCTAATACCTGTATGCCAGTGACATGAGTCGTCACATATATTTCTTATGGTACAGGGACATGTCACAGAAGTCTCTTAAATGCTACATTAACAATTTCATTTGAAACTTTTTCTTTATAGTTAATGTTCATACCTTTAAAAGTCAGAGCAACTCAATCAGTCCACAGCAGCCTTCTATTAGCAAATGTCCACGTGTCCTTTTGAATTCACAGAAAATTCTCAATTTCATCTTTTTCCTCTTGTTCCTCTTGTTTTTCCCTTTGCATTTGCATTTCTCTTTCCTCTTTTTCCTTTTGCATTTGCATTTCTCTTTCCTCTTTTTCCTTTTGCATTTGCATTTCTCTTTCCTCTTTTTCCTTTTGCATTTCTCTTTCCATTTCTTTTAATCTAATCTCCTTATTCATTTCTATTTCAAGCCTTTTCAATTCAAATGTGTTGTCAGTTGGCACAGTGATAGCTGTTTCCAATACTGTACTAGGCAGGACACCTTCATCCACAAGATATTCTAGAACATATCTTTTAATCTCGTCTTTCCGCATTAAAGGCTGAAATTCAATGCCATAATGTTTTGCGGACCTTTACAATCTCAGACTTCTTTAATGAATCTAGTTCCTCGACTGAGGGACTAGCCACGAATTTATCTAAGTTGAATGGCATTTTGAAGTTGTTTACAATTTACAACAGAATTTCTCGAATTTTCTAGTACTTTTCGTTCCCGGATGTTAGGCCACCAATTCTGTTACGGCTTGTGGTCGCAAGTCAAACCAATAACAGCGAAAGATCACAGAAGAACGAGATTAAAATTCAACAACTTAATGATTATTTACAATCTCCTTATCTCACTTAAATTTACAATAATTAATCAGACTTACTCACAATCCTTTAATTAATATTTGCCTGGTCTGGTCCAAGGGCTGGTAGTGCATGCACGTTGACGATGGTACAGTAGTAGACCTGCAGCGTGCTGTAGCGTAGGAACTGGTTCCACGAGCAAATAATGACAAGGCTAGGTAGGCGATGGATGATAACAACCTCAATACACAGTGTAGAAACGGCGTAAGGCAATTTGTCACAAGTGTGAAGTGTCAGAGGCTGGCCTCATATGATTCGGTCAACAAACGGACAGCAGAATAACGTCTGGACTCGATGGTGTCTCTCCCAGTCTCTCAGTTGTTGAACTGCCTTTTATATGCTAGGCTTTTATTCGAGAACTCTCCAGAATTTAACAGAAACTTCTAGTGCCCACAGTCCAGCAATTACGAGAACGTTCCTTAATAGAAACTTCTAGAACACACAGTCGAGACATTACGAGAACGTTCCTTGTATGCACGGTAGTAAACAGTGTAGAAGTGTCGTCAGGCCGCGTAAACAGTTCTCTCTTGTAGACAATTCTAGAAAGGCTGCGTTGAAGTTGAATTCTCTGGAACTTTCCATTCGCTCGTCGATGGATTCAATCCAGTGTTCCTGACGGGTCATCTTGTAACACTCCCCCCCCCCCCTTGAAAAAGTTTTGGACGTCTCGGACAAAACTTAAGTTACAATATTTACAATGTATAACTTTACAGTAATAACTACAGTATGTATATTATGTAGTCCAATATTCAATGGAAGGTATAATCATAACATACAGCTTGTCTTGCTAGGTGATGATACATGAATACAGTAACATCATCAATACACATTGTGCCATAGTTAACACAAAATTTCAAAACTTACAGTGAGATTTTCAACATACTGCATCAGATCAAATTCTTGACAAAGAGTCTGGTACAACATTGTCTTCCCTTTAATGTGCTTAATATCTACATTATACGATTGCAGAAATAAACTCCACCTCATCAATCTTTGATTCTTATTCTTCATCTTAGATAAAAATGTCAAAGGGTTATGATCAGTGTATACAGTGATAGGGAAACTAGTAGTTCCCAAATAAACATCAAAGTGTTGAAGACCAAGTATCAAAGCTAATGTCTCTTTTCAATTGTTGAATAATTTTTCTGGTGTTTGTCAAATTTCTTAGAATAATAACAAACAGGGTGATCAACACCATGCTCATCAGCTTGAAGCAAAACTGCTCCTATGCCATTGTCACTGGCATCTACTGCCAACTTAAATTGCTTCTCAAAATCTGGAGCAATCAACACTGGTGAACTCATTAGTGCCTTTTTCAATAATTCAAATGCTGCTTGGCAATCATCTGTCCAATCAAACTTTTCATTTTTCTTTAACAATTTTGTCAATGGTGCAGCAATGTCAGAGAAATTCGGACAAAAACGTCTGTAGTAACCAGCCATGCCTAGGAAGCGCATGAGCTGCCTTTTATCAGTTGGGGCAGGGAATTTGTCAATGCCCTCAACTTTGGCCTTAATTGGTCTAACTTTACCCTGACCAACCACATGCCCTAAGTTTATCACATGGGCACAAGCAATCTCACTTTTGACCAAATTGACAGACAAATTAGCTTTGGCAAGCTTGTCAAATAATGCCTTAACATGTTGTACATGTTCATCCCACGAGTTGCTGTACACAATAAGGTCATCAACATATACTCCACAATTTTCTAAATTTGACGTAAGATTATTTACTAAGCGCTGAAACGTCATCGGTGAGTTTTTCATACCAAACGGCATGACCTTATACTGAAATAACCCATCTGGCGTCACGAATGCCGAGAGTTTTCGAGCCCTCTCAGTGAGTGGTATCTCCCAGTACCCCTTTAGTAAGTCAAACTTTGATACATACGTAGCTTTCCCAATCCTATCAATACAATCATCGATACGGTGTATCGGATAGGAATCCGTTCTTGTGACTGCATTTACCTTTCGGTAATCAGTACAAAATCTGTACCCACCGTCTGGCTTGGGGACCAATATACAAGGGGAAGACCATTCACTATTACTAGGTTCTATAATGTCGTGGTCTAACATATACCGAACCTCATCCCTGAGATGTTGTCGTTTTCTAGGGTTAACTCGGTAAGGATGCTGCTTGATTGGTGTGGCATCTCCCACATCAACATCATGTTCAATCAAATTTGTCCTAGTAGGATCATCTGAGAACAAGCATGTATATTCATAGATTAATGATTTCATTTCTGACTTTTCTTTGTGATCCAGGTGACTTAATTTCTGGTCGAGATTTTTCAACACATCAGAATTTTGTAATTTAATACACATGTCAGGAACATTATTAGCCTTGATCTCATCATTACTGAGTTCGTAATCAGCATTGATAACACACACTTGATCACCTGTATCATTAGTGTTACTATTTACATCATGTATACTTTCATCCTTAGAAATGTCACAATCTTCTCTTTCATAATATCTCTTCATCATATTAATATGACATACCCTTTTTGATTTACGCTTGTCAGGTGTCAAAATGACGTAATCTGTGTCACTAACTTTTCTCTCAATGACATAAGGTCCTTGAAAGCGAGCTTGAAGTGGCTGACCAGAAACAGGCAAAAACACTAGTACCTTATCACCAGGCTTAAACTCTCTTTTCACAGTGGTCTTGTCGTACCACGCTTTCATTTTCTTCTGAGAGTGCCTCAGATTTTCCTGAGCAAGTTCACATGCTCCATGAAGACGATCTTTAAAGCGGGATACATAATCAAGTAGATGTATGTCTTCACCTGGATCTGATAACCACTTCTCCTTTAACAATTTCAATGGTCCACGAACTGTGTGTCCAAAGACAAGTTCAAATGGACTGAACCCAAGTGACTCTTGTATAGATTCCCTGGCAGCAAACATTACAAAGGGAATGCCTTCATCCCAATCTCTCTCATTATCATGACAATATGTCTTTAACATATTCTTCAATGTTTGGTGAAACCTTTCTAAAGCCCCTTGGCTTTCCGGATGATAAGCCGAAGACTTAATTTGGTCTATGCCTAACTCATATAACATCTGTTGGAATACAGTTGACATGAAATTAGACCCTTGATCTGATTGGATCTCTTTTGGCAACCCAAACAATGTGAAAAATTTAAGTAAAGCTTGTAAGACTGTCCGAGCCTTAATATTCCTCAGAGGTATTGCCTCTGGAAACCTCGTAGAAGCACACATAATGGTTAATATATACTGATGCCCTGCCCTACTCTTAGGTAGGGGGCCTACACAATCAATAATGACTCTACTAAATGGCTCTTCAAAAGCAGGAATTGGCTTTAAGGGTGCAGCCGGAATATTCTGATTCGGCTTCCCAACCATTTGACATGAGTGACAGGTCTTACAAAATTTGGCCACATCACTTTTAAGTTTTGGCCAATAAAAGTGATTTAGAATTCTGTGGTAAGTCTTATTGACTCCTAGGTGCCCTGCAAATGGCATTTCATGAGCAATACTCAGTATTTCCCTTCTATAAGTCCTAGGTACCACAATTTGATGGTAAATTCTCCACTCTTCATCTAATGGTGCATCAGGTGGTCGCCATTTACGCATCAAAATATTATTCTTGAAATAAAAGCAGACTGGGACGTCTTTCGATTCATCCTCAGTGAGTGCACCAGCTATTAATGGCTGAAGCTCTTCATCATGTTGTTGTTGGACTGACAACTGGTCTCTGTGGAGTGTGTCAGACATTTTTGATTTTTCCTGTTCTACCCCCTCACTAAGTGTGGGGCCAGGAGACTCACAATCCTGACTATCATTAAGATTAGTCATAAAAGATTGGCTGAGATCATACCAAGAATCTTCACTTTCATGAATATTTCCACTAGAATCTTTTCCAGACTCTGACTCCTCCTTTGGGAGTGTTGACATTCCATTTTTAGGAACTAATTCCTCAATTTTAGAGGGCGGATGATTAAGTTTATCATCCTTATTTTCAGAAATCATACCGTCATTTTTAGAGAGTGAATGTTTAAGATTATCATCCTTACATGATTCCCTACTTGTTCCACTTTTGGGAACTGTATCCTCACTTTTGGAGGGTGGATGTTTAAGATTATCATCCACGGCGAGCTTTTGTGACATAGCTCTAGTGACAGCACAGGCAGGGAATAAACTTGGAAATTCCTTTTCTAATTGCTCTGTGTTGTTATAATCGCATGGTTTATCTGTCAAAATTGCATTGGCTACTACCTTTCCACCAGCTAGGTCATTGCCTAGCAACAGAGATACCCCTTTTACAGGTAGAGTAGGTCTGACCCCTACTATGACCGACCCAGAAACTAAATCTGACTTCAAATTAATTTTGTGGAGAGGGACAGAAATAAATCCACACTCAACCCCCTGAATTAGTACATTTGCCCCTGTGGAAGTAGAGTCCGATAATGGCAAAACTCCATCAAGAAGCAACGACTGAGTTGCGCCTGTGTCACGCAAAATTTTAATTTTGACGGGTGGATGAGCTGAATTCCCATCTAGGGAAATAAACCCCTCAGACACGAATGGAAGGTATTCTTCCTTAATTTTGTCGTTAGAATTAGGCCGTAAAGTCACGACTACCTCAGAAGAATTCTCTGCATTGGCTAAGGCATTGGAGGCTGTTTCAGTCTCCTTTAATTTTGCCAATGTGAAGCAATTTGCCATTGTGTGGCCCTTTTTGTGACAGAAACCACAAGTTATATCTTTAAAGGCAGCTTTGTTTGAGCTGGCCTGGTCGTTCTTTTGACGACTTGAATCTGGTTGTTTTTTACCAGAATTTGTTGGAGAGATAGAACCAGACTGAGATCCACTATTACTTGTTGTGCCACTACTGTTACTACTGTTGCCATATTTCATATTTGGCCTATTAAACTGACCCTTGTTTTGAGTCTGACCCACTTTACCAAACTTATGGGTAAGTGCATACTGATCAGCCAAATTTGCCACTTCCTTTAAGTTGTCAGCCTTATTTTCCTCAAGGTGAGTCTTAATGTCATCATTCACACACCGTTTGAATTCCTCGACCAGTATCAGTTGTCTTAAAGTGTCAAATGTGGAGACCTTTTGGAAGCACACCATCTATCGAAATGCCTTTCTTTTTGATAAGCAAACTCTACGTATGTTTGTGTATCCGCCTTACGATACTTTCTAAATTTTTGGCGATAAGCTTCGGGCACCAATTCATAGGCTTGTAATATGGCCTTTTTAACCTTATCATAATCCATGCTGTCCTCTATTGACAGAGCGGAATACACTTCTTGAGCCTTGCCTGTGAAATTACTCTGGATGAGTATGGACCATTTATCTCTTGGCCACTTTAGTTGCTCACCCAGCTTTTCGAAATGGTTAAAGAATTTCTCCACATTATCCTCCTGAAATTTGGGGACAAATTTTACGTGCTTAGAAACATCGAATCCCCCAGTATCCAAGCCTATTTTAGGGTCTGAGCCTTTTATAACCCCTAACTCTAGTTGCTTCAACCTAAATTCATGTTCTCTTGCCTTTTCCTCCCTTCTTTCTCTTTCTTCTCTTTCCTCTTTTTCCCTTTGCATTTGCATTTCTCTTTCCTCTTTTTCCTTTTGCATTTGCATTTCTCTTTCCTCTTTTTCCTTTTGCATTTGCATTTCTCTTTCCTCTTTTTCCTTTTGCATCTCTCTTTCCATTTCTTTTAATCTAATCTCCTTATTCATTTCTATTTCAAGCCTTTTCAATTCAAATGTGTTGTCAGTTGGCACAGTGATAGCTGTTTCCAATACTGTACTAGGCAGGACACCTTCATCCACAAGATATTCTAGAACATATCTTTTAATCTCGTCTTTCCGCATTAAAGGCTGAAATTCAATGCCATAATGTTTTGCGACCTTTACAATCTCAGACTTCTTTAATGAATCTAGTTCCTCGACTGAGGGACTAGCCACGAATTTATCTAAGTTGAATGGCATTTTGAAGTTGTTTACAATTTACAACAGAATTTCTCGAATTTTCTAGTACTTTTCGTTCCCGGATGTTAGGCCACCAATTCTGTTACGGCTTGTGGTCGCAAGTCAAACCAATAACAGCGAAAGATCACAGAAGAACGAGATTAAAATTCAACAACTTAATGATTATTTACAATCTCCTTATCTCACTTAAATTTACAATAATTAATCAGACTTACTCACAATCCTTTAATTAATATTTGCCTGGTCTGGTCCAAGGGCTGGTAGTGCATGCACGTTGACGATGGTACAGTAGTAGACCTGCAGCGTGCTGTAGCGTAGGAACTGGTTCCACGAGCAAATAATGACAAGGCTAGGTAGGCGATGGATGATAACAACCTCAATACACAGTGTAGAAACGGCGTAAGGCAATTTGTCACAAGTGTGAAGTGTCAGTGGCTGGCCTCATATGATTCGGTCAACAAACGGACAGCAGAATAACGTCTGGACTCGATGGTGTCTCTCCCAGTCTCTCAGTTGTTGAACTGCCTTTTATATGCTAGGCTTTTATTCGAGAACTCTCCAGAATTTAACAGAAACTTCTAGTGCCCACAGTCCAGCAATTACGAGAACGTTCCTTAATAGAAACTTCTAGAACACACAGTCGAGACATTACGAGAACGTTCCTTGTATGCACGGTAGTAAACAGTGTAGAAGTGTCGTCAGGCCGCGTAAACAGTTCTCTCTTGTAGACAATTCTAGAAAGGCTGCGTTGAAGTTGAATTCTCTGGAACTTTCCATTCGCTCGTCGATGGATTCAATCCAGGGTTCCTGACGGGTCATCTTGTAACATTACAAAAAGTCCTGGTATGATATAGTACCTTCATCTTGGATCATATCCATGGCTTTCTGAATTCAACACATGAATGATTGATATAGCCTTAGTCTATAGGCGTTACCTAAGCTATAGGTCACGTTCGTTAAAGAAAATTTCCCGTAGTGACAGGCTGCTGATGAACTTTGAAGATTTACATTCCTACTTCTGAAGATATTGTGCTACCTTCGGACATCGTATAACTCTTTCCAAATCTTGACACAGGTCAGACGTCATTGTCATCATCGTTTCTCAGTCAATTTTGTCAGCATTTACTTGACTTTGCGAATATAAAAGCTGAGGACTCATCGACGTTCCTAGTACGATGCAATGCAAAGATGTGATATATACCATAGTACAGCTGTACAGTACATTTCCGTATAAGCAGTGGACACTACACAAAACCAATGCCCTTGTTTGTAAGTTTACGTTCGTTTTG